>JADEZO010000001.1:6058533-6664387 GCA_016807845.1 Colletotrichum eleusines | reverse complement strand
CCATAACCCAGTCATCTAGATATCCAACCTCTATACGATAGGCCTGCTTTAATGGGCTAAAGACAGCCATATCTAGAGGCTGGAGGACGGCAGAGGAGTGTGGCGGCAGATATAACAGATATATCTTGTTCTGGAAGCATTCCCACATAAAGTCTATAGATATATAGGTATAATACCTATCTAGAACCAGCAGTCTGGCTTCCTCTGGCTGGGTAGGTATAGTGCCTAGGATAAAGACGTCCTTAAGCCATCTAAGGGCAGTTTCTTCAGTCGTCCAGCCATTATCAGTGGTTATAAACTGCCATCTGGCATATCTAGATATGATAGATGGGGTAGTTAATGGGAACCACTGGGCCTGGACTGACTTACCCTTATATATAAGTAAAGGAGGTAGGGAGCTTCCAGTAGCAGACACACACTTGATAATAGATACCCATGTACGGGATCCTGGCTGCTTTTTCTGGATATGCTTAGATGCTGCAGATACCAGCACTAGCCCATTAGCTCCCTTGCCCTCCATGATGCCAGTTTCATCCATGTTCCATCGGTTGGAAGGATGGATTCCCTGGATAGCAGGGATTTGGGCCAGGCGCTGGAAGAATTCTTGGATAACCTCGGGGGAATGGGCTTTCCATCGCCGGGCATCGATTGCCCTGGATCGCCTGGTTCTAATTGATGGGTTTTGCCGTATAAATCGATTAATCTATCGCTTGCCAAGAGGTTGATGGCTGCCCATTAAACGCTCTGCCAGACCCTTAAGTTGCTGATAGGTAGGGGCAACACCTAGGGCATCCTGGATATTAACCCATTCAGCCAGATATTCTTCCTGTGACTGGGAAAGCCGCTGCATATAGGTATAGGCAGCATTCTTGCTTTGCCTGCCCTTCTTTAGTCGATAATAAAGAGTATGGTATGGGATACCCTATTGACGAGCAACCTTGCTGATAGGGCGGCAATCTCCTACTTCCAACAGGGCCCGTTGGAGCTCATATTCGGTATATTGCTTCATGATGGGTTAAAGAAGGTATCCTAAAAAAATAGCGTTGTTTGGCGATATATGGCAATTGTTATGATAGTTTGAAAAAGGTGATGGTGTTAATGATAGGAGGAGGTTTCGGCATTTTCGGCGTTTGCGCAAGTGGGGGTTTTGCGGAAGTGGGGTATTAGAGTTACTACTTATTTTACCACCTCTGCCGTCCACCTATATATAACTTTTGGCCTTATTAGGTAATTTAGATACGTGGGATTTATCTAGACTATCTATATCGCTAATATCTACACTTATTATCTGCCGGATATCCTATATAGTGGTAAAGGTGCTATTAAGCGATAGAGGGACCTTTTTCCTCTTGTGCTGCCGTAGGTTATCTAACTTGCCCTCCAGCTAACAGACCTGGTGCTTTAGAAGTGCCACTCTAGATGCCTAGTTATTATACCCTTTTTATATCTTTCTAAATAGTTAATAGATAGTATAGGTATCTAACCTATCTTTACCTATCTAGGTTAACTAGTATAGTTAATACTATAGCTTAACAGACTAATAAGGGGTTAACTATAGGACGATGGTTAGGCTTTATCCTACTGTTGGCTACTAGGTTGGTTAGTCTACTGGCTGGTCTAGCTGGTCTATTAGTCCTTAGTTACTATAGGGTTAGAAAAAGGCCGCTATATATATATTAGCTATAGTCTAGCTGACCTCTAGCTACTTCTAACATTCTAGACTGTTATAGCTATATCTCTAGCCTTTATATAACAGGCTAGAAATACCCTCTTATTAGTAATAATTAAATTATTAACCTAGTTATCTAGATATCTAACCTTCCTTTAATAGGTATACTTTAATAGGCTAAAGACCGATATATCTAGTGGCTAAAGGATAATAGAAAAATATAGTAATAGATATAGTAGATATATCTTATTCTAGAAGTATTTCTATATAAAATCTATAGATATATAGCTATAATATCTATCTAAAACTAATAGTCTAGCTGCCTCTAGCTTACTAGGTATAATGCCTAGGATAAAGATCTTTTTTAGCCACTTAAGGGTAGTCTTTTTAGTCGTCTAGCTATTATCTATATATATAAAGTGCTATCCTTTATATCTAGATAGGTTAAATAGAAACCACTAGGCCTAGACTAACTTACCCTTATATATAACCAGTAGGTATAGGGACCTTCTATTAGTAGCTATATACTTAATAATAGATACCTATACCTAGGATCCTGGCTGCTTTTTCTAGATATACCGTAATACTATAAAGCCTAACACTAGCCTATTAGATCCTCTACCTTTTATAATACCAGTCTTATCTATATTCTATTAGTTAGATAGATAGATTCCCTAGATAGTAGGGATATTAGTTAGATAATAGGAAAACCCTAGATAACCTTAAAAGAATAGGCCTTCTATCGCTAGGTATCTATTACTCTAGATCGTTGGCAATCTTAGTAGGCTGACATAGGTTATATAACCTGTAACAGTACTACTAATGAACTACACCGGATTTAATTAAACTATAGATTAACTATACAGCTTAAAAGCTGTATAGGTGGATAAACGCCATTCTACTGCCCTCGTTTGGCTGAACTTCTAGTTTCTTTATTCTAGTGGAATAGCGGATGGCCGTCTGCTAAGAGCATAAGATTGCACACTGATATGGACTTGGGTCTTAATCGACTGTGGTTGTGGCTCGGTCGCCTTCCAATGTACTCAACTTGATTAATACCCATGATTTCGGCGCCCTTATTTTGTGTGGCCCCTCCTGCGAGGGCCAAACATGAGTCTGGAGCTCCGGAAGCTGTTGAAAATTCTCGGCCCCACCTCCGAAGCCCTTCGCCGGGTTGCCGGAAGGAAAGTATCACTCCTTCCACATGAAAGCAGAGTGGGATCTCAGGAGGGTACATTAGTTGGTCCACTTTCTTTGTCATCACAATTTACCCATTGTTCCTCCGCATTGAAAAGCGTACTTGAATGGTACTCACTTATCCCTATGCTCTTTTACCTACTATTACTACTGGAGGTGTAGGGTGAATAGGGACTCATGTGGTGTGGTGATCAAGGGAAGGAAACACCACAATCACTATAAGGAACACTGTCACGGGCTGTCACGCGCTGGCAATTCAATTGCTCCAGTGGCGGTTAACACTGCGGCCGCGCCCTCTTGCGCATTATACTACTGTGGCATATGGTCCAAAGCATACAGAATTCTAAGACGGAGAAGTCTTAGAACAACCACACTTAAGTAAGCATATCACAAGCCTTTGCCATGACAACACAAGATGCCTCACCGATCGGTTTATGGCTCGCCCTGATCAGGAGGATACCGGCCTCAATTGGAAGAGCTGAGGTCTCTGGATCAGAAAAAACGTTCTCCTGATCAGAAGAGTGAATACTCCCAACCAATCTTATATTATCACATCCGGAAGTCGATTATAGGGAATGCTTTGGTTCAATCAAAAGAGTGAAGGCAAGTTTGTGAAAGCATGTCTGTGAATTGATCACGATCTCGTCTATCTGCCTATGTCCTGGTTTACTATACCCCACCCCACTTACGAATAGGCCCTATATATAAGCATGTAAAAGATTGCGTATCTATCCCCTATTATTAACACTATCCCTTTTTTTAAACTCTTATAATAATTACTATATATCGCTAAATAACGCTTCTCTGTTAGGATATATTATTTATTATACTGTAAAGTAATATACTAAAAATAAGGTCTAATAGGCTTCTTAGTATATTATTGTTAGGTATTTTATTAGTAAGGCTGTTTATACCTAAGGTATCCTATATATTACTCTTTATTATTAGTTTAAAGGTACTACTTAGTCTAGGAATACTACCTATATCTATGTATAGTATTTATCTTAGGTCTAGAAAGATAAGTTAGCTGCCTATATATCTCTTTAATAGTCCCTCAATAGACCTCTTACCTATTGATAAGTAAAAGGACTAATAGAGCATATAATAGGCAATAGATAGCAATATATAGAGAGGAAGTAGATATACCGAACCCTATAGTAAAACCTATTAATTAGGACCAGGTAATCTAGAGTAATAGATACCTAACGGTAGGCAGGCTATTAACCTAAGGTTATCTAGGATATCTTTTATTATCTAGACAGTATTACTATTATCTAGGGGATCTATCTATCTAACTAATAGAATATAGATAAAACTAGTATAATAAAGGGTAAAAGAGTTAATAGGCTAATATTAGGCTCTATAATATAACGATATATATAGAAAGAACAGCTAAAATCTAGGGTATAGATATTAATAATAAAGTATATATCGGCTGTTAAGACCTCTTTATCTCCCTTAGTTATATATAAAGGTAAATCTATCTAGGCCTAATAGTTTCTATCTAACCTATCTAGATATGAAGGATAACACTTTATATATATATAGATAATAGCTAGATAACTAATGTCACAAGCAGGTTAAGGCAACCAACTCTGGCATAAAGCAAAAGCTTTAGTAATGATGCACCTACATCATTATTCCCTGTTCTGCACTATATAGCTACGTCGGCCAACAACCAATTAACAGATCGTAACACTATATCTCCCCTCTAAAAGGCATATCCCTATACCAGTGACTAACCGGATATATTATAGGTATAAGTAGGGAAACTTTAGTATTAGTATAAGGGAACTAATCCTATAACTCAACTACCCTACTTGCGAAACACCCCCACATCCGAAACACTATCACCACCACCATCACCACTACTATCACCACTTATTCCTCGGGCTTGCCGCCCACCCATATACAACTTTCGGCCTCGCTGGATAATTCGGATGCGCTGGATTCAACCGGACTATCTATTTCGCCGATATCCGTATTTTGCGCCCGCTGGATATCCCATATAGTAGCAAAGGTGCTGTTAGGCGATAAGGGGACCTTTTTCCTCTTGCGTTGCTGTAGGTCCTCTAACTGGCTCTCTAACCGGCGGACCTTTTGCTCTAGAAGTATCCTTCTAGATGTCTCCTCATCATATCCCTTTTGCACCTTTCTAGATAGGTGACGAATAGTATGGGTATCCAACCCATCCTTGGCCAGCTGGGTTAACTGGTGTAATTGATGCCGTAAGTCAGCAGACCGACGAGGGTTAACCATGGGACGATAGATACGGCTTTATCCCACTGTTGGCTGCTAGGCTGGTTAGTCTGCTGGCTGGTCTGGCTGGTCTGTTGGTCCTTCGTTACCATGGGGTTAGATAGAGGTCGCTGTATAGATATTGGCCATAGTCCAGCTGACCTCCAGCCACTTCTAACGTTCTGGACTGTTATAGCTGTATTTCTGGCCCTTATATAACAGGCCAGAAATGCCCTCTTGCCAGCAACAGTTGAATCACTAACCCAGTCATCTAGATATCCAACCTCCCTTCGATAGGCATGCTTTAATTGGCTGAAGACCGATATATCCAGTGGCTGGAGGACAGCAGAGGAGTGTGGCGGTAGATATAGTAGATATATCTTATTCTGAAAGCATTCCCACATAAAGTCTGTAGATATATGGCTGTAATGGCCATCTAGAACCAGCAGTCTGGCTGCCTCTGGTTCCCTAGGTATAGTGCCTGGGATAAAGACCTTCTTTAACCATTCAAGGGCTGTTTTTTCAGTCGTCCAGCCATTATCCGTATATGTGAAGTGCCATCCTTCATATCCAGATAGGTTGGATGGGAACCACTGGGTCTGGACTGACTTGCCTTTATATATAACCAGTGGGCATAGGGACCTCCCATCGGCAGCCACACACTCGATAATAGATACCCATGCCCGGGATCCTGGCTGCTTTTTTTTGGATATGCCGAGATGCCGCAGAGCCCAGCACTAGCCCATTAGATCCCTTGCCTTCCATAATGCCAGTTTCATCCATATTCCATCGGTTAGATGGATGGATTCCCTGGATGGCAGGGATATTGGTCAGACGATAGAAAAAACCCTGGATAACCTCGGAAGAATGGGCCTTCCATCGCCGGGCATCTATTGCTCTGGATCTCCGGGTCCTAATTGATGGGTTTCGCCGTAGGAATCGGTGTATCCATCTCTTGCCTAGAGGTTGATGGGTATCATGGGTATCGCCCAGCATACGCTCTGCCAAGCCCTTTAGTTGTTGATGGGTAGGGCCAGCGCCTAAAGCATCCTGGATTTGAACCCATCCAGCCAGATAATCCTCCTGGGCTTGGGATAATCGCTGCATATGGGTATAGGCAGTGTTTTTGCTTTGGCGCCCATGGAATCGGTGATAAAGAGATGTGACTGGTATACCCCATGTGCGAGCTGTTTCCCGGATACCCTTCCCAGCTGCTACCTCTAGAAGGGCCTGTTGGAGCTCATATTCGGAGTATTGCTTCATGATGGGTTGAAGAAGGTATTCTGAAAAAATGGCGTTGTTTGGTCATATATGGTAATTGTTATGATAGTTTAAAAAAGGTGGTGATGGTGGTGAAGGAGGAGAAATCGGGTGTTTCGGATGCGGGGGTGTTTCGGAAGTGGGGTAGTTGAGTTACATACTACTTACGGTTAAAACGCTAAGGACCCTGGGGAGGAACTATCTAGCAGCGTTGGGATTTAAACCTATACCCTCTATGTGAGGTAGGTATATTATTATATCATAAGCAGGTCAGGGCAACCAACTCTGGCATAAAGCAAAAGCTTCAGTAATAATGCACCTATATCATTATCCTCTGTTCTACACTATATAGCTACGTCGGCCAGCAACTAATTAACGGATCATAACAACTAACTAGACTGCCCTTAAGTGGTTAGCAAAGGTCTTTATCCTAAGGATAATATCTAGCTAGCTAGATATAGCTAGACTACTAGTTCTAGATACTTATTAAAGCTATATATCTATTAACTTTATTACTAATAGTATTATATCTATCTATTATTTCTATCGTTATACTTCTCTATTATTCTTTAGCCTCTAGATATAGTTATTTTTAGCCTATCCAAGTAGTCCTATTATAAAAAGGTTAGATATTTAGATAACTAGATTATAGATTTAACTATAGCTAGAAAAAAGGTATTTCTAGAGTGTTATTTAAAGGTCTATAAGGTATCTATTACTATTTATAACGTTAAGGCTAACTAAAAGGTAACTAGGTTATAGCTAGTATCTATAAAACGTCCTTTATCTAAGGTATTATCTAGCCAGCCTAGCTAGCCTAAACAGTAGACCAGCCAGGCTAACAGCTAACAATAGGATAAAGCTATATCTATTATCCTATAGTTAACCTTTTATTAGTTTACCGATCTATAGTATTAACTATACCAGTTAACCTAGCTAGCTAAAGATAGGTTGGATATCTATACTATTTATTACCTATCTAGAAAGATAAAAAAAGGGTATAATAAAGAGGTATCTAGAAAGGTATTTCTAGAAAGGTAGGTCACGGTATTATAGGCCTAGTTAGAGGACTATCACTAGTATAAGAAGAAGAAAAAGGTCCCCCTATCGCCTAACAGCACGTTTACCACTATATAGGATATCTAGCGGGCGTAAAATATAGATGTCGGCTGAATAGATAGTCTGGATGAATCCAGTGCATCCGAATTATCTAGCGAGGCCAAAAGTTGTATATAGGTAGGCAGCAAGCCTGAGGAAATAAGTGGTGATAGTGGTGGTGATGATGGGTTGTGATGGTTGTTGGTATGTGGGGCCTATTCATAAGTGGGGTGGGCTGGTTAATGTCTTCTCGCGATTCGATTCTGATGCTTCTATTACTTCTGTATGCAGCTGAATAGTAGTTGAGGTTCTGCCAGGAGACTTTAATGCTGCCTATAAAACAGACCGTACGCTCAAGCCTTGTGAAGTAGCAACCGTCCGGCCTCGTGAACCTCCGGCTACCGAGCCTGGTCTTCCGGGTTCCTTCTGATACTTTGATATGCCGGCCCGGGCACAAGAGGTACGGAAGCTGTCGGCAAGCACGCTGGACCTATACGTCAAACAAGGCCCTATCATTACTAGATTAATCGGGCTAAATACCTTATAAATGACCTTTCTGAACTATTCCAGCTCTTCTACTGATTGGACCTAGAGGTTTTTGATCATCTTTAATATATATTATATCTTAATAATATATTATCTCTTTTATTATTATTACATTTCTTGAATGATACTAATAATGAAGTATCATGTAAAGACCTTGGTAATGATAAGATCTTGATGTTTCATAATTAAGATTCTTTAAAATATTAATTCTGTTACTAATAACCTTGTTAATAGCTTTATGATATTAATGAAGTAGAAAATTCTTTTTTCTTATAACTATATATCTGTTCTTTTTTACTATATTGGCCTTCTAGTGTTAGATTTAGAGATTAGTTTGATTTTTCGACATGTTCTTTGAGGGGACAAATATGAAACGTCCAATATTTCGTATTCAATAAAATATAAAATACTTATCTCCCATTGAATAATTGTTTTAGTTCTCCATCAACATTTTGTCGTCTTTTCTTTATGTCCCAGGTGAGTACATTGACAGTATCTCTGAAAACGTTCACATCAATCAAGCTTCTATTTACAAGGAAGAATCAGACAGTATGATCTCAATCAGTGAGAGCTCGCCTTGATCCGGGCGATGAATCTTATGCACTTGCAACTTGGGCGTCACGGAGCTGCACAAGTCTTCGAATGCTGCCCTAGTCCTCTCGCGGCCGTTCAGATTCATGAGCATCAACATATCACGGTCACTGGAGTTGTTAGCTCAGTCTCTTTTTGGGCATAGAATTAGTGAACTTACTGCATCCGGCGTTCCCTCTCGCGGCTTTCCGTCCCAGGGTCTGGAACCACGACCTCGTTGACAATTATGCGGTCTTGCGGCCGCAGAGCCGACGCAAGGCCTTGCAAGATGTTCCGCGCATACTTGTCGCTCCAATCATGGAGGATGAAGCGACAGAAATAGGCAATCCCCTCGTCATCAGCCACATCGTGATGCGGCTGCGGCGTCATGAAGTCGTGGGGTCTGTATACGATGCGGGACTTGAGAGCCTCTGGGCAGCACTTTTCGCCGACGGCTACAGTCTCGGGCAAGTCCTGGACCTCGAACCGGAGCTTTGGGTACGCCTCGGCCAGCGCGATTGACACATGGCCTGGACCACCGCCGACATCAACGATGAGATGTCC
The DNA here is from genome assembly GCA_016807845.1 of Colletotrichum eleusines. NCBI lineage: Eukaryota > Fungi > Ascomycota > Sordariomycetes > Glomerellales > Glomerellaceae > Colletotrichum > Colletotrichum eleusines. The sequence goes on along the minus strand of JADEZO010000001.1, from coordinate 6,655,245 downwards.
GGACTGCTCCAGCTTGTGCCAGGGATACCCACCATTCACTGCGTGGCGGAAATCGTACGCACCTCCCGCGGCGATCCCGCGCATCGCACGGGCGAACATCTCATGCAAATGAGTTCCGTCGGCCTCACGGAACCTTTGGAATTGGGAGATCTTGCGATGGATGGATACTCCGTAAGCAGCCTCATCAGCCTCCATGCTGTAGCCGTACTCCTCCAGAGCCTTCGGAATGGAGGCACCGGCGGGATACGCAATAGTTGCGCTTAAATCCATCCAAGCCTCCAGGTCAGGATCGGTGACCAAAAGCGCAGATGTGGGGTTGTGCGCTACCAAGCCACCGGGTTGAATATTGAACAGGCCGTAAGACGTGGCGTGCTCAAGAATACGCGCAACAAGCGCCGGCTGAATCTCCGGTTTGCCTACAGCCTGAGCGATCGCCATATAGGTGGCTGTCCCCTGGAGCGGGACATGGTTGGCGAGCTTGTACTTCAGAATCACCTGAAAGGAGGCCGTGGCACAGTGTTCGAAACTCAATGCCAGCAACTGCTCCCTTGGACCCCGAATAAGCCGAATGAGCTGCTCCGCGGCGTCAATGATGGAGGCTTTTGCGTTGAAGTATGGTGCATTTTCGAGAATCAAGTCGAGGTTAGGCGCGGGATCCGAAGTAGACGGTTGTGGAAGCTCACGCTTTTCGCAGAATTTCGTTAGGTCCGCCGCTGAGGACTGAATCGACGACACAAGCTCAAAGAGCTCGTCCTTTTGGGTTGCGCTTGGCATGACTGAAGAATTCGGGGAAATGAGGGAAAATGGTCGATTTTCTTTTCTTCCAAGGGGGTGGGTTGTCAGTGCGTTCCAGCCAACAACGTTAAACACTCGATCTTGAGAATTGAGACTGAGGACTTGGTTTCTCCTTATAAGACGGGCTTACATCGACGGATCGCGAGCTGCCGTAAAGGTTTGTCGGAGACGGTTTTCCTACTGAACAGCAAACCGTTCACGGTTCGCGATAATCGTGGGCTCTTCGCCCGGGCTTCTGCCATCTTGACTTTTCTGGCATCTGACGGTCACCGCAATACGGAGATTCAAGGCGCCCCACAGGTGTGGGAGCGGGCAGCCTGGGGACGAGGTGAAGCTGCCCTCGTGGTCCGTCTCGGCAACCTTGCGGGAACCACAGACGAGGTACACAGGAATTGGTTATGAATCCCCGATACCAAGAAGGTTTATTTAGCGTATGAAGAAAGCTTCTATCCAAAAGACCGAGACGAACGAATCTGGCTTGAGCCAATCAGTCTGCTTCGTAGGGAACACTCCTACGCGCTTGTAGCTGGGTGTTGCCGTTCATTCGTACAATGTACGCACGCCGGTACGCCTCTCGGGGAATGGTTTGAATGGTTTCATGACTCTACTGGTTGGCGAGCCATTTGCCTGTACCATCACCGCAAAGCTTATTTCTAAAGCAACATTCGTCCCACGCAACCCCCATCTATCGCAGGCATCCCCTCGGAACCCAAATAGGCTTCACTTAGTCCAGATTTCTTGCCCCGTTTACGAGAGTTTTGCTAACAACAATCTCCTAAGCAAGCAGCGATATCCTAAGCAAGAAGACTTTGCACTTAGTTTACAAATAAACCGTCAGATAGCAGCATGCATTTCTTCCGCTAATTGCCAAATGTCAAGTTCCCGCCCCCAGCTTGAAGCACATGAAGATCTCGATGTCTTGTGGTGTGTGATAGGCTATCTGCATCAGCATTGCCATACTAGCTCTCAATGATGAAGATCAGCTTCTTGGGGATTGAACGAAGGAGTTTAATTTCATGGGCTTCCCATCCCCACGTACCTTTATTTTGCAGAATCTTAGCAATATAGGGACAGAGTGTTCCAGAAATCTAACTATAAGGGCCTAGTTGGCCGCAGGCTAAGATTAGTCATTGGTAGCCAGGAGGGACTTTCTTATACTTGTGTTTTATACTTACTATACTGCCGAAGTGGATATAGACCCTAATTAACTCACTACTGTTATAGTCAGGTATCTGATAGTAGTATTTTCTCTTATAGAATAGTTAAGATTAATACTTGATATAGTATATCTTTGGAGCTTAATTAGTAATTACTTAGTGATCAACTAAGTAATTAATAATAATAAAATAAGATAAAATAACTTAACAGTTAAAGATATACTAAATCGGATAATTAAGGATTACTTATAGGATAAATTAAAAAAGTTAATTACTAAAAAGCTATAGTAGTTTATACTTAAGTATATCTAAGTTTATCCTAACGTACATATATAGTGAGTCGCCTGTTATAGTGAGTCGCCCACTTTTCCAACTTTCTACCTCTTTAACCTTTACACTAATATTCCTTTATATATAAACATGTAATCCTCCTTAATTAAAAGCCGTATTATCTTTACCCTTTAAGCTATCAGAAAAGACCTAAAAATATCTATATAAAAAACAGTTACTATCTTTAAGGTCCTTAGAATAACATTATATAACTGACGTATTGGACGCGTTATATAAGACAAGATATATTTAAAATTAAAAAAGATAATAGAAATAGAGGAGGAGGTAATCTTTAAAAAGGTTAGTAACCTAATTAATTAAGGGTTTCCTTTATAATAAAAATATATATAAGATATAGCTAACTAACTCTTAAATAAATATAATATAATATATATTAAGCCTTGATAGGTAGAGAACTTTATATACTAATAACTCTAATTAAAAATATAATTTTAATACTAAAATAACTATTAAGGGCTTTAGCTAAAGATCTTATAATTATATAAAGCTGACTTATACTTATATAAAATATAATTATAAAATATAAGAAATAGGATTATAATATCTATAATTTTAATAAGACTAGATTCTTAATAGAAATACTATTATATATAAAGGTTATTATAACCTTTAATTATAAAGAAAGGCCTTATATAAAGTAGCTTAATAATTAAGAATAGGCTTTTATTATTTCAGGTATATATATAGATAATTAGGTAATACCTTTTTATATTATTGTAAAAGGTAAATATTACTTTTTCTTTTAATACTAAAACCGCTAATTTCTAGCTAAGTAATATATCTACCTAAGTTAAAATATATAGAAAATAAATAAGATTAGCCTAGATTAGTTAAATTATTTTAACTAGTATATAAAGTCTTATATAAAACATACCTATTAATTTTTAATCCTTAATGGCTATAATAGCTATAAATCGACTAAATGTAACGATTTCTATAAGGAATAAAAGATTATTACTTTATATATACCTCCTTATTTATTATACAAGCTTTAGCCTCCTAATATAGGTTGTTTTAGGCTATTAAAATATTTATATAGTAGAGTAATTAAGAAGATAATATAGATATAGATTTTATAGATTATAAAAGATAACTTTTTTTACCTTGAAACCAGTATTCTTTACTTTAATAAGGGAAAGAAATATATAAGCTGGCTTTAGATAGGTTAGTCTTATACCCTTTAACCCTAAAATTATTATTTCTCGCCTAGATTTTAAGCTAAAGAAACTAACACCCCCTAGCTTACCCTTAGGCAGTAATAGCTCTTAAGACCTAAAGACACTAACTATAGCAATTAAGGGTATATATGTCATAGGCAATTCCCCTCATGGCCAGAGGCCATGTAGGTGGTGTTGACAGCAGTGCTCGTGAGGATCACTCGAGTATTGGTGGACCTTTGGGGTCGCTGGGTCAATTGGTTAGATTGACAGGACCAGGTCTATTATAACAGGCGTCACTGTCAACGCCTGTTACAATATAAAGCTCTAGTTCTCTTAAAACGAGGATCTAGCGATATTAAGGTAGCTTACTAATAGTAATACTAAGAATTAAGAATTAATAACTCTTATTTCTTATAACAAAATCTCTATATAATACTATAACTAAAGGTTATATAATAATATAAATAAGATAACTAGATTCTACTAGTAAAATGGATAAGAAAAGTATATAGGTTGTCTCTAAGACATTAGTAAAACTAGTAACTAAGCTAGTCTTACTTAAATAACCCCTAGATATCTAAAGCAGCTCCTAGATATCTAGAATAACCCCTAGATACCTAAAATAACCCCTAGATATCTAGAATAACTCCTAGATTCCAAAGATAAACCCTACATACTTTATAACCCCTAGATATCTAAGATATCTAAAAATAATCTATTACAATATATCTTATAACCTTTTATATAAGAAGATAATATTTCCCTTATAGAGAAAGAATTATGATTATGAATATCAACACTTTTACCTCTAGCTTTTACTCTCCTCTATCTTTCCCTTGACCATCGTGAATTTATATTCTTAGTGTAATATACAAGCTTGTTAACTTCTAAGCTAAAAGTATTAGTAAGTTAGTACATAGGCTTACTTTTATTAAGGTTAAGAACCTTAGATATTATATAGGGATAGATATACTAAGTAAGCGTTAAAAGGCTAAAAAGACCTAACTATGTCTTAAAGGGTCACTTAATATAGCTAAAGCAGAGGCGCTATAAGGAGAAAAGAAAGATGTTAAAGCTAAAGGTAAGAAAACTAAGAATTAAGAATTAATAACTCTTATTTCTTATAACAAAATCTCTATATAACACTATAACTAAAGGTTATATAATAATATAAATAAGATAACTAGATTCTACTAGTAAAATGGATAAGAAAAGTATATAGGTTGTCTCTAAGACATTAGTAAAACTAGTAACTAAGCTAGTCTTACTTAAATAACCCCTAGATATCTAAAGCAGCTCCTAGATATCTCGAATAACCCCTAGATATCTAAAGCAGCTCCTAGATATCTAGAATAACCCCTAGATACCTAAAGTAACCCCTAGATATCTAGAATAACTCCTAGATTCCAAAGATAAACCCTACATACTTTATAACCCCTAGATATCTAAGATATCTAGAAATAATCTGTTACAATATATCTTATAACCTTTTATATAAGAAGATAATATTTCCCTTATAGAGAAAGAATTATGATTATGAATATCAACACTTTTACCTCTACCTTTTACTCTTCTCTATCTTTCCCTTGACCATCGTGAATTTATATTCTTAGTGGTTATGAGCCCAGCTCGATAGAGAAGGACTTTATCTCTTTACTTCCCCTTTTTTACCTTTAAGACTTGCTACAAAAAGTTAAAAAGGATTTATTTATCCAAAAGCTCAACCTTATCAGGGGACAAACCACATTGATAAGGGAACTTTATGGAAGAACAACTCTAAGGCTACTACACCTCATACCCAGCAATCCATATTCAACGGAATAGAGGGATCGGCTTACCGGGCAAGTTACACACCAGCTATATTTTACGTCACTACAGCTCCGGACGGATAACCAACCCAACAACGCTCAGAAGGTCTATCGGTTACTTTAAGATCCAACCGATAAAGGATCTTTCTTCTTGCCTCCAGCTGGAATTGAACCCAAGACCTCTCAATTGGTAGTCAATCGATTGAGTTAATTTAGTAGTTGACTAGACTACTAGACTAACTGGTCTGCTGTCTGGCTGGTGAAAGCTTTGGTGGATTACGCCCATATATATCATAAAATCGACTTCCAACGCAACGCAAGCCAAATACAACAAACCCACATACTTTCAATATCTATTTTTCACAACAAATCCAACCATAACCTTCAATATCAAATCCAACCACTTCCTCATCTTTTAAAGATGGAAAGATCTATCAATATCCCCCGCCTTTCAGGTAGCTCTAACTACCTAGTTTGGGCAACCAGATTTGAGGCTTTACTTATAAGTAAAGATATAAACTCAAGTCTTATAACACCTCCTATAACTCCTGCTCAGCAGAAGTCTGATAACAAAACTTTAGCTTTTATGAAGCTGTTTTGTGAGGATGCCCTTTACGGGTTATAAAAGATTCAACTACAGGATTTGAAGCTTGGAAAAACTGAAGGATCTATATGAACCTACAGGATTTACCAATGAATATCTTACTTGTAAGGAATTTTTCAATACCTCTTTAGACTCTTTTGATTCTATGGAGAGTTACCTAAATAAGGTAAAAGAGCTTACAGACGACCTATCCTCTAAGGATATGGGTTTACCAAAACAAGTTATTATAGCTTGGGTATTAAATAGTCTGGATAATAGTTATGAAGGCTTTATAACCAACGTAACACAAGCTCTTAGAAAAGATGCTGATTCTTATACTATAGAATCTCTTTTTGCAAATCTTATAGATGAAGCAAAAAGAAAAGGCTCTTCTACAGTCCTATATACTTCTTTTAGGCCTAAGAAACCTTGGAAGAAGATAAAAGGATTATATTGCACATATTGCAAACTAAAAACCATTTGGTTGAAGATTGCAACTTTTACATCCAAATAAGGCTCCAAAGTCCTGGAACCATAAGGATAAAGAAAGAATAGAAAGAAAGGCAAATAATAAGAAGAAGAAGCTTTATAGAGCACAGAAAGCTCTAATAGCTAGAAAGGCTATAATAGAAGAAGATTCTGATTCTGATATACAAGAAACAGTAGATAAAATCACTGAAGAACAAGAAGAAGATCAAGAAGATCAAGATCTTATAGATCTAGACTTTGAAGACGTAAGTAATTCCTACGCTTCTATATATATGACTTCTTCTAATAAGACTATAGGTTGTAATATAGCACCTATAGATAGAAATTCAGTTCTTTTCTGCTTAGATACAGCAGCTACTGTAAATATTATAAATAATAAATCTCTTTTTATAAAGACTACATCTATAAACCATAATATAAAGGCACCTTATACACATGAACCTAATGGTATAATAGAAAGAGCTATAAGGACTATAACTAATAAAATAAGAGCTTTATTACTACAAGCTAACTTACCCTTATATCTATGGGGAGAAGCTGCCCTTACAGCAGTCGATTTATATAATATAACTCCTCATAAAGCTCTAGAATATAAAACACCATATGAAATAAGGAATAATATAAAACCTAACTTAGATAATATAACTACATTTGGATCTATATGTTATTATAAGAATAAAGATCCTAAGATAAAGAAGTTAGATAATAAAGCTATTAAAGCAATAGTGTTAAATTCTAGAAGCAATATATATAAAATATATGATTTTCAGAAGAAAACTACCTTTTGGACTAGAGATATAGTAGTTCTAGAAGATCAATTTATGCCTTCTCCTATAAATAATCCCCTACGTGACAATAACAGTGGAAGGGAAGCCTTGAATCTAGGAGAAATAGATAATAATAATAATAATAATAATAATAATAATAATAATAATAATAATAATAATAATAATAATAATAATAATAATAATAATAATAATAATAATAATAATAGTCCTATAACTAATAATTCCAAGATAGTAGTAGAAATTCCTAAGCTAGATAAGGAAAAGCTTAAAGAATATACTTGGGTAGCAGAACAAGAAAGCGCTTTATATACTATAAAAGACTGCCCTATAATTAAACCAATACTTTCCACTATAAATAATAAAGATAATCAAATAAATAGGTTTAATAAAGCTTTATATATCTTATCTATAAATACAATCGATGAACCCTCAACATATAAAAAGGCAATAAACTCTATATATAGAGATAATTGGATTCAAGCAATGGTTGAAGAGGTTAATAATCTTCATAAGATGAATACTTGGAATATACTTCCTCTACCTAATGGATATAAACCCTTAGGAGGAAGATGGGTATATAAATTAAAAACAGATATAGCGGAAAATCCTATAAAATATAAGGCTAGATGGGTAGTACAAGGGTATAACCAATATATAGGTATAGATTACCTAGAAACCTTTAGTACTACCTGTAAGCCAGAAAACTATAGAGCTATATTAATAATAGGCATAAAGCTAGGATGGTATTTTAGACAATATGATATCTCTAATGCTTTTTGCCATGCAGATATAGATAAAGAAATATGGGTACAACTACCTACTGGATTTTCATATAACCATAACATAAATACCCTGGAATATACTAATAATATAGAAAAAGTCCTATACTGTAAGCTAAATAAAGCTCTATATGGACTAAAACAAAGCCCTAGACTTTGGTATAAATGGTTAAGATCTATAATAAATAAGATAGGCTTTAAAGAATCCCCTTATGATGAAGGAATCTTTATAGCAAATAATAAGAATATAAGAGCTATAATAGTATGTCACGTAGACGATATAATAATAACAGCTCAGTATGAAGAAGACATACGGTACTTTTATAAGGCTGTATATAAATATATAGAAATAAAGGACTTAGGAATTCCGCATACGTTTTTAGGGAACGAAATAACTATAAATAGAAAAGATAAGATCTTATATATACACCAAACAAAATATATAAATAAACTACTAGAAAAGTATAATAAAAAGGATATAAATCCTTATAATAACCCTATATTACCTTCTATAAAACTAAGGAAAAATATAGAACAAGCAACAAAAGAAGATATAACAAGATACCAACAAGAAGTAGGATCGCTACTATATGCTAGTTTAAAAACTAGGCCAGATATAACATATCCAGTTAATTTATGTGCTAGATATATGAGTAACCCATCTAGAGAACACTTTGTAGCTCTAGATAGAATATGGGGATATCTTAATAAATACCCTAGCCTTGGATTAATATATAACTGTAATATAGACCTACAGTTAATCTTATTTTCAGACTCTAATTGGGCTGGAGATCTAGATGATAGAATGTCTACAACTGGATATATAAGTACTTTTGGTTACTATAATATAATAAGTTGGAATAGTATAAAACAGAAAACAGTTGCTTTATCTACTTGTGAAGCTGAATATATGGCTCTATGTGAAGCTATAAAAGAATCTATATATCTATATAACTCTTTCTCTTATATATATAAAGAGTTGAATTTAGAGTTAACTCTTAATAAGCCTATTATATTAACTAAGAAATGAAACTGCACAAAAGATGTGGCGCGCCATTGATGTTATCAATTGACACAAGATCATTACCTATATGTGGAATCTAAGTCACCTCCTCAAGGGCTATAGAGACTATTGGCCTTGCACAGTTATGTTATGATAGGCAAGAACCCTAGGTAAGCAACTCCTAGGTAAGAATCCTATTTTTTATGCGTGCGTGCGACCGGACTCGAACTCGCACACTCTCGTGCACAGAGCTAAGCTGGGCTCATAACCACTAAGAAATGAAACTGCACAAAAGATGTGGCGCGCCATTGATGTTATCAATTGACACAAGATCATTACCTATATGTGGAATCTAAGTTATTAATAGATAATGAAGCAGCCCAAAGGATAACTGAAAATCCAGAACTGCATAAGAAAGCTAAACATATAGATATAAGATACCACTTTTCTAGACAAGCTGTTAATAATGAGTTAGTCTCTTTATATCATATATACACTGGAAATAATATAGCAGATATCTTTACTAAACCAGTTAATAAAGAAGTATTTAAATACTTTATAGAGACAATAAACTTAAATATAAAGGGGTTTTTACCTAAAGAAACTATAGATAATAAAGAATTACTTTCTAAAAGAAAGGTTAAACAGCTTATACACTAGGTTTCCCCTTATAATTTTTTTTTATTTTTTTATAAAGGTTTTTCTATAACTATAACTATACAATTTTCCCTTAATAAAGGTTTTTATAATAAATTTTTTTTTTTATAAGTTACACTTTATAAGTATAACTTAAGGAGGAAACTAAGAATTAAGAATTAATAACTCTTATTTCTTATAACAAAATCTCTATATAACACTATAACTAAAGGTTATATAATAATATAAATAAGATAACTAGATTCTACTAGTAAAATGGATAAGAAAAGTATATAGGTTGTCTCTAAGACATTAGTAAAACTAGTAACTAAGCTAGTCTTACTTAAATAACCCCTAGATATCTAAAGCAGCTCCTAGATATCTCGAATAACCCCTAGATATCTAAAGCAGCTCCTAGATATCTAGAATAACCCCTAGATACCTAAAGTAACCCCTAGATATCTAGAATAACTCCTAGATTCCAAAGATAAACCCTACATACTTTATAACCCCTAGATATCTAAGATATCTAGAAATAATCTGTTACAATATATCTTATAACCTTTTATATAAGAAGATAATATTTCCTTATAGAGAAAGAATTATGATTATGAATATCAACACTTTTACCTCTACCTTTTACTCTTCTCTATCTTTCCCTTGACCATCGTGAATTTATATTCTTAGTGGTTATGAGCCCAGCTCGATAGAGAAGGACTTTATCTCTTTACTTCCCCTTTTTACCTTTAAGACTTGCTACAAAAAGTTAAAAAAGGATTTATTTATCCAAAGCTCAACCTTATCAGGGGACAAACCACATTGATAAGGGAACTTTATGGAAGAACAACTCTAAGGCTACTACACCTCATACCCAGCAATCCATATTCAACGGAATAGAGGGATCGGCTTACCGGGCAAGTTACACACCAGCTATATTTTACGTCACTACAGCTCCGGACGGATAACCAACCCAACAACGCTCAGAAGGTCTATCGGTTACTTTAAGATCCAACCGATAAAGGATCTTTCTTCTTGCCTCCAGCTGGAATTGAACCCAAGACCTCTCAATTGGTAGTCAATCGATTGAGTTAATTTAGTAGTTGACTAGACTACTAGACTAACTGGTCTGCTGTCTGGCTGGTGAAAGCTTTGGTGGATTACGCCCATATATATCATAAAATCGACTTCCAACGCAACGCAAGCCAAATACAACAAACCCACATACTTTCAATATCTATTTTTCACAACAAATCCAACCATAACCTTCAATATCAAATCCAACCACTTCCTCATCTTTTAAAGATGGAAAGATCTATCAATATCCCCCGCCTTTCAGGTAGCTCTAACTACCTAGTTTGGGCAACCAGATTTGAGGCTTTACTTATAAGTAAAGATATAAACTCAAGTCTTATAACACCTCCTATAACTCCTGCTCAGCAGAAGTCTGATAACAAAACTTTAGCTTTTATGAAGCTGTTTTGTGAGGATGCCCCTTTACGGGTTATAAAAGATTCAACTACAGGATTTGAAGCTTGGAAAAACTGAAGGATCTATATGAACCTACAGGATTTACCAATGAATATCTTACTTGTAAGGAATTTTTCAATACCTCTTTAGACTCTTTTGATTCTATGGAGAGTTACCTAAATAAGGTAAAAGAGCTTACAGACGACCTATCCTCTAAGGATATGGGTTTACCAAAACAAGTTATTATAGCTTGGGTATTAAATAGTCTGGATAATAGTTATGAAGGCTTTATAACCAACGTAACACAAGCTCTTAGAAAAGATGCTGATTCTTATACTATAGAATCTCTTTTTGCAAATCTTATAGATGAAGCAAAAAGAAAAGGCTCTTCTACAGTCCTATATACTTCTTTTAGGCCTAAGAAACCTTGGAAGAAGATAAAAGGATTATATTGCACATATTGCAAACTAAAAACCATTTGGTTGAAGATTGCAACTTTTACATCCAAATAAGGCTCCAAAGTCCTGGAACCATAAGGATAAAGAAAGAATAGAAAGAAAGGCAAATAATAAGAAGAAGAAGCTTTATAGAGCACAGAAAGCTCTAATAGCTAGAAAGGCTATAATAGAAGAAGATTCTGATTCTGATATACAAGAAACAGTAGATAAAATCACTGAAGAACAAGAAGAAGATCAAGAAGATCAAGATCTTATAGATCTAGACTTTGAAGACGTAAGTAATTCCTACGCTTCTATATATATGACTTCTTCTAATAAGACTATAGGTTGTAATATAGCACCTATAGATAGAAATTCAGTTCTTTTCTGCTTAGATACAGCAGCTACTGTAAATATTATAAATAATAAATCTCTTTTATAAAGACTACATCTATAAACCATAATATAAAGGCACCTTATACACATGAACCTAATGGTATAATAGAAAGAGCTATAAGGACTATAACTAATAAAATAAGAGCTTTATTACTACAAGCTAACTTACCCTTATATCTATGGGGAGAAGCTGCCCTTACAGCAGTCGATTTATATAATATAACTCCTCATAATAAAGCTCTAGAATATAAAACACCATATGAAATAAGGAATAATATAAAACCTAACTTAGATAATATAACTACATTTGGATCTATATGTTATTATAAGAATAAAGATCCTAAGATAAAGAAGTTAGATAATAAAGCTATTAAAGCAATAGTGTTAAATTCTAGAAGCAATATATATAAAATATATGATTTTCAGAAGAAAACTACCTTTTGGACTAGAGATATAGTAGTTCTAGAAGATCAATTTATGCCTTCTCCTATAAATAATCCCCTACGTGACAATAACAGTGGAAGGGAAGCCTTGAATCTAGGAGAAATAGATAATAATAATAATAATAATAATAATAATAATAATAATAATAATAATAATAATAATAATAATAATAATAATAATAATAATAATAATAATAATAATAATAGTCCTATAACTAATAATTCCAAGATAGTAGTAGAAATTCCTAAGCTAGATAAGGAAAAGCTTAAAGAATATACTTGGGTAGCAGAACAACAAGAAAGCGCTTTATATACTATAAAAGACTGCCCTATAATTAAACCAATACTTTCCACTATAAATAATAAAGATAATCAAATAAATAGGTTTAATAAAGCTTTATATATCTTATCTATAAATACAATCGATGAACCCTCAACATATAAAAAGGCAATAAACTCTATATATAGAGATAATTGGATTCAAGCAATGGTTGAAGAGGTTAATAATCTTCATAAGATGAATACTTGGAATATACTTCCTCTACCTAATGGATATAAACCCTTAGGAGGAAGATGGGTATATAAATTAAAAACAGATATAGCGGAAAATCCTATAAAATATAAGGCTAGATGGGTAGTACAAGGGTATAACCAATATATAGGTATAGATTACCTAGAAACCTTTAGTACTACCTGTAAGCCAGAAAACTATAGAGCTATATTAATAATAGGCATAAAGCTAGGATGGTATTTTAGACAATATGATATCTCTAATGCTTTTTGCCATGCAGATATAGATAAAGAAATATGGGTACAACTACCTACTGGATTTTCATATAACCATAACATAAATACCCTGGAATATACTAATAATATAGAAAAGTCCTATACTGTAAGCTAAATAAAGCTCTATATGGACTAAAACAAAGCCCTAGACTTTGGTATAAATGGTTAAGATCTATAATAAATAAGATAGGCTTTAAAGAATCCCCTTATGATGAAGGAATCTTTATAGCAAATAATAAGAATATAAGAGCTATAATAGTATGTCACGTAGACGATATAATAATAACAGCTCAGTATGAAGAAGACATACGGTACTTTTATAAGGCTGTATATAAATATATAGAAATAAAGGACTTAGGAATTCCGCATACGTTTTTAGGGAACGAAATAACTATAAATAGAAAAGATAAGATCTTATATATACACCAAACAAAATATATAAATAAACTACTAGAAAAGTATAATAAAAAGGATATAAATCCTTATAATAACCCTATATTACCTTCTATAAAACTAAGGAAAAATATAGAACAAGCAACAAAAGAAGATATAACAAGATACCAACAAGAAGTAGGATCGCTACTATATGCTAGTTTAAAAACTAGGCCAGATATAACATATCCAGTTAATTTATGTGCTAGATATATGAGTAACCCATCTAGAGAACACTTTGTAGCTCTAGATAGAATATGGGGATATCTTAATAAATACCCTAGCCTTGGATTAATATATAACTGTAATATAGACCTACAGTTAATCTTATTTTCAGACTCTAATTGGGCTGGAGATCTAGATGATAGAATGTCTACAACTGGATACATAAGTACTTTTGGTTACTATAATATAATAAGTTGGAATAGTATAAAACAGAAAACAGTTGCTTTATCTACATGTGAAGCTGAATATATGGCTCTATGTGAAGCTATAAAAGAATCTATATATCTATATAACTCTTTCTCTTATATATATAAAGAGTTAAATTTAGAGTTAACTCTTAATAAGCCTATTATATTAATAGATAATGAAGCAGCCCAAAGGATAACTGAAAATCCAGAACTGCATAAGAAAGCTAAACATATAGATATAAGATACCACTTTTCTAGACAAGCTGTTAATAATGAGTTAGTCTCTTTATATCATATATACACTGGAAATAATATAGCAGATATCTTTACTAAACCAGTTAATAAAGAAGTATTTAAATACTTTATAGAGACAATAAACTTAAATATAAAGGGGTTTTTACCTAAAGAAACTATAGATAATAAAGAATTACTTTCTAAAAGAAAGGTTAAACAGCTTATACACTAGGTTTCCCCTTATAATTTTTTTAGTTTTTATAAAGGTTTTTGTATAACTATAACTATACAATTTTCCCTTAATAAAGGTTTTATAATAAATAATTTTTTTATAAGTTACACTTTATAAGTATAACTTAAGGAGGAAACTAAGAATTAAGAATTAATAACTCTTATTTCTTATAACAAAATCTCTATATAACACTATAACTAAAGGTTATATAATAATATAAATAAGATAACTAGATTCTACTAGTAAAATGGATAAGAAAAGTATATAGGTTGTCTCTAAGACATTAGTAAAACTAGTAACTAAGCTAGTCTTACTTAAATAACCCCTAGATATCTAAAGCAGCTCCTAGATATCTCGAATAACCCCTAGATATCTAAAGCAGCTCCTAGATATCTAGAATAACCCCTAGATACCTAAAGTAACCCCTAGATATCTAGAATAACTCCTAGATTCCAAAGATAAACCCTACATACTTTATAACCCCTAGATATCTAAGATATCTAGAAATAATCTGTTACAATATATCTTATAACCTTTTATATAAGAAGATAATATTTCCCTTATAGAGAAAGAATTATGATTATGAATATCAACACTTTTACCTCTACCTTTTACTCTTCTCTATCTTTCCCTTGACCATCGTGAATTTATATTCTTAGTAGAAAATATACTAAAAAAAGGCTTATATAGAGAATAAAAAACCAGGCGTATAACGACATAGTAATTATAGAAAGACTAGATATAATATATAAACCTATAAGGTAGTTTAAGATAGTAATAAAAAAGATAGTAATAAGTAGTTTTAATTAATTTTATATATTATAGCTTAATTAACTTATAGAAAAGGTAGAAAGGTAGAAAAAAGTAGACAACTCACTATAATAGGCGACTCACTATATATATATATATTATATATAAGTCTTAATCTTAATTGTTAATTAATAATTATAAATACTTATTATCATTCTATAAGGTAAATACCTATTTTTATAATTATTAGTAGTTACTTTTTATAATTACTAGTAATTATCTTATTAGATAATTACTTCCTTATTATTATATAATTTAGACTATAATTCTTCTATAAATAAGAAATTTAATATAATTCTATATAGTATCTATATATCTTCTTTAGTAGTTATTAGGTGTCTATAGGGTAATTCTAATCTTATTATTTCTATTCGGTTATAATATTAGATCTCTTCTCTAAAGATTTTAGTCTTAATATCTATATAAGTAGATTATTTCTCTTAGATTAGCTTAGGGTTAGGGTTATATAAGTATGGAATACCCTAGTAAGCTGGATAGGTCTATATAAGGGCTAGATCCCTTTCTATTTCTAGGTCTTCTATTTCTGACACAGTCCTCCTGGCAGCCGTTCCGGAGCTGACAGGACTCGCTGGACTGCGATAAGTGAAAGGAGTCACACCGGCGTGACGTGAAGTGACGCAGTGCAAAGGTAAAGCGTAACGGCAAAGCAGTAAGCAAGACGAGTAATAATAAGGAAACTGAGCGAAGGTCAAAGGATAGGTATATAATAGGACTATATTCTCTTGGTTACCTTCCTCCCAGGGGGTCAATAGTCGTAACACTGGACATATACCTATAGGGCACGTGAATATCCATATGCCTATAGGTAATACCCAGTGTTACAGTCCACCTATCCTGTGATAATTTCTCTCTCTAAGAAAGCAAGTAAAGTAGTAATAATCTAACTGTTATACTCTCTTTGAAACACTATATCCTTTTATATCCTTATATCTATTATATCTCTACCCCTATTGTCCTATATTCTTGCTTCTATAGGATATATTCTTTTACAAGGGATATACTCTCTCATATTCTTTAAGGCTATGTTTACTTTTTAAAAGAGTTAAGCCTACCTATTATACTATTATAAATTACTAGTTATTAAGTATATTCTTAAAGGAGTATTAGGAACTATATATAAGAGTATTATTTAAGATTCTAACTTAAAATTACTTTAAAGAAAAATAATCTATTTAATTAATATAAAAAAACTTAAAAAATTAGATTTAGATAAAGTAGTATAGAATATTCTATACCTTTAATAGATCTAGATAGGCTTACTTAACTCATCTAGCCGACTAAGGTATAAGTATAACCTCTAATACATATATACCCTACAATACTTAGTATTACCTAACTAGATAGCCTTTTAGCTTAATAATACCTTGTAATATAATAGGTTAAATATTACTTTTTTAAACTATGATAAATAGTAATATAATCGGTTATTTAAATAACACTCTTAGACGTTTAAAGAACTAGTATACCTAAGATAAATAAAAGCTTAAGAGCAGCTAACATAAGATATTAGGCTGTTAGACGCTTTAAGAGCTTATAGACTAAGAGAGCTTAAGAGCGGCTATATAAGACTGAATATTATCGTTATTTAATCTAGACCTCTAATAAGCAGTTTCTAGAAAGGTCGCCAGTAAAAACAAAGATATAAGGCTATAGGTTAAAAGCCTTAGGGGTACACTAGAGAGTCTCTCTCTCTCTATTATGGAGGGGGAGATAGCATGGGATATTCCATGGCTCCGGTGGATCTAGATAGGCTTAATCAGCCTATCCGGCCCACTAAGACATAAGTGTGACCCCTGACACATATATACCCTATAGTGCCTAATATTGCCTGACTAGATAACCTTCCAGCCAGGTGACACCTTTTGGTGTAGTGGGTTAGGCAATGCCTTTCTAGACTGTGATATAAAGAGGAAGTCTTATTATAATTAAGGTATAAGATATTAAGTCTTAGAGAGAGATTATTACCTAAGTATAGGAGGGAATATATCAGAATAGTAGTTATAGACTAAGGATAGAAATAAGTAAATAGTAGTATACCTATAGGAACACCGGATATAATTTATAAATGTATTATTTAATAAAAAGATATCTAGAGAAGAGGATTCTAAGTTTTTTAAATTAATTTTATCCTTTTCTTGCTATTTCTTAATTATAATCATAAAGTAGTTATAATTAAGTAGTTTACTTACTTATCTAATCTACTCACTTATTATACATATTATATAGTGAGTCCCGAATTATAATAAATTATATATCACCTTACTATATCTAAAGGCCACTAATATATATATTTTGCAAGAATTAAAATGAAGTTTAAGGAAGTTCTAGTTCTCTATATAAGGCTATAATAAGAGTTCTTGTCGGGATGGTGATGATCGCCGGTAAACATCGGACTTATCGGGCCGATGTTCCGTTGGGTCCGCCGACTATTCGCCGGCCACTGCCTGGCTGTTCAACCAGCCAGCCCGTGATAGTTTCTCTTCTTTACTTCATGCATAATTGAGACCATCAGTTACCCTCTATATTCGCCAATTGCCACCGATACGTACGGCTAACCGTATCACCATTCGCCTGGTGAAACCAATAGTTATATCTAAAAAAAAAAAAAAATTAGTGAAAATACTGCCCCTCTTTTCATATCTCGATGGTGTTCTAGTGAGTTGCTTCTTAGATGGTGAGTTGTGGGAGCAGAAACCTAGAGTCAATATGAGGTCACAACTTCAATGCGCGACTTATAGTTCTTTGAAACAATGTTTGGATTCGTAGTAAACTAAGATCTAGGGACAGGTCTAGCAACTAAATCTATAGACATACGATCTCGATCCTCCGGTCAGTACCCCGTCCAGGGCTTGCAGTCTGCCAAAGACTGCAGACCAAACATTTTCCGTGAACCTACTTCACTATGCTTGATGCTCTGACGAGCTCGGCTGCGCATGCTTTCCTCAAATTCTCCGACAGCTTGCGAGGAAGGCGACCCCTGGGAGGCAGTGAGAACCTTGGCCAGACCAGCAGCATCGCAAATTGCGGTCTGGGCCCCGATCCCACCACAGGGGCTCATGGGATGGACCGCATCACCGAGCACCGACACCAGTGAGGACGGCTGCCATGCGGGAACGTCTGAGACCGACGACACAACACGGATTAGTGTTGCCTGCCGGGTGTCCTGGAGTTCGAACACAGAGCGGATGGAAGGGTGCCACTCTTCCGTCACCGTCAAGCTCAGGCTGGCAGCGTCGTTGGATTTGGACGCCGGGGTGCCATCGGGAAACCGGAAGCGGGGCTCGGGGCCAATGAGTGCCCAGTAGAGATAGTCTTCTGGCAAAGAATGTTGCGAGCGGCTGGCCTTGCCGAACCGAATTGGTTCCGCCAGGAGGGTGACCGGAGAGTCTCCGATGAAGCAAGACTGGAGCATGGGTGCGTGGTCGGTGACAACCGTCATCCACCGAAGTCCTTTCTCCGGGAACTGCGCAAGTACCTCAGGGGTGAGGGGTGTCTTTCCGTAGATGCATGCAGCCCCGGTGTCTTTGAGCAGAGGGTTCGGGATATGGTTGCGGCGAATCACCGAGTGCAAGCCGTCAGCGCCCACGATGAATCGGCCTTTGGCTACATGGCCATCCTTGAAGGTCGCCGTGACCACGCCATGCTCAGCGTCGGTCTTGTACGAGTCAAGCTCTTTGCCGAAGAAGACGTGCTCTTCGATATCGGCCATCAGTATCTCTCGGAATGACGATCTGTCGACGCAATAGAGCGGGTTGAGGCCGATCTTGCCGCTCAAGCCTCCACCAGACCGGCTTTTGATGACCATGCCCGTGAAGGGGTCCAAGTCTGTTTCCCCCACGGATAGAGTAGCGCACGAGGTTTGGAACCTTTCGTACACATCCTTGGGCAGAACGTCGGCGAGCGCTTCGGCGGCAGCACGCTGGAGCTTCAAGCGGTATCCCTGCGGGCGCGAGTCGACAGCCGCGTCGCGCTCGTAAACCCGGAAGGGGATCTGGCCTTTCCTCAAGGCTTGGGCCAGGCACAGGCCGCTGATTCCCGCCCCAATGATGAGGACGGGCTCATCAGCACTCGCGGGTGCGATCGGGCTCTTGGGCGTGCTTCCGTTCCGCAGATCGGACGCCGACTCTTTGACGTGGTTGCCGTTCGCGGTCGGCTCCAGCTGAACTGTCAACAGCGCCATCACGCTATCTTCGGGCTGCGCCAGATGCGTGATCTTCATGCCGACTTCACCGAGCAGTACATTCCAGTCATCAAGCTCGCGTTCTCTGGCATTGAAGACCTGCATCATCATGAGGTCTCGTACTCTCAGCTGCTGCTCATGGAGAACTGTTGTCGAGCCTGGAGGAGGAAGCACGCTGTCCATGATCACCAGACGGGCACTTGGCCGCTTCTCCAGCACCGTGCGGAGGTGCTGAAGAATGATACGGGCATCTCTGTCCGGCCAGTCATGGATGATCATGCGGAGGAAGTAAACGTCTGCATCGACCACAGGCTGGGCAGTGAAGAAGTTATGTGACATGAACTGGATGCGAGACTTGACGTCGGCGTCGAGCTTGTCGTCTGACTCAAAGGCTTTCTGGGCAGCCGCAACGGTTTCCGGCAAGTCTTGAACGACAAAGTTAAGGCGCGGGAACTTGGTCGCGACTTGTGCGGCAAGCTGGCCGTGAGACCCCCCTACGTCGACAACCTTGGCGCCATCAGGGAGGGAGCCCCAGTCGAAGCTTTCGACGGCGTGGGCCAAGCTCCACGGCCGAGAAGCGGTGACGTTTCGCATGTAGTCGGAAAATACCGACGTCAGCTCTGCGTTCTTACGGACGTGGTCAAAGAACGAGTCTGGGGTGTCAAGGGCCAGGTTGAAAGCCGTCTGGTCTTTGGCTTCGGTATCACCCCACCGGCGAGTGGCGTCGGCGAATCGGTACGCCACCGGCATGGAATAGTTCACCATCCAGCGGGCCCAGCTCATGAAGTTGTCATCCCGCAGAAGGAGCCATGACGCGCGGCTATGGGCAACGTGGCCAGGGACGGGCTCCTCTAGGAAGCCGTTGACCACGGCCATGCGCGCAACACCCTTGAGATGCTTCAAGGGAACTCCGGCATTGGCGGCCAAGGTGGTGTAGGCAACAGACCCCGTAGCAGGAAGATGTTGCAGAACATTGAGATCCACGAGCCAGCGCACGCAGGTCAGTTCTTGATACTGTTCTCACTGTAAGCATGTTGACTGTCACGACGAGTGATGCTATCTCAGTCTTACGCTGTTGGCCAAGTGCTCAAGGTATCCATCCGCGGTGGTGGCAACCTGGAGCAGCTTGGTCGCCGACTCAATAAGCTTTTTGCGCGGACACTGAATCGAAGACCTCGAAGTATCTTCTAGCAAGCTGACCAGCGCGGTCTGGCCTGATGGGCGATCGTGCGACTCAGATTCCAAGTGACGCAAGAGCTCCGGGCCTTGAGACGCAATCTCGTCGAGGAGGCTCTTCAGTTTCTGGTACAGATCCATTGTTCAAAACAAACGACTGTGACGTCTTCAGAGACTGGATGGATGACAGGATGATAGGATGATGATTCCTAGCCTCAAAGAGGGAACGATCGAAACGGGGGTGTTTTGTTGACGGTCCCTCGAGTCTTGGATGCTGAAAGTATGCAGACGAGGGCCTTAAGGTTTCGGGCTTTTCCATATGACGAGCCCTCGGGAACCTGAAGACCGCAACTACGGGAACTCGGGAACACCAGCCAAACGATGGAAGACGCCGAGTCATCTCATCTTGTCCAAATCATCTCTTAAAGATGCATTAGCTCTAGAGACTTCCAAAATTTATTTCGTTAGCCCACGTCGTTCATCGAATGAACTCTTTGATCTATATCAGCAACGTTTGAGTTCGGCGCCAAGTCGCACTTCGTCTAAACAATAACTCTCGGCCTTTCGTATTTTTAGAGATCTTTAAGTATAAAGTATAAACTAGCTTTCGTTAGGGCCTTCCGCCGCCTGGTTCGCTTGCATCCACGTCATACACACCTACACAATGGCTGTCCACAAGAAAGTCTTCGCCTATGTCTTCGGCGACCAGACCTATGACAGCGCAGAAACTTTGCGCAGTCTCGGGCAAACACACAATGATCCCCTAGTTACTGACTTCATGGAACGTAGTTGCGTCGTGCTCAAGCGCGAAATCGCACAACTGCCTTCAGCACAACAGGCGCGATGCCCTCGCTTCGCGAAAATCGCAGACTTACTATCGCACTACCACGGTGGCGCCCTCAACCCCTGCCTGTCCCAGGCCTTGACCTGTATAGCCCAGTTAGGTCTCTTCATCCGCCAGCACAGCAGTGGCTGCCAACTATACCCGACTCCTGAGCAGTCATGCCTTGCCGGCGTATGTACGGGAGCGCTCGCTGCGGCGGCAGTGAGCTGCGCTCACAGCGTGTCCAGCTTGATGGAGCCTGCTCTACACGTCGTGGCTATTGCCGTTCGTCTCGGAGCTCTTGCCTGGGATGTTTCTGGCAGAATCAACGATGAGACCTCGGAAGGCTCTACGAGCGAGTTCGCTCCTTGGTCCTATGTTGTTGCAGGCTCAAGTCCCAAAGCCCTCGCCGATGCTCTGAAGCAGTACGCTGCTGAGGCTATGCTCCCAATCACTTCCGTTCCCTACATCTCAGCGATCGTGGTAAGTTGACACCGGTTCCAGATACAACTGTTGATGGCAGTGTGGCTGACTTTTGATAAAGGGGCCAACCCAATCAACTGTTTCTGGGCCACCGGGTATCGTTACCGATTTCCTGGCGTCGACAATTGGAAATGCTGTTGCCCCAACCAGTACAGCTCTCCCCATCGTGGCCCCGTACCATTCGCCACTTCTCTACAGCGAAGGAGATATCGCCCGAGTCTTGTCCGGCCTGAGCGAGAGCAACTTGCCTCGCAGTATAATCCCCGTAATCTCCACCAGCACCGAGAGTCCAAAAGTCATCAGCTGCCCCACGCTTCGCGACGTTCTCGAGGAGGCTGTGCGAGACTGTCTTCAGCGGCAGATGGCCTTGGACCAACTCCCCGAACGTCTTGCCCAGCACATCAAGACTGCTTCAAAATCTGGTCCTGAAATCAGCACGGAAGTGGTTGTCCAACCAATTGACCTCAAAGGCACAGAGCGAATAGTGCCTCCCCTCCGCCGCCAGTTGCCTACAAACTTGTACTCTGTCAGGGAAGCTTCGCATCACTCCTTTGAGGATCCTGCTTTGGATTCGACATTGGGCGCAAATGGAGGCGCTGCGAAGTCTCCCATCGCCATTCTTGCTGCTTCCGGCAGGTTTCCGGGCCGCGCTGACACGATGGACGCCTTCTGGGATATTCTTCTTCGTGGCGGCGACACCCACGAGATGGTCCCCCCCTCTCGTTGGAGCCACGCATCTCATGTTGGAGACACCAGCACCAAGAACGTTTCAGGAACCGGCTTCGGCTGCTGGCTGCACCAGGCATCTCAGTTCGACGTTGCCTTCTTCAACATGTCTCCGCGAGAAGCTGCTCAAGTCGACCCTGCTCAGCGCCTGGCTCTTTTGACAGCGGCTGAGGCTCTTGAGCAGGCAGGCATTGTGCCTGATCGCACGCCGTCGACTCAGAAGCACCGCGTGGGTGTTTGGTTCGGATCTACCAGCAACGACTGGATGGAGACAAACAGCGCACAGAACATCGACACCTACTTTATCCCAGGTGGCAACCGTGCCTTTATTCCCGGCCGTATTAACTACCACTTCAAGTTTCGTGGGCCGAGCTACACTATCGATACTGCCTGTAGCTCTAGTCTCACAGCGTTGCACCTGGCATGCAACGCTCTGTGGCAAGGAGAAGTTGACACGGCTATTGTGGGCGGCACTAACGTCCTGACGAACCCCGACATGACGGCTGGCCTGGACCGAGGTCATTTCCTCTCTCGCACGGGCAACTGCAAGACGTTTGATGAGAACGCTGACGGCTACTGCCGCGGCGAGGCCGTTGTCACCATTATTCTGAAGAGACTGGACGATGCCATGGTAGACAATGATCCAATCCAGGCCTGCATTCGGGGCATCGCGACCAACCACAACGCAGAGGCGGAGTCCATCACCAGACCTCACTCCGAGGCCCAGAGGGAGCTTTTTGAGCATCTCCTCGCGGAGACAAACATCATTCCCAGCAGTATCAGCTATGTCGAGATGCATGGCACAGGCACCCAAGCCGGAGATGCGGGCGAAACCACCTCTGTCGTGACAACGCTATCCCCTCTCACGGCGCGGGGATCATCCATTCGACCTACGACACATCCTCTTCACATTGGTTCTGTGAAGTCGAACGTGGGACATGGCGAGGCTGCTGCAGGCGTGACGAGTCTGTCCAAGGTGCTGCTGATGATGAAACACTCCACCATTCCGCCCCATGCCGGGATCAAGACCAAGGTCAACCACAGGCTGCCTGATCTGCCGTCGCGCAATACACATATTGCGATGGAGGCAACAGAATGGCCCAGGCCTCAGAATGGCACACGCAAGGTTTTGCTGAACAACTTCTCCGCTGCCGGAGGCAACACCGCCATGATTCTGGAAGACGCACCCGTCCGCCGCAAGGTCAACACCCGGGACCCGAGACAGCACCACATTGTTGCCATTTCTGCAAACACCCCGGACTCTCTGGTTTCCAACTTGCGAAACATGATTCAGTGGCTGGATGGTCCCGCAACACTCTGGGATACCAATCTTCTTCCCAAGCTTTCTTACACGACGACCTCTCGCAGGATGCACCACCGTCACAGAGTTGCGATCCCTGCCGCCAGTCTCGATCAGCTCAGGTCTTCTCTGCAGAAGTACCTCGACTGGAGAACCGGAGAAAAGAGCGTTCCCGTACGGACCCGGGGACCAGCCATAGTGTTCACCTTCACTGGACAGGGGTCGGTTCAGGCCGGCATGGGAGCGGACTTATACGCACGCTTCGCGTCGTTCAGGACCGATGTGCAGCGCTACGACCATCTGTGCACCCAGATGGGAATGCCGTCAATCCTTCCTGTTTTTGAGCAAGCGAGCAACTTCGTCAGTGCATCTCCCACCCTGCTTCAGCTGTCTCATGTCTGCTATCAGATGGCTCTCTGCAGGCTGTGGCAATCTTTCGGCGTGAAGCCTCAGACGGTTGTCGGTCACAGTCTGGGAGAGTACGCTGCCCTGTACGCCGCCGGTGTGCTGTCTCAGGCCGACGTTATCTACCTCGTCGGCAGCAGAGCCAAGCTGATGGAGGAACACCTCTCGGCTGGCTCGCAAATCATGCTGGTGGTGCTGGCACCAGAGGCCAACATCCTCGCAGCATTGCCAGAGTCCGCGAAGAATGACTTCGAGATTTGCTGCCGCAATGGAAAGAATAACACTGTGCTTGGTGGAAAGACTGCTCAGATGTTGGAGATCAGGGTTCTCCTCGAGTCGAAGGGCATGCGATGCCACGTCCTCGACACACCTCTTGCCTTCCACACCTCGCAGGTCGACCCGATTCTTGTTCCCTTCTTCAAAATTTCATCAAAGGTTCGGGTTCGCGACCCCGTTATTCCCGTCATCTCCCCGATCCTCAGCAAGGTTCTTCGCAAGTCGTCCGAGTTCGGCGATGGCTACTTTGTCCGCCACTGCAGGGATCCCGTCAATATTCTGGAAGCATTGAACGTTGCAAAGGGTGAGGGCCTCGTCAACGACAAGAGCATCGCTATCGAGATCGGCCCGGCTCCGGTCGTCTGCCGCATGGTCAAGGACGTCGTCGGACCCCAGATGCAGGTTTTCGCTTCCCTGCACAAGGGAATCGATACCTGGCAACTGCTGGCGGAAGCCATGGCCGGCATGTACATGGCTGGCGTCAACATCGAATGGAACAAGTACCACGAAGACTTCCCCGAGTGTCACGAGGTCCTGCAGCTGCCAGCCTACGCGTGGACGCTGAAGGAGTATTGGATTCAATATGTAAACGATTGGAGTCTTCGCAAGGGCGATCCGGCTGCCATCATGGGCCCTGCCAGGTTCCCTCACTCTTCTATCTACAGAGTGGTGAAGGATACGCTGAGGGGAAGCGCCGATGGGCAGATAGTGGTCGATATCGATCTCAACCAAAAGGACGTCCATTCCATGGCTCAGGGACACAAGGTCTACGGTGTTCCGCTGTGCACTCCGGTAAGTCATGGGATGTTCTTGAAATGACTTGGCTGACTCTTTTTCATAGTCTGTTTACGCCGATATCTCTCTCATGATCGGCAACTACGTCACGCAAGTCACCGGTATGGCCGTCGAAGAAATGGTCACCGAGATCGCAGAGATGCATATTCAGAGCGCCTTGGTTGCGAACGATGTCGGCAAGGAGCAGATCCTCCGCACTGATGCCAAGTTTGACAAGAAGAGCAACACCGTGTCATGCACCTTCTCCAGCTTGGATGTGAGTCTGAACAGCAAACAACTGGCCGAAATCAAATATACTGACATCTGTGTCCAGAGCAAGGACAGGGTCATCGAGCAACATGCCAATTGCAAGATCCGTTTCACTACTGCTGAGGCAGTCAGATCGGACGCCACCCTTGAGGCGGCTTCGGCAGATGCATTGGCTCGCTCGAAGGCTCTACATGCACAAGTCGGAGAGGCTGGAAACACTTTCCGGTTCAGCAAGGCCATGATCTACAAGATGATCACCCAGCTTGCCGACTTCGATCCCAAGTACCGTGGTCTCTCTGCGATCACTCTCAATAACGACACTTTCGAGGCCGCCGGCATGATTTCTTTCAAGGGACTCCCCCGTGACGCCACCTGGTTTTCCAACCCGGCGTACCTCGATGCTATCTCGCAGCTCGGAGGTTTCGTCATGAACGCCAACGAGGGTGTCGATCTGGAGAAGGAGATCTTTGTCAACCACGGGTGGGAGTCCATGAAGCTGCTCGTACCCAAGCTTGACCCGAACATGACGTACTACTCGTATATCAAGATGACCGAGGGCGAGAGCAAATTGTGGATGGGAGACGTCGTTGTCTTCGATGAGACCTACAATGTTGTCGGGTTTCTCGGAGGTGTCACGGTACGTCTATCTGCGGTGTCGTCTGCGGACTTCCATTAGTCACTGACATCAACTAGCTCCAAGGTGTTCCCAAGCGACTCATGCAGTACATCGTCAACTCCGCCAACAAGAAGGTCTCCGGTGGTCTTCCATCGGCGGACCAAGGCGCTCCTATACAGCAAAATCCGCCTTCACCAACGCTCGAGAGGCATGCCGACGTTGCCCCAACAGCCGCAGCCGACGCCGCCCCTCGGCCGACTGCCGATACCAAAAACGAGTCCGCGAACATGTGGGAAGTTGTTCTCACCATCTTGTCGGAGGAGAGTAGTATCGATAAGGCAGATCTTGGTGAAGACGTTGCCTTGGCAGACTTGGGCATCGATTCTCTCTTGTCTCTGGTCGTTTGCGGTCGTATCCGCGATGAGCTAGACATCGATTTGCCTGAGCGAGCCCTCTTTGTCGAGTGCACCACCGTTGGCGATGTCAAGCTTCGCGTTTGCGGACCAGAGTCTTCATGGCCTGTGTCCTCGCCGCCGACGCTTACTCGCAGTGGTTCTGACTCCGGGGACTCGGAGTCGCCGGAGCTGGTGGAGAGTCCCTCACCCATTGACATGGACACCGAAGATGGGTGTTCCACCCCAGCATCGTCTCTCGACGACAAGTCTATCGAAGACCTTCGGGAATTGATGATCAAGCCGAAGGCTGCACCAATTCCACCCGCTTGGTCCATGTATCTACAGGGCTCTCCGAAGAGGTCCACTCAGACGCTCTTCTTGTTCCCCGATGGCTGCGGTGCTGCTACGTCGTACCTCACTCTTCCGGCCATCGCCCCGAACACGGGACTTGTGGCCTTCAACTCGCCGTTCATCAAGTATGTCCCAACACCACTAACTCCAGCATCTTTTCTCGTACTGACAAGCCTTTCCTCGCAGGACTCCATCTCGCATGTACGAACACAACCTCCAGGAAGTGCTTGACTCTTACATCGCCGGTCTCCGCAACCGCCAAGAAAAGGGCCCTTACCACCTCGGAGGATGGTCAGCCGGCGGAATCCTCGCCTTCGCTATTGCATCACAGCTGATAGCCGCGGGTGACAAGGTCGCCTCGCTGACCCTGATCGATTCACCGCCACCCAACAACGGTTTAGACTGCCTGCCAGACAGGTTTTACGAGCATTGCACAAAGGTTGGCATCTTCGCCAACGAGATGCGCCGGGGTGCCGATGATGCCCCGCCGCCCGACTGGCTGATGCCTCACTTCCGTGCCTCGACGCAGTTGCTCAATGACTACCATGCCCCTCCGTTGTCACCTTCTGCCGCAAAGGGACTGCAAGTCAACGTCATCTGGGCGGGCGAGTGCGCATTCGACGGTATTCGTTACCCGAAGATGCCCCCACCCGAGAAGGGGGAGGCGGATGTGGAAGACATGAAGTTCCTCACGGAACGCAGGAAGGATTTCGGGCCCGGGAAGTGGGCTGAGCTGTTCCCTGGGGCGAACATCACCAGTGGAGTTGTGGAGGGCGAACATCACTTTAGCATGATGCGCGGAAAGGGCGCTGAAAGATTAGTAGACCTTGTGGCAAATGGTTTGAGGAAAGCATCTTCCAGATAACAAACTTATATTTTCGTTTATTATTGTGTTCTTTTAATTAATCGATTCTTTTTTTGGGGTAGTTTTAGTCATCTCTATTCGGAGCTAGTTTAAACTCCTTATTAATGACATTATCTATATTTGATACCTTGTCCTATTCAATGATAAGTCTCTTTTTATTAAAATTCTTTTGATCATAATTTCCCCTAGCCTCTAGATTCTCTTGTATCATACTCTAGTCGTATTAATTATTCTATTATTTTAAGTTTTATTATATCTAGTCAATTATATATTATAAGTAATCGTTTTATTGCGATATTAACCATTGACAATTGCTATCGACGTTATCGGGCTTAACCCCGATGACTCATCGCCGGATAATAGGCGGCCGGCCCTCCGCGGGATCCACCGACTATTCGCCGGCCCCTAGGCTGGCCGCCTAACCGGCCAGGCTCACGATAACTTCCTTTCTTTACGCACAATAGGAATAACGATATAACCCCTATTATTCGTCACTTCCACCGATACGTACGATTAACCGTATCACCTATCTGTTGGATCCAACACATTTATTAGTAGGTTTTTTTTTAGTAGTGAATAGTATAGCTTAGATTAATACTTATAAACAGTAGAGTATTAACCACCCCACCCCACATGCGTAAAACCCCCACTTCCTCAAATGCCGAAAATACCGTATTTCTTCTCCTTTGATAACATCACTACATTTTTTAAACTATTATAATAATTGCTATATATCGCTAAATAACGCCATTTTTTTAGGATACCTTTTTTAACCTATTATAAAGGAGTATACCGAATTTAAGCTTTAATAGGCCTTATTAGAGATAAGAGATAATTACCCTATTAGTAAGATTGCTTATAAATAGGGTATCCTATATTATACCTTTTATAATTAATTAAAAAGAGATAAATAAAGTGAAAATACTACGTATATCTATATATAATATTTATCTTAAGACTAAAAGAATAATCTAGCTATCTATATATCTAACTAAAAGACTCTTAATAAATCTTTTATCTATAAATAAGTAAAAGGACTAATAAAGTATATAATAGGTAATAGATAGTAATATATAGAAAGAAAGTAGATGTACCGATTTGTATAGTGAAACCTATCTATTAGAACTAAAAGATCTAGAGTATTAGATATCTAGCGATAGGTAGCCTATTCTATTAAGGTTATCTAGGATTTCTTTAATTCTATAGGTAGTATCCCTACTATTCAAGATGTCTATCTTTCTAACTAATAAAATATAGATAAGACTAATATTATAGAGGGTAAAAAAAGTAATAGGCTAATATTAGGTGTTATAGGGTAATTGCCCTCATGGTCAGAGGCCATATAGGTGGTGTTGACAGCAGTGCTCGTGATGATCACTCAAGTATTGGTGGACCTTTTAGATCGATGGGTCAATTGGTTAGATTGACACGACCAGGTCTATTGTGGCAGGCGTCACTGTTAGCGTCCTGTTATATTACGTTTTACGGTATTATAATATTTATAGATGAAATAGTTAAGATCCTAGGTATAGACTTCCCTTACTAAATATATTTCTACTAATAGGTAGTCTTTATACCTATTAGTTATATATAAAGGTAAATCTACTTAGGTCTAATAGTTTCTATTTAATCTATCTTAATATAAAGAATAGTATTTTATATATATTAATAATAGCTAAATAACTAATTAGATTACCCTTAAGTAATTAGAAAAGGTCTTTATCCTTAACACTATACTAAATAAGCTGGATATTATTAGACTACTAGTTCTAAATAGGTATTAAAGCTATATGTCTATTAATTTTATATAGAAATACTAATATTATTATCTCTATCTATTCTTGTTGGAATAGCAATCTTATATAACCGTACGGTAAACCCTTAAGTCAAGCATAAAGGACAAAGGTTATTAGATTAGATACTTAGACCTTAGGTATAAACCAGTGTATGACTTAGGCCGAACTGACTTAAGCCTTATGGCTGAGTACATAACTGTCGTATAACAGCCATCTTGTAGTTAGAAGAGACAGTTATAGATAATATATCTTCAGTTCACCCTATATTTTGTTTACCCCCTTATATATAAGGGACTCTTATAGACAGGAGAGAGTCTATTTAACACTAATCAGTGGTTACTTAGGTAATTATAAAGTGATTGCTTTATATAATTATAGATTAGTAAGAGTGAAGAGATAAGGGTGGGAACTCTAAAGAGTTTATCTTATGTTAAGAGCCTAGATCCTTACTGTTGTTACCTATAAAGGTAGAACCGGACAGTAAAAATGTTAGAAGTAGAAGCTCTCTTAAGCGCTCTACTACTTCTTTATCTTATATTTCCTTTATTATAAGGAATTATCTATATAAGATATATATATATATAATCTACTAACTTAGTAGGTTAATATATATATTGATTACGTAAGCAGGATGACTACGTAATCTAGTCGAATCCAGGAGAAGCACCTAGAATGTCCTCTTTGCTCCTCCTAACTCTATCTTTCCTATAAGGTTATTGCTTTAAGTTAGGGTTATTAACTTAGGGTTATGGAATTACACAATCCTTATGTTGATTTATAAGCAGCTTACGCAAGTATGGAATATTCTAGTAAGCTGGAAAGGACTATATAAGGGACTGAAATCTTCCTGTTTCTTAGTCTTCTATTTCTCTCCTTAAGCCAGCAAGTTAGGAACAAACAAATCTAACTATTATACTCTCTTTAACTACATATCCTTATATCTTCTATTTACCTATCCTAGGTATAAGCTTAACTACCTCTGTTATATCTAATATTCTTGCTTCTATAAGATATATCTTTATATATAAGAGATCTATTGTCTTATATACTCTTAGGCTATATTTTCTCTATAAGAGACTAGCCTGCCTGTTGTGCTAATAACAAAGAAGGAAGACTATCTATTAGTTTAATATATAAAACTCTTTCTGTGTCTACTATATAATTATAAACCAGACAGGAAGATTCTATTATACAATACTCTAAGAAAGTAGTATATATTACAGTATATATATCTATAACAACTTAACGCTATATAAAACAATATAGCTACCACTATAATAATGGCTTTGATTTAAGGCCAAGAAGACTAAATTGAGGTTAGCTAATAGGACCAGGACCTTAACCCAGTTATATATAAAGAAATAGTAATTAAAAGCTTACTTCCTATCTATATATAAAGGAAAACAACTAATCTAGACTTCTAGATAAGCACCCTAGATATTACTAAAGAGATCCTTTTATTAAAAAAGTTGACTATATATATTAGCTATATTATAATAAATATACTTACTATATAACTACTAGTTAATGACCTTATTACTAACTTATATAAGGATTTTAAGGGCTAGTTACTAATATAATAAAAGGATATTAATTGTATATTTAGAGAAAAGTTTATATAGTTACTAGCTATCTAAGGACTTTATCTTCTAAAAGGATATTCTTAATAAGTATAGCTTACAGCTTTGTTTTAATTACTTAGGGAAAAAGAAGATAATATAATAAAGGGAACATCTACTTATATGACTATAGACACCCTCTAAACGCC
Organism: Colletotrichum eleusines; assembly: GCA_016807845.1. Classification (NCBI taxonomy): domain Eukaryota; kingdom Fungi; phylum Ascomycota; class Sordariomycetes; order Glomerellales; family Glomerellaceae; genus Colletotrichum; species Colletotrichum eleusines. The sequence continues at coordinate 6,623,821 of JADEZO010000001.1, read as the reverse complement.
TAACAGGAACCTATAACCTAACGTTTTAAGGGATATACCTAAGGTCCCTATATAATTAATTAAGGTCCAAGATACTTAAGTGGCTAAAGAGCCTAGAGGACCACTTATATAAATAACACCACCTGGGGTATAAGTTATCTAGGAGGTAGAAAGCTTTCTATATATAAAGGAAATTACCCCAGCTATTATATAGAAGGATATTTATAACCTTCTATTAACATATATTATCTAAAATAGACTATATAACCCTTATATAATCCCTGTTTTCTAGAAAGGATAAAGAAGAGAGTGAAACTATATAGGAAAGTGTTAGCACAACAGGTGGGCTGAACTCGTGGAGAGTAATAACAGCCTCTGGGGTATATAAGAGAGTATATCTCTTATATAAGAATATATCCTATAGAAGCAAGAATATAGGATAACAGGGGTAGATATAATAGGTATAAGGATATAAGGATATATAGTTAAAGAGAGTATAATAGTTGGATTTTTGACCACTGACTTGCTTGCTTGCTTGACAATAAGAGACTTAGAAAACAGGAAGAATTCCAACTCTTATATAGACATGTCCAGCTTACTAGAAGATTCCATACTTGCGTAAGCTGCTTATAAATCAACCTAAGGATTGCGTAATTCCATAACCCTAAGTTAATAACCCTAACTTAAAGCAATAACCTTATAGGAAAGATAGAGTTAGGAGGAGCAGAGAGGACATTCTAGGTGCTTCTCCTAGATTCGACCAGATTACGTAATCATCCTGCTTACGTAATCAATATATATATTAACCTACTAAGTTAGTAGATTATATATATATATATCTTATATAGATAATTCCTTATAATAAAGGAAATATAAGATAAAGAAGTAGTAGAGCGCTTAAGAGAGCTTATACTTCTAACAGAAAGCCATATAATATCTTATATAATAAGGCCGAGGTGTTTATTAGCTTTTATTATTGCCTTTAGATTATAGAAGACTAATATTATACTCTTTTTCTAGATATCTTGGCCGATTATATAAAAGAGTTTTACCTATACTATATTAGCCCTATATAACGATAGGATAAAATATATAACATACTAGATATATATTTTAATATAAGTATTAATTATAGTCTCTATTAGACTAACTAGAGTACTATATCCTATATATAAGTTAAAAGAGAAAACCCTAAAAAGTCACCTATAGAAGTACTAGAGGTGTTACTAGACAAGCTGCCCCTTATATAACAAGCACTTAGTTTAGGCTTTTAAGGGGAAATAATGCTTTATAGGCAGGTCACCTAGGCCTGCCGAGGTGTCCCAGAGCTTAAGATAGCCCTTAGTAACCTAAAGGTATATCATATATATAAGGAATATTTTTTAACCTTAGAGCTTCATTATAGGTTACCCTAGATAGAAAAACTACCTTATATAATATACACTTTATAGACAGGAGATATATATCTAACTATAAGGACCGATAACAACGGCAGTTATATAATAGAGGTCTCTTATATCTACCACTATTTAGGGAAAAAAATAACTAAAGGCCTAGACCAAGACCTTTTTATATAAATATAGTTTAGAAATATTTTATATATAAAAAGAAAGGATATTAGTCAACCAACCATTTAGATAAGGAGTATAACCATACTAAAGACCAATACCTTTAGGCGTAAAGACTATTTAACTAAAAACTATATAAGGATTTTTCTATCTATCTCTTAAAGGTAGAAGGGGAAAGTCCTATTAAGCAAGAAGACTATAAATCGTATAATAAGGAAGAATATTGAGAGGATTAAGAAATCTCCTAATACCTTATATCAATATTATTTCTTTATTATATGTTGGAATGTCACCTGGGCGACATTCATACTTAAGGCCAATTCCGTCACGACCAAGTGGCGGGCCCGCTTTTTAGGTCGCTTAGAGGTTATGAGCCCAGATGCCTCAGTGGTTAGGCCGACCACATGCGTGTTTTCCCCGCACGCTTATGAGTTAAAGTGCTGCGCGTTCAATTCGCGCTTTGCGACCGTAAGTCCAAAATGGCAGGCGCGTGCGACCGTGAGTCCAAAACAGGCAGGCGCACAGACCAACCGGGTAAGGTCAGTACCGGATTTGCCCTTAAAGGGGGCTGTTGGAATGTCACCTGGGCGACATTCATACTTAAGGCCAATTCCGTCACGACCAAGTGGCGGGCCCGCTTTTTAGGTCGCTTAGATTATATAACCAGGGAAGACATCTTCTTAAAACAGAAACTACAAAAAGGGGAGATATTTATATTATATGACCCCTACAGCACTATATACTAAGGAGAATTATAGGATATAGGAGTAGCTAAGTTTTTAACTATTAGAAGGCCATAAGTTATAACGTACTTATAAGAGAACCACTAAGAAATGAAACTGCACAAAAGATGTGGCGCGCCATTGATGTTATCAATTGACACAAGATCATTACCTATATGTGGAATCTAAGTGAACCTATATACAAAGGTAATATAGAAACCAGGATCTATAAATATACGATTTAGAGGAAATAAATCCATTATATCTATAGAAATAATCGAGATAGATAACTAAATTAGATAAGTTACCTACTATATCCTGGACGCCCTAACGCCATTCCTTTTTTTATTTTATAATATAGATAGATTAGAAGCCTATTTTAATAATATATAAAACACTATTATTATAAAGAACAATAAATAGATATCTATTATATAAAAATAGAGATATCTATTCTTTAACTTAAGTCGTATAGAGGCTAGGATATTTTTTACTAAACCCTAGTTAAGACGACTTTATAAAAGGTTTAGGCATCCTTATACAGATCGCCTATACCACCTCCTAAAGAAGGCTAAACATAAGGATATTAATTTTAATATTCTAGAAAAGATCTAGAAGTTCTATTATTACTACTAATCGTATAACCTGGCCCTAAGAAGATTCAAGTTCTCACTTAAAGATAAGAATTACTTTAACTATAAGATTATTATAGACGTTATATAATTAAGGGATAAGAATACCCTTTATATTATTAACATAAAGACAAGCTTTTAAGAAGCAATATTCCTTAAGTCACTATCTATATAAGACACCTAGAATATACTCCTGAAATACTGGATTAACATGTATATAGGTCCTTTGGACTATATCGTACGTAACCTAAACATAAACACTAAGAAATGAAACTGCACAAAAGATGTGGCGCGCCATTGATGTTATCAATTGACACAAGATCATTACCTATATGTGGAATCTAAGTCACCTCCTCAAGGGCTATAGAGACTATTGGCCTTGCACAGTTATGTTATGATAGGCAAGAACCCTAGGTAAGCAACTCCTAGGTAAGAATCCTATTTTTTATGCGTGCGTGCGACCGGACTCGAACTCGCACACTCTCGTGCACAGAGCTAAGCTGGGCTCATAACCACTAAGAAATGAAACTGCACAAAAGATGTGGCGCGCCATTGATGTTATCAATTGACACAAGATCATTACCTATATGTGGAATCTAAGTTAAACTTTACCTTAGAAGAATTCAGGAACAATACTAAGATTATAGGTATATTATATAAAGAAATACTAGTTAAAGTCTACTAGGCTGTAGGTAAGGTTAAAAGGGTATATACACCCTTAAGATATATATATAAGATACTCTATAAGGAGTTAGGCTATAATATAGATAAGGAAGTCATCCTTAAGATAGTAATGAAGGCCCTAAATAATACCGTTGGACCGTACGGTATAATACTAACCCTTCTTGTTTTTAGGATATATCTAAGGATTTACCTCTATTACACGATATCACCTAGCAAGCTGAGGCTATATAAAAGGTAATAAAGATGCTTTAAGGTATTAGGGCTGAGGTGGAAATTAATCATGCGATCAATATATAGAATAGCCCTAACCTTTACTAAGTCCTATTACTCCTTATATAGAGTAAAGTCCTTATATAGAGAGAAACTAAGGGATAGACTAGACTATATAAAATCTAGAGAATAAAGGGATACACTATAATAGTTAATATAGTTAATAATCCTACCTAGTTTTATATTATACATATTAAGCCTTATTTTAGGGAATAAACACCACTAGAAGACCCTAAGGATATTATATAACTAACTCTTAAATAGTAACTGAGAAGGAGGAGAAGACCTAAGAAGAGATAGAGAAAGGCTATATAATAATCATTAAGAGTCTTTCTATCCTAAAAAGAAAAAGATTACTATAAGCTAGCCCTAAAGTTAAGATATAACAACGTTATTACTACCCTTAGAGCACTATATAAAGAATCCAATAATATTAAGATTAATTCTCTTATTAATAAAAGAGTATTCTCCTTTATATATTATAAAATAGTAATATATAATAAGATATAGATTTATAAAATAAGGATAGTAAGGGAAGTTAAGAACCTATTTATTAAGCTGTATAATAAGTCTAGACTTGTTATCTAAGGCTATAGGGACTAGGAGAAAGAGACACTTCTAAAATAAGCTTCCACTATCTAGAGGATAAGCTAGAGACTCCTTCTTACCTTTAGACCTACCCTTATATAATTATTTAGATATTAAGGTGTTACGGTCAGTAATCCGACAGTAGGGTTTCCGCTAACAGTATAGCTGAGGTCGACACTTGGTAACAGTAATGTTGGCTTGCTGGTCTGTTGATCACCCGGTGATCAGTCGTGTGGTCGAAAGTCATAAGGGTAGCTTATATAGCTTTCTTATTAATGAATCACTAAAGTGATACTGAAAGGTATTTAGAGAATATATCACAAGTTGATTACTGAAGAGCTATGGAAGTTTTGTTACGGTCAGTAATCCGACAGTAGGGTTTCCGCTAATAGTATAGCTGAGGTTGATACTTGGTAACAGTATTGTTGGCTTGCTGGTCTGCTGATCACCCGGTGATCAATCGTGTGGTCAAGAGTCGTAAGGGTAGCTTGTATAGCTTCTGGTCAATGAATCACTAAAGGGATACTGAAAGGTATTTAGAGAATGTATCACAAGTTGATTGCTAAAGAGCTATGGAAGTCTGTTCTTGGGCAGGCCCAAGTTCATCCTATATACAAGTCCTACTGTCTTGATACCATATATTCAAAGGACGGTATCTATATCTTGGGAGTACGGCTTCTGTTTACTCAATAAACAGCTTCTATATCCTTGGCATATAGATCTAATCTCTTATCTTATCGTTACATGACTTATACCATAGTTTCTCTGTTTCCAGGCGATCCCTTATATTCTTATGATTCCTACATATATCCTGTCCTATAGCCGCCAGGTGCCTGTGGTTGTCCCCCTGGTCTGGTTATACCTAATGGGTTGTAACATCAGGTCTCCCCTCATAAGGTCTGGTCTTTAGACCAATATAAGTAGGTGGTATCTCTTAGGTTAAGGAGTCGTTAAGCTTGTATCCCTATTCCACTATAGTACTAACACTATATTAGGTTGCATTTAAAAATCAAAAGATTTAAAATCCATTCTTTATTCAGCTTGCAACAACGTGTTTAATTGCTTTAGCTTATCCAACGTTATGCCTTATACCTATTGTTTCTATATAAAGCGTCCTTGTCGCATAGCAGAGGGTGTAAAAGTGTGTTAAGGTTGCAAAAACCTCAAGTGTCCTTATAACGGAATAGTGGTGGCATCAAGTCGTGAGTTTTTTTCTTTATGTGGTGTTCTAGTGATGGTTGTTTACTGACAAATTTTAGTGAAAAGGCTAAGTGATTAGCGTTAAGAATAGGAAGAGAGAGAGGAGCAGGTAAGTAATGCCTTGCTTAATCTTTATGAGAAGCTGGCATGTATTTAGGCCAAGGTGGCAGAAGCAGCAGGTTGTTTATTGTGGATTTATGTGATTTATAAGAGAGTGAAAGAACGTCATGTCAAGACGTTTGCTTATGGGATGCAGGAGTTGGATGAGGGTGATGAAGTTCTTCCTGCGTTGGACGCTCATGAGCGCTATGTGGTGAGCAATCTTCAGGCTAATGGCGTTGAGAACGACCCTGTCTGGTTGGAGTTTGGGATTAGGGAGGAGTTTGCTGACTTAGGTCCCTTAATATTGAGTCGTTCTGGTAGAACTATTTAAGCAGCTTCTGGTAGTGCTGGAGGTTTGTGACGGGTTCCCAGGAGTTGTCCTCATATCTGTAGTTTTTCTATTTAATGAGATATTGCTCTTCTTTGTTTTCTATACGTTGGTCGATAATTTGTTTGACTTTATATTCTGGTTTGTATGTATCTATAATAATACGATCTTTAGTGTGGGATCCTTTTAGTGCTAGTTCAAGAAGTACAACATAGAATACCAGGTGGATCTTTATTATATCTAGTAAGTTGAGTTTATAGTTTATATTTAAGACTTTCTTAAGGATTTTAAAGGGTCTAAGTTTTTTATAGTCAAGTTTGTTGTTTAGTCGCTTGGTTTTAATGTTTTGGCAGATGAGATACACGCTATCTCCCTCCTTAAAGGTTGGTCCCTTAATCCTTGTTTGGTTAGAGTATTTCTTTATTTATTGTCTAATAAACTTGAGGTCTTTGGTGACCTTGTTTTGGATTTCTCACAGTTTGTTGAAGTCGGCCACGGCTTTTAGAGCCTGTGGTCCTTGTTAAGGTTCTCTGTATGCGGTTGGTTGGAATCTGTAGTTTAAGTAGAATAGTAAGTGTCATGTGCTTTCTCTAATAGCACTGTTGTAGGCAAATTGGGCTAAAGGTAGTAGAGGTACCTAATTGTTTTGATTATAGTTAATATAGCATTAGAGATACTGTTCCAGTATCTGATTAATTCTTTCTGTTTATCTGTTGGTTTGTGGATAAAATGATGTTGATAATCTGTAGTCTGTTCCAAGTTGTGAGATCATGGATTTCCAAAACTTAGATATGAACAGCTTGTCTTTATCTGACATGATTTCCTTAGGTAATCTGTGGTTGCTAATGATGTACTTAAGGAATATATACGTTAGGTCTTCTGCCATGCTTGATTCTAGGTATGGGATAAAATAAGCGTACTTTGTGAGTCTATTGACTATTATGAGAACACTGTCATAATAGGTTTTTATAAGTGGTTCTCTTGACTTTAGTAATTTAATGATGAAGTCTAGTGAGATTAAGTGTCATGCTTCTGGTGGTACTAGTAGTGGTTGAATTTGCCTGTATGGCTTATGAGGACTGTTTTTGCTTTTCTTGCATATCTTGTAGTCCTTGATTGCTGAAGCCACTTCTTTACGTGTGACTTTCTAATTATAGTGTTGTCTGATTCGCTTGAAGGTTTTAGTAACTCCTTGGTGTCCATATGCCTTTACGCTGTGTATCTCACGGATCTGGTCTGCTGTCATTTTGCCAGTTGGGCTGGTATTGATGCGTTTGCCGATCATAATGAGTTTATATGAAGGTATGATGTCACCGTTGTTGTTATATTTGAGAATTACTTGTGTTTCTTCTGGTATTAGGGTCTCATGGTCTGGTCTTCTGCTGAGAGCGTCTACTCTTCTGTTTTTAGTGCCTTTCTTATAGACAATCTTGAAGTTATATTCTAAAAGGAATTCTGACTATCAGATTTATCTCTTGTTAAGAACCTTTAAGGTTGTAAAATAGGAGAGGTTCTTATGGTCTATATATACCAGGACTTAGTGCTTAGTTCCTAATAGGTGTGGTCTCCATTCTCAGAATGCTTTAATAATAGCCATAAGTTCTTTATTATGGATCTGATAGTTCAATTCAGGTCTATAGAAGGCTTTATAGTAGAATGCACATGGATGGAGTCTTCCTTCCTTGTCTTGTTGTCCTAGTTGTCCACCTATGGCAAAGTCTGAGGCATCAGTCTTAACTTCAAAGGGTTTATCTAGGTCAGGTATTCAAGTGACTGGTTCAAAAGTCATAAGCTTTTTAATCTTGTCAAAGGATTTGTCGCATTCTTCTGTCCATATGAATTTAGTGTTTTTATATATGAGTTCTTAGAGTCTTCTAATGTAGCTTGTGTAGTTCTTAAGGAATCTTTAATAAAAGTTTATAAATCCTAAGAAGGATTATATATCTTTAATGTTTTATGGTATAGGCTAGTCCCTGACTGCCTAAATCTTCCTTTCTTGCATTCAGATTTCGCCTAGTGTAATAGTAAATCCAAGGTAGTTAACTTTCTATATATGGAATTCACTCTTTTTTGGTTTGATTAGTAGTTTTGCTTCTTAAAGTTTTTATAGTACCTAATATATATGTTTTTTATGATTTTTAAGCGTTTTCAAAAAGATGAGGATGTCGTTGAGGTAGCAGACGACAAAGATGTTGAGATTTTCTTGGAGAATATGGTTGATCATTGTCTGGAATATTATAGGTGTATTAGTGAGTCTAAAGGGTATAACAAGCGTCTTATATAAGCCTTATTATATTTGGAATACTGTCTTCCATTTATCTCCTTCCTTAATACGGATTAGGTTATAGGCTCCCTTTAGATTGAGGGCTGTAAACCATTTGGCCTTATATAGAAGGTCTCATAGCTCTGAGATAAGTGGTAGTGGGTACATGTTTTTCTTGGTGATATCGTTGAGTCGCCTATAATCAACGTATAGTCATAATTTCCTATTCTTCTTAGGTATAAATAGGATTAGGTATCCTACTGGTAAGTCTGATGGTCTAATGTATCCTTTCTTGAGATTTTCATCTAGCCATTCGTTAAGTGCTTTCCGCTCTATCTCGTTCAAGTTATAGATCGGTTCTAACCTAGGGTGTTTTTTAGGTAGTAGTTTGATTTCATGGTCATATAGACCATGTTCTGGTAATCCTGTTTTTAGTTCTTTAGTAAACAGTTTTACGTATTTTCTATAGATCTCTAGGATTACTAAAAGTCGTTCCGTTGTTCTTTATTCTTGGTTCATTAATCTAAATCCTTCTTCCTTAGTAGGTTTAATCCTTTAGATATATACAACGTACTTTAGTTATGTCTGTGATTTGTGTGGGGGTTGCGGCATATAACGCTGCCTTACCGCTGAATTTCTCTACTAAAGTTGGCCAGACTTCCAGTCTATGTCAGGGTTATTCTTTCTTAACTATGGGATACCAAGTATAACATCTAGTTATCCTATTGCCGTAATATTAAAGACTAGTTGTTTATAATGGTTATAGGTAACCATAGAGAGGTGCACGGTCTCTAATTCAATGGTTCCTTTGCTATATACAACTACTTCTCCCTTAACAGTTTAAAGGGTGTATAGGTTGTCCTTATATCGCCATAGAATGTTTTGTTGATTCACTAGTTAAGGTGACATCAGGTTTACTTATGCTCTACTGTCTATTATGACTTAAGTGGGCTGTCTGTTGATTTAGACTTTAAGTATTAGGTGTACATTGTTATTGTTAGTGGTTATTATATATAGGGACTTCCTGCCCTATGTTACCTTCTGTGGTCCTGTTACAGTCAGCGTTTATTGTTTTTTGACTGTTTCTTGGCGTCATCATTGTTGGTAGAAGTGTCCTTCCGCAACTAAGTTCGCCATATGTATGTTTTTCCTTCATAGTGTAGAATACATTTATTATACATGTAGTCAGACCAATATTTAGTTATCTTATATATATAAGCCATTGGTTTCTTTAAGCTTGGCTGAAAACTGAGCTAATTATTACGGTATTATCTGATTTCTTATATTCTTGATTTATGATCTATATGGATTTTGGGAATTAATTGTTCATTCCACCTTTATAGGTAGAAAGAGAATAGTCCCTTCTCTTCCTTATGTTTCTTGCAATCATTATAGATATATTCCGCCTAGAATACACCATAATATGTAAGGTGATTGGGATCTAATTGTTTATTGTCTCTAAACATAGATGTTTCCTTAACTCTAAGGATTGATATATGGTCTTGATTTAGGTCTTAAGTTCTGTAGAAATAGACTTCCTGATCGTTGGTGTCCTTCCTGATTTCTCTAAACCCTGGTGCCTTGTTTTTCCTTATTAGCAGGTTTCTTATAAAGGTTAGTGTAGTTAAGGGTTTGTATGCGTTATATAGGTTGTCTTCTTAAGCTAATAGTAAAGAAACGTTTTCTGCCTATGTTTAGATATATTAAGAATAAGTCTCAGTCTTGTCTACTATAGGGGTTATAGTGTTCCTTAATTCTATCAGTTGTTTGGCTGCTTGTTGTTCTATCTTGCTTGGTGGAATAAATTCATTAAGGGATTCTCTAGTATACAAGTCGTCGTCTTGGTTCCAACTGGGACTCTCTCTCATCTGAAGTCTAGGTTCTAGGAAGTTTATGACTTTTCTGGCTATAGCTATAATCCTAATAGGTGGGCTAGTGATCTTCTGGGTTTTGGCCTATATCTATTAGGTGAGTTCTAGAAGTTCTAATATGTTGGTTAACTCCTCCTGGTTCTTGATATGTCTCCTAAGTTCCTTATAGAGTTATAGGTAGATCTATGCTTATCTAGCAGGCTTACCTTATGCCTCCTCCTTGATTTCCACTTGGTTCTGGAGGTATCTCGCTCGTTGTCATATATTCCTAAATATTTTCTTAAGGTTCCTAAGAACGCTTTCATTATGTTCCCCTATTATTTAATTTATCGTTTTATTAGTGTAAAAGGTGTTACTGTTGATAGTTTTCTTAGGGAGGGTTATAATGACGTCTTGCTTGTTTGACTTGTTTACTTAGTTCTTTCCTGTTTTCCTGACCATCGCAAGAATCTTATGGTGAGGTTCCCTAGGGTACCATCCTGCTTGCTTTTTGTTGTCTTAGTGTGTTAGGCAGTTGTTGTTATAGCAGGCAGTCTAAGAGAGTTAATTATGTGGTGTTTCCTTAGTGGCCGTATTGGCTTTCCTAGTATGCTTAGGTAGCGGTTTGTTTTGGAGTTGCTTGGGTTGCTTGTAATCTTATGCGTAGTGTCCCATTTTTTTGTAATTAAAGCATTTAATAGTGTTGGGGTCCCATGTTGGGTGTTTATCTTGTTTTTTGGCAACGCTGACGTCTATAGGTCCTGTGTGATGTCTGTAGGTAGTGCTGCCACGGTTTTCTCGTTGTGGTGTCTTTGGTCTATACTTCTGGCCGATGTTGGCATTAACCCTGTTAGGCTATGACTAAGAAATGAAACTGCACAAAAGATGTGGCGCGCCATTGATGTTATCAATTGACACAAGATCATTACCTATATGTGGAATCTAAGTCACCTCCTCAAGGGCTATAGAGACTATTGGCCTTGCACAGTTATGTTATGATAGGCAAGAACCCTAGGTAAGCAACTCCTAGGTAAGAATCCTATTTTTTATGCGTGCGTGCGACCGGACTCGAACTCGCACACTCTCGTGCACAGAGCTAAGCTGGGCTCATAACCACTAAGAAATGAAACTGCACAAAAGATGTGGCGCGCCATTGATGTTATCAATTGACACAAGATCATTACCTATATGTGGAATCTAAGTCTATGTTTATTGTCCTTTTTATTTAAGCTGTTGTTTATACAGTTAATTATCAATCTTGACGGCCTTGTCTATGAATTCATGGAATTTGTCTGGTCGGTTGTCTTAACTGAGTTCGTCTTTAATGTCTTCCTTAAGTCCCTGATAGAACTTGGCTATTAAGGCTTTATCTCCCTATTCTAGTTTGGAGGTGATACGTTGGAATTTGGCGGCATATTTACTAGCTAATCCTTTCTAAGTAAGGGTCATGAGTTCTTGTTCCGCTATATATTCCTCATTAGGGCTACCAAAGACTTCTTTAAGTTGTTTCTTAAAGTTCTTAAACTTCCTAAAGATCTTTTTAGTATTATCTTCTTGGTTTTCTCTATTGTTGTCCAGGTAGTCTTACATAGTAGGTTCAAACCAGGCTAAGGCGTCTTTCTTCAAGAATAAGGCGGCATATAACACCTTGTCAGCCTTAGTTGTGAAGGAATCTTTGTAGAACTTAAAGTAGGCCTTAGTTTAAGTAAGGAATCCTTGTAGAGTTCCTAAGGTCCTATTATAGGGTTCAGGATCCAGGTACTTGGCTCATAGGGGTAGGGCAGGCCTGGGTGCCAACAGCTAGGCTTGGAGTTACTGATTTTCTTCCTATAACTAGGTAATTATTTTAAGCAGCTGTTGATTGGTTGGTCTGGTTGCAACCAGGGTTAGAGCGGCAGTGCGTGGGGTAGGAGTAGACATCATGGAATACTGTTAGATGAGTATTAAGGTCAACTTACTTAACAGGAGCAATCAAAGTGTTACAGTTAGTAATCCAATAGTAGGGTTTCCACTAATAGTATAGCTGAGGTCGATACTCGGTAACAGTATTGTTGGCTTGCTGGTCTGCTGATCACCCAGTGATTAATCGTGTGGTTAAGAGTCATAAGGGTAGCTTATATAGCTTCTGGTTAATGAATCACTAAAGGGATACTAAAAGGTATTCAGAGAATATATCACAAGTTAATTACTAAAGAGCTATAGAAGTCTGTTCTTAGGTGGGCCCAAGTTCATCCTATATATAAGTCCTACTGTCTTAATACCATACATTCAAAGGATGGCATCTATATCTTAGGAGTACAGCTTCCGTTCACTCAATAAACGGCTTCTGTATCCTTGGCATACAGATCTAATCTCTTATCTTATCGTTACGTGACTTATACCATAGTTTCTCCGTTTCCAGGCGATCCCTCATGTTCCCGTGATTCCTACATATATCCTGTCCTGTAGCCGCCAGGTGCCTGTGGTTGTCCCCCTGGTCTGGTTATGCCTAACGGGTCGTAACAAGTTTGTCCTTAGGTACGTCTAAGTCTATCCTGTATATAAGTCCTGACTCTATTAATATATAGGGCTATATCCTGTTTATATAGCATCTATATATCCTTTATATAGTGCCTATATGCTAAGTATACGGCGTCTATACCTTTCCTGTATAGATCTTATTGTTATCTTATCGTTATGTGACTTATACTATAGTTCTTCTGTTCTAGGGAGTCATCTATCTGGCGATCTTGTTTACCTTAGTGGTATAAAGGCTGTGCCGCCCACGCTTCCAGCTTGGTGGGGCTAAAGTTGCCTGTAACTTGTTAGGTCATAACATCAGGTCTCCCCTTAAAAGGTCTTACCCTTAAGACCTATAAGTAGGTTATGTCTCCTAGGTTAGGGAGTCGTTAATTATGCTTCCTTGTTTATCCATAATACTGACACTATATCAGGTTGTATAGAAAAATCAGGTCCTAAATTAGTATTTTATTCAGTATACAACCGTGTATTCTAATAATTTGGTTCTTCCGACGTTATACCTTATATTTGGTGTTTTTATACTGGTTGTGTCTTTCGGATAGCTAAAGGGGCCAAAGTTTGTTAGGGCTATAAAAACTTAAAATATCCTTACGATAGAATAGTGGTAGCGTTAAGTTATAAGTTATTTTGTTCTTGTTAGGGTGCTGGCTGACGGTAGGTAGTATAAAGGCTGAGTGATCAGCGTTAAGAATAGGAGGAAAGAGAGGAAAAAGCAAGTGATACCCTTCTTAAGCTTTATCAGAAGCTTGCTTAGATCTAGTCTAAGGTAGCCAAGGCAGCTGGTCGTCTAGTAAGGATTTATGTTATTTATAAGAAGGTAAAAGAACGTTATATGGAAACGTTCATATAGGGAATACAGGAGTTAGAGGAAGAGGATACCTTGTCGGCGTTTGACTCTTATAAGCGCTAGGTGGTGAACGATCTTCAGGCCATAGGTGTTAGAAATAACGTGAACTGGCTGACCCTTAGGATTAGTAAGGAGTTTGCTAAGTTAGGTCCACTTATAGAAGCGTCTAGTTTTAGTAGTTGTAACAGTAAGGTTTCTTAGTTAATAGCTGGTATTTTTAAGTAAATGAATAGGTTCTTATTTTATAGTCTGTTTACCTTATAAGGTCGCTATAGCGGTTGTGGTCGTTTTACTTTATTCCTTGGTTCATTACGTTAGGGCCTTATTATAGGTACCAGTGTTTCTTCCCTTATATAGAATTCCGTCTAGTAGTTTTTAAGTTTTTCTTCTATATAGGTTAGGTTTAATATTAGTTTCTATGTGTTGTCTTTATAGCTATATCCTTTCTATTTAATAAGGTACCATATTTCTGGTTTTTTGCCTGTTGTCTAGCCCGGCTGGTTATGGTTAATAATTTGTTTGATCTTATATTCTGGTTTATTTCTGTCCATAATGATGGGATCTTATGCTACTGATCCTTAGGGTGCTGGCTTAAGCAGTATAACATAGAATACCGTATGGATTTTTATTGTATCCGGTAAGTTAAGTTTATAGTTTATATTTAAGATTTTCTTAAGGATTTTAAAAGGTCTAAGTTTTTTATAGTTAAGTTTGTCGCTTAGTCGCTTGGTTTTAATGTTTCAGTGGATGAGATACACGCTATCTCCCTCCTCAAAGGTTGGTCCCTTAATCCTTACTTAGTTGGAGTACTTTTTTATTTGTTATCTAACAAATTTAAGGTCCTTAGTAACCTTATCCTAGATTTCTTATAGTTTGTTGAAGTCGGCTACAGCTTTTAGAGCCTGTGGTCCTTATTAAGGTTCTCCATATACGGTTGGTTGGAATCTATAACTCTAATACCCCACTTCCGCACCACCCCCACTTCTGCACCACCCAAAAATCCCGCATTTCTCCTCCTTCATCAACACCACTACCTTTTTCAAACTATTATAACAATTGCTATATATCGCCAAATAACGCCATTTTTTCAGGATACCTTTTTTAACCCATCATGAAGCAATATACTGAAGATGAGCTCCAACGGGCACTTCAAGATATAGATACTACTTGCTCTATCCGCCAGGCAGCTCATAGATGGGGAATTCCCTATCATACTCTTCGACATCGATTCCACGGCATGCAATCAAAGGATACTGCTTATATTCATATGCAGCGGTTATCCCAGGCCCAAGAGCAATATCTATCTGAATGGGTTCAAATCCAGGATGCCCTAGGCGCTGGCCCTACCCATCAACAACTAAAGGGCCTAGCAGAGCGTATGCTAGGCGATGGGCAGCAGCCCATAGGGAGGAAGTGGATAGGGCGATTCCTGCGGCGAAACCCATCACTTAGGACCAGGCGATCTAGGGCAATAGATGCCCGGCGATGGAAGGCCCATTCTTCCGAGGTTATCCAGGGTTTTTTCCATCTTCTGGTTAATATCCCTGCCATCCAGGGAATCCATCCATCTAACCGATGGAATATGGATGAGACTGGCATTATGGAGGGCAGGGGATCTAATGGGCTAGTGCTGGGCTCTGCAGCATCGCAGCATATCCAGAAAAAGCAGCCAGGATCCCGGGCATGGGTATCTATCATCGAGTGTGTGGCTGCTGATGGGAGGTCCCTATGCCCACTGGTTATATATAAGGGCAAATCAGTCCAGGCCCAGTGGTTCCCATCTAACCTATCTGGATATGAAGGATGGCACTTCACATATACGGATAATGGCTGGACAACTGAGAAGACTGCCCTTGAGTGGCTAAAGAAGGTCTTTATCCCAGGCACTATGCCTAGTGAGCCAGAGGCAGCCAGACTGCTGGTTCTAGATGGGCATTACAGCCATATATCTACTGACTTTATGTGGGAATGCTTCCAGAACAAGATATATCTACTATATCTACCGCCGCACTCCTCTGCTGTCCTCCAGCCACTGGATATATCGGTCTTCAGCCCATTAAAGCACGCCTATCGAAGGGAGGTTGGATATCTAGATGACTGGGTTAGTGATTCAACTGTTGCTGGCAAAGGGCATTTCTGGCCTGTTATATAAGGGCTAGAGATGCATCTATAACAGCCCAGAACGTTAGAAGTGGCTGGAGGTCAGCTGGACTATGGCCAATATGCATACAGCGACCTCTATCTAACTCGTTAGTAATAAAGGCATCATCCAGCCAGCAGAACAGCCAGCAGACTAACCAGCCTAGCAGCCAGCAGTGGGGTGAATCCGTATCTATCGTCCCATGGTCAACACCTCGTCGATCTGCTGAACTACGGCATCAACTACGCCAGTTAACCCAGCTGGCAGAGGATGGGCTAGATACCCATACTATTCGTCACCTATCTAGAAAGGTGCAAAAGGGGTATGATGAACAGGCATCTAGAAGGGCACTTCTAGAGCAGAAGGTCCACCAGCTGGAGGGCCAGTTGGATGATATACGGCAGCGCAAGAGAAAGAAGGTCCGTCTATCGCCTAACAGCACCTTCGCCACTATTTGGGACATCCAGCGGGCGCAAAGTCCGGATATCGGCGATATGGATAGTCCGGATGAATCCAGTGCATCCGAATTATCTAGCGAGGCCGAAAGTTGCATATGGGTGGGCGGCAGAGGTGGTGAAATAAGTGGTGATAGTGGTGGTGGTGATGGTGATGATGGTGGTGCAGAAGTGGGGGTGGTGCAGAAGTAGGGGGGTTGAGTTAGTTCAAGTAGAATAGTAAGTGTTATGTACTTTCACTTAGATTCCACATATAGGTAATGATCTTGTGTCAATTGATAACATCAATGGCGCGCCACATCTTTTGTGCAGTTTCATTTCTTAGTGGTTATGAGCCCAGCTTAGCTCTGTGCACGAGAGTGTGCGAGTTCGAGTCCGGTCGCACGCACGCATAAAAAATAGGATTCTTACCTAGGAGTTGCTTACCTAGGGTTCTTGCCTATCATAACATAACTGTGCAAGGCCAATAGTCTCTATAGCCCTTGAGGAGGTGACTTAGATTCCACATATAGGTAATGATCTTGTGTCAATTGATAACATCAATGGCGCGCCACATCTTTTGTGCAGTTTCATTTCTTAGTGTCTATATATACCAAGATTTAGTGTTTAGTTCCTAATAGGTGTGGTCTCTATTCTTAGAATGCTTTAATAATAGCTATAAGTTCTTTATTATAGATCTGATAGTTTAATTCAGGTCTATAGAAGGCTTTAGAGTAGAATGCGCATGGATGGAGTCTTTCTTCCTTGTCTTGTTGTCCTAGTTATCCGCCTATGGCAAAGTCTGAGGCATCGGTCTCAACTTTAAGAGGTTTATCTAGGTCAGGTATTTAAATAACTAGTTCTGAAGTCATAAGCTTCTTAATCTTATTAAAGGATTTATTATATTCTTCTATCTATATAACTTTAGTGTTTTTATATATAAGTTTCTAAAGTCTTTTAATATAGCTTGTATAGTTCTTAAGGAATCTTTAATAGAAGTTTATAAATCTTAAGAAGGATTATATATCCTCAATATTCTGTGGTATAGGCTAATCCTTGACTGCTTAAATCTTCTTTTCTTGTATTTAGATTTCGCCTGGTGTAATAGTGAATCTAAGGTAGTTAACGTTTTATGTATAGAATTCGCTTTTCTCTGGTTTAACTAGTAGTTTTTCTTCTTAAAGTTTTTATAGTACCTAATACACATGTTTTTTATAATCTTTAAGCGTTTTTAAGAAGATAAGGATGTCGTTAAGGTAGCAGACAATAAAGATGTTAAGATTTTCTTGGAGAATATAGTTAATTATTATCTGGAATATTACAGGTATGTTGGTGAGTCTAAAAGGCATAACAAGCGTCTTAAATAAGCCTTGTCACGTTTGGAATACTGTTTTCCATTTATCTTCTTCCTTAATATAGATTAGGTTATAGGCTCCTTTCAGGTCAAAGGCTATAAACTATTTAGCTTTATATAAAAGGTCTTATAGTTTTAAGATAAGTGGTAGTAGGTATATATTTTTCTTCGTGATATCGTTGAGTTGTCGATAGTCAATATATAGTTGTAATTTCTTATTCTTTTTAGGTATAAACAGGATTAGGTATCCTGCTGGTAAGTCTAATGGTCTGATATATCCTTTTTTAAGATTTTCATCTAGCTATTCGTTAAGTGCTTTCTATTCTATCTTGTTTAAGTTATATATCGGTTCTAACCTAGGGTGTATTCCAGGTAGTAAGGCAAAGCACCCACTTTCCGCCCACCCCTGCATTCCGCCCACCCAGAAAATGATGCTATCACAACAACCACCACTTTATTAATTAACTATCAACTATCTCTTGAAGCCACAATAATGCAGCTTTCAGCCTCACTGGGTATATCAGATGCGGCAGATTCATCTGTACTACTTTCAGCATCGCCAGCCTCAATCTGGGCTTGCCGCACCTCTTTGATTGTCGCGAACTTCGTATTTGGATCCAGTTGAACAGCCCTCCTCTTCCTAGCAGCAGTATTGTTAACTCTGGCCTGGAGGAGCTGTATTTGGTGCTCAGCGGCAGCCAACTTAAAGGCTTGCTCTTCGAAGCCTTTTTTCACCTTTCTGAAGAGCTGGCGTTGTGTGGCGATAGTTTGATCCAGCTGGGTGAATAATCGCAGTTGATCATCCAGCTCCCTCCTTTTCCTAGGCGTTGACCACTGCCCACCAGATATACTAGATACCTATCCCTCTATATCCTGGGTATCCTGACCACTATAGCTGCCTTCTTTTGCCTTATTAAGTGGTGTTGATGGTGTTGTTTTATCTGGTAGCAGATGGGAGCTCATTAGAGGCTTTGCAATAGCAACAGGCCATAACCTAGTATATTTCCAGCCACTCTTGATGTTCTTTTCTGTCAGCCCAGCCTGACGAGCCTTCTGATAGCAAGATATGAAGTTCCTCTTGCCTATAATAGTAGAGTCGTTCCAGAGGCTGAGATATCCTAGCTCCTTGCGATAGGCTGACTTCACTGGGCTAAAGACTGACTGATCAAGTGGCTGGAGGACATGGGAGGTATGTGGCGGTAAGAATAATAGATGAACATTATGGGTATAGTATAACCACATAAAATCAGTTGTTGTATGGCTCCCATGCCCATCCAGGATCAGCAGCCTTGCCTTGTAAGGCTGACAGGCAGTCTGAGGCAGAAACACCCTTTCTAGCCACTTAACAGCAGTATCATCAGTAGTCCAGCCATTCTCTGTTGCTGTGAACTCCCATCCATCATATGGGCTAAGATCTAGAGGAAACCACTGCTGCTGGACTGCCTTGCCTTTATATATAACCAGTGGATGAAGTGCCTTGCCTTCAGCAGAGATACACTCGATGATGGATACCTAGGCTTGTGATCCAGGTTGCTTTTTCCTTACTGCCTTTGTCGCAGCCCTGCCTAGCACCAGCCCATTATCTCCCTTGCCCTCAAGGATGCCAGTCTCATCCATGTTGTATCGATTAGCTGGTTTAATGGCCTGGATGTAAGGTATAGCGAGGTTTTTAAACCAGTCCCTGATAACCTCAGTAGATGCCCCATTAATACGCCTTGAATCGATGGATCGACTTCTCTGGACCTTGATAGATGGGTTTCTTCTAATAAAGCCATCTACCCACCTCTTGCCTAGAGGCTGGGTGTCCCCCATGGCTTGGAGGATGCGATGGGCAAAGTCCTTCAGTTGTTGATGGGTTGGTGGGAGCCCAAGGTCAGCCTGGATTTGCACCCAGTTGGCCAACTTGGCCTCTTGGGCACTAGAGAGCCTCTGAAGGTCTTCAAATGCTGCTGGCCGCGGTTGGGCGCCCTTTATGCGATCGCGAAGGGTTGAACGCGGTATACCCCATCGCTGAGAGGCAATACGAGTAGATACCCCATTTGCAATGTCGTTAAGGGCCTGATTGATCTTATTTTCAGTATACTGAGCCATTGTATAATAAAGAAGGTATCTTGAAAAAATGAAGTGATTTGGATAAAAATGGTAATTGTTATGATAGTTAGAAGATTAAGGGTATCTAGAAAGTAGGTGGCTGGGCGGCATTTTCTGGGTGGGCGGAATGCAGGGGTGGGCGGAAAGTGGGTGCTTTGCCTTAGTTTAATTTTATGGTCATATAGACTATGTTCCAGTAACCCTATTTCTAGTTCTTTAGCGAACAGTTTCACGTATTTTCTATAGTTCTTAGGAATCAATAAGAGTCGTTATGTTGTTCTTTATTCCTGGTTTATTGATTTAAATCCTCCTTCCTTAGTAGGTTTAATCCTTTAGATATATATAACGTACTTTAGTTATATCTATAATCTATATAGGGGTTACAGCATGCAACGCTGCTTTACCGTTGAATTTCTCTACTAAAGTTGGCCAGACTTCCAGTCTATATCAGGATTATTTTTTCTTAACCATGGGATACTAAGTATAACATCTAGTTATCCTATTGCTGTAATATTAAAGACTAGTTGTTTATAATAGTTATAGGTAACTATAGAGAGGTGTATAGTCTCTAATTCAATGGTTCCTTTGCTATATATAACTACTTCTCCTTTAACGGTTTAAAGGGTATATAGGTTATCCTTATATCGCTATTAAATATTTTGTTGATTTACTAGTTAAGGTGACATCAGGTTTACCTATGCTCCACTGTCTATTATAACTTAAGTAGGCTGTCTATTAATTTAGACTTTAAGTATTAGGTGTATATTATCGTTATTTGTGGTTATTATATATAGGGACTTCTTGCCCTATATTGCCTTCTGTGGTCCCGTTACAGTCGGCATTCGTCGTTTTTTAACTATTCCCTAGCGTCGTCGTTATTAGTGGAAGCGTTCTTCTATAACTAGGTTCACTATACATATGTTTTTCCCTTATAGTGTAGGATATATTTATTATATATGTAGTTAGACTAATATTTAGTTATCTTGTGTATATAAGCCATTAGTTTCTTTAAACTTGGCTGAAAACTGAGCTAATTGCTATGGTATTTTTTAATTTCCTATATTTATAATTTATGATCTATATAGATTTTAGGAATTAGCTGTTTATTCTGTCTTTATAGGTAGAAAAAGAATAGTCCTTTTTCTTCCTTATATTTCCTATAATTATTATAGATATATTCTACCCAAAATACACCATAATATGCAAGATAATCAGGATCTAATCGTTCATCATCTCTAGACATAGATATTTCCTTAACTTCAAGGATTAGTATATAGTTTTAATCTAGGTCTTAGGTTCTATAGAAGCAGACTTCCTGATTGTTGGTGTCCTTCCTGATTTCTCTAAACCCTGGTGCCTTGTCTTTCCTTATTAGTAGGTTTCTCACAGAGGTTGGCATAGTCAGGGGTTTATATACATTATATAGGTCGTCTTCTTGAGCTGATGGTAAGAAAACGTTTTCTGCCTATATTTGAATACGCTGAGAATAAGTCTCAGTCTTATTTAATATAGGGGTTATAGTGTTTCTTAAGTCTATTAGTTGTTTAGCTGCTTATTGTTCTATCTTACTTAGTAGAATAAATTTGTTCAGGGATTCTCTAGTATATAAGTCGTCGTCTTGGTTTTAACTAGGGCTCTTTTTTACCTTAAGTCTAGGTTCTAGGAAGTTTATGACCTTTCTAACTATAGCTATAATCTTGGTAGGTATACTAGTGATTTTCTAGGTTTTGGCCTATATCTATGTTACGACCCGTTAGGCATAACCAGACCAGGGGGACAACCACGGGCACCTGGCGGCTACAGGACAGGATATATGCAGGAATCACGGGAACATGAGGGATCGCCCGGAAACGGAGAAACTATGGTATAAGTCACGTGAAGATAAGATAAGAGATTAGATCTGTATGCCAAGGATACAGAAGCCGTTCGCTGGGCGAACGGAAGCCGTACTCCTAAGATACGGATGTTGTCCTTTGAATGTATAGTACCAAGGCAGTAGGACTTATATATAGGATGGACTTAGGGCCGCCTGAGAACAGACTTCTATAGCTCTTTAGCAATCAACTTGTGATATATTCTCTAAATACCTTTTAGTATCCCTTTAGTGATTCATTAACCAGAAGCTAACTCAACTACCCCACTTCCGAACCACCCCCGCATCCGAAACACCCGATTTCTCCTCCTTCACCACCATCACCACCTTTTTTAAACTATCATAACAATTACCATATATGACCAAACAACGCCATTTTTTCAGAATACCTTCTTCAACCCATCATGAAGCAATACTCCGAATATGAGCTCCAACAGGCCCTTCTAGAGGTAGCAGCTGGGAAGGGTATCCGGGAAACAGCTCGCACATGGGGTATACCAGTCACATCTCTTTATCACCGATTCCATGGGCGCCAAAGCAAAAACACTGCCTATACCCATATGCAGCGATTATCCCAAGCCCAGGAGGATTATCTGGCTGGATGGGTTCAAATCCAGGATGCTTTAGGCGCTGGCCCTACCCATCAACAACTAAAGGGCTTGGCAGAGCGTATGCTGGGCGATACCCATGATACCCATCAACCTCTAGGCAAGAGATGGATACACCGATTCCTACGGCGAAACCCATCAATTAGGACCCGGAGATCCAGAGCAATAGATGCCCGGCGATGGAAGGCCCATTCTTCCGAGGTTATCCAGGGTTTTTCCATCGTCTGACCAATATCCCTGCCATCCAAGGAATCCATCCATCTAACCGATGGAATATGGATGAAACTGGCATTATGGAAGGCAAGGGATCTAATGGGCTAGTGCTGGGCTCTGCGGCATCTCGGCATATCCAAAAAAAGCAGCCAGGATCCCGGGCATGGGTATCTATTATCGAGTGTGTGGCTGCCGATGGGAGGTCCCTATGCCCACTGGTTATATATAAAGGCAAGTCAGTCCAGACCCAGTGGTTCCCATCCAACCTATCTGGATATGAAGGATGGCACTTCAAATATACGGATAATGGCTGGACGACTGAAAAAACAGCCCTTGAATGGTTAAAGAAGGTCTTTATCCCAGGCACTATACCTAGGGAACCAGAGGCAGCCAGACTGCTGGTTCTAGATGGCCATTACAGCCATATATCTACAGACTTTATGTGGGAATGCTTTCAGAATAAGATATATCTACTATATCTACCGCCACACTCCTCTGCTGTCCTCCAGCCACTGGATATATCGGTCTTCAGCCAATTAAAGCATGCCTATCGAAGGGAGGTTGGATATCTAGATGACTGGGTTAGTGATTCAACTGTTGCTGGCAAGAGGGCATTTCTGGCCTGTTATATAAGGGCCAGAGATACAGCTATAACAGTCCAGAACGTTAGAAGTGGCTGGAGGTCAGCTGGACTATGGCCAATATCTATACAGCGACCTCTATCTAACCCCATGGTAACGAAGGACCAACAGACCAGCCAGACCAGCCAGCAGACTAACCAGCCTAGCAGCCAACAGTGGGATAAAGCCGTATCTATCGTCCCATGGTTAACCCCTCGTCGGTCTGCTGACTTACGGCATCAATTACATCAGTTAACCCAGCTGGCCAAGGATGGGTTGGATACCCATACTATTCGTCACCTATCTAGAAAGGTGCAAAAGGGATATGATGAGGAGACATCTAGAAGGATACTTCTAGAGCAAAAGGTCCGCCGGTTAGAGAGCCAGTTAGAGGACCTACAGCAACGCAAGAGGAAAAAGGTCCCCTTATCGCCTAACAGCACCTTTGCTACTATATGGGATATCCAGCGGGCGCAAAATACGGATATCGGCGAAATAGATAGTCCTGTTGAATCCAGCGCATCCGAATTATCCAGCGAGGCCGAAAGTTGTATATGGGTGGGCGGCAAGCCCGAGGAATAAGTGGTGATAGTAGTGGTGATGGTGGTGGTGATAGTGTTTCGGATGTGGGGGTGTTTCGCAAGTAGGGTAGTTGAGTTATACAAGCTACCCTCATAACTCTTGACCATACGATTAATCACCAGGTGATCAATAGACCAGCAAGTAAATAATACTATTATTAAGTATTAACCTTAGCTATACTATTAGCGGAAACCCTACTGTCGGATTACTAACCGTAACACTTTAATTGCTCCTGTTAAGTAAGTTGACCTTGATATTTACCTAACAGTATTCTATAATATCTACTTCTACCCTATATGCTGCCGCTCTAATCCCGGTTGTGACCAGACTAACCAATCAATAGCTGCTTAAAATAATTACCTAGTTATAGGAAGAAAATCAGTAACTCCAAGCCCAGCTGTTGGCACCCAGGCCTACTCCACCCCTACAAGCTAAGTACCCAGATCTTGAACCCTACAATGGGACCCTAGGAACTCTATAAGGATTCCTTACTTAAACTAAGGCCTACTTTAAGTTCTACAAAGATTCCTTCATAACTAAGGCTAACAAGGTGTTATATGCCGCCTTATTCTTGAAGAAAGACGCTTTAGCCTGGTTTAAACCTACCATGTAAGACTACCTGGATAACAATAGAGAAAACCAAAAAGATGATACCGAAAAGATCTTTAGGAAGTTTAAGAACTTCAAGAAACAACTTAAAGAAGTCTTTAGTAGCCCCAATGAGGAACATATAGCAGAATAAGAACTTATGACCCTTACTTAGAAAGGATCAGCTAGCAAATATGCTGCCAAATTCTGATGTATCACCTTTAAACTGGAATAGGGAGATGAAGCCTTAATGGCCAAGTTCTATTAGGGACTTAAGGAAGACATTAAAGATAAACTTAGTCGAGATGACCGACCAGACGAATTCCATGAATTCATAGATAAGGCTGTCAAGATTGATAATTGACTGTACAAACGACGGCTTAAACGAAAAGGACAACAAATGTGGCCTAACAGGGTTGGTGCCAACATCGGCCGGAAGTACAGACCAAAGACACCACAACGAGAAAACTGTGGCAGTACTGCCTATAGATATTACATAGGACCTATAGATGTTAGTGTTGCCAAAAGATAAGATAAACGCCTAATATAGGACCCTAACACTATCAAATGTTTTAATTGTAAAAAAATAGGACACTATATATAAGATTATAAGTAACCTAAGCGACTCCAAAACAAACTGCTACCTAAGCATGCTAAGAAAGCTAATGTGGCCACTAAGGAAATACCACATAATTAACTCTCTTGGACCGCCTGCTATAACAATAACTGCCTAATACACCAAGACAGTAAAGAACAAGCAGGATGGTACCCCAGGGAACCTCACCATAAGATTCTTACGATGGTCAGGAAAATAGGAAAGAACCAAGTAAATAAGTTAAATAAGCAAGACGTCATTATAACCCTCCCTAAGAAAACCGTTGATGGCGATACTTTCCATACCAATAGAACGATAAATTAAATAATAGGGGAACATAATAAAAGCGTTCTAAAGAACCTTAAGAAAACACTTAGGAATATATAACAACAAGCGAGATACCTCCAGAACCAAGTGGAAATCAAGGAGAAGGTATAAGGCAAGCCTAACAGATAAGTATAGATCTACCTATAACTCTATAGGGAACTTAGGAGACATATTGAGAACCAGGAGAAGTTAACCGACATATTAGAACTTCTAGAACTTACCTGATAAATATAGGCCAAAACCCAAAAGATCACTAGCCTACCCACTAGGATTATGGCTATAGCCAAAAAGGTCATAAACTTCCTAGAACCTAGACTTTAGACGAGAGAGAGTCCTAGTTAGAACCAAGACAACGATTTATATACTGGAGAATCCCTTAATGAATTTATTCTATTAAGCAAGATAGAACGATAAACAGCTAAACAACTGATGGAATTAAGGAACACTATAACCCCTATAGTGGACAAGACTGAGACTTGTTCTTAGTATGTCTGAACATAGGTAGAAAATGTTTCCTTACCATTGGCTTAAGAAGACGACCTGTACAACACATATGAACCCTTGACCGTATTAACCTCTGTAAGAAACCTACTAATAAGGAAAGATAAGGCACCAAGGTTTAGAGAAATCAGGAAGGACACTAATAATCAGGAAGTCCATTTCTACAGAACTTGGGACCTAGATCAAGACCATATACCAATCCTTGGAGTTAAGGAAACATCTATGTTTAGAGATAATAAACGATTAGATCCCGATCACCTTATATATTATGGTGTATTCTAGGCGGAATATATCTATAATGATTATAAGAAACATGAGGAAGAGAAGGGACTGTTCTCTTTCTACCTATAGAGGCGGAATAAACAACTAATTCCTAAAACCTACATAGATCACAAATTAAGAACATAGGAAATTAGAGAATACCGCAATAATTGGCTCAGTTTTCAGCCAAGCTTAAAGAAACCAATGGCTTATATGTATAAGATAACCAAATATTGGTCTGATTACATATATAATAAATATATTTTACACTACAAAGGAAAAACATATATATGGCGAACTTAGTTGTAGAAGGACGCTTCCACTAACAATGATGACGCTAAGAAACAGTCAAAAAACAATAAACGCTAACTATAATAGGACCATAGAAGGCGATATAGGGCAGGAGGTCCCTATATATAACAACCACAAACAATAATAACACACACCTAATACTCAAAGCCTAAATCAACAGACAGCCCACTTAAGTCATAGTAGATAGTGGAGCACAGGTAAACTTAATGTCACCTTGACTGGTGAATTAATAAAATATTCTATGGCGATATAAGGATAACCTATACACCCTTTAAACCGTTAAAAGAGAAGTAGTTGTATATAGCAAAGGAACCATTGAATTAGAGACCGTATACCTCTCTATGGTTACCTATAACCATTATAAACAACTAGTCTTCAATATTATGGCAATAGGATAACTAGATGTTATACTTAGTATCCTATAGTTAAGAAAGAATAATCCCAACATAGACTGGAAGTCTGGCCAACTTTAGTGGAGAAATTCAGCGGTGAGGCAGTGTTGTATGCCGTAACCCCTACATAAATCACGGACATAACTAAAGTATATCGTATACATCCAAAGGATCAAACCTACTAAGGAAGAAAGATTTGGATTAATAAACCAAGAATAAAGAACAATAGAACGACTTTTAATGATCCCTGAGATCTATAGAAAATACGTAAAACTTTTTGCTAAAGAACTAGAAACAGGGTTACCAGAACATGGTCTACATAACCATAAAATTAAACTACTACCTGGAATACACCTTAGGTTAAAACTAATCTATAGCTTGAACAAGATAAAGTGAAAAACACTTGATAAATGGCTAGATGAAAATCTTAAGAAAGGATATATTAGACTATTAGACTTACCAGCAGGATACCTAATCCTATTTATACCTAAGAAGAATAGGAAATTATGACTATACGTTGACTATAGACAACTCAACGACATCACCAAGAAAAACGTGTACCTACTACCACTTATCTCAGAACTACAAGACCTTCTATATAGAGCCAAATGGTTTATAGCCCTTAATCTGAAGGGAGCCTACAACCTAATCCGCATCAAGGAAGGAGATAAATAGAAAACAGTATTCCAAACATAATACGGCTTATATAAGACGCTTGTTATGCCCTTTGGACTTACTAATATACCTATAATATTCCAGATAATAATTAACCATATCCTCTAAGAAAATCTCAATATCTTTATTGTCTGCTACCTTAACGACATCCTCATCTTTTTGAAAACGCTTGAAGATCATAAAAAACATGTATATTAGGTACTACAAAAACTTCAAGAAGTAAAACTATTAGTTAAACCAGAAAAGAGCGAATTCTATATATAGAAAGTCGACTACCTTAGATTCACTATTACACTAGGCGAAATCTAAATACAAGAAAGGAAGATCTAGGTAGTTAAAGACTGGCCTACACTACAGAACATCAAAGATATATAATCCTTCTTAGGATTTATAAACTTCTATTAAAGATTCCTTAAGAACTACATAAGCTACATCAGAAGACTCTAAGAACTCATATACAAAAACACCGAATTTATATAGACAGAAGAATACAATAAATCCTTTAATAAGGTCAAGAAGCTTGTAACTTCTAAACCAGTCACTTGAATACCTGACCTAGATAAACCTTTTGAAGTTGAGACTAATGCCTCAGACTTCGCTATAGGTGGACAACTAGGACAACAAGATAAGGAGGGAAGACTCTATCTATATATATTCTACTCTAAAGCTTTCTATAGACCTGAATTAAATTATTAGATCTATAATAAAGAACTTATAGCTATTATTAAAGTATTCCAAGAATAGAGACCACACCTATCAGGAACTAAGCACCAAGTCCTGGTATATATAGACTATAAGAACCTCTCCTATTTTATAACTTTAAAGGTTCTTAACAAGAGATAAATATAATAGTCAGAATTCTTTTTAGAATACAACTTCAAGATTATCTATAGGAAAGGCACTAAAAACGGAAGAGTAGACGCTCTCAACAGAAGACCAGACCATGAGACCCCAATACCAGAAGAAATATAAGTAATTCTTAAATATAATAATAACGGTGATATTATACCTTCATATAAACTCATTATAATCGGCAAACACGTTAATACCAGCCCAACTAGCAAAATGACAGCAGACCAGATCCATAAGATATATGGCGTAAAGGCACATGGACACCAAGGAGTTGCTAAAACCTTCAAACGAATCAGACAATATTATAATTAAAAAGTCACATGTAAAGAAGTGGCTTCAGTAATTAAGGACTGCAAGATATGTAAGAAGAGCAAAAACAGTCCTTATAAGCTATATAGGCAAATTTAACCACTACCGGTACCACCAGAAGCATGACACTTAATCTTACTAGACTTTATTGTTAAATTACTGAAGTCAAGAGAACCACTTATAAAAACCTATTATAACAGTGTTCTCATAATAATCGATAGACTTATAAAGTATGCTTATTTTATCCTATACCTAGAATTAAGCACGGCAGAAGACCTAGCATATATATTCCTTAAGTACATCATCAGTAACCACGGATTGCCCAAGGAAATCGTGTTAGATAGAGATAAGCTGTTTATATCCAAGTTTTAGAAATCCCTGATCTTACAACTTGGAACAGACCATAGATTATTGACATTATTTTATCTACAAACTGACAGATAAATAGAAAGAATTAATTAGATATTGGAACAGTATCTCCAATACTATATCAACTACAACCAAAACAATTAGGTACCTCTACTACCTTTAGCCCAATTCGCCTATAATAGTGCTATTGGAGAAAACATATAGCATTCACCATTTTATTTGAACTACAGGTTCCAACCAACCGCATATAGAGAACCTTGACAAAGGACCACAGGCTCTGAAAGCTGTGGCCAACTTTAACAAACTGTAAGAAATCCAAAACAAGGTCACCAGAGACCTTAAGTTTGTCAGACAACAAATAAAGAAATACTCTAACTAAGCAAGGATTAAGGGACCAACCTTTGAGGAGGGAGATAGCGTGTATCTTATCTGCCGAAACATTAAAACCAAGCGACTAAGCGATAAACTTGACTATAAAAAACTTAGACCCTTTAAAATCCTTAAAAAAGTCTTAAATATAAACTACAAACTTAACTTACTAGACATAATAAAGATCCACCTGGTATTCCATGTCACACTTCTTGAACCAGCACCAAAAGGATCCTATACCAAAGATTACATTATTATAGATATATATAAACCAGAATATAAAGTTAAATAAATCATTAACCAATATATAGAAAACAGAGAAGAGTAATATCTCATTAAATGGAAAAACTACGGATATGAGGACAACTCCTGGGAACCTGTCACAAACCTCTAGCACTGCCAGAAGCTGTTTAAACAGTTCTGCCAGAACGACTTGGTATTAAGGGACCTAAGTCAGCAAACTCCTCCCTAATCCCAAACTCCAACCAGACAGGGTTATTCTTAACGCCATTAGCCTGAAGATCGCTTACCATGTAGCGCTTATAAGCGTCTAACATAGGAAGAACTTTGTCACCCTTATCTAACTCCTATATCCTATAAGCAAACGTCTTGACATGACGCTCTTTTACTCTCTTATAAATCACATGAATCTATAATAAATAACCCGCTACTTCTGCCACCTCAGCCTAAATGTATACCAGCTTCTTATAAAGATTAAGCAAGGTATCGCTTGCCTGCTCCTCTCTCTCCTTTTATTCTTAACGTTAATCACTTAGCCTTTTTATTAAAATTTATTAGTAAACAACTATTATTAGAACACTATATAAAAAAAGAACTTATAACTTGATGCTACCACTATTCCGTTGTAAGGACGCTTAAGGTTTTTATAACCTTAACACACTTTTACACCCTCTGCCATGTGATAAGGACGCTTTATATAGAAACAACAGGTATAAGGCATAACGTTAGACAAGCCAAAACGATTAAACATGTCGTTATAAGCCGAATAAAGAATAGATTTTAAATCTTTTAATTTTTAAATATAACCTAACATAGTGTCAGCACCATAGTAGAATAGGGACACAAGCTTGACGACTCTTTAACCTGGGAGATACCACCTACTTATATTGGTCTAAAGACTAGACCTTATAAGGGGAGACCTGATGTTACGACCCGTTAGGTATAACCAGACCAAGGGGACAACCACAGGCACCTGGCGGCTATAGGACAAGATATATATAGGAATCACAGGAACATGAGGGATCGCCTGGAAATAGAGAAACTATGGTATAAGTCACATAAAGATAAGATAAGAGATTAGATCTGTATACTAAGGATACAGAAGCCGTTTGCCAGGCAAACAGAAGCCGTACTCCCAAGATATGGATGCTGTCCTTTGAACGTATGGTACTAAGGCAGTAGGACTTGTATATAGGATAGACTTAGGGCCACCTAAGAACAGACTTCTATAGCTTTTTAGTAATCAACTTGTGATATATTCTCTAAATACCTTTCAGTATCCCTTTAGTGATTCATTGACTAGAAGCTATACAAGCTACCCTTACGACTCTTGACCACATGATTGATCACCGGGTGATCAGCAGACCAGCAAGCCAACAATACTGTTACCGAGTATCGACCTCAGCTATACTATTAGCGGAAACCCTACTGTCGGATTACTGACCGTAACAATCTATTAGGTGAGTTCTAGAAGTTCTAATATATCGGTTAACTTCTCTTGGTTCTTAATATGTCTCTTGAGTTCCTTATAGAGTTATAGGTAGATCTATACTTATCTGGCGGGCTTACCTTATACCTCCTCCTTTATTTCTACTTAGTTTTAGAGGTATCTTGCTTATTGTTATATATTCCTAAGTGTTTTCTTTAGGTTCTTTAGAACGCTTTTGTTATGTTCCCCTATTATTTAATTTATTGTTCTATTAGTGTAGAAGGTGTCACTATTGACGGTTTTCTTAAGAAGGGTTATAATAACGTTTCCGTTTTATTTATTTAACTTAGTGACTTAGTTTTTTCCTGTTTTCTTTACCATCACAAGAATCTTATAGTGAGGTCCCCTAGGGTATCATCCCGCTTGCTCTTTACTGTCTTGGTATATCAGGTAATTGTTATTATAACAGGCGGTCTAAGAGAGTTAATTATATAGCGTTTCCTTAGTGGCCGTATTAGCTTTCTTAACATGCTCAGGTAGCGGTTTATTTTGGAGTCACTTAGGTTGTTTATAATCTTATATATAGTGTCCTATTTTTTTATAATTCAAACACTTAATAATATTAGGATCCTATACTAGGCGTTTATCTTGTCTTCTGGCAACACTGACATCTATAGGTCCTATATGATGTGTGTAGGTAGTGCTGCCATGGTTTTCTTGTTATGGTATCTTTGGTCTGTACTTCCGGCTGATGTTGGCACTTACCCTGTTAGGCCATATTTATTATCCTTTTTATTCAAGCCGTCGTTTGTACAGTTAATTATTAATCTTGACGGCCTTATCTATAAATTTATAGAATTCGTCTGGTTGGTTGTCTTAACTAAGTTTATCTTTAATATCTTCCTTAAGTCCCTGATAGAATTTGGCCATCAAGGCTTTATCTCCCTATTCCAGTTTCAAGGTGATATATCGAAATTTGGCGGCATATTTACTAGCTGATCCTTTCTAAGTAAGGCCTATAAGTTCTTATTCCGCTATATATTCCTTATCAAGGCTACCAAAACCTTCTTTAAGTTGCTTCTTAAAGTTTTCAAACTTCCTAAAGATCTTTTTAGTATTATCTTCTTAGTTTTCTTTATTATTGTCTAGGTAGTCCTATATTATAGGCTTAAACCAGGCTAAGGCGTCTTTCTTTAAGAATAAGGCGGCATATAACACCTTGTCAGCCTTAGTCATAAAGGAGTCTTCATAAAACTTAAAGTAGGCCTTAGTTTAAGTAAGGAATCCTTATAGAGTTCCTAGGGTCCCATCATAAGGTTCAAGATCTAGGTACTTGGCCTATAAAGGTAGAGCAGGCCTGGGTGCCAACAGCTAGGCTTGGAGTTATTAATTCTCCTCCCACAGCTAGGTAATCATTTCAAACAGCTGTTAATTAGTTAGTCTGGTCGCAACCGGGGTTAGAGCGGTAACACATGGGGTAGAAGTGGATATTATAGAATACTGTTAGGTAAGTATCAAGGTCAACTTACCTAACAGGAGCAATTAAAGTGTTACGGTCAGTAATCCAATAGTAGGGTTTCCACTAACAGTATAGCTAAGGTTAATACTCAGTAACAGTAATATTAGCTTACTGGTCTATTGATCACCTGGTGATCAGTCGTATAGTTAAAAGTCGTAAAGGTAGCTTATATAGCTTTCTTATTAATAAATCACTAAAGGGGTACTGAAAGGTATTTAGAGAATATATCATAAGTTGATTATTAAAGAGCTATAGAAGTTTGTCCTTAGGTATATCTAAGTCTATCCTATATATAGGTCTTGACTCTATTAATATGTGGGGCTATATCCTGTTTATACGGCATCCGTATATCCTTTATACAGTGCCTATATGCCAAGTATACGGCGTCTATACCTTTCCTATATAGATCTTATTGTTATCTTATCGTTATGTGACTTATACTATAGTTCTTCTGTTCTAGGGAGTCATCTATCTGGCGATCTTGTTTACCTTAGTGGTATAAAGGCTGTGCCGCCCGCGCTTCCAGCTTGGTGGGGCTAACGTTGCCTGTAACTTGTTGGGTCGTAACATAAGGCGAGCTTAGAGACATTATATAAGTATATATCTAATCTAATAACACCTTAACCAGGACTATTATTATATAACTCTTAAAAGAACTAAAGGATAGATATCCTTTAGGTATACTCCGATATATTACTAAGCTATTATATAGACTAATAGAGTTAGACCTTTATTAATATAAAACCTACTCTAAATATTATAAGAAGGACTTAGGTATAACGTAGTTGATAAGCGAGTGAAACAGACAAGCAAGTGAAACACAAAACCGCGACCACTTCACGAATGGGACCCAAAAGCAGCACCAAAACTATTGGATTAATTAAAACTACTCTGAATCCTCTTCCTCTGATATTTCTCCATTCGCTGGACACGTTCGCGCATTATGACCTGTGTTCCTACAGACGTCACACCGCCGTTGGCCTATCTTAGTCCTCTATTGGCGACCACTACTCTGGCATGTTTTCTCCTTAATCTGAGCTGTAGCCTCTCTTTGCGATTAAATGTCCTCTATATCTGCTATAGTAAGACTCCCTCCTTATCTAAGATGCGTTTTTTTGGCCCTCTGGCGCCGATTAAGTAGATTATTTTCCTCTTAAAGGATCCTATTCTTAGATCTTAATAAGGTAATCTGGTATATAAATCTGTATGCCCCTTTTAATAACTGCTCTACAGCTTTAATAATTAAAGTAGGTAAGCTATTCTGATGGCAGGAGATTTAATTCTTAATAAGTTCTAATTGAGAAGATGCCTCTATTAGGTTGTTTGGTGTTTAGGAAGTCTAAGGTGGTAGTGTTATTAGGAGGGACCCTGGCGGCGTTAGAGTGTGTAACTTGACGTCAAGTTTTGAAAGCACGCTTTTGGCACTTAAAGGAACAAGGCTAGCCCCTTTAAAACCTCCCTGGATGTTTTTGACCGTCAGGGCTTATATGAAAGCCTTGCGAAACGTAGGGAAGAAGTCTTTTTTTATAATATAGGTATTACCCCGGCGTATCTTATCCTTAATTTATCGACTATACGCTAATTTCAGAGGCCTAAAACACCTAATATCTAAGGGCTAAAGCAGATAAGACAAATAAGCTGACATACAGAGTATAACAATATTATTTTCCTTACAATATATCTCAAAGTCTGTAGAGTGGTAACTTTTATGCCCATCAACGACAAGGAGGCGGTGACTGCCTTACGCATGCGGTTTTATATGCCGGTTAAAGTGCTGGAGCTAATCTAAGCCTTTTTTGTTTATTATCTATCCGTTTTCAGACGTTGTAATAACCCAGTCGCATGGGAGACCGGTTTCTATATACCAGGTAGAAAGGTAATATTGGCCTACAACAATGATGTATAACGGAACACTATAGCCTGACAAACTAATAGATTAAATAATTATAACCTATTTATAATTACTAGGCTGTATTATTTTTATATTTAAACGCCTTTCAGAGCTTATAACAACCATTCCGGATACAATCTGGCCTATCATAAACCCAGTCTTATTAAAGTTATAGATATCTAAGTCTATAATACTATATTTTACAACTGTGTTCGCTATAAGGTGAAACCACATGTTTATTACATCTAGGTCTTTATATTAGGCCCTCTTATAGTCATACTTGTGAAAATAGCGCGTTTGGAGCTATAGTTGTCACTTAACGAAGTTTAAAGCCTAGCGCTTCCCAACCGGGGGTACATTACAGTCAGCCAACAGTCGATTAGCCATATCTTCTATACCACTAATCCAGGGAGGAAACAATCAGGAATCTAGGTTAAGAATATACTCTACTAGCTTCTCTTCTTCTAGTAGCATTAGCTTTCACAAGTTAGGCATAGTATTATGCCGTGATAGGGTGCCCTTAATACAACACATTAACGTAACATGACTAACGGAGTAGATCTTTACTATAGCCCATATACTAAGAGTTAGGTCTTTTTTTATAGCTTAAAAAGCAAGCTATAGACCGGTTTTGTTTATAGTATATGGCATTATTTCTTACGGGAGAAATATAGAAGATTATATTAGTGTGTTGTGGTCACGGTTTTGTGTTTCACTTGCTTGTCTGTTTCACTCGCTTATCAACTACGTTAACAAAGTTAAAATATAACCTATATCTCCTTTATATAGCTAAGGATATAGAGACCTTTAGTATTATAGTAATATAGATAGATAATACCCTAAACTTCTATATAAAGGTATTCTTTAAGAAAGAGGAAAAAGCACTATAGGTAAAAGGACTTTATACAAACCTAAAGATAGTACTTACTGTTAATTAAGAGATTAATTTTAATAGTAGAAGGATGTACTTATATAGAGATAAGAATATTATACTTACCCTAAAAGGTTAAACTGTTAACCTTTAGTAAGTTAATCTTAAGGCAGAGGATATATAGTAATAATATATATCCTAGAGAGCAAGAGGTGTTTATCTTACCTCTGTTTGTTAACTAGAAGTATTATACAACCTAGCTATTACTGCTTAAGTTAAGGCCCTAGATAAGAAAGATATTTAGGCCTTAAATATATAATTAAAATAGTAGATAGATAACCACTAAAAGGGACTTACCTATATCCTATTTAACCTTAAATATATAAAGATATATATCTTTACCGATAGGTCCTTTATAAATAATATAGACCTATCCTTATAGCTTAGATATATAATTATACTTATAGAAAAAACTGCTTATATAAATAACGTAGTTGATAAGCGAGTGAAACAGACAAGCAAGTAAAACACAAAACCGCAACCATAACACACTAATATAATCTTCTATATTTCTCCCGTAAGAAATAATACCATATACTATAAATGAAACCGGTCTATAGCTTGCTCTTTAAGCTATAAAAAAAGACCTAACTCTTAATGTGTAGGCTACAGCAAAGATCTACTCTATTAGTCATGTCACGTTAATGCGTCGTATTAAGGGCACCCTATCACGGCGTGATATTATGCCTAACTTATGAAAGCTAACGCTACTAGAAGAAGAGAAGCTAGTAGAGTATATTCTTAACCTAGATTCCCAATCGTTTCCTCCCCAGATTAGTGGTATGGAAGATATAGCTAATCGACTGCTGGCCGACCGCGACATACCCCCGGTCGGGAAGCACTAGGCTTCAAACTTTATTAAGCGACAACTATAGCTCTAAACACGCTATTTTCGCAAGTATGACTATAAGAGGGCCTAATATAAAGACCTAGATGTAATAAACATATAATTTCACCTTATAGCAAATATAGTTATAAAATATAGTATTGTAGACTTAGATATCTATAACTTTAACAAGACTAGGTTTATAATAGGCCAGATTGCATCTGGAATAATTATTACAAGCTCTAAAAGGCGTTTAAACACAAAAATAATACAGCCTAGTAATCATAAATAGGTTACAGTTGTTTAATCTATTAGTTTGTTAGGCTATAGTGTTCCGCTATATATTATCGTTACAGGCTAATATTACCTCTCTACCTGGTATATAGAAACCGGTCTCCTATATAACTGGGTTATTACAACGTCTGAAAACGGATGGACAATAAACAAAAGAGGCTTAGATTAGCTCTAGCACTTTGACCGGCATATAAAACCACATGCGCAAGGCAGTCACTGCCTCCTTGTCGTCGATAGGCATAAAAGTTACCACTCTACAGACTTTAAGATATATTATAAGGAAAATAACATCATTACACTCTATATACCAGCTTATTTGTCTTATCTGCTTTAGCCCTTAGATGTTAGGTGTTTTAGGCCTCTGAAATTAGCATATAGTCAATAAATTAAGGATAAGATACGCCAGGGTAATACCTATATTACAAAAGAAGACTTCTTCCCTACGTTTCACAAGGCTTTCACACAAGCCCTAACAGTCAAAAACATCTAGGGAGGTTTCAAAGGGGCTAGCCTTGTTCCTTTAAGTGCCGAAAGCATGCTTCTAAAACTTAATATCAAGTTATACACTCTAACGCTGCCAGGGTCCCTCCTAATAACACCGCCACCTTAGACTTCCTAAACACCAAACAACCCAACAGAGGCATCTTCTTAATCAGAACTCATCAAGAATCAAATCTCCCGCCATCAGAATAGCTCACCCACTTCAATTATTAAAGCTGTAGAGCAGTTATTAAAGGGGGCACACGGATTCATACACCAGATTACCTTATTAAGATCTAGGAATAGGATCCTTTAAGAGGAGAATAATCTACTTAGTCGGCGCCAAAAGGCCAAGAAAACACGTCTTAGACAAGGAGGGAGTCTTACTATAGCGGATACAGAGGACATTCAATCGCAAAGAGAGGCTACAGCTCAAATCAAGGAGGAAACACGCTAGAGTAGTGGTCGCCGACAGAGGACTAAGATGGGCCAACGGCGGTGTGGCGTCTGCAGGAACACAGGTCATAATACGCAAACATATCCAGCAAATAGAGAAATATCAGAGGAAGAGGATTCAGAGTAGTTTCAATTAATCCAATAGTTTTGGTGCTGCTTTTGGGTCCCATTCGTGAAGTGGTCGCGGTTTTGTGTTTCACTCGCTTGTCTGTTTCACTCGCTTATCAACTACGTTAAGGACTTGAAGATTAAAGGTAATATACTCCACTAAAGCTTAACTAAGTATAAGAGGGTTATATAAAGCGTCTTAGTAAATGAGTTATATAGTATAACTACTGGCTTTAATAGTAGGATTACCTTAAGTATAACACTTAACTAGATACTTTATACGCTTTAGATAGCTTATATCTCAATGGTTATATATTTTAATTTATGATCCCTATATAAATACCTTATATAACTAGGTATAATAGATAAAAAGAGGTTAATAATAGATATTATAAGCTTATATGAGTCGTATGAGAAGAAAGAGATCTTAAAGGTAAGATAGATTAACAGACAATATAACCCTATAGATGTGTTCACTAAGAAGTCACCAAACTCAACACTTTAGTGACTTATATTATATAACACACTTAAGATATATATTAAAGTGTATGTAGATAGAATAAGAGAAGTAAGTTCTAATTAATAGTTATTTATATACTTACCTATATAAACCAACTATCTACTTCTTAAAAGTTAACACTAACTAACTTAGGTATTATATGAAAACTATTATACCTTAACTTTAAGATTAATACTAATATTAATCCTACTAAGTCTCTTCTAAATTACTATTATATATAAAGATAGGGCAAAGCGTATAAGTCTAGGAAAGGGAAAATATAGTTTATATTTTATTAATAAATATAGGGGTACTAGGGGAAACACTAGAAAGAAGCTGAAGCTGGCTAGAGCTAGAGCGACTAGAGATGCCTGACTTCTTTATAGGTATATAAGCAGGAAGCTGCTTTAGACTACTACCGTTATTGGTATTATTATCTAAACCTAAACTAGATCTACAATCACTATTACTATCTAAATTATTACCCTAGTTATAGTAAGTATATTAAGCTGCCTTTAACTAGAAAATATACTTAGTATAGACACTATACTAAAAGTAGTATATATAACGATACTAATAGAAGTATTTCTTTCTATAGCCAGTATAACGGTTATAGGTATTTATATAGACCTGGCTATAAGACTAGACTATAATGTTAAGTATATATAAAGATTAATAGATATAGAGGTAATAAACTCTTAAGTAGATATACCCTTAGTGATATAGATCTTAATGTTATTTAACGGGAGGTTGAGAAGATTTTACTTATCGCTTTAGGAAATATTAGTGTATAAATACTAAAAGATAAAGAAAGAGAAGTATACGTTAAGGGAGAGTATATATATAAATCGGTGATTACTAGGCAAAGATATTAGGATAGTTAGCTAGCGATCACTATCTATATCTATATAAGAGTGATAATTGCTAAGGATGCTAGACTGCTGATAACCTTAAACAGCCATAATGATAAGTGAATAATTGATCTACTAAAGTCAGTAGGTTAACAGGTGAGAAGGAAAAGAAATATATAAAGATATATAGTAAGGAATAAAGTCTTTTTCTAGGTAACCCCACTACCCTACATACGAACAAGCCCTACATCCGCACATCCCATCACCACCACCATCACCACCACTATCACCACTTTATTCCTCGGGTTTTCCTCCCACCCATATGCAACTTTCGGCTGGGCTGGATAATCTAGATGCGCTGGATTCATCCGGACTATCTATTCTGCCGATATCCGTATTTTGCTCCTGCTGGATATGCCATATAGTGGCAAACCTACTGTTAGGAGATATAGAGACCCTCCTCCTCCTACGCTGCCGCTGGATATCTAGATGACCCTGAAGATGGCGATTCTTCTGCTCTGCATTTGCCAGTCTAGATGCTATATCATCCCAGCCCTTTTGTAGCTTTCTAGATAGGTGACGAATAGTGCGGTCATCTAGCCTATCCTTGCGCAGCCGCTGGAGTTGATATAATTGATGCCGAATATCTGCTGACCGGCGAGGGGTTGACCATGGGATAGCAGATACGGCCTCATCCCACTGCTGGCTGCCACTAATCTGCTGGCTGGGCTGGCTGGGCTGGCTGGAGGATGCCTTGGATACTAAGGGGTTAGATAGAGGGTAACGTATAGAGATAGGCCATAATCCAGCCCCTTTCCAGCCAGCCTTTATATTCTGGCTGGTTATTGTAGTATCTCTAGCGCCTAAATAACAGGCTAGAAATGCCCTCTTGCCAGCCACTGTTGAATCTGTAACTGTATCATCCATAGATCCAACCCTCTGCCTATAGGCATTCTTTAATGGGCTGAAGACAGCCACATCTAGAGGCTGGAGGACTGCAGAGGAGTGCGGCGGTAGATATAGTAGATAGATGCGATGCTGCCAGCATTTCCACATGAAGTCAGTGGTTATATGGCTGTGATGACCATCTAGAACTAATAGTCTGGCCTTATCTGGCTGGCTGGGCTGGGTATATGGGATGAAGACCTTCTCTAGCCATTCTAGGGCAATAGAATCCGTCGTCCAGCCATTATCAGATACCGTAAAGTGCCATCCTTTATATCTAGATAGGTTGGATGGGAACCACTGGGCCTGGACTGATCTGCCCTTATATATAACTAATGGGGGTAGGGATCGCCCATCAGCAGATACACATTCGAGCAGTGAGATCCATGCCCTTGATCCAGGCTGTTTTTTCTGGATATATCTGGATGCGGTAGAGCCCAATACCAGCCCATTAGTCCCTTTGCCCTCTATAATACCAGTTTCATCCATATTCCAGCGGTTGGATGGATGGATACCCTTGATCTCAGGGATATTATCCAGACGCTGGAAAAAACCCTGAATAACCTCTGGATCATGGGCCCTCCAGCGCCTGGCATCCATTGCCCTAGATCGCTTGGATCGAATAGATGGGTGTCGCCGTAGGAATCGACGCATCCACTTCCTCCCTAGAGGTTGATGCCCATCACCCATCATGCGCTCTGCCAGTCCCTTCACTTGCCCATAGGAAAAGGGATAGCCTAGAGCTTCTTGGGTTAATATATAGGCAACTAGATTATCCTCCTGGGACTGGGTAAGACGCTGCATATCTGCAAAGGCAGCATTCCTACTCTGCCTACCCCTTTTCAGCCGATGATAAAGAGTGGCATATGGGATGCCCCATTGACGAGCAGCCTGGTTAATAGGGAGCCCATCTTCTGCATCACGAAGGGCCCGTTGGAGCTCAAACTCGGTATATTGCTTCATAGTGTGATAGGTAAGGTATTGTGAAAAGATGGCGTTATTTGGTTGCAGATGGATAATGTTGTGATAGTTTGAAAAAGGTGGTGATGTTGATGGAAGGGGATAGAAAACGGCATTTCTAGGATATTCGGATGTAGGGCTTGTTCGTAAGTGGGGTAGTGGGGTTAATTAGTAGCCTATAAGGAAAAAGAAGAAAGAGAAGAAGAATAATAATAAAGAAGAGTTAGGTAAACTTATATACTAAAAGAATTAATAATATATATAATATTACTTAGTATTGTAACGGGCTGGGCCCGAAGAAGCCTTGCTGGATATCGCGGCCAGGAAACACATCACCTTTGATCGGAGGCACGGAACCGCAACAACGTCAACCCGACGGCCTGTGCGCTCCTTCGCCCTGACCAGACCTGAGAAGCGGTGAACCTTTAGGGAGCTTTTCTCCTTTCTTCCCTAGCTTTAGATACTCGTACGTAGTCGCCATAGCTGGTTGCAATATACCTTGCCTTGGACCGTTATATTATCTAAAGCTCAAAAGAAGCACTAGAATTCTCTAGACTAGACGTGTGGTCCGCTAGTGAGAATTAATTAGGTACACTGTAGCTTAGGCCTTAGTGTAAGCCTTTACGCTATAATAGACCTAGAGAGGGAGGCTAGAGCGATACGCCTACGCAGCTTAGTTGTAAAAGGATTCTATTAATAAGAATAGCTGCTAGAAACGCTGTATCCTAGGTCTAATCAGATTGAGCTGATTAGCCCTGGAGGAGCTGAGAACGGTAGGCTGCGCATCAGCCTACGTGCTCCGAAAGAGCTCAGGTTTCCCTGTCTGGCCAGATACAGGAAGGATTTTCCCTGATTGAAGTGAGGCCTATAAGTAAGGATAGGAAGAGCCCCAATACAACTAGAGCAGTTGAGGGAGCTATAGACAAGATGGACGGCAACATAGAAGCCCAGCCATCTGTGGGATCGCAGCAGTTACTCGAAGTGGTGAGCCAGCTAGCCACTCAACTGCACGAGATGCGAACCTCATAAGCCAACGAATCGCAAGAGATGCGAACTGCCTAGGCCAACGAGCGAGAGGCTTAACGGGAGCAGATACGCCTGCTGTAAGAAGCCCTCACAAGCATGAGGCAACCCATGATGACACCTACCTCGGTCACCATAACAAGCACACCAACGCCTGTCCTTGATTAGACCCCAAATACTGCAACCAGACGAAGAAAACACCAGATACCTGACCCCCCCAAGTTTAATAGGACACGTAAGAACTTCCAACGATGGTTCCTAGAGATGAAAGGGAAGATCCGCCTAGATAGGATGGCTTTCGACTGCAACGCCGACATCTTTGGATATATATACGCTTGACTTGAAGGGGCGGCCCAGACGATGGCCTTAGCCTACTACGCCCACAGGGGAACCGATGGAATGGAATCCCCTGACCAGTTTATGAGCTACCTAGAAAGCTGTTATAGAGACCCTAACGCCTAAGCCCAAGCTTTGACTCAACTACGCACAATTAAGCAGAAAACCCATGAGAGCTTTGCCTCCTTTCTACCTAGGTTTGAGAAGGAACTAGCTGAGAGTGGGGGTAGCGACTGGGCGGATAAAGTAAGGATCAACTACTTAGATAGAGCTATCAACAAGAGCCTTCGCGACGCCCTGATCAGTGTAGTAGACATCCCAGACACATACTTAGAGTACACCAGGCTCCTTATGAAGATAGGCTCCCGGTTGGATAGTC
Source organism: Colletotrichum eleusines (assembly GCA_016807845.1). Classification (NCBI taxonomy): domain Eukaryota; kingdom Fungi; phylum Ascomycota; class Sordariomycetes; order Glomerellales; family Glomerellaceae; genus Colletotrichum; species Colletotrichum eleusines. Next base: position 6,581,636 of record JADEZO010000001.1, on the reverse strand, counting down.
GTAATTACCAGGAGAAGCAGGAGAAGTACAAACGGCGCCCTCCCACACCTGATCAGGCCAGGCCTAAGTCACCTGTAAGCTCTAAGGAGGACAAGATGGACTGGGAACCTACCAAGGTTACTAAGGTCCAGCACCCTAGGGGGCAGAAGGGCCCAGAGCATCGCCGTAAGTTGAAAGAGGTCGACTGCTATAGCTGTGGCAAGACAGGCCACTTTGTAAGGGACTGCCTAAAGAGACAAGAACCTTTAGAAGCCAAGAGATCAAAAGCAACAGAACTAAAGGCTAAGAAGTCTTTAGCTAAGAAATCGAAGTCCTCCCCAGAGACCGATACTGACTCTAGCTCTGGGGAATGGAGTGAAGCTAGGTCTGGCCAGACCTCAGACGACTCGGGAAAAGAGTAACTTCTGGCTAAAAGCGCGGCCAGGAGGACGTAAAGAAGGAATGGAGGCTAGTTAGAAAGACCATGGATAGTGACCCCTTTTTTATTAACATAGGAATTAACCAACTTGCCTATACCTATGCCCTTGTTGATTTGGGATGCCTTACCACTGCCACCATGAGTGAGGACTATGCCAAGAAGCTTTGTTTGCCGCGTATCAAAATCAAGCCTAGAGCGCTTGAGACCGTTAACGGAATTATCCCTGACGCCATCACTGCAGTTACGTATGGGGAAATCGATCTTGATGGTTATAAGAGAAGCCGCTTATTCTTCTACGTTATCCCTGATCAGACTGAGGACGTTATCCTTGGCAAGACTTGGATGGTAGAGGACGACGTCACAATCCGTCTAGCCAGGAACCTGTTACATATTGGCATGGCCAACCATACAGTCCATGGATGAGACCTAAGCCAGAAGGAAAATCGTTTGTCTATCTGCCAGCAGATAGCCTCGGTTTTCATGGCCCTGATCAGGAGGGGAAGGAAGTTAAAGACTTAACAACCCTAATAGAGGACACAGATTTTCGCCGCAAGTCTAGCAGATATAACGAAAGCCTTAGCGCTAAAGAAAAGGCCTAACGTTAAAGCCTTACTGCTAAAGGAATACCACCAGTTCTTGGATGTCTTTGACCCTGATCAGGCTGTTAAGTTACCACTGTACCGTGATGGTATTGACCATGAGATACCCTTGGAAAAAACGAAGAACGGCGCTGATCCTGAAGTCCTATGGGGACCACTGTACGGGATGTCACGAGAAGAACTGATAGTCCTCCGGAAGACCCTTACTGAATACCTGGATAAAGGGTTTATAAGAGCTAGCAGCTCGCCAGCATCTGCTCCTGTATTGTTCGTGAGGAAACCAGGAGGAGGATTGAGGTTTTGTGTGGATTACAGGGGCCTAAACAGTATCACTAGGAAGGACAGATATCTATTACCGCTGATCAATGAAACCCTAAGATCACTAGTATAAGTAAAGTGGTTAATGAAACTGGACGTTATCGCCGCTTTTTATAAGATCTGAATTAAGGCTGGAGAAGAATGGAAGACAGCCTTCCGCATGAGGTACGGACTATTCGAGTGGCTGGTCACCCCCTTCGGCTTGACTGGTGCACCAGCTATGTTCCAGCGTTATATTAACCATGCCTTGTGAGGATACCTGGATGAGTTTTGCTTAGTATATATTGATGACATCCTGATCTACTTTAATGGATTATTAGCAGACCATTAGGACAAAGTCAAGAAGGTCCTGATTAGGTTAAGAGAAGCCGGCCTACAGATCGACATTAATAAATGCGACTTTGAAGCAAAGAGCGTCAAGTACCTAGGATTTATTGTTGAAGTCGGCCGAGGGATAAAAGTTGACCTTGAGAAGATTAAAGCGATATAACTATGGGAAACCCCTAAGTCAGTAAGAGGAGTATGATCCTTTGTGGGATTCGCCAACTATTACCGACAGTTTATTCCTTAGTTCTCAGCACTTGTAAGGCCACTTATAGAACTGACTAAGAAAGACACCGCCTTTATATGGAGCAAGGAATGCCAGAAGGCCTTTGAAGAGCTTAAAACCCGCCTGATTAGTGCCCTAGTACTGGCACATTGGGACCCAGAACGGGAAACAATCCTAGAAACAGACTCCTTAGGATATGTAGTAGGAGGCACTCTATCGCAAGTTGACGACGATGGACTCCTATGCCCTGTAGCCTTCTTCTTAAAGAAGAACCTCCCTGCAGAATGCAACTACCTAATCCATGATAAGGAGCTACTAGCTATAGTACGATGCCTAGAGCAGTGGGACGCTGAGTTAAGGAGTATAAAAGAGTTCACTGTGGTGACTGATCACCTTAACCTTAAGTATTTTATAAAGAAGCAGAAGCTGAGCGAACGATAAGTCAGATGGGCCAAACTACTCTTAAAGTATAACTTCAAGATAGAGTACCGCCTAGGCAAGCTAGCTATAACGCCAGATACCCTCTTAAGGAGAGAACAAGACATGCCCTTTAACATAGAGGACACTAGGTTAAAGGGACGAGAACTCCAACTCCTCCAAGGATCAAAGAAAGCCTTACAAGTCAATGAAGCTGCCTTGACTAGACATGATCAGACTGCTATATCTGTAAAAGCAGGATTTATAAGTGGCGTAGACGCCAACGAAGAGGGGGACAACTCCCTAGAGGATAGGATGCCCCTAGAGAACCTATTTGGAGAAGAACCTCTAAAAGCCCTATGGGATACCGGCCTTTAGAACAACGCCTGATACTACCTAATCAGAGAGGCAGTAAAGAAAGGGACACAACAACTACCCTTAGCTTGGGGACTACCTATTATGTTGTCAGAATGCACTATAGACGACGAGAGAAGGCTGAAGTGGAGAGCCCGAATTTGGATCCCGCACTATGAGCCTCTGCGGACCAAAATCATCCAAGTAATGCACGACTCTACCCTATCTGGGCATCCAGGAAAGGATACGCTTAAGGCCTTGATCAGTCGGAGCTTCTACTGGCCAGGCTTATCGCAAGACGTTTAGAGGTTTGTGAAGAACTGTGACGTCTGCGGAAGGATAAACTTCTGGAGAGAGAAGAAACAAGGCTTACTAAAGCCACTCCCTATACCAGAGCGTATATGGGCTGAAATATCGCTTGACTTTGTGACCGACCTACCACTAACCAGGATATATAAACAAACTAACCTCCTGGTTATTATAGATAGGCTATCTAAGAACGTTGTCCTTGAGCCTATGAAGGAAATCTCGTTAGAAACCACTGTATCCACCCTACTTACAGGCCTAATCAGACACCATGGATTACCAAAGGCAATAGTCTCAGACCGAGGGACTCAGTTTGTTAGTCAAATGTGGAAGCGTCTCTGCTAACTGTGTGGCGTAAAACAACGGCTGTCTACAGCCTATCACCCCAAGACAGATGGAGCAACTGAGAGGGCTAATCAAGTGGTTGAGACCTACCTAAGAGCATTCTGTGCTTACGCCTAGGACGATTGGGATGAGCTGTCACCAGTAGCTATGATGGCAATTAACAATAGACCAGCTACTTCCATGGGAATCAGCCTATTCTTTTTTAGTCATAGATACGATATAGACCTAATTAGAGTTAAGGAGACACTTAGGACAGAGGGCACTACCCCTATCGTAAAAGCTGAGAATCTGGTATAGAAGATAAAAGATGCTACGGCATGGGCCCAGGCTGCCATGGCTACAGCGCAAGAAAAACAAGAGCACTATGCGAACGCCCGTCGTCAACCCTCTGATCAGTTCAAACCAGGGGATAAGGTATGGCTACGGCTATCAAACGTTAGGATAGACCGGCCATCTAAGAAGCTTGACTGGGTTTGCGCCAAGTATATAGTCCTAGAGGCCGTTGGATCCCATGCATGCCGCCTAGATACACCACCTGGGATACATAACGTCTTCTATGTCTTACTCCTAAAACACGTAGGGGATGACCCTTTTCTATCTTAACAACAAGATGACAGACAACCTGCCGCCCTAACATCCGGGCCTGATCTGGAGTATGAGGTTGAGGAGATATTACAGATGAAGCGTAGAGGAAAGGGTTGGAGAGTTCTAGTAAAATGGACAGACTACGCCAAACCGACCTGGGAACCGCTAAGCAACCTCAAAGACACAGCAGCGTGGGCTGCCTTTCAGCAGAAGGAGACCCCTATCCCTAGGAGAGGGAGAAGGGGGGTATTGTAACGGGCTGGGCCCGAAGAAGCCTTGCTGGATATCGCGGCCAGGAAACACATCACCTTTGATCGGAGGCACGGAACCGCAACAACGTCAACCCGACGGCCTGTGTGCTCCTTCGCCCTGACCAGACCTGAGAAGCGGTGAACCTTTAGGGAGCTTTTCTCCTTTCTTCCCTAGCTTTAGATACTCGTACGTAGTCGCCATAGCTGGTTGCAATATACCTCGCCTTGGACCGTTACAAGTATATAAGAAAAGATTTAATATAGGTATAAAGAGAAAAAGAGAAAAAAAAGGAAAAAGATAGAAAGAAGAGAGGTTCATATACTATTAGAAAGTAAAAAGTGATTTATACCCTACTAGCAGTAGGTATATCGCTAAGGTGAAGCTAAGGAAGAAGCTTATATATATACTTACTAAACTTGTTTTCTAATAAGAAAGGTATATATATAAAGAGTTTTTACTTTATCTATTATTTAGGTTAAAAAAAGGGAAATTTAGAGTTTCTATTTTTAATAGGTAAACAACTTTATTATATATTTAATAGATAGGACTAACTAAAAAGAAAATAAAACTATTTATAGGTTTATTTTAAGGGATTTAATTAGATAAAAGGTGTATAGTTATAAAAAGAAAAAGTTATAAGTATTAGAATAGCAATCTCATATAACCGTACGGTAAACCCTTAAGTTAAGCATAAAGGATAAAGGTTATTAGATTAGATACTTAGACCTTAGGTATAAACCAGTGTACGACTTGGGCTGAACTGACTTAAGCCTCATGGCTAAGTATATAACTGTCATACGACAGCCATCTTGTAGTTAGAAGAGACAGTTATAGATAATACATCTTTGGTTCACCCTATATTTTGTTTACCCCCTTACATGTAAGGGACTCTCATGGACAGGAGAGAGTCCATTCAATAATTCTTTCTATTATTATACTTCTTTATTATCTTTTAGCCTTTAGATATAGCTATTTTTAGTCTACTAAAGTAGGCCTATTATAAAAAGGTTAGATATCTAGATAACTAGATAATAGATTTAACTATAGCTAGTAAAAAGATATTTCTAGAGCGTTATTTTAAGGTCTATAAGGTATCTATTATAATCTATAATATTAATAATAGCTGAAAGATAGTTAGGTTATAGCTAGTATCTATAATATATCTTTTATTTAACTTCTTAATATCTAAGGTATTATCTAGCTAGTAGACTAACTAACAGGCTAAGTAGCCTAACAGCTAATAATAGACTTAGATTCCACATATAGGTAATGATCTTGTGTCAATTGATAACATCAATGGCGCGCCACATCTTTTGTGCAGTTTCATTTCTTAGTGGTTATGAGCCCAGCTTAGCTCTGTGCACGAGAGTGTGCGAGTTCGAGTCCGGTCGCACGCACGCATAAAAAATAGGATTCTTACCTAGGAGTTGCTTACCTAGGGTTCTTGCCTATCATAACATAACTGTGCAAGGCCAATAGTCTCTATAGCCCTTGAGGAGGTGACTTAGATTCCACATATAGGTAATGATCTTGTGTCAATTGATAACATCAATGGCGCGCCACATCTTTTGTGCAGTTTCATTTCTTAGTAATAGAATAAAGCTAAATCTATTATCTTATATTTAACCTTTTATCGGTCTACCGATCTATAGTATTAACTATACTAGTTAACCTAGCTGGCTAAGGATAGGTTAGATACCTATACTATTTATTACCTATCTAGAAAGGTATAAAAGGGGTATAAGGAGGAGGTATCTAGAAAGGCCTTTCTAGAAACGTAAATTAATATATTATAGGCCTGACTAGAAGACCAACAGTTATATAAAAGGAACACGGTCCCTTTATCGTCTAATAGTACCTTCACCACTATAGAGCATATACGGCGGGCGGAAAATACGGATGCCGGCCAAATAGATAGTCTGGATGAATCCAGCATATACGAATCATCTAGTGAAGCCGAAAGTTGTATATGGGTGGGCGGCAAGCCTGAGGAATAAGTGGTGATAGTGGTGGTGATGGCGGTTTACGTAAGTAGGGGTTTTGCGTATGTGGGGTGGGGTAGTTATGATCTATCAACTCAGGTCCTGAGCCCAAAGTATCATTTGAACTCAACTCATGCCGCACTAGGCCCAAAGCAGGAGGGTATATCATGATATAATTACAGTTCCAGGTTGCAGATCTCTATTTTAACCACATCCCATGATAAAAAAGTACTTTTTACCGCCCACATTCTTGGAAGGACTTTACCGCAATGCAAGGAGTATCGACTCAATATCCAAGGCGAATGAACTTCGGCCACAGTTTCCATTCCATCGGTGGTTTTCCAAGTTAGAGGGAATCCGCGATTTTGCATGCATTCTCGGATGTCGGTCAACATTACGTTGGCCGAGCTGTATCATCCCGAAGATGACATAGATCAACGGCAATTCCTTCGATTTGACAAGCACAGCTGGGAAAGCCTTCGGGGGCACTCATTCTATTGCCCTCGTAATACCGGCCACTGATTCCCGAGTGTAACCCCCCCCACCCCACTTACGGGCCACCCCCACATCCGGGCCATCTAAAAATGCCGCATCTATCCCCTTCTAATAATATTACCACCTTTTTTAAACTATCACAATATTATCTATTTATATCTAAAGAACACTATGACTTTAGAATACCTTCTTTATTGTACTATAAAATAATTTTTTTAATTCAAGCTTTAATAGATATTTAGTAATATAGTAGATAGTTACCTATTTATTAGGCTACTTAAAAATAAGATATACTATACTAGTTAGTTTAGTATTAATATAATAAATCATAAAATAGAGATATTACTTAGGCTAATTATTAATAATTATTTTAACCCTAAAAAGATAATCTAACTATTTATATCTATTTATAAAAATCTCTTAATAGGTCTTTTACCTATTAAAAAATAAAACAACTAATAAAGTATATAATAGGTATTAAATAGTAAGCCTTAAAGAGAAAGTAGATAAAATAATTTTTATAGTAAAACCTATCTAATAGAACCAAGCGATCTAAAGTAATAGATACTAAATAATAGGTAGCCTATTCTCTAAAGGTTATCTAAGGATTCTTTAATTATCTAGCCAGTATACTTATTATTTAAGATATATATCTATTTAACTAATAAAGTATAGATAAAACTAGTATCCATAAAGGTAAAAATAATAGTAGGCTAATATTAGGTTTGATTATATGATAATATATCTAAAAAAGATAATCTAGCTTTAAGGTATAGATATTAATAATAAAGTATATCTTAATAATTAAAACCTTTTTATTTCTCTTAGTTATATATAAAGGTAAAGCAGTTTAGGCCTAATGGTCTCTATTTAAACTATCTAGATATTAAGGCTGACACTTTATAGTAATGAGTAATGGCTAGATAATTAACTAAACTACCCTTAAGTAGCTAAAAAAGGTCTTGATCCTAAGGATTATTTTTAGTCAGCTAGATATAGCTAGACTACTAATATTAGATAGATATTACGGCCTAACCAGTTAGGGTGTTAGCCGATATAAGTATATAGTATAGACTAGGGGATAATAATATAGGTATATTATTACTAAAGCTTTTACTTTATACCAGAGTTAGTTACCTTAACCTGCTTATAATATAATCATACACCTACCTTATGTAGAGGGTATAGGTTAAAATCCTAACGCTACTAGATAGTTCCTCCCTAAGGTCCTTAATATTCTAACTATAAGCAGTATATATAGGGCTGAGTTCTACCCTATACCTCTACTAAAGTTTCTCTACTTATATCTATAATATACCCGGTTAGTCACCGGCATGGGGATATACCTTTTGGAGGGGTAACATAGTGTTACGGCCCAACCAGTTAGGGTCGGCTGGCCGGTGTAACTATATAGTACAGAACAGGGGATAATGATGCAGGTGCATTATTACCAAAGCTTTTACTTCATGCTAGAGTTGGTTGCCTTGACCTGCTCATGATATTAACCCCTTAATATCTACAGCCTAATAGACCAACCAGACCAGGCAGCCTAACCAGCAGACTAGCAGCCAATAGTGGGATAAAGCTATATCTAACGTCCTATCGTTAACCCCTTATCGGTCTACTGATTTACGGTATCAGTTATACCAGTTATACCAGCTAGGTAAGGCTAGACTAGATACCTATACTATTTATCACCTGTCTAGAAAGATATAAAAGGGCTGGGATAACCAGATATCTAGACTGGCACTTCTAGAGCAAAAGGTCCGCCAGCCAAAGGGTTAGTTAAATAACCAGTAACAACGCAAGAGGGAAAAGGTCCTATTATCGCCTAATAGTACCTTTACCACTATATAGGATATTTAACCGGCGTAAAGTACGGATATCGGCGATATAGATAGTCCGGATGAATTCAGCGTATCCGAATTATCTAGCAAGGCTGACAGCTGCATATGGGTGGGCGGCAGACCTGATGAAATAAGTGGTGGTAGTGGTGGTGATGGTGGTGGTGATGATGGCCCGGATGTAGGGGTGGCCCGTAAGTAGTGTGGGGGGGGGGTTACCGGTCAATCGGAAACCGGCGCACTTTCATTTGGAATCAAGGTTTGAGACCGGGAAAAGGGGCCGGCTTTCATTCACCGCGACAGTTTGCCAAGTTGGCCCCAGCGGCGAACCTTCTCAGGGGCCAATGGTGAGTCCGTCGGTCTCCGTTGCGTCTGAAAGATGATGACCACGAAGCTTGGGCAGCCGTCCCTTGGCAGAGTCTTGTCGTAAAACAATGGTTAGTCGCGTGTAGTCGGGGTTCATCTCAAAGGACCTTAGGGCATTCGCTCTTTAATCTTTACAGCAGTCCAATTTCAGCGATTTGCATCATAATCATTGGAGCATATTTTCGCTTTCGTCATGATTCCACCATTCAGGAAACTGCTGATGCCCTTCCTCGCGGCCATGCATACTCAGGTGTGCATGGCCGAAGAGGTGGGGGAAGCAGGCCACGGCCTTATCGGCTATGGCATCACGATGTACCAGGTGAGCATGATCCAGCCTCAAGACCAAGACTTCAGAACTGACGACGCTTAGCCCCTCTGCGCCTACTCGTGCCGCGTTGTGCTGTCCGGCAGCGCGCTGAGTTGCAGCACGATGGGCATCGAGGGTGGGCAGCCAATGCCTCGAACCTCCGCCGAGTGCTACGCGACTGACGATGCCTTCCTGACATCCATGGCCCTTTGCCTGCAGTCGGTGGGTCAAATGTTCCCACGAGTTCGATAGCGAGAATTGCGCTGACTTGTAGTAGCGTTGCAGCGATCTTTCCGCGTGGGAGATTGAGGAATACTGGCACAAGACCGAAGCGAGTCCCCGGAATAGTCATAGACGGCTTGATGAACCTGGAGTTCATGTTGTTGCGAACCCTCCGGCACCGAAATGGACGTTTCAGCAGGCCCTCGCCCAGGTCCAAGGAAATGTCACCTTGACTTTGGCATATGGAGCAGCCCTCAATCGGACATCTCTGGTAGCCGACTTCCAGTATCAACTGCAGTATGACACGATGGAAATGTTTGAGAGAATGGAAATCCACCATGAGAAATATGGGTATGGCTTGTCTCGATCGGATCCCAGAGACGCTTTGCTTACATGTTTCCAGATTGGTGCTAATCGCTCTGGGCGCCATTGTCCCCATTGCGAGCTCTTGGCTCCGATTCCTCCCGATGCCCGAGTTGCTCAAAGCCAAAATCAGCGCCACTATCATCGAGCCGCCCCTGTTCGGCAACCGCCACCAAGTGCCCTACTTCAACATGTTCATCATGCCGACCCGTGGCCAGGCGATTCTCATCGCGTATGTCGTGGTCCTAAACTTCGTGCTCAGCGGAGTAGATATTCAGTCGGCCCAGCCCAACGCATGGTGGTGGAACAACCAGTTACAGGAAGTCCTCACCTCTGTCGGCAACCGCACTGGTGTTCTCAGCTTCGCGAACGTACCGCTTCTCATCCTGTATGCCGGCAGAAACAACTTTCTGTACTGGTTGACGGACTGGACACAGTCGACGTTTATGGTCGTGCATCGCTGGACGGCATACCTGTGCACGCTTCAAGCCATCATGCACTCCATCATATGGCTTCGCATATATGCCGTCATGGGAGTGCACGATAGCGAATCAAAGCTTGCTTACTGGGTGTGGGGCATCATCGCAACACTCGCGATGAGCCTCCTGCTCCCAGCATCGGCCATTCCCTTCCGTGCCAAGATGTACGAGATGTTCTTCTTTTGGCACATCGTGCTCGCCGTCTTCTCGGTGGTAGGTTGCTACCTCCACATCGTCTACCGCTTCAACCATCAATGGGGATATGAAAACTGGATGTACGCCGCCATAGCAGTCTGGGGCTTCGACCGGGTTGCTAGGCTCGTCAGGATGGCCAGAAATGGCTGGCGGGAAGCCGTTGTCACAGTCATCGACGACGAATATGTCCAGGTCGATATAGAAGGGGCAAAGGGCCACGGACACGCCTACCTCTACTTCCCGACACTAACGTGGAGAATCTGGGAGAGTCATCCCTTCTCCATCATGGGAACCAGAGTGAGACCTGCAGATTCTCCGCCATCATCCTCGGGAAGCTCGACCGAGAAGTCAATGGGGCCGGCTTCCAAGCTTGCCAGCACCACAGCCGCCAACGTGGCCATCATCCACGAACCGCCTCATGTCGGCCTCTCCTTCCTGATCCGAACCTTTGGCGGCGCCACAGGCATGCTTCGTCACAAAGCCCGACTTCCCGTCCTCGTCGAGGCGGGCTATCTGCCGTACCCCGACTTGACCAAGTATCAAACTGTTTTATGCATCGTCGGAGGTGTCGCAATTACAGCCATAGCACCGGCCTTGCGTGCTTATCCCGGGCACGCCAAGGTGTACTGGTCATGCAGGAGTCCCGACCTAGTCGAGAGCGTCGATCTTGATCGTATTGACACGGAAATCCTGGTAGGCGAGAGATTCAAGCTGCGCAACGTTCTGGAAGAGGCGGTTGCAAAGGCCAAAGGAGATACTGCGGTCGTTGTCGGTGGTCCCGCAGCCATGACTGACGAGGTGCGGTGCATTGTCTGCGAACTGGCACGTAAAGCACCGATCCCAGTGACTTTGATCGATGAAACCTACTACTGGTAGACCAGGATATCCTGCGTGCTCTACCCGTATCTCCATGGTCAGATAACAATTCCCCTTGCTCGTGTGGCCTTATACATTGGAACTAAGTCCAATAATCCGAGGCCTCTATATTCCCTTTCGCAGTGTAGAGTCAAGATTACATTTATATTATTACTTAAAACATCAAGGAAAATACCTTTAATTACGTCAATTAATTGAACCGTCTGTCGCGCCTTTTATGTCATCGAGATCCGGGTTGATGAAAATCTCGAATGCTACGTTCAAAAAACCCTCACCAGGATTCGGTGATCTTGTTCATACCAAATATTTTATTTCATCAATGTAACATATCACTAGTACTTAGCCCCCTTCCTGTGTACCACTTAACCCCCTCACCCTGCTTACGGGCCACCTCTACATCCGAGCCAGCATCACCACCACTACCACCACTTATTTCACTAGGTCTACCATCCACCTATATACAACTTTCGGCCTCACTAGATAATTTAGATACACCGGATTTATCTAGACTATCTATTTAGGCGGCATCCAGATTTCTTACCCTCTATAGATCCTCTATATTAGTAAAAATGCTGTTAGGCGATAAAGGGACCTTTTTTTTTTATATTATTATTAGTCCTCTAGCTAGCCTTCTAGCTAATTAACTTTTTATGCTAAAAGTATAAGTCTAGATATCTAGTTATTTTAGCCTATTTATATCTTTTTAGATAGATAATAAATAATATAGATATCTAGTATAGTTTTATCTAGCTAATATAATTAATATAGTTAAAACTAAAAATTAGTTAACTAATAAAAGGTTAACTATAGGATAATAGATATAGTTTTACTTTACTGTTAGGTATTAGTCTACTAACTAGGCTAATTAGTCTAGCTAGTCTATTAGGCTTTATATATTAAGGTGTTAGATAAAGAATATTTTAAAAAGACTAGCTATAACCTAGCTATCTTTTAGCTATTCTTAATATTTTAGGTTATTATAGATATCTTATAAGCCTTAAAATAATAATCTAAAAATACCTTTTTATTTATAATAATTAAACTTATGACCTAGTTATCTAGATATTTAATTCTTTTATAATAAGTCTACTTTAACAGGTAAAGAATACTTATATCTAAAGGCTAAAAAAGAATAAAAAGGTATAATAATAAAAGAAAAGATAGATATAATACTATTAAGTCTACTATATAAAATTAATAATAATATAACTATAATATCTATTTAATATTAATAGTTTAGTCTTATCTAGCTAACTAAAAATAATCCTTAAGATAAAAACCTTTTCTAGCTATTTAAAATTAATCTAACTAGTTATCTAGCTATTATCTATTACTATAAAATATTAACCTTGATATCTATATAAGTTAAATAGAAACTATTAAGTCTAACCTAGTTTATCTTTATATATAACTAATAAAAATAATAATCCTAATTATTAATATATATTTTAACTAAGAATATAAATTCACGATGGTCAAGGGAAAGATAGAGAAGAGTAAAAGGTAGAGGTAAAAGTGTTGAAATTCCTAATCATAATTCTTTCTCTATAAGGGAAATATTATCTTCTTATATAAAAGGTTATAAGATATATTCTAAGCGACCTAAAAAGCGGGCCCGCCACTTGGTCGTGACGGAATTGGCCTTAAGTATGAATGTCGCCCAGTTGACATTCCAACAGCCCCCTTTAAGGGCAAATCCGGTACTGACCTTACCCGGTTGGTCTGTGCGCCTGCCTGTTTTGGACTCACGGTCGCACGCGCCTGCCATTTTGGACTTACGGTCGCAAAGCGCGAATTGAACGCGCAGCACTTTAACTCATAAGCGTGCGGGGAAAACACGCATGTGGTTGGCCTAACCACTGAGGCATCTGGGCTCATAACCTCTAAGCGACCTAAAAAGCGGGCCCGCCACTTGGTCGTGACGGAATTGGCCTTAAGTATGAATGTCGCCCAGGTGACATTCCAACATATATTGTAATAGATTATTTCTAGATATCTTAGATATCTAGGGGTTATAAAGTATGTAGGGTTTATCTTTGGAATCTAGGAGTTATTCTAGATATCTAGGGGTTATTTTAGGTATCTAGGAGTTATTCTAGATATCTAGGGGTTATTTAAGTAAGACTAGCTTAGTTACTAGTTTTACTAATGTCTTAGAGACAACCTATATACTTTTCTTATCCATTTTACTAGTAGAATCTAGTTATCTTATTTATATTATTATATAACCTTTAGTTATAGTATTAAATAGAGATTTTGTTATAAGAAATAAGAGTTATTAATTCTTAATTCTTAGTTTTTATTATTAATATTTATACCTTAAAGCTAGGCTGTTTTTTTTAGATATATTATAGTATAGTAAAACCTAATATTAGCCTATTACTTTTTTTATCTTTAAGGATATTAGTTTTATCTATATTTTATTAGTTAAATAGATAGATATTCTAGATAATATGAATACTAGCTAGATAATTAAAGAATCTTGAGATAACCTTTAGAGAATAAGCTGTCTATTATCTAATATCTATTACTTTAGATTATTTAGTTTTAATAAATAGATTTTATTATAGGAATCACTATATCTAATTTCTTTCTAAAGATTACTATTTAATATCTATTATATATTTTTATTAATCTTTTTATTTTTTAATAGATAAAAGACCTATTAAGGGATTCTTATAGATAGATATAAATTACTAGATTATATTTTAAGACTAAAATAATTACTAATAATTAGCTCAAGTAGTATTTTCTATTATTATTAATAATATTAATGTTCAATACTTAATATAGTATATCTTATTTTTAAATAACTTAATAAATAAGGTAACTATTTATTATATTACTAAATACCTATTAAAGCTTAAATTTAGAATATTACTTTATAGTATAGTAAAAAAGGTATTCTAAAAAAATAGCGTTACTTAGATATAAATAGATAATATTATGATAGTTTAAAAAGGTGGTAATATTAATAGAAAGGGATAGATACGGTATTTTTAGATGGCCCAGATGTGGGGGTGGCCCCTAAGTGGGGTGGGGGGGTTACTCAACCGCAAGTCAGGTACTACTGACTCGCTAACCAAATTTTATCAGTCTTGAATTTCTCTAAGTCTAGTATTTTAAAGGAAGACAGCGCGAGATCCTCCAAGTCTTGCTCGTTCTATCGAGCCGACTTGTAGGATAGTCAAGTATCCATACTCCTCACAAGAAGATAGGAAGGCGTCAAAGTCTTCCTCTTCCGCGAGGTCCTCTGCCTCGTCTACCAACAGAATCCTGGCGGATTGTAAAAGACATCTGACTAATACAAGACGCCGCATCTGCCGTCTACTCAGCTGTAGAGTGAACTCCGATTCCAGACCTAACCTATCCAACAGTCCATCCCAGAGGCCTGCCTGTCTCAATCGGGTGATGATGGCTTCATCATCTACACGCTTATTGGGATCCACGTAATCTCTGACGGTCCAGCCTGGTAGCAAAGCCGTCTCCTGAGGAACAAAACCGATTGCCTCGCCAAAGCCGTTGTCCATGGCCTCGACAGGTCTCCCATCGATAAGGGCGGACCCTTCGCTTATACAAAGAAGGCCCATAAGCGCAAGCAGGACAGACGTCTTTCCGCTGCCCCTTGCGCCGCAGATGGCGGCTTTTTCCCCGGGCACGACGGCTAGCGAAAAGGCTTTCAGTACTGCAGGGCCTTCCGGGAGGTATGAAGCCGTGACTCGGCGAAACTCGACAGTCGTGGACGGGGAATCGGGGCTCTTTTCCGGCGGCGAAGAAACCACGCCGCCACTGCCACTCAGCCTCGGACGCCAGAGCACTTCTATGGCGTGCTTGATGCGCACCAGAGCTCCCATGGCGGTGCCCAGGTCAGCCCGGGCGAGGACAGACGCGCGCATGCTCGACCGCAACCCCATGAGGTTTATCAACGCGACGGCCACGATGCCCGTGTTGGCGCCGTCGCGCAGACGGACGGCCACAGCCACGACGACGGTGACGATGACGGCCACGCAGAGATCCAGGACCAGAGAGAGCCATCTCTTCAGGCAGAAGAAGAGGTAGACGGGCCGTTGCGTGTCTTCGATCACCGCCTGTGCCTCGGGCCGCGTGTCGTATCCGAGGTTGCAGATCGTGGCGAGGCCGCCGAGGGTGGCGAGTATGTAGGAGACGAGAGACGCGCGCGAGGAAAGCTCCAGGAGGCGGAGCTGGCGAGACGTGGACAAGTAGAAGTGCTGAATGGCGTAGAGGGCCAGGGCCGTCAGGACGACCACGATCACAAAGTATTTGTTCACTGCCACCACGAGACCGAGCTGGGTGACGGAAGATACCGATTCTGAATGAGAGCTGAGCATCCGTTCCGTGCCGAAGTAACAAATTCGATCAGGAGAGGGAGATTTACTGACCTTGCGCGAAGTTGCTGATGTGTCTTGTCAGTTCGCCGTCGATGATGATGAAATCCTGCGCGAATCTGGAGAGGAAGTATCAGAGTCTGTATCAATGAGGCGGTGGAAGGGCTCTCGAAAAGTAATTACCTATTGACGATCGTGCCGGCCGCTTCGTTGGTCGAAATGCCGATCGGGGCCGTGGCCAGGGCGTCCAGCAAGCCGCGATGGAGCCTTGCCCCGGCCGCCGGGACGCACCTCTGCAGCAAGACCCAGGTGGATATGGCAAGGCAGATCAGGGACGACACGCTCAGGGCCCAGTACTGGGCCATGCGCGCCCTCGACCCGGTGATGTCACCCGGGCTGCTGGCCTCGTGGCCAGACCACCTCTTCAGCACGATGTCGGTGAAGCGCTGCATCAGGCTGAAGCCCGCGGCCGTCCAAGCCAGAGGCACCAGCCAGCGATAGCCCGCGGCTCGGAAATAGTATCTGCCCAGCTCCCACTCGCCCGTCTCGAGCATTGCTTTGTGGGCCGTTGCCTCGTCTTCGGCGAGGTTCCTCTGCGACTCCATTTCCAGCTTGTCGAGAAACTGGCGCGGGCCCTCGGTCGTCGCACTGCCCGATTCTGGCTGGAGGGCCGGCTGGAGGGCCGGCTGGGAACGTGCGTCGCCCGGTTGTTGATGGCTGCCGAGACGGATACTGTAGTCGGCCTCGTACTGCAGAAAGTCGCCTGCTTGGGCGAGTTTCAGTTGGCAAAGTGCTTTTTGGGGGATCGCAGTGGCGGGTTTACTTGCCTGCGCCGGAGGTTATCACGACGATGCATCCTGACTGGCGGAGAAGACCATGTTCACTGAAGAGTCTCGTCTGGATCAGAGAGCTTGACGGCTCTTCCACCCCGGCGAGCGGTTCGTCGAGCAGCAACATGCGTTTCCGGGAGTACACGGCTCTCGCCAGAGCGACCTGTCGTTTCTGTCCCTCGCTCAGGCCGTTCACACTGAGTAAGGCGTCGCGGCTAATCTGTAGCATTCCGGGGGCGCAGGCGTTGACGACGGTGTCATACCAGACGGGGTCGAACTCGTACCCCCCGACAATGATGGCACGCATGGTGGCTTTTTCGGGCAGCCATGTTGCCTGAGCGCAAAGGGCTATGCTGGAGCGGTCCACGGACATTTCGGCAGTCTCGCACAACGGCGTCTCCCCAAGAAGACCCAGGAGAAGCGTAGTCTTGCCGCTTCCACCCGGTCCGACGACGGCCAAGACTTGACTCGGTTGGAGGGAGACACTCGAAACCCTGACGGGCTCCTCGTCCGGCGTCCACCCGAACCGCGCGTTGCGGATTTGAAGCGGCCGTCCCGACTCTTTCTCTCCTAATGACGGCAAGCTGTGCTTGCTTCGGGAGCTGGGCGTGGAGAGGAACTCGCCGACTCGGCCGAGGCAGACGAATGTGAAGGTCAAATATGGTACGAGCTGATAGAGGTAGATGAGAGGTTCACTCAAAAGGGTAAGCAAGCCCAGAATAGTAAAGACGCTGGACACGTTGCCCATAGTCGCCTTGTCCGTCATGTCTAGAGCAGTAAAGACGATAGCTGGGGTGAGGATGGTGGGAACAAATGCTTTTCCAGGTCAGCCTGTCACGCTTCATTGTTGTATTCTTTTTGTTTTCTTTTTTAGGGGGCTTACAAGTAACAATAGCAGCTATCTTCATCCATCTGTAGTGCCTCATCAAGTTCAGCTCCTTTTGCCGCCAGCCCTGTACCCGGTCGGCAGCCATGCCGAAAAGACCCATCATCCGCAGCGGCCTCATGTTCTGGCACATGGACACGGTCTCGTCCAGCCGACCTTCCATGGCGGCCATGACCGGCGCTTGACGCTTGCGGGCCGCCTTGCCGATCAGCGTGGACCCGGCGGCCGCGGCGGCCGCGACAACAAGGGGAGCGGTGAAGATCAGGCCGAGCTCGCGTTGGAGCAGCCACAGGGCGATGCCGGCCTGCAAGGCGTTCGCCCACAACTCGTGGCACGACTCCAGACCAGCGATGGCCTTCTCGACGTCTCCGCTGACGAGCGTGACGACGCGGCCTCGATCCGAGGCTTTGTCTAGGTCGAGGAGCAGCACCTTGTCGAGATGATGCTCCGGTCCACCCAGTGCCAGTACCAGCCCGTAGAGACGGCGAGTCCGACATAGACGGTGACGTAGCCTGCGATGATTGGGAGGCCAAGTTCGGACGGGCTGGTTGTGTCTGACGGGCCTCTGGACAGGAAGTCGGTCAGGATACGGAGGAGGAGCGGCTGAGCGACGGCGAATGCGACTTGGAGAATACGGGGCAGGATGGGAATCGCATAGGCCCAGCCAAGGGTAGAGAGGAGCAGCTTCGTGACTCGATAGGGTTCAGGGTTGTCAGTAGAGAGGCGATAGTCAAGAGATGGGTCCGAAGCAAGGGCATCACCGAGAACGCTCACGAGACGCTCTTGCTTCAGCTGCCGATGCAGCGGGAACAAATCGCGCAGCGACAGAGCGCTACGCCAGCCCTGCTAGATCAAGGGGTTCAGCCAGAAGAAGAAGCGTTGGCTGAAGACGCTGCAGAGATCTTGCGGAGAAGCGTCGTCTCCATGGCCGCCGGGCAGTCGCCGCGCCCCGACGAGAAGCAGAGCCAGCTGGATCCCCAACGACGCGGCCAGCAACGCGGGGACCGTGAAGTGGTACCGGCTCCTGACATTCCACAGAGTGCGCGTTCGCACCGAGTCCGCGATGCAGGAGGCTGACAGGTACAAGAGAAGAGCGCCGCAAGGACGGGAACGAGAGCGATGTGTGTGGTATGACATGCAGGCGCAGAGAACCGCGCAGAGGATGCTGATGGCGGCAGCCGCCAGCGTACAGCGGGTCAACGGGGCTCCCGGGCCGGTCCAGAAGACGAGAAAGGCCACGCGGAGCATGACATGGAGAGCATGGAGTATCTGTTCTGCTATATCAGCCGAAACTGGGGAAGTGATGGAGGGAGGGGGGGTTAAACGGTAGGGCTGCGTACAGTCTTGGCCGGTGAAATCGGCCTCGTTGCAGGCACATTCTTCTCGATGGTGTCTCGTTTTCTTCGGAGGCTTGACACAACACGATGGAGCACGGCCAGGCAGAATAGAGCCTCCGGGAGGATGACGAATATCGCTTCTTCGAACAGAACCGAAAAGTCGGCAGCTCTTGTGGAGAAGTGCAGCTTGACACTGAAAGCGCTGTCTTCCTCTGGGTCGTAAGCAGACATTGTTAATACATGACAGTCTGGATAGCTGGATAGACGCCGCCGCCCGCCCCTTTCTCATGTCTACAGACTCATTATAAGCATTAAGGCAAAGGGGAGGTAACAGCGCTGCACTGAATAAGCGACCTGATAGACTAAGATTTCCTTACTTAATGAAACTTTAATTACGGTCATACCACAGCGGCCGCTCAAATTCGCAGCCGCATGTCAGTTTTCAGGCTGTTCACAATACTACTGCCCCCAAGATATACACCACTATTGCTAGCACCCGCCCGCCATTAGTAGTAAAACACTCTATTAGTAGATATCTCAATACGTTCAAAGAGCCTAGATTCTAATATTAACTACTTTTATACTATCTTAGACTAAACATTCATATATAGAGTTATTTCTTGATATCAAATTCTTTACAGTTTACTCATAAGTCTCCTAGGCCGCGCACAATAAGTGAGCCAATCAGAGCACACATCTAAGAAACCTCCACAACAGTAGGTATAGCGACATGATATCACTTTTGGACCAGTGCGTCGTCCTGTAGGCTGCCGGATTATAGCTCCAGATTGAATAATATCCAGTATTTACTTTCACCGCTCTCCACTTTCATAGATACCTGAAACCTTGGTGGAGGAGAAAAAGTCACGAGCGCCGGTTTGCCGTTGGGGGGCATAACCAGTAACAAAGTGACGAAGGGTCGCCGGTGCGCCCCTGAGCTGGATCAATGCCCGAGTTGCGTAGAGTCGGGCACCGTGAGGACGTTGGTGCTGCAGCCGATAGAGGCATGAGTAATTCAGCCAACAAGAGGTACAGGAATGTAACGACAAGCTGGACCTGAGTATAGAAGACCGGGGAATGGCTAGCCCGGGACAAAAAGGGGGTCGTTGATGTTTCCCATGTCGAAAGCCTCCTTGATGTCGAGTATGATGGGCCTGTCGGTTTTCGGTTTGCCGTCTTTCTCAAAGTCTGTGACGGTAGACACTGTTTCTCTGCCCACTTCGCTCCAGCCCTGTTGCTGGTTGATTTCTAGTTGGCGGATCTGCTCGAAAATGCACTAGAGTAACTATGATTTGGGCCGATGACGAACTTTGTGTCGATTAAAGGTCGGAGGATGCTTGACTTTGCTCTTGATCTCAGTAGGGAGCTTGAAGAAGGCAGCTGCCTGTGAGAACAGCCGGTCCAGCGTCTCCTTTGAAACGTTATGTTTGACAAGTCTGCAAAACCCCGTCTCATGAATCGACTTGACCAACTGTTTGGCAACATCGAGTCTCTCCGAAGGAGAGCCCGTGGTAAAAAGACTGAAGTCCACAGTGAGTGGTTCCTTGAGTGCCATGTTTGGATTCTGCTGGGGTGTGTGAATACAGAGGAGGATGGGCAGAGACGACAACTATTTGATAGATTGGATAATGAAACGTCTTGGCCTGATACATAGACAGATTCAAAATATCACATGCTATAGTGCAGAAGGGCCAAGTTACGTAGAATGAAGGCATCGATTGCTGTCAGATAAAGCTTCAATATATAAACGGAATTCAGACGACGTGACCTGGCAATTCATGTGACTGTTTTCTTCTAGCTAAAAGAAGAAACATTATATCGGAGACTTAGCATAATGCCGTGTAACGAACAAAGCAAGACCTTGACGTCGCTTACAAGCCCATACGTTGCAAATCATCTAAAGTGGTCCCTCGGAACACTTTTTCGAAGGATCAAGGTTTATAAACTTTTACACAAATTGTGTATGAAAACAGGCCATAGTTCCACAGAATAGACTGCAAGAATTAGCTCTTCTGATGTATACTCTCATGTGCCCTGCTGTATGCTCTAACCCGTCACTAAGCTACAGGGCTGGGTTTAGGGTCTATTCGCAGGCCGTTATAACGTACAACGTAAATGTATTATTAATAGCAAGAACAGGGACGATACCGCAATCAACCTCGCAGCAAATTCAAATTCCGCACTGTTCACACGCCGGTCCTTCTATAAAAGGCGGTTACCCTAGGTCGTCTGGTCCTCATTAATAGGTTTTGCTGTAGGAATCGGCCTACCTACTTCCTCCCTAAGGGTTGCTGCCTATCGCCCAGCATATGCTCTGCTAGGCCTTTTAGTTGTTAATGTATAGGGCCAGCACCTAAGGCATGCTGGATTTAAATATATCTAGCCAGATTATCTTTTCGTGATTGGGATAATCGCTATATATGGATATAGGCAGCAGTTTTGCTTTGGCGCCCATGGAATCGGTGTTGAAGTGATGGGTATGGTATACCCCATTTCCGAGCAGCCTGGCGAATAGGGCAACCAGCCAGCACCTCATCAAGGGCCCGTTGGAGCTCATCTTCGGTATATTGCTTCATGATAGGTTAAAGAAAGTATCTTGAAAAAATGGCGTTGTTTGGTGATATGTGGCAATTGTTGTGATAGTTTTAACAAAGGTGGTAGTGTTAATAGATATATGGTGTTTCTAGATGGTTCGGATGTAGGGTAGTTGAGTAAACCTACCCATCCGTCCACCCATCTTCGCACATTCCGGTACCTGTAAAGTTTAACTGAGGCATGGCCGGGCATAGGAGCTCTAGGAATCCCAAAACAACAACAGGGTTTTTCTAGTGGCCTTTAGACTAAGTCAAAGCACCCACTTTCCGATCACCCCCACATTGCGATCATGCATCTCCACCCCCAGCCACCTACCAACCCCTTCATATATACTATCACCACTTTTACAGTCTTTATCCAAATAACTTCATTTTTTCACTATCTATTCTTTATTACCCTATGGTTGAATATACCGAATCTGAGATTGCTCAGGCAATAGATGCTGTTGCTGCTGGCAGCAGTATACGCCAGGCAGCTAGGATCTATGGCATCCCCTTCACCACACTCCAGAACCGTCTATCTGGCACCCAAAGGAGAGATGCTGCCTTTGAGGATCTCCAGCGACTATCAGCTGCCCAGGAGGCCAGCCTGGCTGCTTGGGTTACCTGCCAGGCAGATCTCGGGCTGCCACCAACCCATCAACAACTAAAGGACTTTGCCCATCGCATCCTCCAAGCCATGGGGATACCCAGCCTCTAGGCAAGAGGTGGGTAGATGGCTTCATTAGAAGAAACCCATCTATCAAGGTCCAGAGAAGTCGATCTATCGATTCAAGGCGTGTTAATGGAGCATCTACTGAGGTTATCAGGGACTGGTTCAAATATCTCGCCATACCTCGCATCCAGGGCATCAAACCAGCCAACAGATATAATATGGATGAGACTGGCATCCTTGAAGGCAAGGGAGATAATGGGCTGGTGCTGGGCAGGGCTGCAACAAAGTCAGTGAGGAAGAAGCAGCCTGGATCACGAGCCTGGGTATCCATCATTGAGTGTATATCTGCTGAAGGTATTCCCATCCATCCCTTAGTTATATATAAGGGTAAGACAGTCTAGCAGCAGTGGTTTCCTCTGGATCTAGGCCTATATAATAGATGGGAGTTTATAGCAACAGAGAATGGATGGACTACGGATATCACTGCTGTTGAATGGCTGCAGAGAGTCTTCCTACCTTAGACTAAGCCCTCTCAACCTAATCAGGCCAGACTGCTTATCCTTGATGGGCATGGGAGCCATACAACAACGGATTTTATGTGGTTATGCTATACCAACAACGTCCATCTATTATTCTTACCGCCACATACCTCCCATGTCCTTTAGCCACTTGATCAAGCAGTCTTTAGTCCTGTAAAGGCAGCCTATCGCAAGGAGCTTGGATACCTTACCCAATGGAATAATTTAACTATCATCGGCAAGAGGAACTTCATATCATGTTATCAGAAGGCTTATACTGCTGGATTAACTATAAGCAATATAAGAAGTGGCTGGAAATCTACTGGGTTATGGCCTGTTGCTCTTGCGAAGCCTCTAATGAGCTCCCATCTGCTGCCAGATAAAACAGCACCATCAACACCACTTAACAAGGCTATAAAAGGTGGCCATAGTGGCCAGGATGCCCAGGATATAGAGGTAAGGGCATCTGCTATATGCAGTAGGCAGTGGTCAACGCCTAGGAAAAGGAAGGAGTTGGATGATCAACTGCGATTATTCACCCAGCTGGATCAAACTATCGCCACACAACGCCAGCTCTTCAGAAAGGTGAAAAAAGGCTTCCAAGAGCAAGCCTTCAAGTTGGCTGCCGCTGAGCACCAAATACAGCTCCTCCAGGCTAGAGTTAATAATGCTGCTGCTAGGAAGAGGAGGGCTGTTCAACTGGATCCAAACACGAAGTTCGCGACGATCAACGAGGTGCGACAAGCCCAGATTGAGGCTGGCGATGCTGAAAGTGGGCTAGATGAATCCGCCGCATCTGATTTACCTAGTGAGGCCGAAAGCTGCATTATCGTAGCATCTAGATAATGTTGGTAGTTAATTAAAAAGGTGGTGTTGATCATGATGGCGATGTTTTTGGGTGATCGCAATGTGGGGGTGATCGGAAAGTGGGTGCTTTGACTTAAAACCTACTACTGGTGTAAATAACCCCCCCGTTCGTCACTTCTAGATCCCTGTTCCTACTAGCACCCCGGCCCCTTGTTAGCGACTTGTGGTCAGTGCGGATTTGGAAATGGCTAAATGCAAGTGGTTACGTAGTAGTTTCTAAAATAACCCGAAACTTGATCTAATCAAGCAAAGTATATTTGCAGATCCCTCGACGCATCTGTGCTTAACACCACCACTTCTACAAAGTATTAGCATATTATAACATCCATCAGATACACAACTCATTGAGCCACTAGGCAAAGGTTGTTTCTAGAGAGTTCAAGCTAACGTAATGAATATACAACGAACCCTTTATGTAGCACTATATAGTTATAACTAACCATACTAGGTTTTTCTCCTCTTAGGGTTTTGTCTAGTGCTGACCCGGGACTGATAGAAACTCAAAGCTATTGGTACTGAGCAGATACTTCTTAGTACTACCAGGAAGGCGTTGAGAAAAAAATCCAGTAAGGTAGAGGATTTTTTAATCTGCATTAGTAGGAAGAAAGGGGGAGGGCCGGTATAGGAAGGGATATCTAGTGGCATTCAAGTGATCCCCATAGGCACTTTCAAGTAGGACAACAGTCACAATAATTGAACATCTTATATCAGCCAGCTAGTAGCAGCTAGCTTACCCTGGGCACCCTTTGTCCTTTATAGGAACGTCCCAGTGTTGAATACTGTACACATGTACACATATGCAGGTTCTAGAACGCTACCTACATTGAAAAAATTACATTTTCAAATGAGCTTTGAGGCAATAACGCTTATTTTATTGAGAGTTGTTTAACCACCTGCTGACATAGGTTTTCTTCAATGCCTGATGGTTATCCAATGCCTCGCTAGTCAGTCTGGAATTTTCCCGCTGTGCTTAGTATTTCGTATCTCATAAAGTCTAAGATAGACCTGGTAGCTACGGAGACACGAGGGTATACGTAACAAGCTCACCGGATCCTGCTTTTAAGGGTCAAGCCCCTTGATCGTTCTTTTCGATAGTCAGTTCTGAATAACCAAAGCACCTTTTCCCTCCTAACTCGTACGCTGTGCTCTATCTCGTGGCATCTGGTGCATTGGCCCTGCTACGGATCGTAACACTAAATCGCCCATCGTCCAAGGAGTGACGTCTGAATCTGTGGAAGCATCGAATCGGGTGTCTTTCGATATAACTCCCCATCAGCAGCTCGATAGACTGCCTGACGCAGTCGACCCGGCAATGCCATCCATTTCCCTCTCCAACGAAGACAAACAACGCGTGCTGGAGTGGAATTCCGAACCGCCTCCCGCCAACCTCAACACTATTCCCGCCGAGATTTCCGCGCGCGCAGAATGCAGCCCAGACGCCATTGCCGTCGAGGGGCCCGATGCGGTGCTGACCTTCGCCGAGCTTGAGGAAGCCAGCACTTTGTTCAGCCAGGACTTGCGCAACCGGGGTGTGCGATCGGGAGACCGTGTTTTGTTCTGCTGCGGCAAAGAAGCCTGCTCTGTTGTTGCTATCGCGGCGATTCTCAAACTCGGAGCTGTCGCCGTCCTCATCGATCCCTCGCACCCGCCGAGTCGGCAGCGCGCCGTCGCCGAGGCTGCTTCGGCCCGGCTTGGCTTGGTGGCGCCGGTGTATCTCGATGCTTTCCTTCAGCAGCTCCCGTCTGTCACTGCAATAGCCGTCCCCAGCTGCGGCTCTCTCCTCGCCGATGATCAGCTCCAGCGTTCCTGGCTCTCGGTGTCGTCGTGGGACAGTCAAAGCGACATTTTCCCCACGCCTCCCTCGTCCCTGGGGTCGTCCTCTCCAACAGTCGTTCCCAAGCCCACGGACGTAGCCTTCATCTTGTTCACTTCTGGTTCGACGGGAGCCCCGAAAGGTGTCCTCCTTGACCACTGCGCCATCTGCACGTCCGCCAGTACTCAGGCTCTTGTCCAGCGGGTGTCCCCGTCCACTCGCGCGCTGCAGTTTTCGGCGTTTACCTTTGACGTCAGCCTTTACGATGTCTGGTCCACATTGATCCGTGGTGGCTGCGTGGTTTTCGTCCCCGAGTCGCAGTGCCTCAACAACCTGGCTGACGTTATCAACTCGCGCCGCATCACGTTCGCCGTCCTCACCCCGGCTCTGATCTCGACCATCTCGCCCAGCCAAGTTCCCGGCCTGGAGGTCGTGACGGTCGTGGGCGACGGTCCAACGCAGGACCTGGTCGACACGTGGGCGTCGCAGGTGCTCCTCGTCAATGGATACGGATCCGCCGAGGCATCGACCTGCAACCCGGCTGTCATGACCCCGGGAAGACGCGCCGATTGGATCGGCCGTTCGGTCGGGGCGTGCTCGTGGATAGTCGACCCAGACGACCACCAAAAGCTGATGCCTGTTGGCGAGGTTGGCGAGCTTGCCATCGAGGGCTTCGTCATGGCGCGGGGCTACCTAGACAACGAGACGGAGACGAAATCCAGGTTCATCAGACCCCCACCATGGTGTCCGCGGCCGACGTCGCGCGTATACTTGACTGGTGACCTGGTGGCTTACTGCCCCAAAAGCAACGACGGTAGCATGATTTGCGTGGGCCGGAAAAGCCAGGTTCTCAAGCTGAAGGGGCAGAGGATTGATCCGGGAGAGATCGAGTACCATATCAGAGCCAGCTTGGCCTTTCCAGCCCTCACGGCCGTGCAGGTCATCGGTAGGGATGCGCCTCGCCTCGCCGCTTTTGTCTGTATGGGTACCAGCACTTCCTTGGTCGAGTCCAGCGCCCAGCTTGACGATGATGTGGTGTCGACCATGACTCCGGACCTGCGACACCAGCTCCAACAGCTCCGCCAGCACCTGCACGAACGTCTGCCTCCGTACATGGTTCCGTCGATTTATGTGCCCCTGGAAAAGATGCCGGTGTTGACATCGCGAAAGCTTCACCGCAGGCTCCTGGCTCAGTTCGGAGACGACTTGACGACGGAGCAACTCCGCACATTCTCCCTTGCCCTGGACCGCACGGGGGAATCACCGCCCGAGACCGAGGATGAAGCCAAACTCGCATCGCTCTGGGCCAGCGTTCTGCGCCTGGAAGCTTCACCTTTCCTGGAAGACGACTTCTTCGCCCTCGGGGGTGACTCCATCGCAGCCATTCGGCTGGTGGCCGAGGCGAGACGCTCGCAGATCGTCTTGGCGGTCGAAGATGTCTTTTTGAACCCCAATCTGAGGCAGATGGCTGGCGTCGCTCGACCACTTCACGAAGATTGCCCCGGTCCAGACCACGCCGGCTTGGACTCGGCGAAGCTGATGGGAGAGGCTGCCGCCGCCTGCAGCGTTCCGACTGACCGGGTCAGGGATGTATATGCTGCTACTCCTTTCCAGGAGGCGATGCTTGCCCTGTCGGTCCAGAACCCGGGATCCTATGTCCGCACCGTCCAATTCAAGCTGGATGAGTCCGCCGATATTGATCGCTTTGTTGACGCGTGGCGTACCGCCCACGAGGTCTTCCCGATTCTGCGCACTAGGCTCTTCCAAGCGGGCAACGGAGTCTCATGCGCCGCGGTACTCGACGAGCCTCTAGATGTCGCCTCTTTCAGCAGCTCTGATATGCCAACCATGCCCGTGGGCTCGGCACTGCCACTTGTGAAGTTTGCCGTGTCTAGGCCAGAGCGACTCTTCGTGTGGCTATCTCACCATGCTACCTACGACAGTAAGTTTTCACATAGCCCCTGGGGGCCGCTGCAGAGGAATCTTGCTAAACCAGCCTTTGTAGCCTGGACCGATGCGCTCATCTTGGAAGTTGTATCGCGCGCCTACAGAGAGCCTTCCGTCAAGGCCGCCGACTTGCTGTCGAACTCGATCTCGGCCAAAGGGTTCTCCGCCCACTGCTCCAAGGTCGCCAAGCAACCGGAAACTGCTTCGTTCTGGCAGGGCCGCCTCGGCAATCCCGATGCCCTCTCACACTATCCGCGTCTCTGTCAGAACCGCGAAACACATCCAGACCGGTTGGTCAACTACACCATGAACCTGGGGTATCATGCCTCCAGTCGCATCACGATGGCAAACGTCATACGAGCAGCGTGGGCGCTCGTGGTATCATGCTATGCCGGCGGCCAGAATGTCGTCTTCGGCTCCGTGACCACCGGCCGCACCTCGACCATCCAGGACATAGACCGTTTGGCATCTCCTACGTTGGCCACCGTCCCATTGACCTTGCAGGTTGACTCGGACCAGTCCGTGTCGGCATTCCTGAAGCAGGTACAAACCGAGGCGGCGCACATGATGTCGTTCGAACAGGCCGGCATCCAAAACATTAAGGCCTTGTGCGGCAACCCCAAGGCCGGCGAGTTTACCAGTCTTCTCGTTATCCACCCAGACCAGCAGGACCCCTTCGCTAGGTTTACGGAATCGCTGGATGACACAATTCACGCGCATGACGACAGTCTCGCGCGGGCCGACTTCCACTCAGACCCCATCACGATTGACTGCTTCCTCAAGTCTCATGGTGCGGATCTCTGCGTCTCTTACGACTCGACACAGGTGCCGCCGGCCCAGATGTCCCATGTTCTGACGGTCTTCGAGCTGGTCCTGTCCCAATTCTGCGCTGTAGCCTTGGATCAGAAGCCCGATATGCCGCTCAAGGATGTCAGGTTACTTCCGGAGTCTCAGTTGACCACCATTCTGGATTGGAACGCCGCCATACCACCTGTTGAGTTGACGACTCTACACGAGATGGTCGACGCCCAGGCACGTTTGAATCCGGACAAGGTAGCCGTGGTCGGTCCGGACTCCAGTTACACATACGCCGATCTATCTCGGGCATCTACACGGCTAGCCAGAAGTCTGGTGGCCGGTGACAGGGTGAAGCCAGGTAAATGTGTTATCCTCTGCTTCGAGAAGAGCGCCCTCACGATTGTGAGCATGCTCGCCGTCCTCAGATGCCACGCGTCATTCATGTCTGTGCCACACCCTGCCGCCGAGACTGGAGATTATCCTGTGCAACGCGTCAAAGGTGTCCTGGAGAAGCTCAAGGTCACGACAGTCCTGTGTCGTGCGGGGTCTGTGGAGCAATTCTGCGTCGATGTCCTGGGACTCGACCCTGTTGCTGTCAACGTGGTTCTGCAGTCGAATGACGGGGAGGATCAGGGGCAGCTCGGCCCCGTTTCCCCGGAAGGCATCGCGTACATCATGATAACATCGGTCAGTAAGCGCGCAACCCCCTTATGGAATACATGTGCTGACCGATACCGCTTATCAAGGGCTCGACCGGCCATCCGAAACTCGTCCAAATCAGCCACCGGGCCATATGCACAAGCTTGCTTGCCCAGGCCCGCGCCATGGACGTCGGCGCCTGGACCCGCGGCTACAACTTCAGCGCCTACGCATTTGACACATGTATCTCGGACATCTTCCTTCCGCTCGTCAAGGGCGGCACCGTGGTGGTTTCCTCGGAGCACGACCGTCTCAACGACCTCGCCGGGAGCATCTCCCGACTCCGTCCCAACTTTGCCTTGCTGACGCCGACCGTGCTGGACATTGACCGATTCATCTGGGCTTGGAGCACGGCCGTGGCAGCCATACCGATTCTGCGGACTCGCATCTTCCAGGATGACGAATCGCAATTCCGTCAGGCTGTCTTGTCCCCTGCCCCGTTGAAGGTGGAACGATATACCGGCCCTCTCCGGGCCTGGCTCGCCCAGGACGGACAACACATTGTCCTTTCAGGCGCGGCACTGACAAGATACGCTCTGGTCCAGGATCCCGAAGAGCCCGAAACCCAGCTTTTTGTCTGGGCCATACATCACTGTTTATATGATGGACCGACGTACGACATGACCATCTCGGCTGTCAACGAGATATATCGCAGCGGCCGCAGCTCAGCGACCCTCTCGCCGTTCTCCAACTTCATAACACACGTACAGCAGAACGGGCAGGGCGAGAAAACGGCCGAATTCTGGCGCAAATACCTTGAAAACTCAACATGTGCGGCCCTCCCCCGGGCCCGGGATGCATCAGACCCGCCTTCCGACACCTTTTCCCAGTTCGAGTCACGGCTGGGGGTATCAGAGACGCAGGCATCTTCGGCCGTGCTAAGTGCGGCGCTTGCTCTGGTCTTGTCCCGGTACACTGGGACATCCGACCTCACGTTCGGGACGGTCCGGAGCGGTCGAGATACCGATATGGACGGTATAGATACCGTTCTCGGCCCCGTGGTCGCGACGGTTCCCACCAGAGTCCGGTGGTCCTCGAACGAGACCGTATCGTCATTGCTCAGACGGGTGCAGAGGGAGGCTGCGGACGCGATACCGCATCAGCACTTTGGTCTGCAAAACATCTCCCGCGTGGCTGGATCCGAGGCCTGCGCGTTTGACGTTCTGCTCGTCGTTCAGCGCGGTCAAGGTGATTCTCCGCAGCTCGAGGGCCACCAGCAGACTGCCGCCCCCCTCACCGATTTCCACGCGCACCCGCTCAACATCGAGTGCATCCTCGGACACAGGGAGTCGCGGGTCGTTGTGCAATACAAACCCTCTGTGATCGCGGAAGAGGAGGTGCAACTTCTGATGTGGCAGCTGGACTTTGTCTCGTCTCAGCTGTGCAATGGCGACAAAGAGGGCCAGCCTGTGAGTGATGTCGATTTACTCAGCCCGCAGGAACGAGAAAAGATCATGGCCACGGCAGGGGACCCAGTCGCGTCTGTCAAGACCACCGTGTCCGATCTCTTCCGTGGTCAGGCAGTCCGCTATCCGGAGTGCTTGGCCGTTGCGGGACGAGACATCTCATTTACATACGCCGAACTCGACAAACTCAGCGAACAGTTGTCATGCCATCTTCTGGATACGCGGGCTGCTGCCGATCAGGAACGACCGCACTATTATGTCGGACTTCTGTTCGAGCGATCGCCCATGTATCTGGTTTCCATGCTTGCAGTGCTCAAAACGCCACGCACCGCTTTCGTTCCCATCGACCGGGCGTGGCCAGACACCAGGATCTCCGCCGTCGCCGAGCAGCTGGTGGACATGAGGCAGGTTCTTGTCGCCGAAACCCAGCTCCCGCGGATCTCCAGCATCGCAAAGGGATTGCACCCCATCGTTGTTACGGCGAAGACGCTCAGCCAGCTAGCGAATGTTGGACATCAGCGCCCTCAGTCACCGGCCCTGGGCGATGTAGCATATGTCATCTTCACCTCGGGCACCACGGCGACCCCCAAGGGAGTGGTGGTCGAGGAGGATGCCCTGGCCACCAGTCTCAGTAACCGAGCTCGCGTCATGGGAGTCTCGCAACACACGCGCACCCTGCAATTCGCCAGCCATGCCTTTGACGAGATCCTAATGCCCCTGATAGCGGGCGGGAGTGTGGCAGTACCTAACCCGGATGAATTGCAGGACGACCTAGCCGGCGCTGTGCGTGCCATGGGCGTCAATTTCGCCTTCCTGACGCCAACGGTTGTGCGCGCACTATCATTCAAGCCGGCCGCGGTGGCCGGCTCGCTGGAAAGCCTCGTGCTCTTGGGCGAGCGGATGACGGACGAGGTAATGGACACATGGCGGAGTGCCGTCAGGCTGTTCAACGGTAAGAGTGATAATAGAACGCCGCCGCCTTGATTTGCTGTCTTGCTGACAATCGAATCAAATCTGATAATTAATTACAGGCTACGGGCCGAGCGAGTGCACCATCGCTGCAACGATCCAGCGCCACTCGGCCGGAAGAGCAGACCTAGAGGCGAACAACGTCGGTCGGCCAAGTGGCTGCCGCGTGTGGATGACGAACGCCGATGATCATTCCCGGCTCGTACCGCTCGGGTGCGTTGGGGAGATTTGCATCGAAGGGCCCATCCTGGCGCGAGGATATTTCGGCACCACCGGCTCTGCATCTTCGTTCGTAGAGCGCAAAGACTCTGGCTTCTTCGGCATCGACACTGTCAAGCGGCTCTACAGAACAGGCGATCTAGGCCGGATGAACCTCGATGGCTCCATCACCATCCTCGGGAGGAGGGATTCGCGGGGGGGGAAGCTGAGAGGTCAACGGCTTGACTTGGGCGGAATCGAGAGCTGCATCCAAGCGAGCAAAGAGATGCCCAAAAACGCAATCGTCGTCGTGGACATTGCCCAGGTGGGCGCCAGCGGGCACCCTGAAGCGTCGGAAATGCTGATCGCCTTCGTCTGCCTCGACTCGCGTGCCAATAATATCGATATCAACCTGGGCGAGCCACCCTGGCTTGTCGAGCCAAACGACGCTTTTTCGGCTTCTTGGCTGCGCATTCAGCAACATCTCAAGCGCTCTCTCCCGGGTTACATGGTGCCGTCCATCTCCGTGCGGGTTTCTCACATCCCCTCCAACCTCGGCGGCAAAACGGATCGCCAAGCGCTGCGGCGTCTCATGGCGCGACCCATGGAGGAGCTCGCGCCGTATTATCTCGCTCGGGAGGCTCGAGGAACCATCCGGCCACCCAGTACTCCGACAGAAGCCGAGCTCCGCCAGCTCTGGTCCCGTGTTCTCGGCATCGCAGAGCAGAGCATCTCGCTGGACGACGACTGGTTCAGGCTCGGCGGGCACTCCCTCAACGCGGTACAGCTCGCGTCTCTAGCGCGATCCGGGAACGAGAAGCTGTCGACGCTGAATGCCCGCATGGTCTTGCGTCACCCGATTCTCCATGACATGGCTCAAGCTGTCGAGAAAGCCCCGGTTGCTCCGCGCCCCGAGGTGGTCAGTAATAGGGATTCACCGCGACCATTTTCCCTCATGGGTCCTGCGGCATCTACTACCGTCAGACAAGCAGCCGCGCAATCTATAGGGCTAGACGTCGCTGTTGTGCAAGACGTGATGCCCCCCACGCCGCTTCAGGAGGCCATGCTGGCAACGTCTCTACGAAAGCCCGGCTCGTACTTGAACACATTCGCCTACCGGGTGCCCGGCTCGATCGACGTCAATCACCTGCGCACCGTATTTGAGGCTCTCGTCGCCGCAAACGATATCCTCAGAGCCCGGTTCTGCATGCGGGACGAAAAGCCGGCATTGGTCATTTTGCGGCCAGAAGCTGCTTTCTCGTGGGAAACTCTCGAGGCCCGTGATTTGCAGGAGATGCAGGAACATACTGCCACTGCCGTCGAGACGGGCGACCGCTTGTCCCGATATATGGAAGTCCACTTGACGGGCGGTGACGTCTTCGTGGTCTGGATCCTCCACCACGCCTGTTATGATGGGCGCTCCATGTCCCTCATGCTTGGCCAGATCGAGCGCTTGTACCACGGGCATCCTTCGACGTCCCCGCCGCCCCCGTTTGCCGTTTACGCCTCCTGGTGCCGGCAGCTCGTATCCCAACAGCGTGGACAGGAGTTTTGGAAGTCTTACCTGGCGGAGCCAGCTTTCGTCTCCCGCTTCCCGTTCCGTGGCGCCGGCGAGCCCGAACCCAACAGCGTCCTCCGTCGGTCATTTGACTGCGAATCTCGCTCGGGACAAAGCCACGGCGCAACAGACGCAACCGTCCTCCGCGCGGCCTGGGCGCTCGTTCTCTCCTCGTTCTGTGACGCTCCCGACGTCTGCTGGGGCACGACTCTCTCGGGCCGGGATGGCGAGCTGGAAGTGCTGTCCGACGTCGTTGGCCCTACACTCACCACGGTACCTGCTAGCGCTACACTCCGGGCAGACGAGACGGTGGCGGAGTTTCTCGGCCGCATGCAGAAAGAGGCCAACGATATGGCCGAGTTCGGGCACATAGGAGTTCGGAACATATCACGGCTGTCTTCGACAGCGGCGACCGCGTGTCGCTTCAATACGCGGCAAGTCGCAACACTGATGATGGAGGCTGAAGATGCTAGCAACGGGCGCTTGCTCGGCATAGAGCCCGTCTCTGAACAGGTCTTGGGCACCGAGAAGTTGGTGAATCAGCTGGACTGCGCGCTAGTTCTTGAAATCACCATGGTCGTCGGCAAGGGAAAGCTGCAGCACCATCTCAGCACATTCTTCGATGACAAGGCCATCTCGCGTGCAGAGGTAGATGCCATGATGGACTGCTTTGAGCTTGTCACACGGCAGTTGCACAAGTCCTCTGGCTCTAAAACGGTCAGGGAGATGTGGACTGTCGGACAAGATTCGGAACCCATCAACCTTGCGGACTACCAAGTCCGGAAGCCTAGCACCGTCAGCTGGGAGATGGACGTGCTTGGAAAGCAGCTCGGCGTGCTGTCCGAAACGCCACGCAGCTTCCAAATTGTCTCGTCACTTAGCAAACAGCCGGTTCCTCGCGGGGCCATTGGTGAGTTGCGGGCCGATAATATATTAGCAGCAACCCATAATACGTGTGTCGACGCAGGGTATCTGGCGCGCATATCGAGAAACGACATGTTACAGATCCTCGGTCGCAAAGATAATAAGCGATATTTCGATGGCGAGATATTGGTCCTCGACGAAGTCGAAAACGCGGTGCAGGACTATTTCCCGGGCGCCAAGGTTGCCGCCGAGGTGGTGCTTCTCCATGCCCAAGGCGGCGAGCCCGAGCCCGAGCCCAGCCTCGTATGCTTTTATTGGGAACCAAAACGAAGGCATCCCCGACAGCATGGTCATTGGAAGGCACCAAGCCATGCTGAGAAGCAGTCTTTCTCCCGTTCATGTCTCCTCGGCGTTTGTTCTCCTGGAAACCATTCCTCACCTGTCCAGTGGGCAAATCGACAGACGCAGCTTGCAAAACCTGGCACGCGACCTGCCGCAGTCAAGGTTGCTCGGCCTTATGGCGAATGGCACGGGGACTGAGCCGGGGGAGAAAGATGACAAGATGATCTTGTTCCAGCTGTGCGCTGACATCCTCGGACGGCGCCTGGAACAGATATCTCCCAGGTCAACCTTGATTGGCCTCGGCGGCGACTCCATGGCGGCCATCCATCTAGCAGCCCGTTTGCGCGCGCAAGGCACGCGGCTCACCGTTGCGGACATCCTGCGACGCCAGCCTCTGTCCTCGCTGTCTGCTATCGTGGCCAAGAACAACGACGAAACCCAAGCTCAACAGCAGCAATACTGCGGCGCAGATGACGGCGGTCCCGTAATACCTCTCTGCCCCATGCAGAAGCTCTTCTTCCAGCTTTCCCCTGATGGATGCAGCCACTTCAACCAGAGCCTGCTACTTCGGCTATCGGCGAACGTGACCGATTCGACTCTGCACCAGGCACTCGCCGGCCTCGTCGCACGCCACGATGCTCTTCGAGCTTGCTTCCAACCGAGCGATAAGGGTTGGCAGCAGAGTTTCATCCCGGGTGCAACACCTGTCTTGAAAGTTTGCGACATCGCAACCAACGCAGAGCTCCAGGACGAGGTGTCACAAGTGCAACGGAGTCTGGACATACAGAAAGGCGTCGTCTTCGCGGCGCAGGTCCTCCGGAGGCCGGACGGTGAAAACCTCCTCTTCTTGGTGGCGCACCATCTCATCATCGACTTGGTCTCCTGGCGTGTGCTCGTCGACGACCTGGAGTTGCTGCTCTCCGGGAAGAATCCCGTCCCCATTTCTTTGTCTTGGCCTTCGTTCTGCCGCCTGCAGGCTCAGAAATCCTCAACTCCGGGGATCGGGACCAAACCCTCCGGAGAATTCCTTGACTTTTGGGATATGCGAAACAAGCCCAACCTGTTCTCTGACGTGGTCTCCAACTCGACCGTCTTGGACGACGCCTCGACTCGGCTGTTTCTGGCCGATTCGAACCAGGCACTCGGGACCGAGCCGGTCGAAATCCTGACCTCATCTCTGCTCGTGTCTTTCCTGGAAACCTTCCCCCAAGAGCGTACGGAGGCCCAAATCTTTCTCGAGGGTCACGGCAGGGACGTGCTGGACGTGGACGCCTCCCAGACCGTTGGGTGGTTCACCACGCTTTTGCCACTGACCCTTGAAAGATGCCATGTGGCCAACGCCGCCGATGCCCTCGTCCAGGCTCTCCGGCGCATCAAGGACTGTCGGCGGCGGACTGCCCGGGAATCCATACTCGGCACGGCTCGGGGCTTGTCCGAAGGCGACCTGTCCCTGCCGGTTGAGATTCTAATGAATTATCAAGGGGCGGCAACTTGGGCCGTTGGACAAGAAAAGGGCGGCCTGCTGAAGCTTGCCACGGACTTGCCCGACTGTTCTGACCATGACATCGGCCCTAGCATGGCGCGCATTGGTCTTGTCGAGATTCACGCCGCCGTATTAGAAGGGGGCCGTCTCCGCCTCTCGATGCAGCATAACCGCCAGATGGGGAAGCAGGACAAGATCAGGGACTGGTTCCAATCGTGGAACCGCATCCTGACTGCCGGCCTGCCGGCGCTCGCATCCCTCCAGCCCACCCCCGACGCTCGCCGACTTCCCTCTGCTCTCCTCGTACGACTACGCGGATCTTGATCGCCTCGGGCGAGTCGAGCTGCCGTCGCGCAACCTGTCGTTCGCTGATGTACAGGACATTCTGCCGTGCTCGGCCGTCCAGGAGGGCATCCTGATGAGCCAGAGCAGAGGCGTGGGCGAGTACGTCGTCCGGGCGGCGTGGGAGGTCCACGGGGCCGTCACGCCAGATCAGTTGGAGCGGGCATGGTTGGCGGTGGTCCAGAGACACGATTCGCTGCGCACTCTGTTCCTGGAGAGCAACACTTCTTTCCTTCAACTTGTGCTCAAGTCGCCGCGGCTGACCAAACTCCACCGCGCTGTGCTATTAAAGCACGCCGATGGTTGTTGGGACGATACGGCCGCCCTGCTCGGCTTGGCCGCCCCCCCCCCCCCCTCC
The DNA here is from genome assembly GCA_016807845.1 of Colletotrichum eleusines. NCBI lineage: Eukaryota > Fungi > Ascomycota > Sordariomycetes > Glomerellales > Glomerellaceae > Colletotrichum > Colletotrichum eleusines. Next base: position 6,545,553 of record JADEZO010000001.1, on the reverse strand, counting down.
CCCTCATCCGACAACACATCCCCTCCGCATTGCCTCTCCATCATGACGGCGCCATGGGATGGGTTGGAAGGCAGCAGAACATTTGTTGTCCTCAGCATCAACCACGCCATCATAGACGGACACTCTATGGATGTCATTCTCCGCGAGATGCAGCTCGCCTGTTCCGACAAGCAGCTCAAGCCCGGCATTGGTCCGGCTTACAGCGACTTCGTCGCCCTCCAAACGCGGCGCAGAGCGGCTTCGGCTCAATACTGGAACAAGCTGCTGCAAGACGCAACCCCGACCAAATTCCCTGGCAGGCAGGCCGAGGCGGCGGGCAAGCGCCGGCCTCGCTCGGCCCCGAGTCGCGTCGGAGCCGTCGTCGACTTCTCCGCCGGGCTGCAGGCTTTCTGTCGGCGAGGCCGCGTGACCATCAGTGACGTGGCGCACGTCGCTTGGGCCGTCGTGCTTGGCCTTTACACCGGCTGCCGAGCCCCGGTGTTCGGCTACCTGTTTTCGGGCCGCCAGGACGGCGAGTTGCCAGACGTTCAAGACGCGGTGGGAGTTTACATCTCCATGCTCGTCGCCCGTATGCCGCTCGACGACCCGGAGCGCCTGTCGCTGGGAGAGGCGGTGAAGGCAGCGCACGACTCCCTGATCCAGGACATCCAGCACGCCCACTGCTCGTTGGCCGACTTGCAGCACCGCGCGGGCGGGTCGCTGTTCAACACGGGCATCTCTGTTCGCCGCACGGCAACGGACAACAGGCAGCACGACCGGCAAGGTCCCGCGTTCTTCGAACTCAAGGAATCGACCGATCCGACCGAGTACGATGTGTCCATTTCCATTTCCGTGGACGGTAGTATGGACTCGGTCGCCATGTCGATGGCGTACTGGCCAGACGCGGTTCCCCGGTTCCAGGTCCAGGACGCGCTTCGGCTGTTAATCAAAGCGATGCACGAGATTGCGCACAACCCACCCAACCGGATCCAGAACCTTGTCGAAAGCCTTGCCGTCCAAGAGTCGGACGCTAAGGCCTGGCGTAGTATGGTCCCAAGCCCGTCCTCCCGTTCCATCATCAGCTTCGTTCAGGAGCAGGCAGATGTGGCCGCAGCTGCGCCCGCAGTTCACGCGTGGGATGGGGACTTGTCGTATGCCCGACTGCTCGAGGAAAGCACCAAGCTGGCTGCCCAGCTGGTTTCTCGAGGCGTTGGCCCCGGCCATCTGGTGCCGGTCTGCTTCGACAAATCCATGTGGTACGTTGTAGCCGTCGTCGGCGTTCTGATGTCGGGTGCCGGTTTCGTGCCGTTGGACCCTGCGCTGCCGGCGGCTGTTATCTCGCAAAGAGTGCAGGCCGTTTCGGCTCGTATGTCCATCACGTCTCACTCACACTACAGCAGCCTCCCCCAGTCCACCGAGGTCTGACTCTTGCCCGAGGCGATCAGGGGCAATCATGCTCCATCGTCTCCGCCACAGCTTCCCGGCACCAAGCTTGACTCGACCGCATACGTCATCTTCACTTCCGGCAGCACCGGTAAACCCAAGCCCGTCGCAGTAAGCCATGGCGCTCTCGCCAGCAGTTGTGCGGCGCGCCGTGACCCCATGGGGTTCGGTCCCGAATCCCGCGTCTTGCAGTTTGCACCTCACGGCTTCGACGTCTCGGTGGACGAGATTCTTCTGACGCTCATATCGGGTGGCTGTGTTTGCGTGCCATCCGGGGAGGCGCGCAGGGACAATCTGTCCGGGACAATCGCGGCGATGAAAGTGAACACGGCAATGTTGACTTCCTCGGTGGCCCGGATGCTGCTTCTAGGGCCCAAGGATGACATGAGCACCCTGAAACACCTCATTATCGGCGGGGAAAGAGTCTCGCGCGAGGATATTGCAGCTTGGTCTCATCGCGTGCCAAGGCTCGACATTGTTTACGGCCCCACGGAATGCGCCATCGCCTCGACCTTGCTCCCGTTTGTTTCTGGACCCGAAGCTGCCGGGTGCTTGGGTAAACCCGTCGGTTGTGCCGTGTGGCTCGTCGACCCCGAGGACGAATCCCGACTTGTGCCTGACGGCTGCACGGGAGAGATCCTAGTCGAGGGGCCCGTCCTTGCTTCGGGGTATCTGGGAGACCCGGAGAAAACGGCTGCAGCTTTCACCCAAGCCCCCCCCGCTTGGTCAGGGGTTGAGCACGACGGCGGCTGTCCTCCTCGGCGTCTCTTCCGCACCGGCGACCTCGCTTGGCGGGATGGGGCCGGCATCCTGCACTTTGAAGGACGCAAGGACAACCAGCTCAAGGTCAACGGCATCCGGCTCGAGCCTGAAAGCATTGAACGGAACATCCGACAAGTCTGGCCCGATCCCGGGTGCCAGGTCGTCGTGGATCTGCTCGCGCGCGGGTCAGATGGGGGCGGCGTCATGTTGGCGGCTTTCATCCACATCCCTTCATCTTCTTCGCAGCACAAGTCGCCCCGAGAACTGCGGGTTCTGGATGTCGACGAAAACTTTGGAAAGGCAGCACAGGCGGCGCGAGAGAAGCTGATTAGCCCTCTACCTGCCTACATGATCCCTGCCATCTTCGTTCCAGTCAGCCATATCCCCGTATCATCGTCAGGAAAAACGGATAGACGTCGCCTGAGGGAGCTGGCCCCCGAGTTTGCATCGACGGCTTTGGCACCTCACGGTGCGGCCACTGAAGGCGATGCCGAGACCAAGGCCGAGACGGAGCTCAAGGCTCTATGGGCTCAAGTTCTAGGCGTGTCCCGTGATACCATCGGTCTTGGCTCCAACTGTTTCCAGGTAGGGGGAGACTCCCTAACTGCCTTACGGCTGTCATCTGCTGCGCGAGCCATGAGATGCAACCTCCCGGTCGTTGCGATATTCAAAGATCCGGTCTTGAAGGACATGGCAAGGGTCGCGGAACGATCGGCCAGCTTAGACCAACAGAAAGGGACACAAGAGGTGGTGACGACAGAGTCAAGGATAGTCGAAAACTCGCAAACCTATTCGCTAGACGCGCCGTTTGCTGCCGTCTTTCCTACCACGGAATTCCAATCCTGGTGCGTGAGTTGCGGGCTGGTCGAGCCGCGCGCTTATATGGCCTATTTCGCCATTCATCTCACCGGCTCTCTGGATCCAGACCGACTCGAGGCCGCGATTCAGAAGGTGGTCACTAATCTTCCCGTCCTGAGTACCGTCTTTCTTCGCTAGAACGATGGGGGCATAGTTCAAGCCGTTTTGGAGAACCCTGGTCAGCATTCATGGGTCGAACGAGTCGGTTGCAAGGCCGGCGTAGACTTCGAACACGCTGTCCGCGAGCTGGCTGCCGACGACCTGGCCAAGTCGCCCTTCAGTCTCGGCAAGCCTCTTACCAAGTTCTTCATCGTGCGCCAACAAGGCGGGAAGAGCTGCCTCCTCATACGCCTCTCGCACGCCCAGTATGACGGCTTCTCCTTCCGCAGCATCCTAGACTCTCTACGCAGCGCCTATTCCAATGAGTCGGTCGCCAATGTTCCGACACTTGAGCGCTTCGTACACGCTTCGAGTGCAGAATCGCCCAATGGTCCGCTTGCTCAAAAGCATTGGAGGTCGGTGCTCGCGGGGGCCAAACCGACACGAGTCCTGCGCCGACCCGCCCCGATTCCGGCCTTCCCGGACCGATTGTTTTCTCTTCGCGTTGCCTTCGAGCCCGCCGGGGCGGCCGCTGCCTTTACCACTGCCAAACTCCTCTGCGCGGCATGGGCCCTGGTCCTTGCCCGTTTGTCCAGATGTCCCGACGTCCTTTTCGGCCTCGTCATGTCGGGCCGCGGTGACTGGGACGACCTGCAGTCTGCCGCTGCCGGCCCTGCCATGAGCTATGCGCCTTTCCGTGCCCGGTTGCGAGATGGCTGTTCAGCATGGGACCTCGTCGACGACACACAGCAAAAATTCATCGACGGGCTTCCCTTCCGCCACGGACCTTTCTTCGAACCCGGATCGTCTATTCAACCTCGTGAAGCGTTCAGCTCGGTTCTACAATTTCAGAATTACCAGTTCGGCAAGGGCGTCTACGAAACAGGCTTCGATTTGGGACTAGGCGTCCGCGCTCCAAAGGGGGTAGAAGCGGTCGGAAACGAAACTTTCTTGGGGTGCGCAGACCTTTTTGTGTTTGCTGAGCTTGAGGAAGGCGGCTCGCTCAAGATCACATTCTCTTACGCCAGTGGCGCGCTGCCGGATAGCGTCGTGCAAGGAATTTCCGAGGAGCTGGAAAAGACTATAAACATCTTTTTAGACGAGGAGGCGTTGCGGAAGCCACTTCCGAATCTCGGCAAGCTAGATGCTGTCTTCCCCGTCTGAGGGCCAGTCTGATTCATTAGGCAGTGTCACGATAGCTTCTTCTTGCTCATCCCTGCAACTCACATAACCTCTCCCATGTGCCATATCACGTGGCATCACATTCATTACTCTGTATATGCCTATATCAAGGGGCATCTAGTTCCTATTTGCATGTTGATAGAATTAAGTCTTTTATATCCTAATTCCTATATGCCCTGTTGTGTGCTCTAACTCGTGATAGATAGCTATCCCATCAGGTGTGAGCCACACTACGCCTTCACCTATCTAATCCCAATATGGCATTTTCATCCTCCTACTTATTTTGCTTCTGATCACTTGGGTATTTGCTTGTGTGACCTTGTGTGAATAGATTTTGTATTGTAGTTATCTATTCCCGCGTTACCAGCATACCCGTTATCGGTCAGTCTCTGTAGTATCAAACGGGTTGCCAGCTCTCTATCCCTGTGCTAATCTCTATAACCTTCTATTAGGGCCCAAATCTTCTCATCACCAGTCGCTAGTTGCCTATTACATGGCTGATACCAGCAGTGCATAAATTCACTGTTATGGTTATTAGCACCTACTAATGTCTCAAAGATGTGGTATCTCGTCTCAACCGGACCAAGAGACCATGGATAATAGCACCTACCAACGTGTTGGAGATGACGCGTCTGTGTTCTGCGCAGGAATATCATGGATAGTAGTGAGTATCCTGATGGATGTAGAGGCAGTAGCTGGTGTGTGCTTGAGAGCTATTCGGGGTGGTAATTCATAAGTGATTGATATCTGCTTGTTTGTGAGATATTCTTTCGGATGAGTAGGAGGTGCTAATATTTTATAGGTCGTGAGAGATAATAGGGCTAACGATACTGTTCTTTATGGTGGTATATATTTGTGATCTTTTATTTAGGATGGTGTATCTGGTAGATGGGGTGCTTCTCGTTGTTACGAGGTTGATTGGTGTTGTTCTTAAAATGACCGATAGACCTGTTCCCGATGGGGTCATCTTGGAACTGTATATGCGTGTTGTCCAGGTTGTTTTTGGTGTTCTGGCTGTTTGGGTCTTGAGGACTGTCCGGGATGGGGAAATGTTGTAGAGGACTTGGATCGTTCCTCGGTGCCGATTGACATATATTGACGTGTCTTTGAAGTTTATCCATTGGAGACAGAGGTAACAGATTGGTAGGGTAAAACCCTAGTAGTAGAAGACTAACGAAGCGGCCGAGGCAGTAGATAGGAGAGTTGACTTGATTTGGTCGTGACATTCATCCTTAAGTTGACTCTGAACTAAAGTAAGTTGTGGAACCGGTCTTGAAGACAACCATGGCAGTGGTCTTGGGTAGTTTGATCAAAAATCGGATCGAAAAGTAGGTGTGTCACATAGGCGTAGACGATAGCTGGTTATATGAACTTAATGCCTGCTGAGAGCCACGGACTGTCTTCCTCGTCGCTAGTCTTCTTCACAGTCTCATCCGGCCATCCCTTTAAGGAGACCCGGGCTGTGCTCTTGAGGAGTAGGCGCGGCGTGCAAAGTCATCGCCGACGCCAGTGAGGTGCGAACAGGTCACGCCGCCTGCCCTGCTATGAACCTACACATAGTCAAAAAGACTACGCCGCACTGTAATACGTATTGTGCATTTCGGAATGTTTTCTCGACTTAATAGATGTTTTTTGATCGTTATTCAGGCTGTCTTAGTGCCCCTTTTGGCTCAACTCAGCTTCGACTTTGGCTCCGGTCTTCCTTAGCAATATAACTTTGCGTTTTGATACGTAGGCATGACCTGGCTTGAAACTTGTTCGAAGGTTGTTCATATTTGATAAATGACCTTTCTAATAATAATACTAAATTAAGGTAATGATCTTATAGTAAGCTAAAGTTATAAATAGATTTTATGTAAATATTGCTTAGTTTAATTTATATCAGAAGCAAGGGATACCAGCTAGTGAATGAGATGATATATAGTACTAATTGAATTATATGCTGGTGGCTGTATCGCTCCCAAGATCACCAAGGCCTTATTTAGATTAAGTGCTAAAAGACACTTTATTATAACTATATATACGGTGAATGTATATTAAGTCAAGCTGAACAGTACAAACTCGTACAGTTTTCAAACCCTTTCACATCACTTTCAATGACCTCTTCTTATAATAATAAATTTCTGTACTAAATCAATAACAAATATATCTTTATTTTATAATATCTCTTATATTCGATAGGAATCCAGGATAATATAAATTGTTCATTATTTTCTGGGTCGTATAAACCCGCTCATGTATTTAGTTGTGATAGATAATTCCGATTATGAGCTAGTGGAAACTGTTTCTATCCTCGAGGATGTCCAATATTCGGGTAAGATAAGGAATGGTTTTATAAGAACAGCTCTGTCTGCGCCAAACTTTGACGCCAGATGCTGAAGAATTGCCGTCAAGGATCAAGGAGAGCCCGGTGGATATCACACTTGCCATGCGGAGAAATGACTGATTGCAGTCTTCGTCAACAAGAATATCATTCTTCCCCAGGAAGTGAACAAAGATACAGGCTTAGAAAAACCGAGCCTTCATGACCTATCAGACGAAAAAGCGGTGTGACTGGCTGCACCTACTTTGCCGCTCACCAGCTCACAGAAGGGGATTATGACGCCACTCTGCTTCCCTCCTAGCCGCGGCTACATAAAGCTCACCATCCAAGCTCTACTTCGCGGGCTTTGATATACAAGACGGAGCAGCATATTCGTTTAGCTTCCTAGCTAAGTCCCCTCCTGTAGCACCACCCATTACTGATCATCACCATGGAATTTGAAGTCATCAAAAAGAATGAAACCTTCAAAATCACCGACGGCAAACTCCAGTACTACCGCATGAAGTTTCCACATTGGCCGAAAAGGTTGATCCTGGATCCCTAAATAAAGCGGAATTTCTCAAAAGTGGTCGACCATTTGTGGACGATGTCATACGGTTGCACGGGATTCGAAGTGCTGTTCAGCATCTTCACTCTCTCGGCCGGGTTCATAACGACATTACGCCTTCCAACATCTTCATTGCTAAAGATGGTAGTCTAGTCCTCGGCGATTTCGACAGCTCCTAGCGATCTGGGGGTTCAACTTGGGTTCACAAAGCGAACGCATGGATGGCACAATCCAGCGGTCACAGTCGCGTGGAAGCAGAACGATCTGGATGGCTCTGCATGAGCTGGAAACCTGGCTGTTTGGATCTGTTGCCGATGAGTACATCTTCTGAGAGGTTAATGTCATGTTGAGACGATGATGAGGATGTGAGGCTTTCTGGGGTTATGAATTGGATGCGGTCATTTCTTCTGGCAGATATTATGTATCCTAGGCACAGAGGATTGGTTCGATTAAAGCAGTCCAATAGCTCTACTTGCGTCGAGGCAGCAATGCGAGGCGCAATCGTGTAGCGAAGGGCCAAGCGACCAATACCTGTGCAAGTGTAGCGGCGGTTTACTGGGCTTCCTTTCTGTTGCCCCAGACCTCGTGCACCTCACTCAAGCGGTTAATCAGTCGAGCCTATCTGCGAAGTGGCCGGCAACATCAAAGGCGTGCATCCTCTCCTGGGACACACGAGAGCATCGCTTCTGATGACCGCTGTCACGTCTGATGGAAAGTGGAGAGGGGGGCCACGCAGCTACGGATATGCTTAATGGGTGGGTTCTCCGATCCAGTCCATCCTGCATCTTACCCCATTTGAGAAGGGCGGCCAAAAACCCGTACTCGTGCCTATTGGCCTTTAGCGCAAGAAGGGACAACATGTGGACTGTCGCCCGTGGGGGGCATTGTTAAACCGACGTCCCAGCTGTTGGTCACATTGCATTTGGTCCTTTGGCTTAGCCACACCCTTGGTTGGTGTCATACTAGTAGTAAATGTATGTACTTATGAAAAGGGGAAGATAGGACAAATTCCTCAGTACTTTGCATGGTTGCTGGTCTCCACGACCATACGTAATATAGCGTACCTGCTACTAGGCCGACCCCGAGGCGTGCGCCGCCAGGCATGCCGAGGACGATGCAAGGCGTGGCCTGGCTGCCTGGTTCGTGAGCTGAGCCTCCAAGATGCTGATCAAAAGTGAGTCATCGTTCGGAAAGACATCCGGCCTTCGCTAGCCTTGTCACTAATTCCCTTATATGAGTCGCCCGTGTCTTTCAACCCAAGCTTTCTCCCCAACACTCGCCTTTCGTAATGAGGCGTGGTATTCGCTTTTCCCTTCTAAAGACCATCAACGAGGTCCCACGATAGCCGCATTCTCTGACCAGAGTATCCAACACAATACGCTTGCGACTGAGTTGACGGGTCTCCCCGTCGGTTAATAGATACCGGTTAGAGGGCAGCCTTCCAGAGCATCAGGGAGGCGGGATGTGACAGCAGCGGTGGACTAGCGTCTATCTAACCCTTGCGTGACTCAGGTCTGTAACGGCGATCGCTCTGGCGTGGCTGCATATGTTTAGAGAAGCAAGTTGATCTTATTTGTCGATACAACGGAAGGATTAGATAGTATGGAGTGACTCTGTGCATGCCATTGGTCGCCTCGCGTGTCGTCTTGCCCGTGTGGCAGCCCTGCTGGGCTAGGGTTGTTTTGAAATCGTCATCCTGCCACGTTGGCTCGCGCGGGACCATATGAAGTGGTCTGTTATCTCACGGCGCGGTGGTCGTACTGGTCCGGCGTCTAAAATGGATTGAGCTCCTAAGGGCACCCGAATCCATTCTTGTCCCGCCCTGATAACTCGCCAGCCGAGGATCTACTCCCTCTGTGAGACAGCTCTGGCAGCTACATGATGTACTTGTACATTTATATATATGTTCACACCTCTTGCATCCGCGTACACTTTTTGGTCGTGTAGTGGGAAAACCCATGTCCCCGGGAATTGTGATGTGATGCTGATTCACACGGCGTGCTACACGCCCCTCCTCTCTGAGATTTTGAATGTTCTAATATACTCAGGTACACGGTGGCAGGGGTAAGTTATTGCCCCCTGTTATGTCATATATCCGCACACCCCATGACTGCCTTGACGCTGGGGAGATCTCCTGTTATCTTGTACACATTTGGCTTGATGTGCAGGTAATACTAGACCACTCTATAGGCTATAGACGCGCTCGTTCTCAGGCAGGAATGTTTTGACGCTAAGGCAATTGAAGAGCACTAGATAAGACCTTCTGTATATAGTCATATGTCGACTATATATATAAGTACCAGTAAGTACCAGCGAGGTCTATCACTGATATCCTAAAACGAAATTTTAATAGATATAAAAAGTATTTTTTTAAAGGCTGTTAAATAAAAATTCTTTAGAAGTTTAAGATAAATCTACTTTATTTTCTTAAATTACTTATTAACAAGCTTAATTAAAGCAAATTTTTTATAGTTAGAAACTCTTTAAAAATTAAAAACTAAATAAAAATATTTTAAGAATAAACTTATATTTAGCTATAATAATATTAAAAACCTTATCCCAGTTAAAAAAACGTCCTTTATGTTATTAGCGATATAAGCTATAGTACTTTAAGATAAACTAAAAGTTAGATTAAAAGACCTATCTAAAACAACTTTAAGAACTAAAGTGTTAATTATCGTATTATTATCAGCCGATATATTTATACTAGGTATAGGTAAACCGACTCCTATTCTAAAATTATCGTTTAAATTAGGGATATCTAAGGGAGGACTATTGTCACGAGCAGGTCAGGGCAGCCAACTCTGGCACAAAGCAAAAGCTTCGGTAATGATGTACCTACATCATTACCCCCTGTTCTTCACTATATAGCTACATCGGCCGGCACCTAATTAACGGATCGTGATAACTATATCGCTTTGGGTTAGCTATATTAGCCGTTCTAGAAGGAGGATATAAAGCAATAATTAAAAGAATATAAAGCGATATAAGATATTCGAAATAATAAATAAAAAGGGCATCTAACCCTATAAATATATCTTATATTTAGTAAGTAATTCTACCTATAGATATATAATTCTATAATAAACTTATTTCAAAATATAGAAATAAAATAGAGATAAATTTATTTACCTTATTATTATTATTATTAGTAAAAGAAAAAAACGTCTATTAATAAAAAGTCAAAAAAGTGTTTAATATAACTAGATAAAAGGCTATCTATTTCTCTTTTTTAAAAAACAGACCTTTACATCTAAATAATAAGAGGAAAAAACTACCTAAAAATACTCATATAGATAGAAATCGCTATAAAGAAACTATTTAATGGTATCCTTATTTCTTTTATTAACTAATATTAACTAAAAAAACCTTTATTAATAAATAATTACTTTATTATCTCCTTTATTATTATAGAAGTCTATTCTATATTTAATCTACCTATTGAGAATCCCTATAGGTAGAGGGCGTATATTATAAAGCTTAGACAGCTTTATATAGCTTACATTAAGCGTGAGCGCTATAGGATATGGCTTATATTACGTATAGACCTAGTTAGAAAAGTATTTTCAGAACACAATTCTCTTTATATATTAGTTCTAAAAAGGACAACCACTTTCTACAAGTTCTACTCAATGCTTAGACGCTGCGGTTCATCACATGCTTGTATTCCGTACGCGTGTGCGCATGTGTAACTACATAAATGTAGTGTCTCCCGGCACTTTGGGCTACTCTGCGGCCTCAGGCACCACCGGCCTGGCTGGGCTACAGTCTGTCGCGTTGACAGCGTCCAAGACCCACTTCCGGTCCCTGCCCAGAAATCGCTAAAGGTTGTGTGAGGTAAGAAGTACTACTACTTCACTTACTCAACTCCTTTTCTTAATATAACTTGAGTAAATGAGAAAACAAGCATAAAAACAAAAGTTATTTAAGCAAACGCTTCTTTTTGTTCAATATTGCATGTATTTTGACTAGCATAAACGATAATATAACTGAAAAAACCATATATTTGAACTTATATGCTATAAAATTACATGATCTCACGTCAAGGTGTTGATACTTGATGTATTTAAAGTTATTAAGGGTCCGGCAATCAGGAAGATCTTTCTCAAAAACGGACAGTATGTAGCATTTGGTCACGTCTTGAGTATACAAAGTACCATAACCAAAAGAAACCTTATATTTAGCTTTATATAATGAGGAACTATATAATATTACGTCTTGCACCCCGGGTTCGGCTGACCAGAGCCGTCGGAAGGGCACGAGTAGTGTGCCTATGCGCGGCCCCTTTCTATGGGCTTATACCCTTCCACAGATAGCTGTACAATTCGTCACCTTTCTAGAAGGGCGCAAAAGGGCTATGCTAAGCAGGGATCTTGAGCAGCCCTTCTACAACGGCAAGTCAGTGCATTACAGGCCTGGCTGGAGGACTGTTGCTAGTGCAAGAGGAAAAAGGTAATCAACCCTATCGCCTGACAGCAACTTTGCCACTACAGAGCACAGGATGAATCCGGCGTATTGGAATCATCCCGCGAAGCCGAAAGTTGCATATGGGTGGGCGGCAAGCTTGAGGAAATAAGTGGTGGTGGTGGTGGTGGTGGTGATGGATGCGCAGTATCTAGGGTGGGTTGGTTTCCCTCTACCCAGAAGCTCTCTGTGCAGATTGGATGAAGACAGTTACAGAAGCGACATTTCGCTCATGCATTGTCGAGCTCGATAGGCGAGACTGCTTTGATCTACTATATAGATATACTATACAGATATCCCGGAGACTTTAGTTGGCCTTTGCGTTGCTTCCCTTTTCCTTCTGGTCCTCCTCGGCTCTCTTCTCCTTTTTGACACTCTTCCATTCCACGAGAAGGCCGAAGGGGAGCGAAATAACAGCCAGTATCATGGCCAGCATGAATGTCCTCGTGATGGCGTAGTTCACCCCATTGAGAGCGTTTTGAAACGCTGGAGTGTTGTCTCCAAACATGGTTCGCAGCTTCATGCGCAGATCAGGAGCTCCGCCGTTACTGTAGACAACGCCGGCGACAGACGGACCAAGCGCTTTGACGAGCTCTTGTTGGATGACGCTCTGAGCAACCGGTACAGATAACGCGACACCCAGCAATCTGGTGAAGACGGTGAGACTTGTGCCCTTGGCGATCTTTTCGCTCGGCAACACAGTCTGGACGGCAACGTTGGCTTGCTCTGCACCGACTCCAACACCCGCGCCAACGAGGATCTGAGCCCCGATCCTAGGCAAAATCATTAATTCCCGATTCGGGCGTCGAACTACGAAGAGAGAACTTGAAAGCACTCACAACATCCCGAGAGTAGCATTCGGCTTGATAACCATGTAGAGGGCTGATCCAGCTGTGACCAACACTGAACCGATGATGATGAAGGGGTTGTAGAACCCGAGAGCGACGACCAATCCGCCGGCAACGATGGATGAAATGGCAGTGCTGATGCACAACGCTATCTGCTTGAAGCCGGATGACTGGGCACTGTCGGCATTGATCGACTGGAACCTGCACGTTGTCAGTGAAACGAAAATTCTGGACGCTGGAAGGCGACATACCAGATGGGGAGGAAGAAGATGAAGACACCGAAAGCTCCGTTCAGGAAGAGCAGGTACAGGTTGGAGGCCGAAACCGATCGCTGTCTCAAAATGCTCAGAGGGACGGTGGCATCGTCACCTTGGAAGTATTGTAGGGCCATCCAAGGCAGGATGGTCAACGCGAAGACGACCAAGACGGCGATAACACGACCATCGCTCCAAGCGTACTCACCTCCGCCCCACTGCAAGGCCAGCATAAGGCAGACCAGCGACGTCAGGAGCAGGCTAGTCCCCAGCGGATCGAACTTCATGATCATTTCCTTCCACGTCATGTCCTTCTGGCTTGCAGATGTACGCCCCAGGGAATTGGGCAGGCAAAAGCCGATGGCCGGGATCACCACCGCGCCGACGGGAAGATTGACTGAGAATGTCAGCACTGTGTTTCGCGAGCGTGCGCCGTCAGGGTTCTGATCCTCACACCAGAAGCACCATCTCCAAGAGGCGCCAGTAGTCATCGCACCGCCTGGCAGACAGCAAGTTAGCATCGGATAATAGCATTCAGCCAGCCAGCGAGAGAGCAAGACTCATACCGATGATCGGACCAATAACACTTGCAATGGCATACGCCGCCCCAAAGAGACCAGCGAACAAGCTCCGCTTCCTCAGCGGAGTCACACGGGCCAGGACGATGAACGAGCCTCCGAAGACGCCGGCCATACCCACGCCCTGGATGACTCTTCCGACGATCAGAACGACGGACGTGGGCGCAAATCCACAGATGGCGCTACCTGCGAGATAGATGACGACGGATGCCAGAAACGTCCACTTGTTGTTTGCCAGCGAATATGCCCGTCCGAAGGGAAGCTGCATCGCGACGGCGGTGATCTGCTCGCCCGTGCTGTACCACGCGATGTCATCGAAACTGTTGAACGCGCTCGTGATGGTCGGGATCGCCGTGGCGAGGACAGTCTGGCTGACGGCAACGACCAAGACGGAAATGAACAGGGAAAAGATGATGAGCGCGAATTGGAGTCCGGACGGATACTGTGACTCGTCGAGATCCTCCCCCCAGCCGCCACCGGGACCGGCTTCTGTTTTCGGGGCATCTTTGTCGGCGTTGTCGGTTTTCCCAATCTGTTCCGAAGAGGATGCGCCATTCTCGTACGGTGACGCCGCGGAAGGGACTTCTTCCGAGCGATCGTGCAACTCATACGAGTCGGACGACGTTGTAGAACGTGGTGGCATGGCCGGAGACTGCTCAACAACGAAGATCGTGAGACTAGAAGACAGAAATGTGATTGGTCTGCAACAATCAACGGATCAAAAAGCAAATACTTGATGTTTTTGGGGGGCCATGGAAGAAGACTATTTAGGAAAGGGGCTTACAGATTTAACTGGCTTGCTGTCAAAGTTGCATGACACGTGCATTATCGATGGGTGGGCGGAAGATCCGATCGATCTCGGAAGCATCCACGGGAGGAGCTGCGGCTACCATTTCGCGACGGTTGCCGGACAGTGTCTGCGTTATAGAGAAACACTGTGTGCGGCCATTGCTGCTCGTCGAACGGGCTGCCTCGAAAAAGTTGAAGTGGGAGGGTTTGATGCTCAATGATGTTCGGATGCAGACGATCAGACAGATTATCTGGTTGGGGGGTGTTCGTTCCTCTTGCTGATTTGGTCAAATCCTGCGTATACCTACCTGCTTTTATATAATATCATGAACGACGCAGATGAAATCAGTCCTAATAATATGTCAAGGCCTTGAGGATTTGCCATGTTCTTCAACTCATCTGTCGCTCAACCATGATGGGGGCATAACAAACCAGGCAAGACATCCATCTTCAAGCCGGTCGATGAGAATTTGACAATGATGACTCGGATTCTTGCAAGATGGAAGTATTACAAAGTGATGGTAATTTGGAGAAGAGCATTTCTATCGTTGATCTGAAAGCTATAAACTCAACACCCCAAATCTACTGGTCGTCTTCCACTCCGACCATCTTCAGAGAATCGATCCACAGTTTCTTCTCGCCTGCCTCGTCAAACGCCCAAGACTTGAAACCGTAGCCTGCCCAATGCAGATCATCCGGGATGGGCTTGCTCACACCGCAGTCCTCCATGTAGAATCCTCCGACACCATCGAAATCTTTGCCAACAGCTGCAAGTGTGTTTGTAGCCGCGCCTTGCTCGACGCTCTTCCAAATCTTCTTGATGTGTGGCATTTGAATCATCTTGTTCAGCATCGCCTTGCTGTGCTCTTCGGAAGAGTCCATGAGTCCACTGGTGAAGCCGCCCGGCTGGATGCTGATCGCGTGCAGACCCCTGGAGCCGTATCGCCGCTCCAGCTCGTTGCAGAACCAGATCTTGGCCGTGTTGGAGTGCGCGTAGGAGACGCCGGGCTCGTAGCCTTTGCCGTTGGGGTTGGCGGTGTCGTAGTTGTTCTCGGGCAGCACCGTCGACGCCGTGTGTGAAGTGCTGGCCGTCGAAACGATGCGCACGTTCGTATTATGGGTTGCCGCGGTGTTCAGAAGTAGCGGCTTGAGAAGTTGGAACAGGTAGAAATGCGCCAGGTGATTGACGCCGAACTGCTGTTCGAAGCCCTCTTTTGTGAATCCGTGAGGCGTCGCCGCGATACCTGGTGTTGTCGGCATATCAGTGACGATGCCCCTTCTTAAAGCTTCGAGTCCCCCCATGGTGCTGAAGCGATGCCTACCTGCATTGTTCATGAGGACGTCGAGTCTGTCGGTTTTGCTCAAGACAAACTCCGCACCGGCCTTGACGCTTTCTAGGCTCTTGAGTTCCATTTCGACGACCTCGAGCTTGGAGCTAGCGTCCTCGCTCTGGATCTTCTCCTTCACCTTCTGGCCTTTGACAGGATCGCGGGCCGTGAAGAAGACTCGCATGCCGGTTTTTGCCAAGACGCGTACAAGCTCAAGGCCGATGCCGTTGGTTCCTCCAGTGACCAGCGCTACCTTGTGGCCTAGCTTGCCGACGAGTCCCTCGTCCTCGATGATTTGGAGGGCCGTGGGGCGCGCATCGCCAGCGCCTTGCGGATTGGCATGGGCTGATGCGTACCGGTTGGCAATCTGCGGGAGGTTGGGAGTGTAGTACATGGTCATGGCTATGTGTTAGAAACTAATGTGAGAGAGGATTCGACTCGTCAGGCGAAAATTCGAATGGCCAGGAACTCCCTCGGGAAGGCGGTTTGCCGTTTAGATATTGGTGTCTCGGCTTAGATGGCATGCTGTTCAGCCCGAACTCAAGTAACAATTTTAACGTTAACAAAGTGGGCACCAGGGAATGCGATGGGAATAGCATTTCCCCCGGCCTTGCAAAAGCGCAAATCGAGATCTGGAGGCTATGGAATCGTGATCTTTTGTCACAAACAGCGATTGGTGCAGTCGTTCAATACCTAGCTAATTGTGCTATGCATGAGGGGTGAAGCGGGACAACATTTGGAGCATATCAATTACAGTTTGCAACCAGTGCCGATTCACAGCTACAGCAGTATTCAGAGAGCACCGAGCACCGGTAAACACGCCAAATTGCTCGGTGACCAGCGGCCCAGGCCGCCGAAGGATTAGCCGGCAGATGGAAAGTTTGAAAGGTCGGCTGGCTGTTCCGATAACTTGGAACGGGGACAGCAAGGGTAGGCTTTCAGGAAATTATCAGGGGGTCTCTAGCTCCGATCAAGCAGGCAGTTAGTTAGCTTTCTGCTGTCCAGTGCCGTCTCTCGCGCGGCTACCGGCGAAAGGTCGCCGTGAAAAGATACTCCTAGGAAGCGAACCCTGTTGTCTGCCCAAACACATTTACCGGACTTCTCTGGATAAGCCGATTCCACGCACTTTGTTGGTCGCCCTCAAAGGTTCGCCGCCAACACCAGTAGTATGAATGTTCATCAAACAGACACGCATCGAGCTGGGGGGTAAAGGTGGTTCGCTACTGAAGGTTCCCCGCTTGTGTCAGCGAGGAGGGAGCGTCATCTTGCGGTATCCGTACAGTAGCGCAGCAGAGGCCGTATTCATCGCCGGCAGGCCGGGGGCCCCACGGTCAAAGAGACCACAATCTCCGATGAAAGCCTCCCGGTTAGGTTTCCATATATTCGCACTTCGGCATCGTCCTTCTCACTTCGCCAGCTGGTGGACTCGCTCACTTGCTCAGTTTTCCTGTGCCACTCCGAGATCTACACTCCCAGAAACCAACGATGCCACACGTCACGAGAACCCCAGAGTCTGTGCAGGCCTACGTCAATTGTCACCTGCCACCACCCAAGGGTGAGAAGTATCCAGTCCAATACATCGCCACAGTAGGCTTCCAGAGAGCCAAGTATGACAGGCAGCTGGTCACCGTGACAGACAGCCGCACGTGTGACGAGGAGTTCAAGCTTGACACCCACGGCTTCCAGTGGGTGGAGAGCACGATCCAAGAGAAGAAGTGGGACGGTGACTATCGATTCGGACTGCCCCCTCAACTGCAGAGGGATGTCCAAGAACTTCTGAAGCGACAGCAAGTCCACCCGCCCCCGATTTGCATCCGCAGTATTAGTCCATTAGTACTGAGAGTCCACTGCAGCACGGGAGCGACATACGTCCATCCCTTTGCTCCTCATGTCATTCGCCGTGACAGCAGCGAGAAGATTGCCAAGATTGAGGATGACGTCCCCGACGATGCTATGCTGAACATGCAACCGCCTGCAATGTTCGTGCACGTCGGTAAGCATACCGTGTTCTGATTGGAGACGCCTCCAACTTACAAAGTTCAGATCAATCCTACGACGGGGCTCAGATCATCCTCGACAGACTCCCCGAAGCAGAGATGCTACGTGCCAAGACGCACAAACGCTGGGGTATCATCAACGTGTGGCAACCTCTCAAGCCCGTGAACCGTGAGCCTCTCGCCGTGTGCGATGCCCGCAGTGTTGACGAGTCCGATCTCGTGCCCGTCACCACCCGCATCGTCATCGGAAAGCCCCCCAACACCATGAACAAGGACAATGAACAGTGGCATATGAAGGCGAGTCCCAAGCACAAATGGTACTACGCTAGTAACATGACCACAGACGAAGCGCTCTTGATCAAGTGCTTCGACTCGAAGTTGGATGGGAGGGCGAGGCGGACGCCGCACACTGCGATTCAAACTCCGAAAGACTTCGGCCCGCCTCGTGAGAGCATCGAGATCAGATGTCTCGTTTTTTGGGAGGACCAGGAAAAGGAATAACTTATTCAGGATGAGCCACATTCTTAGAACCACGGAATAGAATGGTGTTTAAAACCGGCACATAACGGAAAGAATCCAAAAGGATAACCACCCCACCCCACTTATGAATAGGCCCCACATACGAATACCCATCACAACCCATCATCACCATCATCACCACCACTATCACCACTTATTTCCTTAGGCTTGCCGCCCACCTATATGTAACTTTCAGCCTCGCTAGATAATTCGGATACACTGAATTCATCTAGACTATCTATATCGCCGATATCTAGACTTTATGCCTGCTAGATATCCTATATAGTGGTAAAAGTGTTATTAGGTAATAAGGGGACCTTTTTTTCCCTTTCTATATTAGTAAAGGTCTTTTAACTAGGCCTATAATACGTTAACCTACCTCTCTAGAATTACCTTTATAGATACCTTTTTATTATTATTATTTTTTATCTTTCCAGATCGGTAATAAATAGTATAGATATCTATTTTATCTTTAGCTAGCTGGCCTAATTAGTATAACTAATACTATAGATTAATAGACTAATAAAAGGTTAACTATAGGATGATAGATATAGCTTTATCTTACTATTAGCTGTTAGGCTACTACTATTAGCTAGGCTGGCTAGGCTGGCTAGATACTAAGGAGCTAGATAGAGGACATCTTATAGATATTAGCTATAACCTAGTTATTTTTTAGCCAGCCTTAACGTTATAGATAGTGATAGATACCTTATAGGCCTTTAAATAACACTTTACAAATATCTTTTTTCTAGCTATAGTTAAATCTATAATCTAGTTATCTAGATATTTAACCTCCTTATAATAGGACTACTTTAATAGGCTAAAAATAGCTATATCTAAAGGCTAAAGAATAATGGAGAAGTACAACGGTAGAAATAATAAATAGATAGAATACTATTAATATTTCTATATAAAGTTAATAGACATATAGCTTTAATAGGTATCTAGAACTAGTAGTTTAATAATATCTAGATCTTTTAGTATAATCCTTAGGATAAAGACTTTTTTTAACTACTTAAGGGTAATCCGGTTAGTTATCTAGCTATTATCTATATATATAAAGTGGTATCCTTTATATCTATATAGGTTAAATAGAAACTATTAGGCCTATATAGACTTATATTTATATATAACTAATAGGTATAAAGACCTTTTATTAGTAGCTATATACTTAATAATAGATATCTATACTCTAGATTTTAACTGTTTTTTCTATATATATTATAATACTTTAAAGCCTAATATTAGCCTATTACTTTTTTTACTCTCTATAATATTAGTTTTATCTATATTTTATTAGTTAAAAAGATAAATATCCTAAATAGTAATAATATTACCTATATAATAAAAGAGATTCTAGATAACCTTAGGTTAATAGGCTGCCTATTAATAGATATCTAGTACTTTAAACCTTTTAGTTATAATAGAGAGGTTATACTACTTAAATCGATATATCTATTTTCTCTCTATATATTACTATCTATTACCTATTATATACTTTATTAGTCTTTTTATTTTTTAATAGATAAGAGATCTATTAAGAGTATCTTACTTATATATATAGGCTGTTAGATTATCTTTTGTTAGCACAACAGGTAGGCTAGTCTCTTATAGAGAAATATAGCCTAAAAGTATATAAGAGAATAGATCTCTTATATATAAAGATATATCCTATAGAAGCAAGAATATAGGATAACAGGGGTAGATATAATAGGTATAAGGATATAAGGATATATAGTTAAAGAGAGTATAATAGTTGGATTTTTGACTACTGACTTGCTTGCATGCTTGACAATAAGAGACTTAGAAAACAGGAAGAATTCCAACTCTTATATAGACATGTCCAGCTTACTAGAAGATTCCATACTTGCGTAAGCTGCTTATAAATCAACCTAAGGATTGCGTAATTCCATAACCCTAAGTTAATAACCCTAACTTAAAGCAATAACCTTATAGGAAAGATAGAGTTAGGAGGAGCAGAGAGGACATTCTAGGTGCTTCTCCTAGATTCGACTAGATTACGTAATCATTCTGCTTACGTAATCAATATATATATTAACCTACTAAGTTAGTAGATTATATATATATATATCTTATATAGATAATTCCTTATAATAAAGGAAATATAAGATAAAGAAGTAGTAGAGCGCTTAAGAGAGCTTATACTTCTAACACTCCCTCTTTTCCTTTATTATAAGAGATAAAAAGGTAAAGAGAGTAAAGGAGGTACCGTGTAATAGAGAAGAAAGGTACCCTAGAGTATTCTTTAGAGTATTCTTAATAAGTAAGGTAGCTTATTAAGAACAAATTCCTAAAAATATTAGGAAAGATATATAGGCTTATTAGGTTGTTTTTAAGCCTATAAGCTTAACAAATTCTTCGAATTTAACCCTAGGAAGGGGTTTTGTTAAGCCGTCTGCTGGCATAAGTGAAGTAGGGATATATTCTACTTCTATATTGCCGTTTTCAACCTCTTGACGAGTGTAATAGTAATGTATAGCAGTATGCTTAGTCCTTTGATGGTATTCCGGGTTATAGGCTAAGCTTAAAGCTCCGTTATTATCTGTTTTAATAGTAATAGGGCTTATATTAAACCCTAACTCAGATAATAAGCCTTTTAACCATACTGCTTCTCTTATAGCCTCCTGTAGGCCGTTAAATTCAGCCTCAGTAGTTGATAGAGATATAGTTGCTTGTTTTTTCGATTTCCAACTAATAGGCCCTCCTAATAGGGTAAAGAGATATCCAGAAGTTGATTTTCTAGTCTCTTTACAACTAGCCCAATCAGAATCAGTATATCCTACTAAATTAAGGGATTTGTTATCATCTATAGTACCCTTATAAGTAATACTATAGTTAATAGTCCCTTTTAAGTATTTAAGGATATTCTTTCCTTGTTTAAGTAGGAGTTCTGATGGCTTATGAAGGTAACGAGAAGTAAAAGATACGCTATAGGCTATATCTGGCCTAGTTAAAAACATAGCGTATATAAGGGAGCCTATTAAGCGCTGATATTCTTTTAATAGGTCCTTAGAAGGCGTATATCCTTCTTTTTCGTTACCTAGAGGGCTGTTTAATATACCTGTTGATATAGGTATATTATTAACTGTTGATTCTACTAGATTAAACCTTTCTAGTAGTTGTTGGATATAATGGGCTTGTGAGATAGTTATAGATCTTTTAGATCTATCTCTTGTTATATAAAGCCCTAGAAACTTAGAAACTTCTCCTAGGTCTTGTATCTCTATATATTTAGAGATTTTACCCTTTATATCTTCTATATACTTAATATCTTTATTAAGTATAAGAAAATCGTCAACATGGGTAATAATATAACAAGGATTATTTTTATCCTGGTTATAATAAGTGGCTTCGTCAGATTTTAAAGATATAAAGCCTATTTCTTTTAGTATAGACTTTATCTTTAACTGCCACTGCCTAGGGGCTTGTTTAAGGCCGTATAACGCCTTTTGAAGTAATAATATCTGATTCTTATTATTTTCCCAGTTAATAGTGTTTAAATCTGGGTATTTTTAAAGAAATCAGATAAAGGGATATTAGAGGGGTCTATATAAACCTCCTCTTCTAAATCCCCATATAAAAAGGCTCCAACTACATCAATTTGTTGGATTTCCCAATCTAGGGCGGCTGCAAGAGCTAATAATACTCTATAGGTAGTTGGATTACTACCTGCAGCAAAGGTTTGAAAATAATCAAGCCCGTATTTTTGCTGAAAGCCTCTAACAACGAGGCGGGCCTTATATTTCTCGATTTTGCCATTGATAGCATATTTTTTCTTTAAGACCCATCTAGCAGTTAAAGGTACCCTAGAAGCTCTTATAGCTTCTTTAGGATCTACTGCTTTTAAAGTGCCTCTTTTAATGATAGTAGCTATTTCTTTATAAATAGCTTCTAACCAGAGGTCTTTGTCAGAGCTTTCTAGAGCCTGTTTTAGAGTAGTAGGCTCTATAGGATTCGGTATAATACTATAGTTATATTCTATAGTATTATTATAGGCCTTGTATTTATCCTTTTCTCCTTTAGATAAAGTAGGTATTATAACCTCTATTTTAGAAGAAGGATTAGGAGGAATAGTCTCCTTATTTATAGAAGTACTAGAAGGAATAATAGTTTTTTCTCCCTCTCTTATAGTACTTTCTATAAATCTAATATGTGAAGTCCTTACTATAGAGGACTTATAAGGCCTAGAAGGAATATATATAATATATATGTTATTTCCTTCTTTAGATAGATAAATACCCTCTTCTGTATAGGTATTTAACTTGTCTGATTGTATACGCTTTTCTTTAGGCTTATAGACGTAGACTTTAGAGCCTATTTTGCGTATATTAGATAAATCTGGTTTATTATCCTTATTAGGATAAAAATAGTCTAGAAAGGCCTCTATAGGGGTCTTTTTTAGGCGTTTTATAGCAGTATAATTTAGCAGCTTAGTAGTTTCTTTAAGGATTATATCCCATAGAAACTTAGGTAAATTATTTGCTGCTATAATAGTCCTAGCTTTATCTAGGACTGCCCTATTAGTTCTTTCTGCTATACCGTTTTGTTCCGGTGTATAGGGCGTAGAAGGCTCTAAAATAATGCCTTTTTCTTTAATATAGGTAGTTAATTCTCCTATATTAAATTCAGTACCGTTATCTAAGCGTAGACGCTTAGGATAACCATACCCTGATTTTTATAGTATTCTAGCTTATTTTTAAGGATATTAATTATATCCTCTTTATTCTTAGAGAATTCTATATCTCTAAGGCTAGAATAATCGTCTGTAAACGGAATAGCGTAGTTAAATCCGTTTATAGAGGTAGGGGTTATTTTGAGAGTATCTATACATACTCTTTCTAGAGGAAAAGTAGCCCTATTATAGTTAATTCTAGGCTGTTGCCTAGTTAACTTAGAAGAGATACAGTTAGGGCAATATAGATCCTCTTCCTTTAGTTTATCTAAAGGAATCCCCTTAGTTAACTTTGCTGTTTTAACTAAGTAGGGGTAAGAAGGATGGCCTAGTTTTTGATGCCATTCTTCTGTTATAGTAGTAAATACCTCTTCTTGGTTTATAGAGGTATCTTCTTCTAGATTAATAGAAGAAATAGTATCTTCTTTACTAGAAGATAGACCAGGCTTTTCTCCCTCTTCTATATTATATAGAAGAGAGTTATTTTATAGATAGGAGGGTGTTTTCTAGCAATATTTAAATAGAATCCCCTTCTTGCTATATCTATATTAGCAAAGGGTTCTTTTTACTATCACAGAGATTCCAGTTGATAAGGAATCCCCCTCCTTTATAGTGTAGAAGGCCAGAAAATATGGAGATAGGAAATTCAGGTATATATAAGGTATTATTTAACCTTATATGGTTAATTTCCCTTTATAGTAAATAGGGAGTAAGATAGTCCCTATCCCTTTAGGTTTAACAGGTCCTGCGCCTGTATTAACTATAGGGATATCATCTTTAGTTAACAGGTCTAAATAATAGTCCTTATTATTTGATATATGGACTGTAGAGCCTGTATCGTAAAGCCAGTTGTTTCTTTTGTTTGGTTGGTTGAAGTAGGCTTTATAAGTATAGTTTTTGCCTTCTTGGGTATCCTCTTGATTAGAGGTGTTGTTGGCCTGGTGGTTTATTGCAGAAATTGCCTTTTCTTTGCCTTTAAAAGTCTGTGGGTTCGAATTTGGGTTATTGACCTTTTGTTGAGGTCTTTTATACCCTTTATTTGCCCACTTATAAGGCTGTTTCTTATCCTTATTAAAAGGACTTTTATACTCTCTAGAAGAGCTTTTAGTAGAGTTGTCTCTACTATAGTTATTAGACATAGGCGTATCGTTTTCACGCCTATTTTCGTCCAATATATCGTTAATAAGGGCTTCTAGAGAAGGGGGCTCTTTTGTTCTTAGAGCACTTCTCTGCCTTTCTGCCCATACTGGAAAATAACTGCTTAAAGCAGCTATAAAGACCGTTTTTTGGTCTATATCTTCTATCTTTGCCCCTACGTTCTTTAACTTAGAGAGATAACCCTTAAAAGAGCTAATAAACTCGTTTAAAGTGTTATAGTTCTCTAGTTTTATAGCGTGAAATTCTAAGTATAACTGTTGCCTTAGAACGGGGCCTGTGCCTTCATAGGACGATTTTAAGATAGATAGAGTATCCTTAGGATCCTGAAGATCAAATACTAAGGAAAGAGGGTCTTTTAGAAGATTTTGCCTTATAATTAATAAGGCTTGTGTTTTTGCTCTTCAGAGATATCCTTATATCTATCCTCTACTTCAAAGTAGGGATTTAGCTTAAGTAGCTTAAAGAATAGATAAATAGAAGTAATCCAGGAGTTCCAGTTTTGAGTACCCTGGAGGCGTTGTTCTGGGGGCAATAAACAGCCCGTAGTAGCCTTAATAAGTTCCGCCATTTTCTTCTAGTATTTTTACTAGAATTTTATAGGTATTTTTAACCTATAGAATAGAGGTCTTACTCTTTCTGCCTCCTTTATATAAATATATATCTTTATAAGATATATAAGGCGGATAGAGGGTTTTATAACTGCCTATAGTGGACTTATGTAACCTCTTATATAGTAGATATTAAATACTATCTCTTAGTTATAAGAGATACTAAGGGCTTACTCTTTCTGCCTTAATATTCTTATAAAGAAAAGATAGTATAAGGGATCTACTTGAATAGATAGATAAATAGGCTACTAAAGAGTATATATAACTCTTTATAGTAATGAATATATACCAGGTATATAACCTGGGCTCATAACCTGTTAGCACAACAGGTAGGCTAGTCTCTTATAGAGAAATATAGCCTAAAAGTATATAAGAGAATAGATCTCTTATATATAAAGATATATCCTATAGAAGCAAGAATATAGGATAACAGGGGTAGATATAATAGGTATAAGGATATAAGGATATATAGTTAAAGAGAGTATAATAGTTGGATTTTTGACTACTGACTTGCTTGCATGCTTGACAATAAGAGACTTAGAAAACAGGAAGAATTCCAACTCTTATATAGACATGTCCAGCTTACTAGAAGATTCCATACTTGCGTAAGCTGCTTATAAATCAACCTAAGGATTGCGTAATTCCATAACCCTAAGTTAATAACCCTAACTTAAAGCAATAACCTTATAGGAAAGATAGAGTTAGGAGGAGCAGAGAGGACATTCTAGGTGCTTCTCCTAGATTCGACTAGATTACGTAATCATTCTGCTTACGTAATCAATATATATATTAACCTACTAAGTTAGTAGATTATATATATATATATCTTATATAGATAATTCCTTATAATAAAGGAAATATAAGATAAAGAAGTAGTAGAGCGCTTAAGAGAGCTTATACTTCTAACATCTTTTTAGGCTTAAGGTAAATACTCTATATATAGATATAGACAGTATTTTTAGATTAAGTAATACCTTTAAACTAATAATAGAAAATAGTATATAGGATACTTTATATATAAGCAGTCTTACTAATTAAATAACTATTAATAGTATATTAAAAAGCCTATTAGACCTTATTTTTAGTATACTGCTTTATAGTATAATAAATAATATTCCTAAAAAAATAACGTTATTTAGCGATATATAGCGATTGTTGTGATAGTTTAAAAAAGGGATGGTGTTAATAATGAGGGATAGATGTGCGATTTTTTGCATGTTCGCATGTGGGGCCTATTTATAAGTGGGGTGGGGAGGTTATTCACGAATGATAACATATTACATACAACTATAAACATACCCCTTTTCCATTGCGACGTGCATCGAAAACATAGAAGGGGTGCGCATTACAGAAAACTTCTTCAAGCAGCTTCACAGCCACCATGTAATAGCATGTGGATTCCGCCGACACCTTGACTTGACCCGGGTCGACTACCATGGATACGAAGTTGCAATAACTTTGTATGGGATCTTCCTGATGATGGAGAACATGCATTTAATATCTTTGACCAGAACATATGGTTCTGTTCTCTATCACCATGCCTGCACAGGTGTACCGTATACCGCCATGTTGCAGACCTTGCCAACGTCCGCGTCCCTCTTGCCCTCGACGACATCGACAAGCGCCTTGCCGCCGGCCGCGGGATCGCCAGCACCCATTTTCCTCATCGACTCCGGGTCACCCTCTCCGATGTCTGTCGCGAAGAAACCAGGGGCAACACACCAGACCTTGACCCCGTCGTTGGTCAACATCCTCACCCACTCAAGCATGACCATGTTCAACCCGGCCTTCGCAGCTCGGTAAGAGATGGTGCCAACCGGCTTGGGCGCACCGGCAGGGGGGACCTTGTACGTGAAATGGGACGAGTCCGCAGCGTTGGCCAACGACGACACGCCGCTGGTGTTGAAGATGAGTCTGGGGTCAGAAGACTTCAGCAACAACGGCAGGAAAGTCGTCGTGATGATGTGAGGCCCAGTGACGTTGATGTCCCACGACTTGTTGTAAGCCTCTCGCGCCGTCATGTTGCCGCGCTCGATCTGCTGGTCGAGCATCACGCCTAAACGGCACAGGAAGGTGAGCCAAGATGGGACGGGTGGCGGGTCGTTACGGGGGGTGGCATGACTTACCAGCGTTGTTGATAAGTACATCGACTCTGTCGCACTTGCTCTCGACAGTCTCGTATGCCTTTTGGATGGACTCGTCGCTCTCGACATCGAGCTGCAGAGGCTCGACGGTGCTTTGGGAGGGAACCTCCTTGCGCGCCGTGTCTGCGGCCTCCTGTCCCTTGGTAAAGTCGCGGCTCCCCAAGAAGATGTGGTATTTCTTTTCGGAGCCGAGAAGCGTCTTGACGGCTTGGTAGCCCAGGCCCTTGTTGGCGCCTGTGATGACAACGACCTTGTGGTCAGCGATGGCGGGCATTTTTGGAGACGTTTGGGGGGTAATATCGTAAAACGTAGTCTTTGCTTTGAGTCAGGAATCCCCGAGAGAGGCCGGATAGCTTGTGGGAGGAAGAGAGTGATGAGAAGAGCATCTTGAAAGACTGTCGCGGGGGGGGGGCATCGGTTGCTCGCCTAAACTATATGGAAAATATTCTCTTTGGTCTTCTGCCGTGTGTATCGGTAATGCCTGGTCGGCGACTCACGAACTGCGATCCACAGATCGAGCCCGCGAAGCCCGCTCAAGGCGGGATAGGGCTCGTGGGACAACCAAGGTTCAACGGTGCCGAAACTCTATGCACTGTCGCCGGTGTTACCAAAGGAGAGCCGGCAGGCCGGTGAGCAGCAAACTTTAGCGGAAACCCATCCCCGATGCCACTACGACGAGCTTGGTGAAACCCGCGCCTTGCGGCTGATCCCGCCGACCAAGGAACATTGCTCTCGATCGAAAATACTTATCGCGGACATCGTCTGTCTTTCATATACGCAAAGACCGCGTTGTAAGTCGATCATTCCGCACAGACAGTCTGCCGTTGTCGACGATCTCCATCCAACCCCACCAAATCGTCAGAATGGGCTCCAACGAACAACAACCCGGCCGCCTGCTGGCGTACAACATCTACGTCTACAGGAAGCCAGACATGGACGAGCAGAGCCACCACCACCACCTGGAGCACGTCAACAGTCCGATCATCACCGCTCTTCTCAAGAAGTACGGTGCGGTTTCCTACAGCGTGGTATGGTGCTCGCAGGTGTGACCCCGGCTGTATTACAAACTGACCCGGCTACGCCCAGACACATAACGACTCTACCTCCAAAGCTGCCTTCAAGCGCCTGTTTCCTGATGCGCCAGAGGCCATGCTCTTGGACTACGACAGTGTGATTTCGATGATTGTCCCGAACATCGAGTGCATTGAAGAGATGCGCCAAGACCCCGATTTCATGAACAAGTTCATTCCGGATCATTTCAACTTTGCCGACATGAGCCGGAGCAGGTATTAAGGGGCTACCGCGTCGATGGCAACGAACGTCCTTCAGCTGACTTGTTTGTGAACAGGTGTATTATTGGGTGGGTGGAAAGCTACAACTTCCAGAAGGGAGCGTGATGTGCCTTCAGTCGTCTAGTAGACTATTTTGAACAAAATTTACATGAGCGTTTTTCGATTTCTGTTCGCATCTCCCATCACCTTCACCTGTCGTTCTTGGGGAGCACTGGACTCAGGTTGTGAAGACGATCTGGTGTTGCGTCAATGACAGCAAACACAGCGCTCTAGGTTCGTCCCAAGCGCCGCAGCACTATCGTTGTTCGTCTCAAAGCCGATATGCTTCGGCTCCGTGAGGCCGGTCAGGATCCCGACGTCTTGAGCCGCCGGCGATCGTCATGATCTTCAAATAGAAAGAAAATAAAAATAAGAATAGCCCTAGATTTCAAGATCCATGCTGCGAATCTATGACGTGATTAACGTCGAACTGTCATACGCATCGGTTTCTTTGGGGGACACAGCAACCCGCCCAAGTGTCCTCATCCCGGCTCTCAGCTCACTTATTACACCGCCTCCAGTCGGCATCCAGTCACCGAGCCAACCTGTCGAGTCCGCCATACGGCTGCTACACCGGAAAACACTAATCGACAACGTTCAGCGCCCGGCAGCAAGCAAGGCGAGGCATGCCCTGTCCGTGAAATAATGATAAAAGAGCATTTGTTCGCCAGCCGAGTTCGAACGATGCCGTAGACAACCACAAACATCCTGTCAGATTTGGCGACATAGTTTTTTTACCACTAGCAACTCTTTATTCTTCATTCTAAGCACTCTGTTCCCAGCGTCCCTGCGCCCCCAATTATACCACACAATGCCTACCCTTGCCTTGAACTATGCCACGACGGAGGAGCTCGCCTTCCTGGACACCGACCTAGAGAGAAAGCTCACAGTCTCGGGCGACACCGTCGAGTACAAACCGACTGCGGAAGTCGACAAGGAGAAGGAAGCCGCAGAACGCGCCAAGCTCGACGCCATTGACAACCACAATGTGTCTTCCTACACCGTGAAGCTGAACTACCGCCTAGACCCCAGAAAGGGAGGCGACGAGGTGATCTGGGGCGGCACCTTTGCGCAAATGCGACGCAAGTACGACCCGACCGAGGTCGTCATCCAAAACGCCAGAGGAAAGGAGAGCGAGTTCAGTCTCGACACGACTGGCTTCCAGTTCGAACACTTTCCCACCTCGTACAAAGAGTTTCCCTGGAGCCCCATCGACGAGCATCTCAACCAAGTATACAATGCCGAATGCGAGGAGTTTATGAGGAAGATGTGAGTCTATCCCGGCGATATCCCCCCCCCCCCTACTATCCCGGTGCGGCTTCGCTCATCCTTGTTCAGCACCGGAGCTTCCGACGTTCGCTTGATCTCCCACATCATCCGCCAGCGCCAATGGGAAAAGGTCGACCCCGAAGAAGACGCCAAGAAGCCCGACATGGCCATGACCGACGGGGGCCTCCTCTCTGCGAGGTTCGTGCACATTGACCAATCCGACCTCGGCGCCATCCGCCGCCTCTACGACGACATGCCGCCGGGCGAGGGAGCCAAGCACGACGGCAAGCACCGCTGGGCCATCATCAACCTCTGGAGGCCCTGGGAGCAGGTCCACCGCGAGCCGCTGGCGCTCTGCGACGCCCGGTCGGTGCGGGACGACGAGCTGCACGACACCATGCACTGCGTCCCGTTCCAGTGGCCGCGGAAGCCCACGGAGAACCACATGTGGCAGATCGCCCCGCCCGACAGCCCGACGCAGCACAAGTGGTGGTTCCGGAGCGGCATGACCAGGGACGACGTCATCCTGATCAAGATCTTCGACTCCAAGAAGGACGGGAGAGCGCGCCGCACGCCGCACAGCGCGTTCCCCACCCCCGACGACATCGGCCCTGCCCGGCGCAGTATCGAGACCAGGTTTTTCGTCTTCTGGGAGGACGAGAGCTGCGAATAAGCGCGCGGTGTCGGGGAGACGGGATTGTGTCGAGGTTTGCCAACATGTCGCATATATATATATATATATATATAGCTCAGGTAGATCCGAATTGAGCCGGTTTTTTTTTTAGACAGTTGTGTCAGTTCCGTTCATCCCTCGGGGTCCGATGCTCGTGTTGCCGTCCATGTATCGCTGCATCAGGTTGGTGTGTTGAGTGTTGCAATAATAACTGTATTTGCGAGAGAGTCGTATTCAGACCAAGGGTTCACGCAGCAACTCTACTTGCGCATGCTTAGGGCTATCGATACTTTGAAATCCTTCATGAAATACCAGCACACGACTGCCTAGTTCAAGCTTGGTACGCACATGTTCACGACAAGAGAGTAAAGGTGGTTCGGAAGAGGGTGGCTTGTGAATAGACGCCTAGATGATCCAACGGCTTGATTAGGAGATGCGCGGGCTAATTACACCGAGACAACCGGAAGAAAAGTATCGGTCATCCACGAAAGCAGGTGTTAGATGAAAGGTGACTTGACAATCTCTTATTCCATCTATATAGCAGTTCAGTCGTCCATGCACTTGCAATATTTGATTCTAGAATGTCCAAAATGCTCCTGTGTAATAATTAACCTGGCGTGCAGTCTACGGGGGTTTGACGTTCTCGGGCACGAAGAAAACGAAGTGATGGAGACAGACAGCTAGGGAGGAGCCCACTTGCTCCTGGAACGGATTTCCTCCCCGTATTTGAAGAAAAGAAACGGAATGGGCGCCAGAACAACGCCGAAGAGGGCCAGATACGACGTCGCGCGTGCGACGCTGATTGAGGTGTAAAGAGAGGTCCTGCATTGTGTCATGT
Source organism: Colletotrichum eleusines (assembly GCA_016807845.1). Taxonomy (NCBI): domain Eukaryota; kingdom Fungi; phylum Ascomycota; class Sordariomycetes; order Glomerellales; family Glomerellaceae; genus Colletotrichum; species Colletotrichum eleusines. Next base: position 6,514,869 of record JADEZO010000001.1, on the reverse strand, counting down.
CAGTGTCGTCTGCGCCGGTGCCGGTGCCGGTGCCGGTGCCGGTGCTCTCCAGATTCAGGCGGGAAGGAGAGCGACTCACGCAAAGACGGGAAAGCCGGACGCGAAAAGCGACCGCATGAAAGTGTTGGCCGAGATTGCAGAGTTGGAGAACGGCCCGTAGCAGTCGACGATGTAGTTCATCCCTTGCATGTTGATGAGGATGATGCCCATACCGATCGGCACGCCGGCGATTATCTGCTGGGTTGAGTTCGTCTCGGGCGAGCTTGTGGCGGCGAACCAGAACATCCCGACCGGCAGACAGACGGAGCCGAGCATCATGAGGAGAAGCCTGTTCTCCTGCGGCCTGCCGGCCTTGGGATCCGGGGACAGGTTTGCGTTGACCGTGAGGATGATGATGGCACCACCGATGCTGGTTCCGAGCAGGATGGAAAGAAGGGGAAGGCCGGCCGAGGTGGAGTCCCAGTGGCGCTCGTTGGCGAACGACATGGGATATGCGAGGAAGAAGACGTACATCAGGCCTGTCGCATGGTTAGCCAGAGTTAACGGACATGCAAGCTTTCAGTTCATGGATGGTTCAGCTAATTATACCAAATACCACAGAGATGTAGGTCGACATCAGGAGAAGAATGGGCTCCAGCACGAGCATCTTGGCGGGCCGAGAAAGACAGCTCTCAATGACATCCCCGAGGTTTCGTTCCTGTTCCTCCGATCTCGCCCTGAGCGCCCAGTTGCGTGTCATATGGCGCATGCGCCTTGCCCTCTTCGCCAACAGAACTGGCGAATAGGTCTCCGTCAAGAGGGGGTACGTGACCGCTGCGGCAGCAAGAGTGAAGATGGCGGTGAAGTTGAATACCCAACGCCAGCCCAGGGCGCTCCGGACGATGACAGAACCCGTCATTGGTCCGATGACCGGCCCGATCATGAGAAATGTCCCGGTGCATGGCATGGCGAAGCCTCTCTGCTTTGGCGACCAGATATCGGCCAGGGTGCCACTCAAGATGGCAGAAGGCGCCGCGCCGCAGACTCCCTGGAGGAAACGCGACACGAAGAGGGCGAAGAGGCCCTGGGCGTTGGCTGCCGGGAGCTGGAGCAGACCGAACGAGACGTAGCCGATTACCAGAGGACCCTTTCGCCCGTACCGCTCAGATAGTGGCCTAGCCTCTCTGGTCAGCGCACCATAGGGAAAGCCAGGCTGGTATGGGGGGGAGGTATTCGTACTCACCCAAAGATGATGGGCCCGACGGCAAACCCGAGCATGAACAACGACGTGCCGCCAAACACCATGGTCTGGACGGTGGTCTCGAACTCCTCGGCGGTCACTGCTGCCGCGGCGCTGAAGACGGAGGACGAGAAGGTCGTGGACAGGACATACAGGGCAAGCGCCCAGGTGATGAGCCACTTTCGCGGGTTGGGGAAGTTCTGGGCGTTGCCCTTGTCATCGGGACCATCCCAGTCCACGATGAAGTCATCGCCTTGGATCTTCTCGAAGACGCGAGTCTCAAACTCGGCTTCTTCGAGATCGAGCACGTTGTCAGGAACAGGCTCCTGGGTCGACGTCATCGTAGCAGAGGTAAAAAAAAAAAAAAAAAAAAAAAAATCAACGTGTGATAGAAGGAGTAGACAGGAAGGTTGTAAGGTTGTGCCCAGAGCAAAACCGATACGCCCTGTTCAGAGTGAAGGGCGGCTTAAGTCAAGCTGCGGCAGGGTTCCTACTGCGTGGGATGGCGTCGGATGCGGTATATCGACCAAGAGGTGGTCGGAAAACTGCCTTCTGTCTTGTTCGCCGAAGCGGCAGTTCTTCGAGATTACACTCCACAGAAAAAGTCTCGAGGACACTTGCTGGACACCCACCGCTAGAACGCTCACCATGGTTGAATTACTGCTAGACGAGGACCAGAGTGGGCTACATCAATGGTCTAATGGGGTTCGGGTTCCCATGCTCGCCGCCCTCGAAGCCCGTCCATGCTCTCCGGTTCTGGTTGGCTAGTCCCGCTGTCCGCAGGTCGGGGGGAGTGAGTGCCTCGTTTCTCTTCGAGAACCCTTCACATCTTGGACTTCGGCGATTGTTCACCGTGACCTCGGGAAGCCTTTTTTTCGTTCCCATCGCAAGCGTTCAGGAGATTGCCGAGCGTTGGAGTTGCGTAAGTCAAGTATATACCCCTGCGAGTATTAGTAGTCTCGGCCCACCCAAAAGAATGCCCGTCCGCCACCCACTTTCCTAGATGTCCTCGAATATCTCAAACTATTAGAACATGCTGTATTGTTTATCAAATTACTTCATATTTTAACTGTATGTTAATTCTTGTCGAATAGTAGAAGCCCGTAGAAAGGGGTCGAACATGGGCGCGCATTATTACTCGTGCCCCCCTAACATACATTTACTTGGCATAAAGATTTACAACCTACCTTGTACGATGTAAGCGTACCTCTCTGGTGGTCCGCTGACCCCGGGATAGCCTGGCCCGGCAGCTGGTACCCGTGAGGGTGGTGGTTATCATCACGATAGCTCCCTTTCAGGGTGAGGCGAAACTAGTAAGGGGGTTGGGCTGAAAGTGATTTGTAATGTACATTGTAAATTACTTGAGGAAAGGCAATACTTATTATTTAGAGCAGGAAAGTTTCTCGGAAACTATACACAAGTAACGTTGTGGCAGTTGCCGAGCGAACAAACGCTTTCGCTGTGATCTGAAACCGCCGCGCCTTTAAAGCTTCTCACCAAGAAACCTTGTTTTCCGCGTGTCGCCAGGCCGATGGGATCTTTTGAGTCGGAAATAAGCCGGGGACCGCGTGATTGGTCACGCCAAAAAAGCATATTTAATAAATCTTTAACCACTTGTCTGAAAGGGGTACCGCCGGCTGATCTTTCAGCCAATGGGCTTACACGGATTCTCAATGTTGATACCGAAACACTGAAGTTGTCTAGTACTTAGGCTGGTTACTCCGTACATTAATTAGTATTACACAACCGAAGATCTGAACTGTGTTCCCTCGACTACACTTTTCCTTGGTGGTGAAGCCGTCACAGTCTTGTACGTACGACGTTGAAGTTTTCCGCCCAATGGCTTTCTGGATGACCAGAGCAATAGCAAGACCGCTCCGAAAATCACTCCCCTTGTGTGCTTCCAAGGATACTCGTACCATCGCATGGACACCGCATAGAGCCATAGACCACCGCTTTCGACATACGATTCAGGGCCTATTAAAAAGACGTCAGTTGTAAGTGTCCAGGCTGGCTCTTCCCCCTAATACACACACACACACACACCTCGCCGTGTAAGAAGCACATCGTCCAAGGCGTGGGAAACACCGCCGTAGATGAGCACGTCCTGCTTCAAGACCCGCGCGTGGTTGACCAAGAGGCGGCCCGCGGAGTCACGGCTCAGCTTCAGCCTGAGTCCGCTCAAGGCTGTCACCTCATGACCGCTAGTCTCGAAGGCCATGTGGTATAGGACGCGGTTGGGGATCACGTGGTTGTTGATGGTAGCCCTGAGATCCTCCGGCGTGAGAGATTCAAGTTCGAACCTGTGTTTCTCCATCGCTTCATTGCTCGGCAGCATAATCGTCGTGTCTCGCAGGGATTCTAGCAGCTCGTTCATCTGAGCCTTCTGCACGAGGCTCCAGACCTTGTCCAGATTTCCCAGGTTTGTCGTTTCTGACAGGTTGTGGGGGAGCACGAGGTTCTCGCCGATCGTGTGCAGGACGCCCGAGTCGTAGTAGATATCGGCCTCGACGATGGGCAAAACCTTTTGGATCCCACATTCTACCCGGAACGGGCCCTCGTCGTCGGCAGCCGTCAGCTTGACCACGGCGCCGTCCGAAACGTTGGTGAGGATTGGCGGCCGGAGGACGGAATGAACCAGCTGCGTCTCGACTGCCAACAGGGCATTCGTCGACGCGTAAGAGCCCTCGAGGAAATGGTACTTCATGATCCCTCTCGCAAGCTCCGGATCGATCGAGCTCAGGTTCATGCCCCAGTTGCCGAGGTATTCGAAGGCATCGTCGTTCATCGCCAACAGTGTCGAGTTCCTTGCCTCCTCGAACGTGCTGATCAGATCCAGCTGCACGAGGAGGTCATGGAGCATTGTGAGTGACCCATGACTAGCGAGGACCTGCTTCAGCGACTCTCCCGCGGCCAAGCAGGGGAGGATGGCGAACGCTGACAGAATCCGCGAATGCATTTTTTTTATTTTGACGTAGCCGGCGACGAATCCTGGATAACGATGCGAGGAACGTGGGCCTCTTGAGTATGGACAACGAAGAAACGTGAATGTTTTGGCCTGTAGTGAGAAGCACCTGGCCAAGTCCGTCAGCGCGCTGTCTAGTCATGTCACGATTATAAGCTCATGGGGAAGATAAGAGACCGGGCAGATTGCCGGCACGCACTGATCGGTATTTGATTGCCGCCTTTGCCACTGCCATCGGTGCCCCCCCCCCCCCCCCCCAAAGTTGCTGGCTCGGCGTGTGCCCCTTAACCACACCAAATCCCTAGGATGGGCGCGCGCAACTGGCTGGGAGCCGATTCCAAATCCCTTCATCGCCTGAACCACCAAACTCTCCACGTGGCGAGCTAGTCTTGCTCGACGACTTCAGGAGCTTCGTTTCCGAGACCCCGTAACAACCATGCAGCTTATGACCCTTCTCTCGTGCGCAGCCCTGCGCATATGGTCTCCTACTTGGTGCCAACGACCAGCCCTCCTCCAGCTGGACGGCGCGGAGCACACATCACCAGCCCGCCAGCCTGTCCGCTTCGAATTACACATCACCTCCGGGGAGGTGGACGTCGTCGGCGCGGGCCCGAGAGGTGCCATTCTTGTCAACGGAACGTTCGTTGGCCCCACGCTGCGGCTCAGCCGGGGCGACGACGTCGAGTTCTTGGTGCGGAATTATCTGCGAGAAGACACCACAATGCATTTTCACGGCATCGAGCAACGGACGACACCGTGGAGCGACGGCGTTCCGGGGCTTACGCAGCGCCAGGTTCGTGCTGGCGCGTCTTATCTCTACCGATGGACGGCCGAGGAGGCCGGGACGTTCTTCTATCACGCCCATTCCAAGGGCCAGCTGATGGATGGTCTCTATGGCGCAATCATCGTGGACGCATCGCCCGAAGCCACGAGACCGTTCCACCTCATCGGCCGTGATGCATCCGAGGAACGGGCTATGCGCGCGGCGGAGTCGGCAAACCAGCCACTGCTGCTTGCCGACTGGAGCCAGTACAAGTTCGACGACTTCTACCACATCGAAACGACGGCAAACTTCGACTTGGCCTGCACCGACGCCATCATCGTCAACGGGCTGGGATCCCAATACTGCCTGGACCCGGTCGCGTTGGACAACATGACCAACCCCGTCATCCTCGCAATGCTGAAAGACCTCGGCGAGGACCACATGACGGCAAAGGGCTGCGTGCCGCCGATCCAAGCGCTGCAGGGAGACTACGACGTGGATGTCGGGAAGCTCCCGCCGCAAGCCGTGAGGGAGTGCGTTGGGGGAAGAAACCCCAAAGGCAACTTCACCTTCAGCGTCGACGAGAAGCTGGGCTGGGCGGCGCTGACTTTCGTCAATGTCGGCGGCCTCTACCCGTTGCAGGTCTCCATCGACAACCACCAACTCCACGTCTACGCCGTGGACGGGGCGTACATCCACCCCGTAGTCACCGATCGCGTGTACGTCGGCAACGGAAACCGGGTGTCGGTGTTGGTGAGGCTCGACCAGGAGCCTGCGCGGTACACCGTCCGGATCGCCAATGACCTTCTCAACCAGATCCTCGGGGGCTTCGCGGAGATGGCGTACGGCGATGCCGCCCACCCACCGCGCCACGGGAAACCAAAGATGAATTACGCGGGCCAGCCCCTGGACGACCGAATCCGCTCGTTCAAGCCGGAAGAGGGCCGGCCGTATCCCGAACAGCGACCGGCCAGGCGACCCGACCGGACAGTCAAGCTGGTCCTGAGGAAGCCCGGTCGCCCCCACGGTGCGTACGAGTGGAGTCTTTCCGGCCATGAGCTGTACAACATGACGGCGGAAGAAATGGATCCGCCGATGCTCTTCCAGGGGCCTGCCAAAGCACCCGATAGCGAGCTGGTGGTCTTCTCGGAAGTTGGCGACTGGGTAGACGTCATCTTGGAGACCGAGGGGCCGTTTGCTCAGAGCCACCCCATTCACAAGCACGGGAACAAGGTGTTCTTTCTTGGTTCCGGGATCGGGAGGTTTCCGTGGGGCAGTGTAGAAGAGGCCGAGCGAAGCCTTCCGGCGGGCTCGTTCAACTTCGAGAACCCGGCTCATCTCGACACTTTTACCACGCCCGACATTGCCGGTACCGCGCCCGCGGTCTGGACAGTCGTGAGATATCGGGCTGAGAACCCGGGCGCTTGGCTTCTGCACTGCCATGTGCAGACTCACCAGGTTGGAGGAATGGGTATCGTCTTGATGGACGGTGTCGACCAGTTCCCGAAGGTCCCGCTGGAGTACCGCGAGTGGAACGGGTTCCCTCTGCCGTCTTAGCGGAGCACCATCATGTCAATCGTCGTGATATAATTAACTCTAATACCCCACTTCCGCACCACCCCCACTTCTGCACCACCCAAAAATCCCGCATTTCTCCTCCTTCATCAACACCACTACCTTTTTCAAACTATTATAACAATTGCTATATATCGCCAAATAACGCCATTTTTTCAGGATACCTTCTTTAACCCATCATGAAGCAATATACTGAAGATGAGCTCCAACGGGCACTTCAAGATATAGATACTACTTGCTCTATCCGCCAGGCAGCTCGTAGATGGGGAATTCCCTATCATACTCTTCGACATCGATTCCACGGCATGCAATCAAAGGATACTGCTTATATTCATATGCAGCGGTTATCCCAGGCCCAAGAGCAATATCTATCTGAATGGGTTCAAATCCAGGATGCCCTAGGCGCTGGCCCTACCCATCAACAACTAAAGGGCCTAGCAGAGCGTATGCTAGGCGATGGGCAGCAGCCCATAGGGAGGAAGTGGATAGGGCGATTCCTGCGGCGAAACCCATCACTTAGGACCAGGCGATCTAGGGCAATAGATGCCCGGCGATGGAAGGCCCATTCTTCCGAGGTTATCCAGGGTTTTTTCCATCTTCTGGTTAATATCCCTGCCATCCAGGGAATCCATCCATCTAACCGATGGAATATGGACGAGACTGGCATTATGGAGGGCAGGGGATCTAATGGGCTAGTGCTGGGCTCTGCAGCATCGCAGCATATCCAGAAAAAGCAGCCAGGATCCCGGGCATGGGTATCTATCATCGAGTGTGTGGCTGCTGATGGGAGGTCCCTATGCCCACTGGTTATATATAAGGGCAAATCAGTCCAGGCCCAGTGGTTCCCATCTAACCTATCTGGATATGAAGGATGGCACTTCACATATACGGATAATGGCTGGACAACTGAGAAGACTGCCCTTGAGTGGCTAAAGAAGGTCTTTATCCCAGGCACTATGCCTAGTGAGCCAGAGGCAGCCAGACTGCTGGTTCTAGATGGGCATTACAGCCATATATCTACTGACTTTATGTGGGAATGCTTCCAGAACAAGATATATCTACTATATCTACCGCCGCACTCCTCTGCTGTCCTCCAGCCACTGGATATATCGGTCTTCAGCCCATTAAAGCACGCCTATCGAAGGGAGGTTGGATATCTAGATGACTGGGTTAGTGATTCAACTGTTGCTGGCAAAAGGGCATTTCTGGCCTGTTATATAAGGGCTAGAGATGCATCTATAACAGCCCAGAACGTTAGAAGTGGCTGGAGGTCAGCTGGACTATGGCCAATATGCATACAGCGACCTCTATCTAACTCGTTAGTAATAAAGGCATCATCCAGCCAGCAGAACAGCCAGCAGACTAACCAGCCTAGCAGCCAGCAGTGGGGTGAATCCGTATCTATCGTCCCATGGTCAACACCTCGTCGATCTGCTGAACTACGGCATCAACTACGCCAGTTAACCCAGCTGGCAGAGGATGGGCTAGATACCCATACTATTCGTCACCTATCTAGAAAGGTGCAAAAGGGGTATGATGAACAGGCATCTAGAAGGGCACTTCTAGAGCAGAAGGTCCACCAGCTGGAGGGCCAGTTGGATGATATACGGCAGCGCAAGAGAAAGAAGGTCCGTCTATCGCCTAACAGCACCTTCGCCACTATTTGGGACATCCAGCGGGCGCAAAGTCCGGATATCGGCGATATGGATAGTCCGGATGAATCCAGTGCATCCGAATTATCTAGCGAGGCCGAAAGTTGCATATGGGTGGGCGGCAGAGGTGGTGAAATAAGTGGTGATAGTGGTGGTGGTGATGGTGATGATGGTGGTGCAGAAGTGGGGGTGGTGCAGAAGTAGGGGGGTTGAGTTAAGCCGTAAATCGCGCATTGGCAAATACGGATCCGCTTCCGTCATCACATCAACCAATTTTTCAGAATCACTAGAAGTTTCATGTGTAGTTTCGTGTTATTACCACCCAGCATGTAGTCAGTAAGACAACCCGTGATAGCGTCTGTTCTCTTTTACACACACAATTGAATATTTGAACCCCCCTCCGAATCAGTTGCACATGTCAACCGCTTTCTGGTATTACTGGATAATATATGTATCCAATATCACAGATAATATCCTGCGATACCAACAAAATATCCTTCGAGCTTAAATAATGTCATTTCTTGTAATGATTCTATGCAGTGATTTACTCTAGCACGCAGGTGGAGGAACTCTACTTCCTTGGCTTGGGTGCGGAATTCCACGGAAGCCCGCCGTCAACGGGCTCGTTCCGAACCCGCTGTGCAATCAGATCCTCCCACTCCTCCTTTGGCAACGTAGGAAGACCGAGAGCCTTGTTGCCCTCTCCGTCCCAGTCGGTCTTGTATTTTCCACCGAAAATGGTGTAGTGGAGGACGAGAAACGTCGCGAAGATGGGAGGCGGGTTCTCTCCGGCCGCCTTGAACATGCCCAGCCCCTCCTGGAGCTTGGCCTCCGCATCCACGTGGGAGACGGACCACTTCGCGCCGGACTTCTCTTCGGCAATCCTGAGTATGTCTTGTTGAGACGTCACGACGTCGTGGATGTGGACGGGCCCGCTCTTCACCTCCTGCGTCTTGCTAAAGATGGCGGCAACGGCTTTTGCGAGGGTGTAGCCCCGCGTCATGCTGACCCTGTGGCCGCTGATGCTCTCGTCGCCGACCTGGAGCGCGGTCCGGTCCTGGAAGTTGAACGCGTACGCCCCGTTCAGCACGCAGCCGATGATGGGGCCGGTCTGGATGACGGTCCACTTCATGCCCGCGCTCTCCGCCTTCTTCCGCAGGTGGTCCTGGATGGCGACCGCGTCCCTGTAGTACGGCAACTCGGCAACTTGCGGATTGGTGGAGAGGGCGGTGAAGTCGCTGGGGATGAAGTGCTTGACCGTGCCGGCGGCGACCGCGGCGTCGATCAGCTTGAACTGGTGCGGCCAGCCCGCCAGGGAGATGGTCGAGACGACGGCATCCTGGCCCTTCAACGCCCCCGTGAGGCTTTTCGTGGATTCGTAGTCGACGACCCGGACGTTGGCCTTGTTGTCCGGGTTCGAGCGGGAGAGGACTGTCACGTCGAAGCCGGCGTCGACGAGTTTGTCGTAGACGTATCCTCCGACGTATCCTTTCTGCCCATCCAGGTCAGTGTTATTCCGTTCTCGCCGCGCAGGGGATGGGATGATGCTTCCTTACCCCGACCAACGCGACTTTATGAATCTCGGCAGTAGTAAGACCAGGCATTTTGGCAAGCAGTGTGCGTTGTGTGTGGGATTGAAATGTCGTTGCTCGACAGCAGACCCTCAGCTCAACTCAGATCGCCTCTCTGCCTGGTGTAATATGAACACGCAGACGGGGCCAGCGTGTACCCAGCCCTGACGGCGTCGGTGAATGCCCCCGATCGTCCGTCGAGGGGGTGCTGCTCGTTCGCCGTGGCGCTTCCCCGGTGTGCGGGGACCGTCCAAAAGTTAGGGAAACGTGCGAAACTTTCGGCGATTCGACGAGGCCTTTGTTACCGACTCGCGCGATCGCCCAGGACTTACTTTTGTTGGCGTATGATCCGGCTCTCTCTGCAGTCCAGCAGTACCAAAATCCATCCGACCCCAATCTCTCAACCTGCCAGTCATTGTAAAACTCTAACATCTTTGAATGATGTTCGGCGCAGGTCTACAACAGTGGGTGTTGAGTCTCTCGAGGCTGGCATCCAGCGGCCAGAGCCTCCTTGGGGGCCTGAACTCTGCGCCTGGCAACGCGGCAGTGGAAGACGCGGTTGCGTCCTCGACATCATGCGTAAGTCCTCTTTCTCGACTGATCAGCTCCTTGTATTTGACTTGCTGATCATTCCAAAAAAAAGTGTGAAGCACTCGTCAAGTTGATGGGCAGCCACAATGTCGTGATACCCCACGACACAGCTTACGCCTCGCTGGTCGGCTCGTACTTCAGTCTCAAGAACGCAGAGACCCACCCGGCCTGCATTGTCATTGCCGAGTCGTCTAACGATGTCTCGACCGCGGTGAGATCTCTCACTCGGGGCTATGAGCTCCGCAAGGACAAATGCCAGTTTGCCATCCGCGGTGGCGGGCATACTCCCTACAAGGGCGCCGCAAGCATCGACGGCGGCGTCTTGATCGACCTGGCTCGTCTCCCGGCCTCGGGTGTCTCGTCGGATCGCAAGACCATCGTCGTGAGCCCCAGCCAGACCTGGGATCAGGTCACCGAGCAACTCGACCCGTACGGCCTTAGCACCCTGGGCGCCCGGGTCGCCGGCGTTGGTGTGGGCGGCGCAGTCCTCGGCTGCGGCACCTCGTTCTTCTCTCCTCGCTACGGCTTCATCTGCGACGTGGTCGAGGACTTCGAGGTTGTCCTGGCCAGCGGCGAAATCGTTCACGCCAACGAACGAGAGAACAGGGACCTGTGGAAAGCCCTCAGGGGCGGTGGGAACAACTTCGGCGTCGTCACGGCCATCACCATGCAGACCTTCCCCCAGGGAAAGTTCTGGGGAGGCCAGACGTTCCACGACATCTCGACACGCAAGGAGCATTTCAAGGCACACGCGGATCTCGCATCGATGCAGTCGTACGATCCCTACGTGCACTACATCAACAACCTCGTCCTCAGCAACGCCACCAGAAGCTGGTTCATTGGCAGCAGCTTGCAGTACACCAAGAGCTCCCCACCCGTCATCGAGCCGGCTGTCTTCAAGCCTTTCCTCGACATTGCTCAGAAGCCGCTGTTCCCGGGTGGCCCGACCAACACTATTCGCGTCGATAACGTCACGTCGGTCTCTCGCGAGTACGCCGCGTTGGCGACGTACCCGAAGAGATGGCTGTTCGCCACCATCAGCTTCGCACCCTCCGAGGAAATGATGGAGGAGTTCTTCCAAATGGCCGACAAAGCCTTCCAGCGTTACCTGGACCTCGACGGCTTCTCGGTCGCCATGGCCTACCAGCCGATTCCATCCGTCATGGCCGAGCGCCGCGGGGCATCGGACTCGATGGGCCCCATCCAGACGGAGGGCAACCTCATCTACGTCCACCTGGCGGTCTCTGTCGATGGCAACGAGGGCCGTAGCGATGATACCATCGAGCAGGCAGTGCAAGACCTGGTCGAGGGTGCCGAACGCAAGGCAAAGGAGATGGGCGTTTACCGCAGCTACCTGCAGGCGACCTACGCCGAAAGCTGGCAAAACCCGCTTCTCCGTCGCAGCCCCAGCACGCTGGAGGAGCTGATTGCAACGAGCAGGAGGTATGATCCCAAGCGGGTTTTCCAGACGCAGGTTCCGGGCGGGTTCAAGCTGCCCCAGGGAGGAGCTCTGCAGGATGAGCTGTGATGTCGCCGAGAATCTCAGAGACCACCGTTGATCGGCGCACGGTATTACCTGGACACCGTTGACTATGGACACATGGATAGCACTGCATTACCACGCAATTAACATTGGAATTTGAAACGCGAATTGTAGAACGCCACTATTGAACCGGCTTTCGCTAACCCTTGGGGAACTATGAGCTTATCTCGATAATAACAAAAGCCTGCGTGTCCGGCTATCTCGTGCCTAGGTTTATGGAAACGTACTTTTGTGGGAAGACAGCCATGCTCGGCCTAATTAGTTTTCTCTCTGGCACGGGAAAGCCGTCGAGCAACGCCAACTAGACGACATGGGCATGGTTTTGACATGTTGAACTTATTCCATGGTAGAATTTTCTCGCTGCCATCCCCCCCCTCTGGTGATCAATTGCCGTCCTGGGTGTGTGACGGAAAAGTCCTCCGAGCAAGAGTGAACCCAGAGTGCTGTGTGAAGCTTTGGGCGCAACGTGAAGCAAGTAAATGGGCAACGGGCTTTCACCTCTTAGCCCCCATTGGAAACTTGCAAGTTGCCAAATCTCCAGCACTCCGTTCTCCAGTAGACTCCGTTCTCCAGTAGACTCGTTCTCCGGTAGACTCCGTTCTCTAGTTAGCACTTCTCTTCGAGGATCGCCCATTGTCGGTTGCCCTCGGGCTCGAAGACCGGCGACCAGGTCCCCCAAGCATTTTGGCAGGGACATCATCGGCAGCTTCCCGAGGATTTTGCTTTTTCCCTTCGATGAAACGACTCATGTCTCCGTTGTTGCAGAGATGAGAGCTGCCGTTAGCCCCGGCCTTGGGAACTCTGTGTCTTGTTCTTCAGATTGTTACTCACTGGTCGTGGGGATCACATTAGGAAACTGAGGTATCTTCAGCATCAGATGTCGAAGTAAGTTTGCACATGAGATTTTCCATCTGCTGCCATTGATTTTCTATGATGATGACTGCAGTCTGGCTAGTTTTGAAAAAGGAAATAGAACTCCAGTCCCATCATGCCAATGCTCAAAGCCAACGCCATAAAGTTAGCCAGCGCTATGTGTGGGTTTCTGTTTACAGGGCTTCGTGGTTATCAACACATCGGTGTTCACTTGCAAGTGATTGGTTCGACTACATATTGATACTTATTCTAGGTAGGTAAAGTAGTGATGGTGATAATGATGTATTTGGCGTCCGGACTAGAAAGGAACGCGCCGGGCGATGCTAACATGGTCTGTACTAATCTCAACTACTTTGTAGGCCGCCATCTTTCCTTCAATAATGTTCGTGTTCAATATGTTAGGTAGATTTAAGCAAGAAATTATATTGCTATTATTTCTTTGTTACGTATTATACTCCGTATATATTTCATAATCAGTAATTAATGGAGAGGTACTCTAACACTTTATAATAGAATTTATAATTATATCAAATTATAAATACAATTCAATCATGTTATTCCGTAATTCTAGGATCTGAATCGCTTATATATCTAACTAGTGGCTTAGATAACAACCACACCCACACTTTGACAACCCTGCTTTCCAAACTTGTTTATCGTCAATGTAGCTGCAAGCAGATACTGGAATGGAATGTCGAGGCGATATTCCTTGAATATCCAGTTGCGTAGCTCCGCACCATCATACTGTCTACGCCGTACGAGGCGATTGACCCGCTGTGCGCATCGACGCTGCCCTCGGCCAGGAGCAGCAGACTTGAGAGTTTCTCGATCAAGTGGGCCGAGACCAGATCGACTGCCTCAGCGCGCGACGCCACAGACTTGATGGTGCTGGTTCGATGTGAGACTTTACCCGCCTGCTTCCCCGCGCCATCCAGCTGCTACATAGTATGTATCCGATGCAGGGCTCAGTTGGCTAGGTATTCCCCTTTCCTCCTTCGTCTTGCCCCAGTTCGTGCCTCTCCCTCCCCCCATGGTGTGGGCGGGGTGTTCCATTGAGAGCGTGAGACACTGCCTCTGCAAATGGATTAGGAAAATTACAGCGCCAAGAAGGTAGCAGCATAAGCTTCCCGGGTTCTGAGAGCTCCGCGGGGCCGGCTGTGCCGACCGACGCCCAGAGAAACAGGAGACTTTGAGATGGTATCGGCGAAACGGTGCGTCATCGATACATCTGAACGATCGCGATTTTGATGCTTGTCTCATCCATTTCCCCAATGGCGCATTTCCCCGTGCATAATAGCCGCTTGGCGTTTAGATGCTGGCCGGTTCTGTCCCGTAGGTACCGGTACCCCGTTCTGCCTGTGCACTCCGAGAACAATACCAGCGTACCTTGTTGAACCCCCGTCGCCCCGTTGAGGCCTCCAGCTAGTCATGTCTAGATGAACATCTGGTAAGGTACCAAGGAACATTCTAGCGACTGGCCAATGGCAGAGGACGTATGTTTTGAACTAGGAAGACTAGGAAGCTTTGATCATGGCCACGTCGTGAACCAACCTCGGCGTGAATGAGGGGTAAACCGAATATCTTTTTTTTTTGTTCTTTTGGTATCGGTTCCTATGTGTATGAACTGGGTATCGCTTCTTGTATGTATGAATTAGGACGTTCCGTCCGGTCCACTTAACGTCCGGTAGCATTGGCGGTGGTCGCATCTATTTCGACTCTTGTTATGCCACACGATCCTTTCGGCACTTCTGTAGCCTAATGGTTGGTGGTATAGGCCAGTCTCGCTTTCGGTAAGTTGCTCACTCCTCTAGCCTAACGCTGGGCTAAAGACGTCATCACCCTTATTGACTTCCCTCTGTTTGGTATCCTGTGCGTTGTTCCTGCTGAGGGCACCGCTATTCCCACTAAACAAGGCACTGTTACCCTTGACCTTGGGACGCTGAGGATCCTTCTATGATGCCAACTTACGCCAAGCTTTTTATAGAGCCATAAGATCTGCCCGGTTAGGGTCCCTATACTTTTTGAGTTTCTATACGAGGGGCTTAATCAATTTGGTACTCTCTGGCTGAGCAAGCGATATATTAGTCAGTATCAGTCTAAGCATGGAAGAGGGAGGGGGTTTCTAGTTATAATGAAATGGATTTAGCGGGTTCTAACTTATAGTTCCCCAATACTTATCTAGTCTTTTAGGAGGCTTGGTTGCTAGTATTTCTTGATAAGATTCTATTATACATATCACTTTATCTTATGGATCATGTTACATTAAAGAGTCTATTTTGTCTTTACTTAAGGTATTATTTTATACTAAGGAAAACGTTTTTTGGGTTAATCTCGTGGCTAGACCTTAATTAATAAGTAAAAATACAGTCAGTATAATTTAGCTAGATGTATAATAGAAGTATATATTAGTAATAAGAGAGTTAAACTTCAGTATAGCCTAGGTATAGAAATAAGCCGAGTCGATTTAAGCTTTCTATATTGCTTGTTAGCACTTAGCATAAATATAGATATATTCTTAAAATCCGTTATATCTTAAGGCCTAAATGTTATCAACGTCCTAGTATAATACCTTTTAATATGTAGAATAGTGTTACGACCCGTAAGATGCAACGAGACCAGGGAAGCCTAACAGCCAGCGGCTGGTGGGCTATATATATATAAAGCATGGAAATAGAGGGGTCTCTCTTAGAGACAGAAGAACTAAGGAAAGGTCATATAATAGTAAGATAAAAAAACAAACTATATACCAAGAATAAAGATACTATATTACAGGGATATAGATCTTATATATTAGATATAGAATCTGCCTTTAGAAGTGTTACGGTTAGATATCTAATAGTAGGGTTTCTATTAACAGTAAATAGAGGTTGATACTTAGTAATAGTAATCTCGGTTTATAAGTCTATTAATTACCTGGTGATCAATTATGTGGTTAGAAGTCGTAGATATAGCTTATATAGCTTTTTATTAATTAAACCACTAAGGTTAAATAGTAAAAGACATTTAGAGAATATATTATAAGTTAATTATTAGAAAGCTATAAAAGTCTATCCTTAAGTATATCTAAGTTTATCCTATATATAAGTCTTAATATATAGTGTTATATTAATAACTATTACTTAGCTATCTAATAATTATAAGTATTTACTATCTTTATATAAGGTAAATATTTACTAGATATTAGTAAATATTTATTTTTATAATTATAAATAATTACTTTATTATATATATATATACATATATTATCTTTATATAACTCATACTATAGTTGTTTTATTTCTTATAAATATTTATCTGTTATACTTATAAGGTCTATTATCCCTTTATTTCTTTGATAAGAGGTTATTTTAGATAGTTATATTACTCAATATTTCTTAGGTGTTGAATGGACTCTCTCCTGTCCATGAGAGTCCCTTACGTGTAAGGGGGTAAACAAAATATAGGGTGAACCAAAGATATATTATCTATAACTATCTCTTCTAACTATAAGATGGCTGTTATGTGACAGTTATATACTCAGCCATAAGGCTTAAGTCAGTTCGGCCTGAGTCATACACTGGTTTATACCTAAGGTCTAAGTATCTAATCTAATAACCTTTGTCCTTTATGCTTGACTTAAGGGTTTACCGTACGGTTATATAAGATTGCTATTCTAACACTTATAACTTTTTCTTTTTATAACTGTATATCTTTTATCTAATTAAAATCCCTTAAAATATACCTATAAATAGCTTTATATTTTTTTTTAGCTAGTCCTATCTATTAAATATATAATAAAGTTGTTTACCTATTGAAAGTAGAAACTCTAAACTTGCCTTTTTTTAACCTAAATAATAGATAAAATAAAAACTCTTTATATATATGTCTTCCTTATTGAAAAAGAAGTTTGGTAAGTGTATATATAAGCTTCTTCTTTAGCTTTACCTTAGCGATATACCTATTGTTACTAAGGTATAAATAACTGTTAATTAGAACTTGTTTCTCCTATTCCATCTATATATACTTTAATATATATCTTAAGTATGTTATATAATATAAGTTACTGAAGTGTTGAGTTTGGTGACTTCTTGGTGAACATGTCTATAGGGTTATGTTGTCTGTTAATCTATCTCACCTCTTAGATCTCTTTCTTTTTATATAACTTATATAAGCTTATAATATCTATTATTAACATCTTTTTATCTGTTATGCCTAGTTATATAAGGTATTTATATAGGGATTATGAATTAGAATATATAACCACTGGGATATAAGGTATTTATGAAGACGCTTTATGTGACCCTCTTACACTTGGTTAAGCTCCAGTGGAGTATATTGCCTTTAATCTTAAAGTCCTTATTTATATAAACAGTTTCTTCTATAAGTATAATTATATATCTAAGCTATAAGGATAGTTCTATGTTGTTTATAAGGGACCTATTAGTAAAGATATACATCTTTATATATATAAGGTTAAGTAGGATATAGGTAAGTCCCTTTTAGTGGTTATCTATCTACTATTTTAATTATATATTTAAGGCCTGAATATCTTTCTTGTCTAGGGCCTTAACTTAAGCAGTAATAGCTAGGTCGTATAATGCTTCTAGTTAATAAATAGAGGCAAGATAAGTACCTCTTGCTTTCTAGGATATATATTATTACTATATATTCTCTGCCTTTGAATTAACTTGCTAAAGGTTGACAGCTTAACCTTTCAGGGTAAATATAATATTATTATCTCTATATAAATAAATTTTTCTACTATTAAAATGAATCTCTTGATTAATAGTAAGTACTATTTTTAGCTTTATATAAAGTCCTTTTACCTATAGTGCTTCTTTTTTTTTTTTAGAGAATACCTTTATATAGAAGTTTAAGGTGTTATCTATCTATATTACTATAATACTAAAGGTCTCTATATCCTCAGCTATATAAAGGAGATATAGATTAAATATTAACTCTTTTATACCTAAGTCCTTCTTGTGATGTTTAGAGTAGGTTTTATATTAATAAAGGCCTAACTTTACTAGTCTATATAATAGCTTAATAATATATAGGAGTATACCTTAAGGATATCTATCCCTTAGTTCCTTCAGTAGGTATATAATAATAGTCCTGGTTAAGGTGTTATTAGATTAGATATATACTTATATAATATCTCTAAGCTCTCCTTAATATCTAAATAATTATATAAGGGTAGGTCTAAAGGTAAGGAGGAGTCTCTGGCTTATCCTCTAGATAGTGGGAGCTTATATAAGAAGTGTCTCTTTCTCTTAGTCTCTATAGCCTTAGATAATAAGTCTAGACTTTTTATATAGCTTAATGAATAGGTTCTTAACTTCCTTTACTATCCTTATTTTATAGATCTATATCTTGTTATATATTACTGGTTTATAATATATAAAGGAGAATACTTTTTTATTAATAAGGGAGTTAATCTTAATACTATTCAATTCTTTATATAGTGCTTTAGGGGTAATAATAAGGTTATTATATCTTAACTTTAGGGCTAGCTTATAGTGATCTTTTTCTTTCTAGGATAGAAAGATTTTTAGTTATTATTATACAGCCTTTCTCTGTCTCTTCTTAGGTCTTCTCCTCCTTTTTGGTTACTATTAAGGAGTTAGTTATACGATATCCTTAAGGTCTTCTAATAGTGTTTCTTCCCTAAAATAGGGCTTAACGTGTGTTATATAAAACTAGGTAAAACTATTAAGTATATTAACTGTTATAATATATCCCTTTATTCTCTAGATTTTATATAGTCTAGTCTATCCCTTATTTTCTCTCTATATAAAGACTTTACTCTATATAGAGAGTAATAGGACTTAGTAAAGGTTAAGGCTATTCTATATATTAATCGCATGATTAATTTCCACCTCAGCCCTAATGCCTTAAAGCATCTTTATTACCTTTTATATAGCCTTAGCTTACCGGGTGATATTATATGATAGAGGTAAATCCTCGTTAATCCTTAGATATATCCTAAAACCAAGAAGGGTTAATATTATACCGTACGGTCTAGCGGTGTTATTTAGGGCCTTAATTGCGATCTAAAGGATAACTTCCTTATCTATATTATAGCCTAACTCCTTATAGAGTATCTTATATATATATCTTAAGGGTGTATATACCTTTTTAACCTTACCTATAGCCCAGTGGACTTTAAATGGTATTTCTTTATATAATATACCTATAATCCTGGTATTATTCCTAAATTCTTTTAAGGTAAAGTGTATACCTAGGTTATATATAATATAGTCTAGAGGACCTATATATATATTAATCCAGTATTTTAGAAGTGTGTTCTAGGTGTCTTATATAGATAGTGACTTAAGGAATATTACTCTTTAGAAGCTTATCTCTATATTAATAATATAAAGGGTATTCTTATCCCTTAGTTATATAATATCTATAATAATCTTATAGTTAAAGTAATTCTTATCTTTAATTGAGAACTTAAATCTTCTTAGGGCCTAGTTATATAATTAGTAGTAATAATAGAACTTCTAGATCTTTTCTAGAATATTAAAATCAATATCCTTATGTCTAGCCTTCTTTAGGAGGTGGTATAGGCGATCCGTATAAGGATGCCTAAACCTCCTATAAAGTTATCTTAACTAGGTTTTAGTAAAGAACATCCTAGCCTCTATATAACTCAAGTTAAAGAATAGATATCCCTATTTTTATATAATAGGTATCTATTTACCGTTCTTTATAATAGTAGTGTTTTATATGTTATTAAAATAGGCTCTTAATCTATCTATATTATATAATAAGAAAAGGAATAGCATTAGGGTGTCTAGGATATAGTAGGTGACTTATCTAATTTAGTTGTCTATCTCTATTATTCCTATAGATATAATAGATTTATTTTCTCTAAACCGTATATTTATAGATCCTGGTTTCTATATTACCTTTATATATAGGTTCTCTTATAAGTATGCTATGACTTATAGCCTTCTAACAGTTAAGAACTTAGCTACTCTTATGTCCTATAATTCTCCTTGGTATATAGTGCTATAGGGGTCATATAATATAAATATCTCTCTTTCTTCTAGTGCCTATTTTAAAAAGATGTCTTCTCTGGTCGTATAATGAAGGAATAATATTAATACAAGGTGTTAGGAGATCTCCTAATCCTCCTGGTGTTCTTCCTTATCGTATGATTTATAGTCTTCTTGCTTGATAGGGCTTTCTTTTTCCACCTTTAAGAGATAGGTAGAAAAGTCCTTATATAGTTCCTGGTTAAGCAGTCTATATACCTAAAGGTATTAGTCTTTAGTATAGTTATACTCCTTATCTGAATAGTTAGGTAATCAATATCCTTCCTTTTTATATATAAAATATTTCTTAACTATATTTATATGAAAAGGTCTTAGTCTAGGCCTTTAGTTATTTTTCCCCTGAATAGTGGTAGATATAAGAGACCTCTATTATATGACTACTATTATTATTAGTCCTTATAGTTAGATATATATCTCCTGTCTATAAAGTGTATATTATATAAGGTAGTCTTTCTATCTACGGTAACCTATAATAAAGCTCTAAGTTTAAAAAAGAATTCCTTATATATATAATATACCTTTAGGTTGCTAAGGGCTATCTTAAGCTTTAAGGCATCTCGGTAGGCCTAGGTAACCTATATATAAAGCATTATTTCCTCTTAGAAGCCTAAACCAAGTGCTTGTTATATAAGGGGCAGCTTGTCTATTAACACCTCTAGCACTTCTATAGGTAACTTTTTAGGGTTTTCTCTTTTAACTTATATATAGGATATAGTACTCTAGTCAGTCTAATAGAGACTATAATTAATACTTATATTAAAAGATATATCTAGCATGTTATATATCTTATTTTATCGTATATAGGGCTAATATAATATAGGTAAAACTCTTCTATACGATCGGCCAAGATATCTAGGAAAACAGTATAGTATTAGTCTTCTGTAATCTAAAGGCGGCAATAGAAGCTAATAAACACCTTGGCCTTATTATATAAGATATTATATAGCTTTCCTATATAGTTTCTCTCTCTTCTCTATTCTTTCTAGAAAATAGAGATTATATAAGGGTTATATAGTCTATTTTAGATAATATATATCAATAGAAGGTCATAAATATCCTTCTATATAATAGCTAGGGTAATTTCCTTTATATATAGGAAGCTCTCTACCTCCTAGGTAACTTATGCCCTAGGTGGTGTTGTTTATATAAGTGGTCCTCTAGGCTCTTTAGCTACTTAAGTATCTTAGACCTTAATTAATTATATAGGGACCTTAGGTATATCCCTTAAAATATTAGGTTATAGGTTTCTGTTAGGCGTTTAGAGGGTGTCTATAGTTATATCAATAGGTGTTTCTTCTATTATATTATCTTCTTTTTCCCTAAGTAATTAGAAGAAAGCTGTAAGCTATACTTATTAAGAATATCCTTTTAGAAGATAAAGTGCTTAGATAGCTAGTAACTATATAAACTTATCTCTAAATATACAATTAATATCCTTCTATTATATTGGTAACCAGCCCTTAAAATCCTTATATAAGTCAGTAATAAGGTTATTAATTAATAGTTCTATTATAAGTATATTTATTATAATATAGCTAATATATATAGTCAACTCTTTTAATAAAAGGATCTCTTTAGTGATGTCTAGGGTGTTTGTCTAGAAGTATAGATCAGTTGTTTTCCTCTATATATAGATAGAAAGTAAGCTTTTAATTACTATTTCTTTATATACAACTTGGTTAAGGTCCTGGTCCTGTTAGCTGACCTTAATTTAGTCTTCTTAGCCCTAAATTAAAGCTATTATTATAGTAGTAGCTATATCGTCTTATATAGCGTTAAGTTATTATAGATATATATACTGTAGTATATAAGTTAAGGTACCCACTTACCGACCACCCCTATTTTCCGACCACCCAAAAATGCCTCATTAACCCTACTTTCTACCATAACCCTTCTATTTCAAATAATCCTTACTTTTACCACCTTTATCTAAATTACTTTATTTTTGATATATAACTTCTTTATAGCCTTATAGTTAAATATACCGGAAATAAGATTAATCAGGTATTAGTTGCCATTACAAAAGGCACTAGCCAGCGCCAGGTATCTTATATCTACAGTATCCCTAAGACCATATTATAAAGTCGCATCGCTGGCACTACCTAGACCAGTAAGTTAGCTTATTCTAACTACTAACGACTATGTATGAGTTAGAAGGCTAAGCTGGTTAGTTAGGTGTAAGTATAGGTTGATCTTAGCCTTCCTCTAACCCATCAACAGCTGAGGGAATTTGCCCATCGGATCCTTAAAGCTATAGGTGATAATAAGCCGATTAGGAAGAAGTGGGTGAATGCCTTTATTAAAAAGAATCCCTCTATTAAGGTCTAGAGAAGTCGCTCTATCGATTCTAGACGTATTAATAGAGTATCTACTAAGGTTATCAAGGACTAGTTTAAATATCTTATAATGCCTTATATCGCTGCTATTAAACCAGCTAATAGATATAATATAGCTAAGACCGACATCCTTAAGGGTAAAGGAGATAATAGGCTGGTCCTAGGCAGGGCTATAATAAAGGCAGTAAGGAAAAAGCAGCCTGGTTTATAAGCCTAGGTATCTATTATTGAGTGTATATCTGCTATAGGGACTTCTATCTATCCCTTAGTTATATATAAGGGTAAGACAGTCTAACAGCAGTGGTTCCCTCTAGACCTTAGCCCATATAATAGATAGGAATTCATAGTAACAGATAATAGATGGACTACTAAAGATACTGCTGTTGAATGGCTAAAAAGGGTCTTTCTTCCTTAGACTATACCCTCTTAACCTGATCAGGCCAGACTATTAATCCTGGATAGGTATAGGAGCCATATAACAACAGACTTTATATAGTTATACTATATTAATAACGTCCATCTGTTATTCTTACCGCTATATAGCTCCCATGTCCTTTAGCCACTTAATTAGTTAGACTTAGATTCCACATATAGGTAATGATCTTGTGTCAATTGATAACATCAATGGCGCGCCACATCTTTTGTGCAGTTTCATTTCTTAGTGGTTATGAGCCCAGCTTAGCTCTGTGCACGAGAGTGTGCGAGTTCGAGTCCGGTCGCACGCACGCATAAAAAATAGGATTCTTACCTAGGAGTTGCTTACCTAGGGTTCTTGCCTATCATAACATAACTGTGCAAGGCCAATAGTCTCTATAGCCCTTGAGGAGGTGACTTAGATTCCACATATAGGTAATGATCTTGTGTCAATTGATAACATCAATGGCGCGCCACATCTTTTGTGCAGTTTCATTTCTTAGTGTTAGTCTTTAGGCCTGTAAAGTCAGCCTATCGTAAGGAGCTAGGATATCTCAACCAGTGGATTAACTCTACAGTGGTTAGTAAGAGGAACTTTATTCCCTGCTATCAAAAGGCTTGCCTGACTGGCCTAACAGCCAGCAATATCAAAAGTGGCTAGAAATATATAGGCTTATGGCCTATTACTATTATAAAACCACTTATAAGTAGGCTATTAGTTTAAAAGGCAACATTATCAATAATAATAACACTAAATAAGATTAAAAGCAGTATCTAAGATACCTAAGATACCTAAGATAATAAAGGTTAGATATCTACTATAAAGTAGTTAACACTAAGAAAGATAAAAGAGCTAGATAACCAGCTATAACTATATACCTAGATATCCTAAGGCGACCAAACTATTGCTATATAATGCCAGCTCTTTAGAAAGGTGAAAAAAGGCTTTAAAGAGCAGTCCTTTGTGATAGCTACCGCTCAACATCAAATACAGCTCCTCCAGGCCCAAGTCAACAATATCACTAGCAGGAAGAGGAAGGCTATTACCCTAGACCTAAACACAAAGTTTATCTAAGCGACCTAAAAAGCGGGCCCGCCACTTGGTCGTGACGGAATTGGCCTTAAGTATGAATGTCGCCCAGTTGACATTCCAACAGTTTATAACAATCAAACGGGTATAGCAAGCGCAAATTAAGGCTGGTAAGGTTAAAAGTAATATAGATAAATCCAGTCTATCTAATTTACCTATTAAGGCCGAAAGCTGTATTATTATGGCATTATAGGGTGGTTGATAGTTAATTAAACAAGTAGTTATAGTTATAATGGCTTTATTCGCATGTGGTCGGAATAGGGGGGTGGTCGGTAAGTGGGTACCTTGACTTACTACTTTCTTAGAGTATTATATAATAAAATCTTTCTGCCTGGTTATAATTATATAGCAGATATAGAAAGAGTTTTATATACTAAACTAATAGGTAGTCTTTCTTTTTTTTACTGTCTGGTTCTACCTTTATAGGCAACAACAGTAAGGATCTAGGCTTTTAGCACAAGATGAACTCTTTAGAGTTCCTACCCTTATCTCTTTACTCTTACTGATCTGTGATCGTATAAAGCAATCACTTTATAATTACCTAAGCAACCACTAATTAGTGTTAAATAGACTTTCTCTTATCTATAAGAGTCCCTTACATGTAAAGGGGTAAACAAAATATAGGGTAAACTAAAGATATATTATCTATAACTGTCTCTTCTAACTATAAGATAGCTGTCGTGCGATAGTTATGTACTCAGCCATGAGGCTTGAGTCAGTTCGGCCTGAGTCATACACTGGTTTATACCTGAGGTCTAAGTATCCAATCTAAAGACCTTTGTCCTTTGTGCTTGACTCAAGGGTTTGCCGTACGGTCATCTGAGATTGCTATTCCAACATTAGGGTTTAATAATTGGTCTCCCCTCTAAAGGTCTTATCCTTAAGGCCTATATAAGTAGGTTATATCTCTTAGGGTAGAGGTTATTAATTATATTTTTTATTTTATCTATAATACTAATATAATATCTTGTAAAAAAATTATTAAAAGGCCTTTTCTACTTAATATTATTTAAACCTAACCTTAAAGATTAAAAATTTAGGTTTAATATTATACCTTACTTATTTTATCTGTTCATAGGTTATCACTATAAGATATTAATAGGAAAGTAAAAATACTATAAGTATACTTGTTAAGCTTATTCTTATAATATCACTATAGATATCATTTATAAATATAGGTATTATTTTTTTTCTATTACTATACCTAGGCTGAATAAAGGTAGTAGATTATCTTTTAATTTAGTCTAATCTGTTAGATTATAAAGAGAAAAACGCTTAAAAGCTTTTTTTATTATATTTCACTTTTTTCTTTTTATTATTCAAAGATTTATATATTAATCTTAATAGCGATTTCTATATATTATAGAAATTCTATTAGGGATTTTAGAATCTTAATAATTTTATCTTTTATATCTTCCTTAAGTCTTTAGTAGAATATAGAAAGTAAAGATTTATTAGTTATATAGAGTTTAACTGCTAGTCATTAGAATTTAGCTATATATATTAAGGCTGACTTAGTTTACTATAGTCTAATAAGATCTTATTTAGCTTATTTAACCTTATCTATATCCTAAAATAAGGACAATAAGGCTGTCTTAAATCCTAAGTATTTATATAAGATTTCTTTAGTTTTAGTTTCTAGGTTTACCTATTTATTTATTATATAGTCTATATTTAACCGCTTTTTTACAACCCTCCTAATAGATAATAATAATAGGCGTTAGGGGGAGATTACTGGTTCTACCTCTAAAAAACTAGTCTTTTAGCTCTATAAAGATTTCTAACAGCACTCTAATAGAGACCTATCTATCCCGATAACCACCACGTCATCAG
This sequence comes from Colletotrichum eleusines, assembly GCA_016807845.1. Taxonomy (NCBI): domain Eukaryota; kingdom Fungi; phylum Ascomycota; class Sordariomycetes; order Glomerellales; family Glomerellaceae; genus Colletotrichum; species Colletotrichum eleusines. The sequence continues at coordinate 6,489,398 of JADEZO010000001.1, read as the reverse complement.
TTTAGGCAACCAACTTAGAAACCTAAGCCAATAGAAGTAGGGGCTCCCGAAAGGGCCAACAGCAACCAGGGCCCCTTGTCGTAAGCTGCTTCCCCTTCTGCTGCAATCATCTGGAGATGTCTAATAGCACCATGACGGGTACTCATAAAGTCTGGAAATTGAAATTTCTCCCCTTTCTGCTTCTCGACGGCACATTCCCATAAACCTTACCTATGTATACTGGGTGGTATCCACATGCTGGCCTAATACACAAAGTATGGCTGGCGCGGACGGAAGCAAGGGCAGAGATAGCCTGGGCCAGTCGGCTAGACGTGCCACTGGGCGCCCAACTTAAAGATCCCGCCGCAGCGGACTCATTTACACCACAGATATCGGAAGTCTTTTATTAATACTTAACAATATGCTCTTGAGCGTTTGAGGAGTCTCGCCACGCCTAGAATGAGCATGCCGAAGTATCGCTACGGTTAACACTATGATCGCCCTAGCGTTGCTGTCTATTTATCTGGAATTTTATGTACGGTGTGGTGTTTTCAAAGGAAGTATAACTGTGATACCAAACGGTCTATTTAGCCCATAAGGGAGGGGATAGTGTTGCTTGTTTAACTTATGTAACACTTTACAGCTATGGGATCTATGTGAAGAACTGACCGATATATTATAGGACTGTTGAAGACCTTCTTTTAGAACGTCCTTGCCTTATCGGCAGGCTTAAGGTTCCAATGCCTTGTCAATAAACGGCGAGTGGGATAGGCCTGTCTGCCCTGGTGGCATGTTTGCTATAGTTATACCTAAGCCTATAACTAATCTTAAAAGCCAAGCTAATAGAACTAGGGTTCATTAAGAGCTCTATACTTCTCCTTATTGCAACTTACAAGCGCCTTCCTCTATAACTATCCTAGGAGGTTGATAGCTATCTTTCCGGAAGGTTATAAAGTCGATAAACCGCTATTTAGCTATATTATAGAGTATTGTAATCTATTGCCCGCTATATTCTCCTTTAGCAGCGATATTTCTAGTCTACTTTAATCTATCTTTGGTTTAAATTTGATTGTTAACGTTAACGTATCACTTTATTGCCTAGTTAATATACCAAATAACCCTATTAAGACGGCTGTAAGATTTACTGATTGGAAGACGGAACTCAGAACTCTCAAGAAGGAACTCGGAGTTCTCACAACGTAATTACAGTAATAAAAACGTATAGGTTACTAAAAACAAGGCACTTTTAGGGACTATTGGATTGGTAAAGAATAGAATCCTAGTTGGACCTAGAAGAAGCAGCCGACACAGCTCGGCTCTCAAGTAGACCCGCCATCGCCCGACAAGTTTTTTTATCGTCCATCTCAGACAACTTGTTTGGCCACAACGCCAACTGTCGATATTTTGACAATAAACCTGCTCTCCATAAACGAGTTTTCAAGTAAGCCTCTCGGCAGCCAATCGCACATATAGCCTATTTAACTATTTGTAGACCCCACCTCTTTGCCTTACACCACGCCACAGACATATGGCCCTTAATCACAGGCGACCATATGTAGGGAACCATGGATTCAAGGACAGAATATGGATACGGCGTATCAATTAAATCCAACTACGTGCCTATATATAAATGGACATTGTTCCTCTGGCTATAACTAGCTTAATGACAAATACTATCCCATCGAGTGCGGAAAAACGCCATTTTTGCCAAGGGCGGGGTATAGCCAATAAGGGCCAATAGTATTATTAAACTCATCCAATAAGCAACTAGATATACTGGTACCTCTGTTTACTATATATTCTGGTTGTGCCAAAGGTACCAACAATCACTATTAATACATAAAGGTACATTACAATCCAAGCAGCCTTTTCGAGTATATCTTGGCCGTGGTAGCTGCTTAGTAGTGAGGCTATTCCCAGATACCTCACCTAACGCTGCCCGGCGAGATAATGCACTCTTATTACTGCAATAAGAGCACCGTGAATTAACCTTTCTTGTCCCTTTTGTATGATGTTGCCAAGGAATAGAAGTATTCCTTTTGTCTGTAGGTTGCTGAGGTCGTAAATACCTTTGACCTCCTGCTAATGGTCCAAACTGTTGAATAAGCTGGGCTGCAAGCAGTCGTCGCCATTGGTACTAGGTCTTGACTTTTTGCCACTCAGGCTTACCCCAGGACTATAGGAAGAAGCTATTCACAACTACTACTTCTAGTAGGAAATTCCAGGCAATTGACTGCCAGCCTCCTCGGCGAATAGGGTGGCCGTATTGATAATAGGACCTCATCTGGTCACTTACATCAACCCCATTCATCTTGTGGTTATATTCATCAATTGCCCTAGGGACTGGAAGGTCCTTACTGACATCTGGGCCAAAGACTTGCCGGGCAGCCTTCTTAGCAGCAGAATCCCCAGCTGGGCGACGACGGCTGTGGATAACTTCCTGGCTGTCCTGGAAGACAGTTGACAGGAAGAGTACAAGAGCATTATCCTTCCAGGTGAATTGGTTAACCTATATACTAGTTAGGTAAGTAGGTAGACTAGGCTAGCTGGGCTAGTGACTTACCTCTCCATCTAAAGTAGGGATACAGTGTATTGCACCCCAGGGGATACCCCGTCCTTCAGTCTCTTTCTCAGCAACTAGGATCTCATCTATCCCACTATTCTTCCGGCAGGTACCAGAAGCTCCAACTTGTTGATTCCGTAGAGTATGAAAGAGACGTATAGAAGCAAAGAGGTTGTCAAGAAAGACGTGGTAGGTTGCAGCTGGAAGTAGAGAAATAAGAGTAGTTACTACCTGCTGTGTTGGTGTTAATAAAGCCAGCTTTCTAGTAGCCAACTGGGTGGGCTGGGCCTGAGGGACTAATGCGTATGGGCCTTTTCCATGTACGTGCCACAGTCACCGTATACAATAACCAGACTGGGCAAGGATCCAGATCTTATAGCCTGTTGGAGTTGGCTTTGTTGGTATTGTTGTTGTTTCTAGAGACCGGCCTGTAAATCGAACCATAGCCTCATCAACTGTAAGGTCTGAACCAGTTGTATAGAGGGAATCCCCAGTCTCTTGGATGTAGGCTGACCACTGGTTAACCTTCTGGTATACGTCTGGCATTTGATCCTGGGCCTGGCCCCGGCCCCGGCCGGGCTGGCTGGGCTGAAAATCGGCAGTGTTAAATATCCGTAGTCGCTGAAGTAGTAGTTGGAAACGGTCCCGGGATATAAACCGTGTAAATAAGTGGATGGGATCCTCCTTTTGCTGCTGGGTTGACCAGTAGGTTGATAATCTAGATTCCCTATGAATCCCCATATATAATAGGATCCCTAGGAAGAGGTAGATCTCAGCTGCTGAAGTTTTCCTCCATTCATGTACTCTAGCCCGTCTAGCCCGGGGGCCTTCCTTAGATGACGGTGCTGTATTCGTCCACTGAGCCCACTGCTCCACGAGGCTCTGCGGAACGTATTGGATGAATAGGTCCAGCGGGCTTGCTGGTAGCTGGCGTACCTCTTGGGCCCGGACCGGCACGTCAAAGGGTCTGAATGTACCCGGCTGCCCGCGTTCAACAGCCGGGGGTTCATGAGGCCGGACTGTGCTATTATCACATTTTTCTGGCGTACAGTCGGCAGTACAGGCGCCGGCAAGGTCCTCGGGAAGGATCTCAACTACAATACAGTTGCGTATGGAAGTGCCGGAAGTGCCGGAGGCGTCAGAAGCATCAGAATCACTAGAAGACATCGCGGCATTGAACAAAATGGTGATTTTGGTGGTGACAGGAGGGAAGAAATCATAGGTGCAAATGATGTTTCGTCATGTACTCATTGAAGTGCGGAGTAAAAGTGGGTATAATAGTGGGCATTTCTGGTCTTGGCAAAAATGGCGTTTTTCCGCACTCGATGGGATATTAAAGCCAAAGAGGGTACCTGAATTCACAATAGCCAGCAAGCCCCCAAGCACATCTCGGCAAACCTTAGACGATGGCTAGCTTTCACAAAGTAACCCTATGCATATCTGCCAGGATACAGATCGTCGGCTCTCCATGGTGGTATCCACAAAGTTAGCCTGGTGAACCTAGTGTGGTTGGCGCAGATAGGCGCAAGAGCAGATAGCCCGGGCCAGCCGGATTGACGTTCCGCTAAGCGCCCCACTTGACTTGCGAAAGGGGACGATGCGGATATACGCTGACCAAGTAGGGTGTGTTGCGATCACAGGGTGTACTTAGAATACCACCCCCAGGGTGGAACCCACACGCCCACCCATCAGCTCCACGCCAGCGGATGTATATTGTATTCCGAAGTAGCGTAGTCGCGCCCGCTGGCGAAGGCTGCAGTTCACAGCTGCAGCCAAAATGGGACAGCCCTGTAGCCCCCACAGCACGCCAGGCGCCAGATCTGGCTTTGCCCATCCACCACGCCAACCCCTGGACTCGGGGTAATCAGGTGTTTCTGCCAAGGCCCGCCTGTCGAACCTGGAAAGTGGGGCGGGCGCAGCCAATCACAGGAGATGCTGTCAACAACACATCTCCCTCGCGGGCTCTCGCCAGCCCATGCGACGTGATGCATTCCGCTGCAGTAAGTTCATCATAGAGGTAGGTCGCCATGTCTTCGGCGGCTTCAATGAGTATCTGGTGCAGCACCCATGCCTTAGAATCGGCTGAAGATGCGAAACAAGGTAAAAACCGGCTTTCGATAGCACCGATTACATAAGTAGGGAGCTTGTCCTAACCCAGCTTAAGGTGAATAAGGAAATTCTTTAAAGCGGAAAGAAACTGTTGAAAATGAGCTACTCCCACCCCAGGTGACATAGAACGTACTTACGGTTAGCCTCCAGCAATGTCATCCATACCCTAGCATACCGAAGAGAGGGCCACTACTAATTGACAGCTTTTAGTGTCTCTCATGACTTATATACTTAGCGATAACCAGCTATTAGAAAGGGTATAGATAAAGCAACATCAGCTATACAAGACTTTATAGGATCTATAGGCATTATTAGATAAATAAGGATAATAATCAATGTTAGATAAAAAGTGGTTTTTTAGAAGAGTTCGGCAAACATTACTGCTAGCAGGGGCTGTCAAATAGGGGCGTCAGCCGACGGTAGAGGTGTAAGCTTTATCTTAAGTGTACCAATATTAGATACAAAGGGGTTTTTAGGAGAGCTTAGAGAACATTACCGCTAGTAAGTGCTATCAAAGAGGGTGCCAGCCAACAGTAGAGGTATATACTACTTTTTATTAAGCCAATACAGCGCTTACCACCACTTAGTACAGCGTATACTAATATTAACTCTTACCCTTTTCTTACAAATACCTAGGACACACCGTTATATCAATCTTATTCCTAAATAGTAGGGTATCACATTAATACCTAAACACTCTTATTATGGTTACTATAGAGTATATACCTATGTAGAACATAAAATGGTTATACCCCTATAGTGTTTAGCTCTAGATATAGGGTATTAATACTTACACCGTTAGACCACTAGTTTACAATCGCATTAAGGGCATATACCCCTATCTTACAGATGTATTGGCTCACAACATCTAATATACCTCTTTATATAGGCTTACTATACCTACCCCTAGCTAAAAATATCGGCAAGGCGTAATGTATAAGCCTTAGGCTCTATACTTAAAAAACCTTATTTATATAGGCGGTTTACTTATTATCTATCTTAACACTAGACTATCTATATAGGGAAGCCAGGTCCTCTCTTCTTAACAGTGCCTATATTAACATGCCGACACACCTTTTTACTAACTTACATAGGTGACTCCAAGAAGCATGGCTCTAGTTCCATACGTCCAGAACCTGATTAGACCTAGGGGCGACACGTTCCTATACTTGTCCATCTCGCTAAAGTTGAGGATACTTCTGCTTCCTGATCTCCTATATATCTCTTCTACCACTATACCCCTCTTAATACTAACATCAATGGTAGTAGCGGCATAAATCAAGAGCCCTCCTGTTAGTAGAACTTCCTATTAATAATATATCATATATACTCTACCAAAAGTATAAGGCCTAGGCCTAACGCTATTACTATTCTGCTTTTTACAGTAGAGATAAAAGTAAATATATTCAGGCTTATATATGTTTTTTCTCTATAAAAGGGTTTAGAAACCGCTCTATAGTCTAATAATAGCTTTAAACTAGAGAAAATCTAAAGCCTATAATTGGACTGATACTGTAGCCAATATATCTATTAACACGCTAATGCTTTAGAGTATTATTCCTCTCTTTTGGAAAGGAATAAAAGACATATTCAACAGAATCAAGAATATTAGTTCTTCTCTTGCAATGGTCATCGCTTGGCTTATTATTCTTCCTGTCTATCTGTCTTTTTTAATCCCTCTATATACTTTTATAGCTATAAGGACTTATTATAAAAGCCTATATACAGTATTTTTATCCTTTACTCCCATAAGCCGACTCCTAACTTTCACCCTTACCTTAGCCTCCAGTATACTTATTGCCTACCTAATAAAGTAGGGGCATCCTTTATGTCACGTAGACCATGACCACCGCCAAGTAGGTCCCAGATATATATGGCCAGCTATGAAGGTATGTTGACATCGACTAACAAATTCATACTTAGTAAGGTCACCACGGCCCACACTGGCAAAAGCTGTATCGTAATGATGGCACCTCATCACCTTAATATCCTGCCTGTGAGGGTGTCTAAGGCTAAGATCGTATAGATTAGAGGAGTCAACGTAGAGGCAGTTAGGGGCTAATGCTGACTATTCCTTGTAAAACTCTTGTGAAAACCCTCGATGCATTCGTCGCCGACACCATATCCCACAACCCTAATTACGATGCTCTAGATTCGCTTCATGCGACTGTGACTAGAGGTCAGGAACTAGACGGCCTGATCGCTCTGTTGATACCACAACGGACCTCGCCCATCCAGCGCACGAAATTGATAGCTACATCAGTTACCAAGATCCCTGATATGCCAAATAATCTTGCCAGCATCGATGGAATCCTCTGCAGGCTAACGCCGCAGGCATACTCCTTTGCTTCAGATGGGGAACCTAGTTGGATGTCGTTATCCTTCGTGCATGTTGAACGATTTCGTGTGCTGCAGCCAAGGGGAGCCGTCCCAGCAATGACCCTGCAATTACGGAAGGCTGAATAGCCAACCAGCGACGGATGAAGTTGGCAGCGGTAGATTTCCTGGCGTTGAACGAGAGGTAGAGCAGCTCTCTACTGACTTTGGCATCTATGATGCCCTTAGACATACGACAGCATATTGTCCGCAACAAGAGAAGCACAAGCGCCGCTGTAACAAAGACCAGTAACATGCGCCAAAGCTTCCGGCATATTAACTCTTGAGGCGAATACACCTGTCTATCGTGGTAATAACGAACTGCTCTCTTTCGCTTTGGACCCCGAAAAAATCGCGTCTGAGTCTTTTACGCTTCGTTAAATCTCCTACACGTGTAACCTCAAAGTGTTAGGCAGGAACTCAGAGTGACGAGTCCGCCAACCAGGATATCTTTGGTGCAAGACACGTCGCTCGAACTGGGTTAACCCGAAGATTCTTATAGTTTTGTTTGGTGAAAGAGAAGAAATGCCATAGTGGGCTTGTCTTAATTGTTTGTGATAAGGAAAACTAGGACGGGTGACCGGCTATATGTACGTTCCGGCGGTAAGCCATACTGGATCCCTAAAATTATGCCGAATACGCTATAGGCTATCTCTAGCGCTATGTAGAAATAACACCTTTAATATACTCGCTTTAATAATCCTATTACTATTAACAATAGTAGGAGTTATATAGGTCCCGGTATACCTTTTTTACCGTATAATTGCCACTCTATATACTTCTTACGTCGCGGATAACTCCAAGCTTTTCCCCAACATATATCGAAACCTGGCCACCGCTAAAGGCGCTCCAATCAAGGAATTTACCTTTATTAACATAAATAACTTCTTTATAGTAACGATCGTCCAGTATGGCTTGGAGAGCACCAGGAGAGCAGTAGAGAAATGTCGTAATACCATCGAATGCGACGGGCATATCCGAGGACCACTCGATTGCACCGGCCTCGGTCGGCAGAACAAACCCCCCGACCCGAATCTCTCGCAATTTCAGATACGTTAGCCTATTGGAGTGGGAGTACGGCCACCTACCTCATCATACTGGGTGATGTTGTAATGCGCGGCGAGTGTCGCAACCTTTAGCTACATCCGAGTAGGAATTCAACACAACAACACAACACTTGGGTAAAGATTTCCATTCTTCTACACCTAACCAGGCAAGACCATGTGAGTGGAGGCGACGCAATGAGCGAGGGCGATACCTGCGTATATTGCTGCTATCCGAAGGTAAAGAGGAAGAAATAGGCTGGGCAACAAGCAGCCCAGCAAAAGGTGAAGTGGCTGCTCGAGGCTGGCCAATCAGGTGCTGATGCTAGTCACGTGTCCATGGGCGGCTCAACAGATCAACTTTCCTCAGGTACCTTTTGGGCTGCCTGGCTGAAATAGGTAAACTCGCTGGGTAAACGTCGGCATCATGGATATCTCCACTAAAACAAGGAAATCCGATGGCACCTGCAGTTTTCCCCTGAGGCCGCCACAAGGCGGTGAACAACCTAGGCTAGCGTGCTGAGCCTGGCATTATGTATGTGTCGGTGGACACCATCTATTTTCCAGCATTGCGGTCCTGGCTGTCTTCCTCAACTATCAGCACACAAGAATCAACAGAATTATGGCGATTGTGAACGAGCCTCGATGGAGAGGCTCGTCATCAGATATGTACGAGACTGAGCCTGGAAAAGTTCTAAAAGTACCAAGAGTGGTTCCCTCTACAAACGAAAATCACGAGGTTTTTAATCGAGACAGGGCGAAAGGATATAAAGTAGAACAAGGGATCTATGAAGCTCTTGGATAGAACGAGCTGATACTTCCGTTTGTTTTTTCTTCATAGAGTGTGTAGTCTCTACTAACAGATGACAGGATTTATGGATGCCGCGAGTTCGAAGGCCGCCAAGGATTGTTGCTGGCCCAAGCCGACAGAAATTTGCAGGAAATCCTTGAGGAGGGAAAAGCCACCACGGCTGAGCGACAACGATGGTGTCGCCAAGCAGCAGGTGTCATAGCATACATCCACGATCGGGGCGTTGTGCACTCTGACCTTCGGCCTGAGAATTTCTTAGTGCATGGGCAAGACATTTGGCTTAGCGACTTTAACGGTTCGTTGTGTGAAGAGCGTGGTCTAGACGGCGAGCAGTTGCCTGACGCTGGTTTCTGGAACTTGAAGTTTGAGACAACGCCGGCTACGGACATATTTGCCCTTGGCTCTGTGTTCTATGCCATGTTGACCGGATGGTGGCCTTTCTGCAAGCCTGGTGTTGCAGACAGTCTGAACAGGGAAAACCCTGACTACTACGATGAACAGGTTACAAAAAGATTCAAGACAGGACATTTCCTAGATGTTTCTTCTCTACAGGGAGGACATATCATCATGGGCTGTTGGACTGACAAATACGAGAGCGCTGCTGATGTGAAACGGGATATGGATTTAGTGATGTAGTGTTAATGAGTGTGGATTCAGTTTGGTTTTGGTCGTGAAGCTTGGACAGCTTTGTGTGGCTTGTATCAAGCGTAAGCGCCACAGAATGTAGCTTACATTACGTATAGACCCGGTTGAAAAAGTATTTTTAGACTAAAATTCTTTTTATATAATAGTTCTAAAATAAGATAACTACTTTCTATAAATTCTACTTAATATCTAGACGCTATAGTTTATTATAGTTTTAAGCCCAGCTCTTTATATGAAATAGCTTCTAGATATTGTATTTAAATATATTGTTTATTTTTCTTAAATTACTTTCTACTCAATCAAGACTTTATTAAGAAAAATATTCTTCAAAATAGATAAAGTAATAGACTATAATAAGTCTATTAAACTTTATACTATTAAAGACTAGCTAGAATAATACATTACTTTGAAATATTATATTTATAGTAGAAATATATAGTAGTATATTAATCTAGATAATAAGTCTAAAGTAAAAATTATAGATAATTTAGCTATTAAATCCATTTAAAATAGGTTATAAAGTATAATAAAAGAAAACTTATATTAAAAGTTATTTTATATTTAATACCTAGTATAGTTATTTTTTATATCGTTAATATTAGTAGAGATAAATCTCTTAAAATATTCAATAAGAAGAAATAAGTCTATAAAGCTATTAAAAATAGGTTTATATAATACTTAAACCTTCCCTTATAAGTCTTATTAAGATAAAGCTTATAGATAAAAACCTAGATAAGAAAAATAACTTAATATTAATAGATAAAATCGATATATCCTTAAAAGCTTTAATTAGAGTTCTTAAATAATAATATACTCTAAATAACTTTAGTATATTAAATGAAGTTTAAAAAGAATATTTATTAATACTGGTATACACTGATATTAATATAAATCCTACCATGTTATATATAGAATAATAAAATTTCTACCTTTATGTAAAATAATATAAAATACCTAAAGTTTAAGGACTTCTTATTATAAAAAACTTTCTTAAGGTAGTATTAGCTTGTTTTATATCTATATAGGGAAAGAATACACTAAATTAAACGACTAAAATAGAAACTAATACAGAACTAATATAACTACTTAATATATATAGAACAGTTTTTATATTACTTATCTAAAAAGAATCTAGGTTAAAAAGGTAAAAATACTAAATATATTTACTACTTTATCCAGAAAATTAGATAAAAATAATAAAAACTAACTGGAGAAATAAAAGAATATCTATATAAGATATCTATTATAATTATACCTAAAAACTATCTATAGGTTAAGGATATCTTTTAGGGCTGTTTTGACTAGATAAGCCTAAAATACAGTAAAAAAGAATTAGTAAAACTATATGACTATCTAAAAGAATAGATAGGAATCTTTATTATATATATTAATTAATAAGAGTAGAATGAAAGTATTAAATTAAATATCTAAGAAAGAGAATTTAATAGAAAACAAAAAGAAATCAATCTATTTTATAATTAGATAAAAAAGGAGTTTCTATTTAATAATTAAACTTTACTAGTTATATAGTAAGTAACCTATTACTGCTAAATAAAGAATTTAATAAAGAAATCGTCTTATATAGGATATTCTCCTATAGCTTTAACGACCTATACTTTCTTTCTAAAAGTATAAGATATAATAACTATAGTGCTATCTATTTAGTTAGTAACCTAAGTCTATTAAATAAAAGTTAATTTATAATATTAGTCTGGATAAATATATTGAAATATAATCTATTTTACTTCTAGTTATCAAAAAAAAGAAATAAGAGTTATAAAAGGAATCTTTATTTAAAGAAATAAACTAAAAAACCTTATTCTAAGTAATATCTACTATACAGAGAACTTTTATATAAATAGTATCTTAAAAGTAAGGCTTTGAAAAATAGAAATCTAGTTTTATAGTCTTAACTATACTTTTAGATTTAGTTTACTTAGAAAAGATAAACTAGTCTATTAACTTATATATAAGTATAACTTAATCTTTATATAATATAATCCTTATTTAATCTATATTTCTTGATATAGCATAATAGAAGTACTTAAATTTTTAGAATTTATTTATAAAATAAAGAAAATCTTTTTTTAGTATTAAAAAACTAAATAAATAATACTAAGATCTAGTATCTATATTTAGGATATCTTAAATGTAAAACACTTTAATATTTAGTATAAAACGCCTAAAAAGTTCAAGTCTAAAAATTATTCTATCTAAAATATAAATATAATATAATAATATATACCTTATAAGTTCTTTCGAAAGAGATATTAAAGGTAAAAATAATATTATTAAATGGACTCTCTTCTGTCCATAAGAGTCCCTTACACGTAAGGGGGTAAACAAGTATAGGGTGAACTAAAGATGTATTATCTGTGAGTGTCTCTTCTGACTATAAGATGGCTGTGATGTGACAGTTATATACTTAGCCATGAGGCTTAAGTCAGTTTGGCCTGAGTTATATATTGGTTTATACCTAACGTCTAAGAATCTAATCTAATGACCTTTGCCCTTTATACTTAACTTAAAGGTTTACCATACGGTTATATAAGATTACTGTTCTAATACTTATAACTTTTTTTTTTATAACCGTACGCCTTTTGTCTAATTAAATCCCTTAAAATAAACCTATAAATGGCTTTATTTTCTTTTTAGTTAGTCCTATCTACTGAATATATAATAAAGTTGTTTACCTATTAAAAACAGAAACTCTAAACTTGCCTTTTTTTAACCTAAATAATAGATAAAGTGAAAACTCTTTATATATATACCTTCCTTATTAGAAAACAAGTTTAGTAAGCGTGTATATAAGCTTCTTTCTTAACTTTACCTTAGCGATATACCTACTGCTAGTAGGGTGTAAATTACTTCTTACTTTCTAGCAGTATATAAACCTCTCTTTTTTCTATATTTTTTCCTTTTTTTCCTTTTTTTCTCTTTATATCTATATTGAATTTTTCTTGTATATTAAACAATATTGTATATATCGTTAATCCTTTTAATATATAAGTTTATCTAACTCTTCTTTATTATTATTATTCATCTCTTTCTTTTTTTTCCTTATAGGCTACTGATTACCTAGAAAGAGACTTTGTTCCTTACTATATATCTTTATATATTTCCTTTCCTTTTTACCTATTAACCTATTAACTTTAATAGATTAATTATATACTTATTATTATAGCTGTTTAAGGTTGTTAGCAGTCTAGTATCCTTAGTAATTATTACTTTTATATAGATGTAGATAGTGATTGCTAGCTAAGTATCCTAATAGTTTTGCCTGGTAATTACCGACTTATATATACGCTTTCCCTTAATATATACTTCTTTTTCTTTATCTTTTAGTATTTATATACTAATGTTTTCTAAAGCGGTAAATAAGATCTTTTTAACCTCCTATTAAATGATATTAAGATCTATATTACTAAAGGTATATCTACTTAAGAGTTTATTACCTTTATTATCTGTCGATCTTTATATATAATTAGCATTATAGTCTAGTCTTATAGCCAGGTCTATATAAATACCTATAACCGTTACACTAGCTATAGAAAGAAATACTTCTACTAGTGTTGTTATATATACCACTTTTAGTATAGTACCTATACTAAGTATATCTTTTAGTTAAAGACAGCTTAATATATCTACTATAACTAGGGTGATAATTTAGATAGTGATAGTAATCCTAGATCTAGTTTAGGTTTAAATAATAATACTAGTAGCAGTAGTAGTCTAAAGCAGCTTCATGCTTATATATCTATAAAGAAGTCAGGTATCTCTAGGTTCTCTAGCTTTAGCCAGCTTTAGCTTCTTTCTAGTGTTTCCTTTAGCACCTCTATAGTTATTAATAAAATATAAACTATATTTTCCCTTTCTTAGACTTATATACTTAGGCCTATCTTTATATATAGTGGTAATTTAGAAGGGACTTAATAGGATTAATATTAGGATTAGTCTTAAAGATAAGGTATAATGGTTTTTGTATGATACCTGAGTTAGTTAGTATTAACTTTTAAGAAGTAGATAGTTAGTTTATATAGGTAAGTGTATAAGTAACTATTAATTAGAACTTACTTCTCTTATTCTATCTATGTACGTTTTAATATATATCTTAAGTATGTTATATAATATAAGTTACTGAAGTGTTAAGTTTAGTGACTTCTTAGTAAATATATCTATAAGGTTATCTTGTCTATTAATCTATCTTACCTTTAAGATCTCTTTCTTTTTATATAACTTATATAGGCTTATACTATCTATTAATAACCTCTTTTTATCTATTATACCTAGTGATATAAGGTATTTATATAAGGATTATAAATTAGAGTATATAACTATTAGGATATAAGGTATCCAAAGTGTATAAAGTATCTAGTTAAGTGTTATACTTAAGGTAATCCCATTATTAAAGCTAGTAGTTATACTATATAACTCAGTTATTAAGACGCTTTATATAACCCTCTTACACTTAGTTGAGATTTAATAGAGTATATTACCTTTAATCTTAAAGTCCTTATTTATATAAGTAGTTTCTTCTATGAGTATAACTATATATCTAAGCTATAAGGATAGGTCTATATTCTTTATAAAGGACCTATGAGTAAAGATATATCTTTATATATATAAGGTTAAGTGGGATATAGGTAAGTCCCTTTTAATAGTTATCTATCTACTATTTTAATTATATATTTAAGGCTCTTGGAATAGCAATTTCACATGACCGTACGGTAAACCCTTCAGTCAAGCACAAAGGACAAAGGTTATTAGATTGGATACTTGGACCTTGGGTATGAATCAGTGTATGACTTGGGCCAAACTGACTTAAGCCTTATGGCTGAGTATATAACTGTCACATAACAGCCATCTTATAGTTAGAAGAGACAGTCACAGATAAAACATCTTTGGTTTACCTTATATTTTGTTTACCCTCTTACATGTAAGGGACTCTTATAGACAAGAGAGAGTCTATTTAACACTGATCAGTGGTTGCTTAGGTAATTATAAAGTGATTGCTTTATATGATTACAGACTAGTAAGAGTAAAGAGATAAGGGTAGGAACTCTAAAGAGTTCACCTTATATTAAGAGCCTAGATTCTTACTGTTATTACCTATAAAGGTAGAACCAGATAGTAAAAGAAAGAAAGACTACCTATTAGTTTAGTATATAAAACTCTTTCTATATCTACTGTATAATTATAAACCAGGTAGAAAGATTCTATTATATAATACTTTAAGAAAGTAGTATATACTATAGTATATATATCTATAATAACTTAACGCTATATAAGACAATATAGCTACCACCATAATAATGGCTTTAATTTAAGGCCAAGAAGACTAAATTAAGGTCAGCTAATAGGACTAAGACCTTAACTAAGTTATATATAAAGAAATAGCAATCAAAAGCTTATTTTCTATCTATATATAGAGGAAAGCAACTGATCTATGCTTCTAGATAAGCACCCTAGACATCACTAAAGGGATCCTTTTATTAAAAGAGTTAACTATATATATTAGCTATATTATAATAAATATGCTTGTTATAGAACTACCAGTTAACAACCTTATTACTAACTTATATAAGGATTTTAAGGGCTGGTTACTAATATAATAGAAGGATACTAATTATATATTTAGAGATAAGTTTATATAGTTACTAGCTATCTAAGCACTTTATCTTCTAAAAGGATATTCTTAATAAGTATAGCTTACAGCTTTCTTCTAATTACTTAGGGAAAAAGAAGATAATATAATAAAGGGAACACCTACCTATATAACTATAGACACCCTCTAAACGCCTAACAGGAACCTATAACCTAATATTTTAAGGGATATACCTAAGGTCTCTATATAATTAATCAAGGTCCAAGATACTTAAGTAGCTAAAGAGCCTAGAGGACCACTTATATAAACAACACTATATAGGGTATAAGTTACCTAAGAGATAAAGAGCTTCCTATATATAAAGGAAATTACCCTAGCTATTATATAGAAGGATATTTATAACCTTTTATTAATACGTATTATATAAAATAGACTATGTGACCCTTGTATGATCTCTATTTTCTAGAAAGGATAGAGAAGAGAGAAACTATATAGGAAAGCTATATAATATCTTATACGATAAGGCCAAGGTGTTTATTAGCTTCTGTTGCCGCCTTTAAATTATAGAAGACTAATACTATACTGTTTTTCTAGATATCCTACCCGATTATATAGAAGAGTTTTATCTATATTATATCGGCCCTATATAACGATAGAATAAGATATATAATAGACCAGATATATATTTTAATATAAGTATTAATTATAATCTCTATTAGACTAACTAAACTACTATATCCTATATATAAGTTAAAAGAGAAAACCCTAAAAAGTTACCTATAGAAGTGCTAGAGGTGTTGATAGACAAGCTACCCCTTATATAACAAGCACTTGGTTTAGGCTTCTAAGAGGAAATAATGCTTTATATATAGGTTACCTAGGCCTACCGAGGTGTCTTAAAGCTTAAGATAGCCCTTAGCAACCTAAAGGTATATTATATATATAAGGAATTCTTTTTTAACCTTAGGGCTTTATTATAGGTTATCCTAGATGGAAAGACTACCTTATATCATATATACTTTATAGACAGAAGATATATATCTAACTATAAGGACTAATAATAATAGTAGTCATATAATAGAGGTCTCTTATATCTACCAGTATTTAGGGGAAAAATAACTAAAGGCCTAGACTAAGACCTTTTTATATAAATATAGTTAAGAAATATTTTATATATAAAAAGAAAGGATATTAATTACCTAACTATTTAGATAAGGAGTATAACTATACTAAAGACTAATACCTTTAGGTATATAGACTGCTTAACCAGGAACTATATAAGGACTTTTCTATCTATCCTTTAGAGGTAGAAGAGGAAAGCCTATCAAGCAAGAAGACTATAAATTATATGATAAGGAAGAACACCAGGAGGATTAGGAGATCTCCTAATACCTTATATTAATATTATTCCTTTATTATATAACCAGAGAAGATATCTTCTTAAAACAGGCGCTAGAAGAAGGGGAGATATTTATATTATATAACCCCTATAGCACTATATGCCAAGGATAATTATAGGATATAGGAGCAGCTAAGTTCTTAACTATTAGAAGGCCATAAGTCATGGTATACTTATAAGAGAATCTATATAAAGGTAATATAGAAACCAAGATCTATAAATATACAATTTAGAGGAAATAACTCTATTAAATCTATAGGAATAATAGAGATAGATAACTAAATCGGATAAGTCACCTACTATATTCTAGATACCCTAACACTATTTCTCTTCTTCTTATATAATATAGATAGATTAGGAGCCTATTTTAATAATATATAAAACACTATTATTATAATTAACGGTAAATAGATATCTGTTGTGTGAAAATAGGGATATCTATTCTTTAACTTGAGTTGTATAGAGGCTGGGATATTCTTCATTAAACCTTAGTCAAGACGACTTTATAGAAGGTTTAGGTATCCTTGTACAGATCGCCTATACCACCTTCTAAAGAATGCTAGACATAAGGATATTGATTTTAATATTCTAGAAAAGATCCAGAAGTTCTATTATCACTACTAATCGTACTACTAGACCCTAAAAAGATTCAAGTTCTCACTTAAAGATAAGATTTACTTTAATTATAAGATTATCATAGACGTTATATAACTAAGGGATAAGAATGCCCTTTATGTTATTAATATAGAGATAAGCATCTAAGGAGTAATATTCCTTAAGTTACTATTAGTATAAGACACCTAGAATATGCTCTTGAAATACTAGATTAATATATATATAGGTCCTCTAGACTATATTATATATAACTAGGTATAAACTTCACTTTAGAAGAATTCAGGAATAATACCAGGATTATAGGTATATTATATAGAGAAATACCAGTTAAAGCCCACTGGGCTGTAGGTAAGGTTGAAAGGGTATATACACCCTTAAGATATATATACAAGATACTTTATAAGGAGTTAGGCTATAATATAGATAAGGAAGCTATCCTTTAACTAAGAATATAAATTCACGATGGTCAAGGGAAAGATAGAGAAGAGTAAAAGGTAGAGGTAAAAGTGTTGATATTCATGATCATAATTCTTTCTCTATAAGGGAAATATTATCTTCTTATATAAAAGGTTATAAGATATATTGTAACAGATTATTTCTAGATATCTTAGATATCTAGGGGTTATAAAGTATGTAGGGTTTATCTTTGGAATCTAGGAGTTATTCTAGATATCTAGGGGTTATTTTAGGTATCTAGGGGTTATTCTAGATATCTAGGAGCTGCTTTAGATATCTAGGGGTTATTCTAGATATCTAGGGGCTGCTTTAGATATCTAGGGGTTATTTAAGTAAGACTAGCTTAGTTACTAGTTTTACTAATGTCTTAGAGACAACCTATATACTTTTCTTATCCATTTTACTAGTAGAATCTAGTTATCTCACTTATATTATTATATAACCTTTAGTTATAGTGTTAAATAGAGATTTTGTTATAAGAAATAAGAGTTATTAATTCTTAATTCTTAGTTTCCTCCTTAAGTTATACTTATAAAGTGTAACTTATAAAAAAATATTTATTATAAAACCTTTATTAAGGGAAAATTGTATAGTTATAGTTATAGAAAAACCTTTATAAAAAATAAAAAAAATTATAAGGGGAAACCTAGTGTATAAGCTGTTTAACCTTTCTTTTAGAAAGTAATTCTTTATTATCTATAGTTTCTTTAGGTAAAAACCCCTTTATATTTAAGTTTATTGTCTCTATAAAGTATTTAAATACTTCTTTATTAACTGGTTTAGTAAAGATATCTGCTATATTATTTCCAGTGTATATATGATATAAAGAGACTAACTCATTATTAACAGCTTGTCTAGAAAAGTGGTATCTTATATCTATATGTTTAGCTTTCTTATGCAGTTCTGGATTTTCAGTTATCCTTTGGGCTGCTTCATTATCTATTAATATAATAGGCTTATTAAGAGTTAACTCTAAATTCAACTCTTTATATATATAAGAGAAAGAGTTATATAGATATATAGATTCTTTTATAGCTTCACATAGAGCCATATATTCAGCTTCACAAGTAGATAAAGCAACTGTTTTCTGTTTTATACTATTCCAACTTATTATATTATAGTAACCAAAAGTACTTATATATCCAGTTGTAGACATTCTATCATCTAGATCTCCAGCCCAATTAGAGTCTGAAAATAAGATTAACTGTAGGTCTATATTACAGTTATATATTAATCCAAGGCTAGGGTATTTATTAAGATATCCCCATATTCTATCTAGAGCTACAAAGTGTTCTCTAGATGGGTTACTCATATATCTAGCACATAAATTAACTGGATATGTTATATCTGGCCTAGTTTTTAAACTAGCATATAGTAGCGATCCTACTTCTTGTTGGTATCTTGTTATATCTTCTTTTGTTGCTTGTTCTATATTTTTCCTTAGTTTTATAGAAGGTAATATAGGGGTATTATAAGGATTTATATCCTTTTTATTATACTTTTCTAGTAGTTTATTTATATATTTTGTTTGGTGTATATATAAGATCTTATCTTTTCTATTTATAGTTATTTCGTTCCCTAAAAACGTATGCGGAATTCCTAAGTCCTTTATTTCTATATATTTATATACAGCCTTATAAAAGTACCGTATGTCTTCTTCAGACTGAGCTGTTATTATTATATCGTCTACGTGACATACTATTATAGCTCTTATATTCTTATTATTTGCTATAAAGATTCCTTCATCATAAGGGGATTCTTTAAAGCCTATCTTATTTATTATAGATCTTAACCATTTATACCAAAGTCTAGGGCTTTGTTTTAGTCCATATAGAGCTTTATTTAGCTTACAGTATAGGACTTTTTCTATATTATTAGTATATTCCAGGGTATTTATGTTATGGTTATATGAAAATCCAGTAGGTAGTTGTACCCATATTTCTTTATCTATATCTGCATGGCAAAAAGCATTAGAGATATCATATTGTCTAAAATACCATCCTAGCTTTATGCCTATTATTAATATAGCTCTATAGTTTTCTGGCTTACAGGTAGTACTAAAGGTTTCTAGGTAATCTATACCTATATATTGGTTATACCCTTGTACTACCCATCTAGCCTTATATTTTATAGGATTTTCCGCTATATCTGTTTTTAATTTATATACCCATCTTCCTCCTAAGGGTTTATATCCATTAGGTAGAGGAAGTATATTCCAAGTATTCATCTTATGAAGATTATTAACCTCTTCAACCATTGCTTGAATCCAATTATCTCTATATATAGAGTTTATTGCCTTTTTATATGTTGAGGGTTCATCGATTGTATTTATAGATAAGATATATAAAGCTTTATTAAACCTATTTATTTGATTATCTTTATTATTTATAGTGGAAAGTATTGGTTTAATTATAGGGCAGTCTTTTATAGTATATATAAGCGCTTTCTTGTTCTGCTACCCAAGTATATTCTTTAAGCTTTTCCTTATCTAGCTTAGGAATTTCTACTACTATCTTGGAATTATTAGTTATAGGACTATTATTATTATTATTATTATTATTATTATTATTATTATTATTATTATTATTATTATTATTATTATCTATTTCTCCTAGATTCAAGGCTTCCCTTCCACTGTTATTGTCACGTAGGGGATTATTTATAGGAGAAGGCATAAATTGATCTTCTAGAACTACTATATCTCTAGTCCAAAAGGTAGTTTTCTTCTGAAAATCATATATTTTATATATATTGCTTCTAGAATTTAACACTATTGCTTTAATAGCTTTATTATCTAACTTCTTTATCTTAGGATCTTTATTCTTATAATAACATATAGATCCAAATGTAGTTATATTATCTAAGTTAGGTTTTATATTATTCCTTATTTCATATGGTGTTTTATATTCTAGAGCTTTATGAGGAGTTATATTATATAAATCGACTGCTGTAAGGGCAGCTTCTCCCCATAGATATAAGGGTAAGTTAGCTTGTAGTAATAAAGCTCTTATTTTATTAGTTATAGTCCTTATAGCTCTTTCTATTATACCATTAGGTTCATGTGTATAAGGTGCCTTTATATTATGGTTTATAGATGTAGTCTTTATAAAAGAGATTTATTATTTATAATATTTACAGTAGCTGCTGTATCTAAGCAGAAAAGAACTGAATTTCTATCTATAGGTGCTATATTACAACCTATAGTCTTATTAGAAGAAGTCATATATATAGAAGCGTAGGAATTACTTACGTCTTCAAAGTCTAGATCTATAAGATCTTGATCTTCTTGATCTTCTTCTTGTTCTTCAGTGATTTTATCTACTGTTTCTTGTATATCAGAATCAGAATCTTCTTCTATTATAGCCTTTCTAGCTATTAGAGCTTTCTGTGCTCTATAAAGCTTCTTCTTCTTATTATTTGCCTTTCTTTCTATTCTTTCTTTATCCTTATGGTTCCAGGACTTTGGAGCCTTATTTGGATGTAAAAGTTGCAATCTTCAACCAAATGGTTTTTTAGTTTGCAATATGTGCAATATAATCCTTTTATCTTCTTCCAAGGTTTCTTAGGCCTAAAAGAAGTATATAGGACTGTAGAAGAGCCTTTTCTTTTTGCTTCATCTATAAGATTTGCAAAAAGAGATTCTATAGTATAAGAATCAGCATCTTTTCTAAGAGCTTGTGTTACGTTGGTTATAAAGCCTTCATAACTATTATCCAGACTATTTAATACCCAAGCTATAATAACTTGTTTTGGTAAACCCATATCCTTAGAGGATAGGTCGTCTGTAAGCTCTTTTACCTTATTTAGGTAACTCTCCATAGAATCAAAAGAGTCTAAAGAGGTATTGAAAAATTCCTTACAAGTAAGATATTCATTGGTAAATCCTGTAGGTTCATATAGATCCTTCAGTTTTTCCAAGCTTCAAATCCTGTAGTTGAATCTTTTATAACCCGTAAAGGGGCATCCTCACAAAACAGCTTCATAAAAGCTAAAGTTTTGTTATCAGACTTCTGCTGAGCAGGAGTTATAGGAGGTGTTATAAGACTTGAGTTTATATCTTTACTTATAAGTAAAGCCTCAAATCTGGTTGCCCAAACTAGGTAGTTAGAGCTACCTGAAAGGCGGGGGATATTGATAGATCTTTCCATCTTTAAAAGATGAGGAAGTGGTTGGATTTGATATTGAAGGTTATGGTTGGATTTGTTGTGAAAAATAGATATTGAAAGTATGTGGGTTTGTTGTATTTGGCTTGCGTTGCGTTGGAAGTCGATTTTATGATATATATGGGCGTAATCCACCAAAGCTTTCACCAGCCAGACAGCAGACCAGTTAGTCTAGTAGTCTAGTCAACTACTAAATTAACTCAATCGATTGACTACCAATTGAGAGGTCTTGGGTTCAATTCCAGCTGGAGGCAAGAAGAAAGATCCTTTATCGGTTGGATCTTAAAGTAACCGATAGACCTTCTGAGCGTTGTTGGGTTGGTTATCCGTCCGGAGCTGTAGTGACGTAAAATATAGCTGGTGTGTAACTTGCCCGGTAAGCCGATCCCTCTATTCCGTTGAATATGGATTGCTGGGTATGAGGTGTAGTAGCCTTAGAGTTGTTCTTCCATAAAGTTCCCTTATCAATGTGGTTTGTCCCCTGATAAGGTTGAGCTTTTGGATAAATAAATCCTTTTTTAACTTTTTGTAGCAAGTCTTAAAGGTAAAAAAGGGGAAGTAAAGAGATAAAGTCCTTCTCTATCGAGCTGGGCTCATAACCACTAAGAATATAAATTCACGATGGTCAAGGGAAAGATAGAGAAGAGTAAAAGGTAGAGGTAAAAGTGTTGATATTCATGATCATAATTCTTTCTCTATAAGGGAAATATTATCTTCTTATATAAAAGGTTATAAGATATATTGTAACAGATTATTTCTAGATATCTTAGATATCTAGGGGTTATAAAGTATGTAGGGTTTATCTTTGGAATCTAGGAGTTATTCTAGATATCTAGGGGTTATTTTAGGTATCTAGGGGTTATTCTAGATATCTAGGAGCTGCTTTAGATATCTAGGGGTTATTCTAGATATCTAGGGGCTGCTTTAGATATCTAGGGGTTATTTAAGTAAGACTAGCTTAGTTACTAGTTTTACTAATGTCTTAGAGACAACCTATATACTTTTCTTATCCATTTTACTAGTAGAATCTAGTTATCTCACTTATATTATTATATAACCTTTAGTTATAGTGTTAAATAGAGATTTTGTTATAAGAAATAAGAGTTATTAATTCTTAATTCTTAGTCACCTTTATATAAAAACAATAAGTATAAGGTATATCGGTAACAAGAGATTAGGCCTTAACAAACTCAAGTAACATAAGACGTTTATAATCCTTAACGACAGTCTTCCTTGATTTTAATTTCTCTATACGACCTGATATAGTGTCAGCATTATAGATAAACCAGGAAGCAAGTTTAACGACTCTTTAACCTAGGAGACATAACCTACTTATATAGGCCTTAAGGACAAGACCTTTTAGAAGGGAGACCTAATATTATAACCACTAAGAAATGAAACTGCACAAAAGATGTGGCGCGCCATTGATGTTATCAATTGACACAAGATCATTACCTATATGTGGAATCTAAGTTAACCTAATAAGTTACAGGTAATAAAGCCCCACTTAAGAAACAAGGCATAGAGGGCGTAACACTTAAGGGATATCGTCACACAGGATAGCCCCTCTAGGACAGAAAAACTAAAGATAGTCATATAAAGATAAAAAGGACCGACATATAATAAGCGGTCTATGGTTAAGGGCCGATATATTACAGGCGGTCTACCCCTATAGGACCGACATCTAGGTATCAGTCCCAACATCAAGACAATAGGATATAAGGATATTTATTCTATTAGATAAATTACCTTCTATAGCTCTTTAGTAATCAACTTATAATATATTCCCTGAATACCTTTCAGTATCCCTCTAGTGACTTATTGACAAGAAGCTACATAAGCTACCCTTACGACGTTGACCGCACGACTCATCACCGGGTGATCAACAGACCAACAAACCACTACTACTGTTACCGAGTATCGACCTCAGCTATACTGTTAGCGGAAACCCTACTGTCGGAATACTGACCGTAACACTATTATAGCAGACGTTACTGTCAGCGTCCTATTGTAATTATGCTTAAGATTCTAAAGTTAAGATAATAGTTATATATAGGGAAAACAGAACTCTAAAGCTAAAGCTAGAGAGCTAGAGCTAAAGGTTTAATTCCTAAGAAGAGTATAGCTCTAGTTACTTAGGAAAAAACTAGAGCCCGAAAGGCTAAAGCCAGAAGGGCTAGAGCTAGAGCTAGAGCTAGAGCTAGAAGGGCTAAAGCTAAAGCTAGAGCTAAAGCTAGAGCTAAAGCTAGAGCTAAAGCTAGAGCTAAAGCTAGAGCTAAAGCTAGAGCTAAAGCTAGAGCTAAAGCTAAAGTTTAATTCCTAAAAGTGGCTCCCGATCGTTAAGGCAGGCGCTGGCAGGTATAGGTAGGGTAGTCTTATATCAGCTAACCTTAACCTTAGGGGTTTATATTACTAGGTGTACCTTATAGATAAGGCACTTAAGAAGGGAGTATAATTATTATAGGTAATTTCCCTTATGCCTAGAGACGATATAGGTAGTGTTAACAGCAGTGCTTATAAGGATCACTTAACTATTAGTGGACCTTTTGGGTCGCTAGGTTAATTAGTTAGATTAATATAACCAGTTCTATTATAGCAGGTGTCACTATTAGCTTCCTATTAAATCTAGTTTAATATAGATTATAAACTATCTATTATTCTTTATTTATAAACTAATAATTAAATAGAAAAGGTTAACTAAATACTTAAATATTATTTTATAATATTATATTAACTAACGATATAACGTTAATTCTATAATATTTTACTATCTTAATAAAGAAATAATACTCATAGGTTTTCTAAGAATTCTTAAGATTTATTTTTTTTGATTTATATAACTAGATATAGTATTTATATTATTAATAGAATAAAGTTAATAATTGTTTAATTAAGAGATATTATATACTTATAAGTAACCCTAAGGGTAAAACCTTTAGAGAGGAGATCTAATCCTATAACCTAAGAAATCTATTAATAATAAAGTATAGCCTAAACTATTATAGTTAAATTAATAGTATAATAAGATATATATAGCTATAAAAGTATAATACAGTTATAATAGAATAAAAAAGCTCTAAAAAGCTTATAATATAGATTAAAAAGAATCAATAGTTATTGAGTATAATTCTTTAGCTAAAATTAATATAATAATAAACTAATCTAATATTAACGATTAATAAAAAATAATTATAATCTAAAAAGAAAACAAAAAAATATAAGAATGCTTATTTTAATATAGATAGAATACCTTTTATAGCTTTTTAATAATCAACTTATTATATATTCTCTAAATACCTTTTAACATTTAAAGTTAGTAATTAAACTATTAATAAAAGCTATATAAGCTATACTAATAACCTTCAAGTATCTAACTAGTTATTAAGTAATCCATAGAATAGTGAATGAACCAAGATTACTGTTATTAAGTATTAACCTCTATTTACTTATAGTAGAAACCCTACTATTAGATTACTAACTATAATATATCTATAATGGTTTATATTATATATATAAGGTTAAATAGGGGTAATAAATAAGCTGTAACCAATCGAAAAGGTATATATTATAGTAGGTAAAGCCCTACTATACTTATTATAGCCTTAGCCTATAATAAATATTTAATATTAAACTAGTTAGTTATTTTTTATAATCCGTTTTATAGTCTTAAAAGTAAAAGTAAAAAACTATATCTTTAGATACAATCATAACTAGTAAAAGATATAAAGTATACTAATTATATTTAAAAAAATTAAAGTTTAATTATAAGAGTCAAAAAAAGTTCTATACTTATAACTCTTATAAGCTTAAGTATATAGTAAGATATATAAGAATACGAATTAGAAAGGCTTATTCCTCTATATATAGTCTAGATATAACTACTGCTATATATAGATGAAGTGTATAAGTCAGAAGTGACCGGTGGTGATATATAAGCACTGGAAAGCCTATCCTTCAGTCCTTCTAGGCGAGTCAGTTAAGGCGATCATGAACTCTTATCGTGACATGGGATACGTTCCTGACTACACTTAGCTCGCTGTACACTATTTGGATGAGATATTCGTATTAACATAAGGGAATTAAACCTCTAGTCCCTCTACGTGGAGCAGGCGCATTGTTGTGTTTCGAGAAGGTTAGGGTAGGCAACTACAACTACACTACAAAGCAAAAGAATGCACCTGCATTATATTAACCCCTGGTCTGCACTATATAGTTACGCCGGCCAGCACCCGAACTTTACATTCTTCTTACTAGACCGCCGCGGTTCAGCACACACTTGTCCAACCGGTTACATGACGAAGCAACGTTGTAGCGTCGTTAGGAAGCAAATCGCCTCTCCACGCAACCATCCCGTCAGGACGTACAAGAACTAATTGGCGCCGGTAGAGCTGTGCACCAATCTGCTCCTTAATTTCAATACATTTCAGTGGTAGTTGTAGAGAAGCTGCTGCCGACTGTAGAGCCGTAACACTAGCTTCCTCTCCTGCGCCGAAAGTGAGAAGCACGAAACCTTGACCAAAGAGGTCAAGGGACGAGCGTCCATCCTCAAGCCAGAAATGGGGAGCTCGATGCCCAGGCCTAGCCGTTGGTGTGTATTCGTCGGGTTGGTCTTCTGGCGCCGGCGAGCCATCGTTGATGACCACTGGAGAATGGGAATAATCGTATCCCAGTGCAAGACCTATGGACTGGAATTCTTGACGCATATGGAGCGCAAGAGTTTCGCCGACAACACGTCTCTGCTCGTCCGCAATCGGGCCGGCCTCCAGGAGCTTGTTCCTGCCTTCGCGGTCCTTCCAAAGTCCCAAGTTCTTAGTGGACAACACTCCATTTCGAACAGCTACCGGCCGCCGCTCCAACTCATACGCATCGAGGAGTCCCGCTCCACCCCATCCTTCGAGAACTGCCTGTAACATCCAGCTCAGGTCTGACGCATCGCCAAGGCCCGTGTTCAAGCCGTGTCCGCCCGTGGGCGACATGGTATGTGCCGAGTCCCCGGCCAAGAAAATACGACCTGAGCGATATTTATCGGCTGTGAACTGGCTTCGACGCCATTGATTCACCCGCAGAACTTCAAAAGGGACATCCTCCCGGCCGATGGCCTTCCGCAGGGTGCCGCCCACATCCACCGTGGTCGGGTCGACCCTCTCGCCGCTACCTGCCACAGTAAAACGCCACAGGTCACGACCGTCGATGGTTGTAAAATTGGCCCAGGTGCCCTCGGGGCCAATAAACAGGTAACGTTCTGCAGCGGCGCCAAAGCTGTGAAGACTGTGGAGATCTTGGATGCGCACTATAGCGCTGAACGCATAACCGAGATTTTGACCTCCAAAGCCAATGTTGACTGCTTTACGCAAAAGGCTGCTAGCACCGTCGCATGCCACGACGAAGCGTGCGCGAATGTGCTCTATGGAGTCGGTGTCGCTGTGCTTAATGCCGCACGTCACACTGTCAGCGTTCTGTTCCGCCGAGACCACCTCGGACGAGTAGCGGACAGTCGCCATGGCTTGCTTTTCTACCGCTCTGGCCAAGATCGGGTCAAATAACATCTGCGGACACCGTCTCAGCATCTCGCAGGTCTGTTCTGGTGTCTCTCGCTCCAGAGCGGAAGGCATCTCAAGACGCCCAATGTAATGGCCGTCGAAACTCGTACAATACACTGTGTCCGCTGGGAGGTCTGCAGGATATCCACTGTTTACGACGTCATCACGAACGCCAAGGAGACGACAATACTCCATAGTACGCTCGTCTAGAACGCTGGCCTTGGCGAGAATCTCTGTCGAAATTTCCGGCTTCTTCTCAATGATTGTGGTTCGCACTCCACGACGGCCAAGGTCCAACGCTAAGGCCAAGCCAACAGGCCCAGCGCCCGAGATAAGGACATCAATAACATCTGCATCAGGATCGACGCGGGTCTGCAGTTGCGACGGAGGTAGTTGCGTCATTTTAATGAAAGGGAGAAGTACCTAGAGTAAAGAAATATGGAGAAGACTAGTGCGTAGTAGGACTGAGTGATCTAGAGACTAGTAGATAAGGGACAAAGTGGTCGACTATTTCAGGATAGTGAGTAGGAATCGTTCTTCTTTTTCTATCAATCCGGTCCACGGCGCTAGGTAGCCGAACGGAGTTTTCGGGCTTTAACTTCCAAGTTCTTTTGTCATGTACCCATCTGTGCGTTTATTATCGTTGTCAAACCAACTATTTTAGTTTCGTACTGCAGCGGACACTTACACTAAGGTAGGTGTGCAAGGCACCTTAACCTTAGTATAGGTTTCCAAACCTACACGAATCATCTCGAAAGCGTCGACGGCACTTGCCCATAGGTCTGCCTTGGCAGCCATCTGCAGTTACCGTCAACTAAGTGCTACCTTCAACCTTATACTAAGTGAGTTAAGGAGTGGAGACTTGAATTAGTCTAGAGCTAGCTGTCCTGGTTTTAGACCCTTGTGCAAATCCAAATAAGACCCTGGTACTTTATCTTCTGCTAGCCCAGTGACACCAAGCACAGGTCAGTTTTTGATCTTGATTCCCAGTCCTAAATCTGCGCGCTACGTCCCTCCAGTGGTGCTATAAAGTCGGTGGCCGACGTAATATAAATCAGTACCCCGACAAAAGTCCCGGTTAAGTCCCCGAGATCCGGTCAACAACGAACTTAAAAATAAATACTGGAGAGCATGGTTGTGATAGTTAATTAAACGCTTATAAAAACACTACAGCCAAAGAAGGCGATTAATCTTGTAATTCGACACACAATGTGGACTCGCTTAACGATAGCACTCTCCCTCTTACTGGCGATTCTGTTTTCGTTTATAGAAATCCCTATATCCTCCTCACCTGATATTCCAAAACCTTCGAGCTGGGAAAGTGTCCTCGACACGTCCATCAACACCTCTGCAACCGACTACATAATGAGCAGAAACGTTTGGCATAGCTACAGGCACAATCCGCGCTGGGCAGCTGTGGACGAGTATGCCTTGAAACAGACACATCCCGCGTCGCGGCCCAACACGAAGCCGCTCCAACTTACATTGGACCTATCTTCGGACTCGGGTTTGCCAGACTATTCACTCCCTCCGGCTCATGCAAAGTTTCTAGCCCTGCATTGCCGTACGGCGTCCGTCCGGCACGCGTTAGAAATAGGCACGCTTGGCGGGTACACGGCTATCTGGTTGGCGAGTGAGAACCCTCACATGACCGTCACTACGATTGAGCATGACTTCAGGAACGTTGTTATTGCGCGTCGGAACATTGAGTTAGCAGGGCTCTCGAACTCTATTGAGGTGATCCATGGGTCTGGGATCAAGGTTTTGCAAGAGTTGAGGGATCAAGTTCGAGAGGGCTCTCGACCTCATTTTGGCTTCGCCTTTATCGACGCCGACAAAGTGAACAACTGGAATTACTTTAACCTGGCAAAGGACATGATGGTGCCAAAATCGGTTATCTGTGTTGACAATATTGTGCGTGATGGGTTACTAGCGGATTTCGACTCTAGGGATCCGTATATGTTAGGATGCCGGGAAGTTGTAGAAAAGGCAGCACGAGAGCCGGGCATTGATTCAGTCATATTGCAAACTGTAGGAGAGAAAGGTTACGATGGTTGGTTATGGGCTGTAGTCAACTCTCCATAAAGGCATATCTAGTGGCACTTACAATCCTTGTAGGCCACCTTAGCACTTGCTTAAGGGCCTGATTGCCTAGGTTAAGAAGTGTAGGTAATTCAGGATGAATAGATATCACACGGCTGTTTAACTACTACCTCAGGTGTACGTTTAGACAGACTTATATGCTTACTGAAACGGGATCAGCCACACATAGGCAAAGCAAAGGAAGTAACACGCAAGCAGAGGAAGCATTTAATACCCTTTACAGAATTTCATAATCCTCGCCCTAAATTACTAGCTTTACTGTAGCTTCTCTATAACGCTACTACTCCATGGATACTACTGTTGTATTCACAGAAGGCTGACAAGAATCCTGCTTGGATATTACAAACTAATTACTATTTATTGTGTACAAGCATCTACTGCATGTAGGTATAAAACATTACCGTTAGATGTATGATTGTAGTAACCCTCTCGATTAAGGAATGATTAAATGCAGTGGGCCTTTCATGTATAAGAGCCTCCACGTTGTCAGAGATGCTGGGAGTCAGAAAGATGAAGTCAACGATAGGGCAACTTAGCTGGGCAACAGATGGGCATCGTGGTGTGACAACATTCCGATCTATCATTATCATGGGCCTGGGTGGGGCCTTTGAACTGCATGACCATCAGGGACCCACCCACCTGGCTCACGCGCTGTCAACCGGACAGTTTCTGACGCACTACCTCTGGTTGGGTACGACTCTTAGATCCCGAAGCCCGAACCTAACTTGCGGTGGATCGGTACGGGAGTTCATGACTAACTGATAGTATGACTTGATACGAAAACGATGTTGTCAGGTAGCACTAAATGGGCCATACCAATGGAATAAACGTCCCGTTCCGACGAAGTCATGCTTAAAGTTTATACATAGTTGAATGTAGACGGAAAACGCGATGTCTGTTGCTAAACTAGCGCGGGTCATGATTCACAGGCGGTTTGCCTTCACTAAAAGTGTATCAGGGCTATTACCAACTTTTAAATCCCGATAGGACTAGTGCCTCGAGAATCCGGTGCAATATACCGGCTCTCCCCGCATGTACACGGGATGATTTCTTAGTGTGCGGTTCCGGAAGCCATCGTCAAATTATATTGTTGAAGGTTAAATGTATTTAGTTTTGTCTGTTAATGTCAAAGGTATATATACCACGTCAAACCTTTCCAGACTACTGCATCCTTTTCAACAACTCACTTCTTGAGGAAACGGAACACAGTCCTTCGTCAGTTCAACGCCGCATAACCTACCAATCCCACACCCTCGTTCTTTGCACCTTATAGACGTATACCCTTTCTCCTAAATATACCATGTACAAGGTCCAGGGCAGTGAACTGAGTCTGTATCTCTTCGGAGATCAGACCTTTAAAATTACGGAGCAGCTGAAGGATCTACTTCGATACCGAAACAATCCTCTCGTCGAGGACTTCCTTACCAAATCTTATCAGCTGATTCGAAATGAGCTTTACCTATTGCCATCTGCTGTTAGAGAGGCTCTCCCTCGTTTCACCTGTATCGAGGATATTGTTCTTCTTGGCCCGCAGAACATCGGGAAGTGCAATGCACTAGACCTAGCCTTGACCTGTGTTTACCAGATCGGAACCTTTATCAGGCAAGCTCAAACCCAAAAATAAAAGAAAATAACCTTATAGCCCCGTCCTGGTACTAACAAGACTCAAGCCACAACATTTTTGGATCCCACCACAATGGGGAGCGCCGCGTTCTCGGACTCTGCACAGGTGCCTTATCGGCGGCTGCCGTAAGCTGCAGTCTTAGCCCGCTTGATCTCATTTCCACTGGTATAATCGCAGTGAAGACGGCATTCAGAATCGGACTGCAAGTTACCGAGACAGCCGAGAGATTCGCAACTTCTGACGATCAACACCAAACCTGGGCTCTAATTGTCTCCGGTACGGGTGCCGCCGAGATTGTCAATGAGTTTTGCCGCAAGACCGTGAGGAACACTCTTTGTGAGGCTTTTCTGTCTCTTCTATTTGCTAACTTTCCTTGACTTCAGGCGCTGCCGGCGACTAGTAGGCCTTACATAAGCGCCTACATGGAAAAGTCTATGACTCTCAGCGGACCCCCGGCTGTGCTTAAGCAGTTTGTCAACTACGCCAGCTCTTCGGGCCTCCGGTTCGCACAGATTCCGATATTCGCGCCTTACCACGCTTCCCATTTATACTCATCAGAGGATATCGTGGAAATCGTGAAGAGCGTCATGCCCGATGAGCTGAAATCTCGCCAGGAGATCATCCCAGTCTTGTCAAGCACGGGATCTTTGGTGCACGACGGCACGTTCACGTCCATCTTGGAGGCGGCTGTGGCCCAGGTCCTGCTGGAACCCATTAGTTGGGGCAACATAATGAACGGGCTACAGGCGTGCCTCGCCGAGGTACGTCCGAAGTCGTTCACTGTGGTTTCTACGGGCAGTCCCTTGGATGAAACGATATACGCCGCACTCAACCACACCGAGTGGCGTTCTTTGCTGCCCGCCAACCTATCTCAGCCTGAACCTGCCAGGGCTCGGCCATTTGAGCCTCAAGATGGTCCTAACAAGGCCAAGCTGGCCATCATTGGAATGTCTGGGCGATTCCCGGGTGCGAAAGACAACGAGGCCTTCTGGAACGCTTTGCATCAGGGATTGGACATGCACAAGCCGGCACCGGCCCTTCATTGGGACGTCAAGACACACGTTGACCCCACTGGAAAGACCAAGAACACGAGCGCAACGCCATTTGGTTGCTGGCTCGATGACCCCGGGGCTTTCGACGCCAGATTCTTCAACATCTCTCCACGCGAAGCGGCGCAGATAGATCCGGCCCAGCGACTTGCACTGATGACAGCATATGAGGCCATCGAGCAAGCCGGCATTGTCCCTGATGCAACGCCCTCCACACGTCGTGACCGTGTGGGCGTCTTTTATGGGGTAACGAGCAATGATTGGATGGAGACAAACAGCGCGCAGAATATTGATACCTACTTTATCCCTGGTGGGAACCGTGCTTTTATTCCCGGCCGTATTAACTACTGCTTTAAGTTCAGCGGACCCAGCTATGCAGTTGACACCGCTTGTTCCTCAAGCCTGGCTGGCATTCATCTAGCCTGTAACTCATTATGGCGTGGCGATATTGATACAGCTATTGCTGGCGGCACTAACGTCCTGACGAACCCCGACTTCACGGCCGGTCTAGATCGTGGCCATTTCCTGTCCCGGACGGGCAACTGCAAGACGTTCGACGATGGTGCTGATGGCTATTGTCGTGGCGAGGGTATTGGCACTGTCATCCTCAAGCGTCTTGACGACGCCATCGCCGACCACGATCCCATCCTCGGGGTCATCTTGGGCGCTTACACCAACCATTCTGCCGAGTCGGAATCGATTACACGCCCCCACGTCGGTGCTCAACGTGCCATATTTAGCAAAGTTCTGAACGAAGCGAGCGTCGATCCTTTCTCTGTCAGTTATGTTGAGATGCATGGCACAGGTACCCAAGCTGGGGATGCCGGCGAAATGTCCAGCGTCCTTGAAACATTCGCGCCTCCGCCATCTAATAAAGCTGCCAAAACACGCAAGAGCAACGAGCCCGTCTACATCGGGTCTGTGAAGCCCAACATTGGCCACGGCGAGGCCGCTTCGGGCGTCTCGGCTCTGATTAAGGTTCTGCTCATGATGCAAAAGAACGAGATCCCCCCGCATTGCGGTATCAAGACCACCATCAACCGCAAGTTCCCAACCGACCTGAAGGAACGCAACGTCCATATTGCTCTGGAGCCCACTACTTGGCCAAAGAGTTCCGACCCTTCTCGACCCAGGCGTGCCTTTGTCAATAACTTTAGTGCAGCTGGCGGTAACACGGCCTTGTTGATCGAAGACGCACCCGCCCTTCCTGCGCTGCCTAGTGCTCCCACCTCTACAAGACCCCACCTCATCGCCGTGTCGGCCAAGAATGGAGCTTCACTCCAAGGCAATCTCAAGTCGCTTCTGAGTTTCTTGAAGGGAAATGAAAATGTTTCACTGGGACAGCTTTCCTACACCACGACGGCACGTCGCTTACACCACCAGCATCGCGTCATGCTGCACAGCTCGACTGTTGGCGAAGCCTGTTCCCAGATCGAGGCCGCGCTTCGGGACGAGACGGGGATGAAGAGACCCAAGAGTGCGCCCAAGCCCATATTCTGCTTTACTGGCCAGGGAGCCCAGTACCCGGGCATGGGCAAGGAGCTCTGGGACAACTTCTCACTCTTCAAGTCCGAAATGAGTCAGCTCGACAAGCTGGGGCAGTCGCTCGGGTTTCCCTCTTTCATGTCTGTCGTTCAATCCGATGAGAAGGATATTTCGGTTTTCCCTCCAACCGTAGTCCAGCTGGCCAATGTCTGCATGCAAATTGCACTGGCTCGGCTGTGGGCCTCGTGGAACGTTCATCCAGCTGCCGTCGTCGGCCATAGCCTAGGCGAATATGCGGCTCTCAATATTGCGGGTGTTCTTTCGGATGCCGATACTCTTTACCTCACTGGTAGGCGAGCTGAAATGCTCGAGAGGAAATGCGCTCGTGGCACGCATGCCATGCTTGTCGTCATGGCGTCTGTCGAGAAGATAGCCACCGTTCTCAAGAGTGAAGCGTACGAGACTGCTTGCATCAATTCACCCATAGAGACCGTCCTAGCGGGTACGATCGAGAAGGTCGCCACTCTCAAAGAGAAGCTGACGGCAGCTGGACTAAAATCGACCGTTCTGAAGGTTCCTTACGCATTCCATTCCTCTCAGATCGCGCCCATATCGCACGAGTACGAATCTGCAGCTTCTTCTGCCATCTTCTCCAAGGCCAAGATCCCAGTCCTCTGTCCCCTCGATGGCAGCATTGCTAAGGGAGAAAACCACCCCTTCAACGCACATTACCTTGTCCGCCACGCTCGGGAACCTGTCAATATGATGCAAGCCCTCTTGAACGCAAAGGCTGAGGGCCTCGTCAATGACCAAACGGTGTTTATCGAGGTCGGTCCGCACCCGGCAGTCACTGGCATGATCAGACCGGTGTTGGGACAACAGACAGCCTGCGTGGCATCTCAATCCCGCGGGAGGTCGTTGTGGAAGACCTTGGAGCCCGCCCTAAGCACCGTCTACATGCTTGGAGCGGACATCTGTTGGGGCGAGTACCAGCGCGACTTTGAGTCGACGCACAGAGTCGTTAAACTACCTGCGTACAGCTGGGACACAAAGGAATATTGGATGCAGTACGTCAACGACTGGTCGTTGCGCAAGGGTGACCCGGCTGTGGTGGTCAGCGACAAACCAACCAAGAATAAAACAGACAAGCTCGAAAGCACAACCATCCACAGGATTGTTGAGGAGACTGGAGATGCAACCAAGACTCACATCATTGTAGAGGCAGACATCCAGCGCGAAGATCTATCCCCGCTCGTGCAGGGGCATGAAGTCGACAACATTCCTCTCTGCACGCCGTCGGTCTACGCAGACATGGCCCTGACTCTGGGTGAATACCTGCTAGATAAGTACCACCCTGAGAGGCAACAGAGACTGGTAGACGTTTCCGACATGACTATTTCCAAGGCTTTGATCTTGCGAGATGGAGCTGTCGAGCAGCCCTTGCAGGCACATGCTGATGTGGACTGGTCGACAATGTCTGCAGTGGTCAAGTTCATGTCCTTCAACAACAAGGGCAAGTTGCAAGAACACTCGCGGTGCACCTTGGTCTTCAAGGACGGAAGCCTCCAAAAGAAGCTCCAGAACGACCTAGCCAAGTATCAACAAAAGCTGCAGGCTCTGCGAGACGGAATCGCGCAAGGTGAAACATCTCGCTTCAATACTGCGATGGTTTACCGAGCCATCCGTCCTCTGGCCCGCTTCCACAATGACTACCGCGCAATCGACGAAATTGTGCTCAACAGCAATACTCTGGAAGCTTCTTGCCTTCTAAGCTACGGGGCTGTGAAGAGAGGCGGTCGCTTCCACACCCATCCAGCCATCATTGACTCTCTCACGCAATCTTGTGGGTTTACGATGAACTGTAACGACAGCAGCGATCTGGATGTGGACGTTTATATGAATCACGGCTGGGGCTCTTTCCAGATTTTCGAGCCCATTGATTTTGACAAGGCTTATACTACCTACACTCGTATGGAGGCTGGGCAAGACGGATTGTGGTATGGTGACGTTGTGGTTCTCGACGGTCACAGGATTGTGGCTTTCTTTGGCAAGATTGCGGTTCGTACTTTTTACCTAGACACACCTGGTGAGGCTCTATTAACTTTTATGACAGATTCAATGTGTCAGTCGTCGCGTTCTCAAGGTCATCTTGTCGATGGAGAGCGGACAAAAGTCGAACGCCCAGCAAGCCAGCGCCGCGAAAGCTCAACAGAAGGTCGCTCCTACAAGGCCTGTAGTCAGCATCCCAGCTATCTCGCAGCAACAGATAAAGACATCTGCCTCGCCAGCATCTAGCGCCAAGTTCTCTACGGCTTTGGACATCATCGCGGAAGAAAGTGGGCTCTCCGTCGCGGACTTGACAGACAACACCGTCTTTAGCGATGTCGGCATTGATTCACTCATGGGATTGACCATTACCGCTCGGTTGAAAGAGGAGATTGATGTTGACTTGGAGTTCAACTCATTCTTTTACGAATTTCCGACGGTAAAGGACCTGAAGAATTATCTAGGCTCAGGATCCGATTCAGCGGATGAGGTGTCGTCCCCCGACACTCCTAATTCTCAATCCACCTGGGACGATTTATCAACCCTCATAACCGTTCCATCCACACCAAGTGGAGACAAACCGGAGCAGGGTGTCGATTTCAACAAGGTGCTTGAAATTATCTCAG
Organism: Colletotrichum eleusines; assembly: GCA_016807845.1. Classification (NCBI taxonomy): domain Eukaryota; kingdom Fungi; phylum Ascomycota; class Sordariomycetes; order Glomerellales; family Glomerellaceae; genus Colletotrichum; species Colletotrichum eleusines. The sequence continues at coordinate 6,453,161 of JADEZO010000001.1, read as the reverse complement.
AGGAAAGCGGAGTGGCTGTTGAGGATCTCACCCCTGAAACTAATCTCGCCGACTCGGGCGTTGATTCGCTTCTCACGCTGGTAATCGTTGGTCGCCTCCGCGACGAGCTCGAGCTCGACATTCAGCAGGAGTCCCTCTTCCTTGATTGTCCGACTGTGGCCGATCTCAGAGAGACCTTGGCTGGCCGCGGCCCTGAGCCGGCGGCGCCCGAGGCAACTTCACAGTCGTCTAACAGCGCACCAGTTCAGCCAGCTACTGCGAAGACCCCTTCCCTCACTGAAACTGAAAAGGCCGCACTGGAAGAACGCCAGAGGGCTGTCGATGCTTTCGTTGAAAAGTACACCGCTGGCTGGACAGCGCCAACCCCTGCGCCATATGGTACCATGCCGAGTCAAAATGAGAAGGTCGTTCTCGTGACAGGTGCCTCAGGAAGTCTCGGTGGCCACTTGGTCTACCACCTCGCGCAGTTGCCGGATGTCAAGACAGTTGTATGCCTCAACCGCGAAAACAAGGCCGAGCCATTCACACGTCAGATTAAAGCTATGAGGGAAAAGGGAATTCGTTTCCCCGAGAATTTGAAGCCTAAGTTGAAGGTATACCAAACCGATTACGCTAAGCCCAATTTCGGGCTCGACGAGGACACGTACGCATCGCTGTGGAAAACAACGACGCATCTCATTCACCAAGCTTGGCCAATGAGCGCTAAACGAGCCTTCCCCGGCTTCGAATCGCAGTTCCAGGTATTCCGAAACCTGGCAGATTTTGCGACCTCGGCCGCCTCGCAACATCCGGCCGGCTTCAAGTTCAGCTTCCAGTTGGTCTCGTCGGTCGGTGTAGTCGGACATTACAACCTAGGAAGTGAGCCAACCATCGTGCCTGAGGAGCCAGTTGGCATTGAGAGTGTTCTGCCCAATGGTTACAGCGATGCCAAATGGGGTTGCGAGCGGATGCTAGCCGCGACAATGGGCAAGCATTCCAACTTCTTCCGACCCATGGTCGTCCGGCTGGGCCAGATTGCCGGTTCGAAGACAAGTGGGTACTGGAACCCGATGGAGCACTTCGGGTTCATGATGAAGTCGTCGCAGACGCTCAACGCTCTTCCCGACGTGCCTGGCACTGTCTTCTGGGCGCCTGTCAACGACATTGCTGCGACCTGTTCCGACCTCGTGCTCTCTGACCGCAAGCCTTACCCTGTCTACCACGTCGAAAACCCAGTTGGTATTCCATGGCATCACATGACACGCGTGCTTGCCAAGGCAATGGGCGTCACCAACCTGATTCCTTTCGAGGAATGGGTCAAGCGCGTGGGCGCGGCGCCGCAGCGTAATAACCCGGCCTCTACACTTCTCGCATTTCTCGACGAAACATACCTGCGTATGGCCTGTGGCGGGCTTGTTCTTGGCGTCAAACACACTTTGGAGCATTCCGAGACTCTTCGTAATCTGGGCCCTGTGAGTGACGAAATTGTTAACAAATATATCCATATTTGGAAGGAGATTGGTTTTCTTGCAAACAACTGAAGCACAGATAGTTCGAGGTTTACTGTCATTAGATGAAGGTTTTTTTTAGTCATAGATATAGAGGTATACTTGGATTTTATTTTAATAGACATCTTAAGCCTAGAAGAGACGGCTCCTTAGTTTCCGCTATTTGCCTAGACACCAGCCTACCTATGATGTGGAACACGGCCGACTATAGTAGATTGGGTGGTCATTGCCTGGAGAATTTAATGTGAATATGCTGAAGGTAGAGGGCACAGTAGGTTGTTTTCTCTATATAGTAGAGTTGATAGAGGTTCTAAGTGGTTATACTTATAGGATGTGTGTTTATAAGTGCTACATAGAAGGATAACTGGTTCCCTATTATACACTCGTAGATAATAGTCTATAAAATAGAACATTACTAACCAAAATAAAGTTAAATTTCCTGTAAAATAGAAGAAACAATACTAAAGGTAGGAGGTATAGTAAGTTATTTTCTCTTTGGAGAGGCTAATTTGGCTTGGGAATAGAACGTATTCTATTCACTGAAATAGAAAAAGCTATTAACTAAAGTTTTAGCGCTAAATATAAAGTATGTATATTTCCCTTTAAATAGAAATTAAATCCATATAATTCTTTATGTTTCTTTATAGATAAAATTTATAGCCTCAAATCTATTCTCGCATTTCCTTCGCCTATAGAACATAATACACTTTACTATAGCTAGTTAAAGGACCTTAATTCATGGAATACGACAAGATATAGTTTAGCATAAAAGTATAGGGGAATTTGTCCCTATAGATGAAAAGAAAAGCAAAAGATAAGCCTAGACTAGAGAAACCCACACCAATCAAACTATATATATATATATATATATATATATTTAGTATATAGTATAACTATAACATTTAGAAGTTACTACACCATTTTATATAGTCAGTATCTCTATTTTGTATTTGTAGTATATTTTGCGTTTGTAAAACCTATATTATCATTAGTTCTTTCTTTACTAGTAACGGGTCTAGCCTTGTACCCTTATTCTATATAAATAACAGAGTTATAACCTCGATCTATATTATCTAAGGGCTTTTTTTGTCAGCAGGGTTGACATCAATGCTGGCAAGTGTATCAGCACTAACGGATCTTTTGGCGGATTAGCTTAATTGATAAAAGCACCAGCCTAAAAGACTATTGTCTCCAGACGTCACTCTAGGCGCCCTATTATAGTATATATTCTGTTACCCTAGCTGCCAAGTGACTATTAAGCGCCCCTGGTCCTGTCATTCTTGCTGGGTCGTAACAACTCCGTATTTATGGCTCAGGTCGGTGCTACTTACCGCTATATTGCCTTAAGCTTTATAGCTGTTAACCTTAATAGAGAGAGAGATGTCTAGCAACTTACTTTCCGCATCTATAGAGATTTCTCTATATAATCATGATTTCCTAGATTCTTTTCTCTCTATCTAACTATCCCAGTTTTACCCTAAAGTGAACAACAAACCACGTATGCTAATTCCCCACTACTATCTGTACTATTCCAATAATATGTAATAAACTTCTACTACGTTTTACTACGTTTTCTACAGGAATAGATTTTTCTTATGAAGGGCCATAGGCAAAAGGGCATGCATTGTCTAATAATAAATCATTCTGACGTAACGCCTAAAAGATTATCGAGTGCTAGCAATCCATGTCGGACAGTCGGCTGAGACTTTTGTACCGGAATCCGAAGAAGTGGGGGCTTGGTGATCGACGGCCTGTATTCAATTCCCGACCCATTACCATACCAAAAGTCCGAGTGCGAAGGCTTAAGGCCGGCACGAATATTTAATACCAGACAGAGTGCGCGCTCACTGCAGACAGATACCGACGTTCCTGTCAATGGTAACACATTAGTCTCTTCATCAATTCAAGAATACGTTGAATCTTGACTTCATCTTTTCCCATCCTCCGCATAACCCTTATTACTCGAATACAATATGGGGCTCATTAGTTTTCCTGTCGGCAATACAATGCCGTCGCTGTGGACAGTGGTAATAGTCATTATATCGTTGGTAAGAAGTAGTCCGACTTTATCATACAGCAGTCGCTCCAAATGCTTACAAAACTTTCACTAGACTACTACATACTGCGCATTCTGTGCTATCTACAACCTATTCTTCCATCCATTACGTCATATTCCTGGCCCACGTTTAAACGCTATGACTTTGATTCCGTACACGTTCAGTGCCCTTTCCGGCAAACACAATGAGAATCTCCGAGATCTACACTGCGCGTACGGACCAGTTGTACGGACCGGACCCGGCATCGTCAGCATTAGCCACGTCAAAGGCATGTCGGACGTAAGAGGCTATCGGAAACCAAATCAGCTAGAGAACAGTAGAGATGCGGTCTTTCTCAATGATATTGGCACGAACCTTGTTAACTCGGGGCGGGAGCAACATTCGCACTATCGGCGCCTGTTGGCACCCGGCTTCACCGCACAACAAATGTTTGCACAAGAACCGCTCATGAAGAAGTATGCCCAGCAGGCCATTGCTGGTATGCACCAACTTTCCAAGGACGGAACATCGCGCGTTGACCTGACGGCCTTTTATAATTGGTTCACCTTCGACCTTACTGGCGACCTTTCGTTTGGAGAGCCCTTTGGATGCCTGGATAATCTGGAGTACCACCCCTGGGTGTCATTGTTATTCAGTGGCACTTGTCAAGTATCGTACAACGGACAGTTTCGGCGCTATGGCAAACTCTTGGGTCCGATTCTTTCAAAAGTTTTTACACCCAAGAATGTTGCCGGTAAATGGAACAGTCACGCCACACTCAGCAAAGATAAGGTTCGCAAGCGACTCGAACTCAACACTGACCGGCCTGACTTCATTACCGCAATGACAACCGGTCGCGGAGAGAAGAGCAAAGTAAGTCACTGAATAGGATACTTCAGTCACAACTGCGATTGCTGTAGCGCCCCAAAGATAAGTCATACTAATTTATCATATATACAGGCACTGTCCTTTGAAGAAGTTGTTTCTCACGCCAACTTGCTCATCCTCGCAGGATCTGAAGCGACGGCCACAGGGATTGCTGGCACTACATATTTGTTAATGCGCCACCCTTCCGTACTGTCAAAGTTAACCACAGAAATCCGTACATCATTTTTGAGCGAAGACGATATAAACTTGAAGGCGATTGCCAGCCTACCATATTTGCAGGCCTGTATTGACGAAAGCCTGCGCGTATTCCCCCCCGCCCCATTGTCAACGCCCCGCGTATGCAATGCTAATGGCGAACACGTTGCTGGTTATAATATTCCTCCAGGTGTAAGAACCCCTTCCATTCTTTCGTTGATAAAAGGTTCGATAACCTAAAGTATAATCACTTTACTGAAATGCATATTTCTTTAATTTAGGCTTGTCTAGAGACTGCACCTTGGGCAATTCACCATGATCCGACACTGTTCACCCTCCCCGATGAGTTTATACCTGAAAGATGGCTTGGTGATGAACGCTTCGAGGGCGATAGGCTAGAGGCCGCATTGCCATTTGGTTTCGGTCCGCGAGGCTGCATTGGGAAAAAGTAAGTTTTAAATAACAGTGAACAGACACAGCGACCGTATGGATTTTAAGTGAACTGGCTGACAAAATCATCATTTCAGCCTTGCCTATGCAGAAGTACGCCTTATGTTGGTTTACGTTCTCTGGCACTTCGACCTGGTTTTGGCTGAAGAGTCTGAACGCTGGATGGAGGATAGCAAATGCTATATCATTTGGGACAAGCCCGAGCTTTGCGCTTTTCTAAAGCCCAGGAAGCTGACATCAGCCTAAGTACGCCCAATTGGATTTCAAGAAGAAGCCTACAGTCCTATGTTTCTTCAGAGTCTAGAAAGCATATATCAATAAGAATATTAGTTCTTATTAAGATAGTCCAGCTATAGTACGTAGTGAATTTCTATAAGCTAGTACTTATCTATTGGTCTAGTGTCAAAATACCCTCAGCAGTATTACAAAGCCTAACAACTTATCGAACTACGGACGTATGTCACGGCGCTGGCAGAGTACGTGACGCTGGTCGGCTTGCCCACTTGAGTGTAACTGACTTCGGACTTGCCAGTTTTCAAGTCATGTATCCTTTTGTATACATGCTATAGTAGTAATATAGAGACGTACGCATAGAAAAGAGCACGGTTATTGTCACGATAGAGTTCATGATAGCCTCAGCTGACTCGACTGCGAACGAGATAAGCACTTACGAATTGGCTTCCCCTGTGCTTATATCTCGCGACCGGCCACATCTGACTCGCACACATTGCCTATACATAGGGACGGTCATATCTAGCTCTACGTTGATAGGAATAAGCCTTTCTGATGTCTATTCTCATATGCACTATTGTGTACTCTAGCTCGTAAGAGTTATAGAGAGTCTTATAGAGACCTGCCTGTAATAATTAGATTTATGTCACGAGGTGATATAATTCAACCCCCCTACTTGCGAAACACCCCCACATCCGAAACACCATCATCACCACTTATTTCACCACCTCTGCCGCCCACCCATATGCAACTTTCGGCCTCACTGGGTAACTCTAATGCGCTAGATTCATCCGGACTATCCATATTGCCGATATCCAGACTTTACGCCCGCCGGATATCGTATATAGTGGCAAAGGTGGTATTAGGCGATAGGGGGACCTTTTTCCTCTTGCACTGCTATAGGTCATCTAACTTACCCTCCAGCTGGCAGACCTAGTGCTCTAGAAGTGCCACTCTAGATACCTGGTCATTATACCCCTTTTATATCTTTCTAGATAGGTGATAAATAGTATAGATATCTAACCTATCCTTACCTATCTAGGTTAACTGGTATAGTTAATACTGTAGCTTAACAGACCGACAAGGGGTTAACTATAGGACAATAGATAGGGCTTTATCCCACTATTATCTACTAGGTTGGTTAGTCTGTTAGCTAGTCTAGCTAGTCTGTTGGTTCTTAATTACTATAGGGCTAAATAGAGGCCGCTATATATATATTAGCTATAGTTTAGCTAACCTCTAGCCACTTCTAACATTCTAGACTATTATAGCTACATCTCTGGCCCTTATATAACAGGCTAGAAATACCCTCTTGCCAGCAACAGTTAAATCATTAACCTAGTCATCTAGATATCTAACCTCCCTTTAATAGATATACTTTAATATAACAGGACGCTGATAGTGACGCCTGCCAATACACCTCCGACCGGCCAGCTCTAACCAACTAAGCTATCTAACCAGACAAAAGGTCCACTAATGCTTAAGTGATCCTTATAAGCACTGCTATCAACACCACCTATATGGCCTCTAGCCATAAGGGGAATTTCCTATAATATTTAATAGGCTAAAGACCGATATATCTAACAGCTAGAGGATAGTAGATGAGTATAATAGTAAATATAGTAGATATATCTTATTCTAGAAGTATTCCTATATGAAGTCTATAGATATATAGCTGTAATACCTATCTAGAACCAACAGTCTAGCTACCTTTAGCTTACTAGATATAATACCTAGGATAAAGACCTTCTTTATCCACTTAAGGGCAGTCTTTTTAGTCGTCTAGCTATTATCTATATATATAAAATACTATCCTTTATATCTAGGTAGATTAAATAAAAACTATTAGGCCTAGACTAACTTACCCTTATATATAACTAATAGGTATAAAGACCTCTTATTAATAGCTATATACTTAATAATAGATACCTATACCTAGGATTCTAACTGTTTTTTCTAGATATACTATAATACTATAAAGCCTAATATTAGCCTATTAGATCTTTTACTTTTTATAATACTAGTTTTATCTATATTCTATTAGTTAGATAGATAGATTCCCTAGATAGTAAAGATATTAATTAGATAATAAAAAAAACCCTAAATAACCTTAAAAAATAGACCTTCTATTGCTAGGTATCTATTACTTTAGATCTCTAGGTCCTAATTAATAGGTTTTATTATAGGAATTAATATATCTATCTTTTACCTAAAGATTAATAGGTCTTATAGGTATCGCTTAATATATACTTTATTAGGCCTTTTAGTTATTAATAGGTAAAACTAATACCTAAGGTATCCTAGACTTAAACCTATCTAGCTAGATAATCGTTTTAGGCTTAAGATAATCGCTATATATAGGTATAGGCAGTAGTTTTATTTTACTGCCTATAGAATTAGTAAGAAAGTAATAGGTATAGTATACCCTATTTCTAAGCAGCCTAATAAAAAAAGCAACTAGCTAGCATATCGTTAAGAGCCTATTAAAGCTCATCTTTAAAGTATTACTTTACAATAGGTTAAAGAAGGTATCCTAAAAAAAATAGCGTTATTTGGTTATATATGGTAATTATTATAATAGTTTAAAAAAGGTGGTGGTGGTGATAAAGGAGGAGAAATGCGGTGTTTCGGATGCGGGGGTGTTTCGGATGTGGGAGGGTTGAGTTAGGTCACAATTGCAGCACGGCAATTGTGGGTCCACTTTGTGTCCAGAGGCGGGGGTGGCGTCGGTTGAAATGCACGTGCCATCGGATTTCCCTTGTTTACCTAGGTAGCGAAATCCGTCCCCGGTATCCGTAGACCGCCGACATTTTCCGACGGACTTTGCCTATTTCGGTTAAGGTCCGTACCACACGTCGTCATATTGCCTGCACTTCAACAGAAGCTGGCATGTATCTAGTACTCGGTTAACCAAAAACAGATGACTTTTTTGTGGTGGTTGTAGTAGGAAAAGGTAACCTGCTTTTTGTCACCCGAGTGGTCGAGGTCGTTAGGTTAGAGTAGTTTTAGTGTTCATTATGAATCATATCTCGTTAGCGACTAAGAGGAGCATTTCGTTGGTCGATTCTTTATTTTGTGGGGGCGTCATCTCAATGCCGTTAGTCTTTAGTCCTACAAAGCTCAGCGGTGGGCCTGATGTTAACAATATGACTCATGATGGCCATCAGTGAGTGCGCAGCACTCAAGCCACTGAAATCAATCAGATGAACCTGATTTACGGGTGTTACAATCACATGTTTCAACCGCCAATGCCCTTACTGTCTATAAAATCATAAGAGTATACAATCATTGATCTAAAACCATTCCTTCAAACCGAACCATAGCGTTCAATTTAACGCCGACCCTGTCCAAAGCAACTTCTTCAGTTAATGACACCGAACACTTCTACTGCAACTACACCACTCTCAAGTCTCTCAATGAGTTTATTTCCAAGCTTGGAGACAGGTTCTTCCAGAACTACTCCTGAAGGATTGGTTCACACGCCCGAAACGCCATTCACGCCTGGACAATGTCTCTTCTGTTCCAAATTCTCTCCAGACTTCCCCGACAGCGTAACGCATATGCAAAAGTCACATGGTCTGTTTATCCCATCCCAGCATCATCTTGTAGTCGACCTTGAGACGCTTTTCAAATATCTGCATCTCGTTATATTTGGTTATCGAGAATGTTTGCAATGCAGAACAGAGAGAGCTACTGTGCAAGCTGTACAACAGCATATGACTGGCAAGGGTCATTGCAAATTCGACATTTCAGAGCAGGACTCGGAGTTTACTGAGTTTTACGACTTCTTTGAGCCAAAGGACGACATAAATCAGGTTGCGAAGTCCAGTGGCTACAAGGAAACCCCGAAGGAGTCATCGTCAAGCTTGAGTCGAAAGCCACTAGTGGTTGATGGAGACACGTTGCTTTTACCGTCAGGGAGAATCGCGTCAAGGCAATCCTCGGGACAACTGGGCCCTTCATTTTCTCGATTCCGTCGTCAAAATCGGGCACTGTCTTCACAGCCAGGGCATTCTCTGGCGAAACTTGACATCACCGAGGGATCTGGCAAAGTGGAATTCGACCCGGGTAACGGCAATGCGCAACCTCTATCGAAGCGAGAAAAGAGGAACCGGGCAGAGGCGACACATCAAAGGCCGAACAATATGCGGGCGAAGGATCAAAACACTTTAATCCATTTGTCTCCTTCTCAGCAGCGTTCCATGATAGCAACACAGCAGAAGCAAGAGGATAGAACCAAAATGAAAGAGGGAAGGAAGCAAAGCAAGATTGATCAAAAGGGAAACAAGAATTTGTATGCATATTGGGCTACCGAAACACCCGTCTACCAGTGTGGCTAGTTATAGTAATGAACCGTATCACAAGACTTACATTTTAGGTCATTGGCGGTTTTTTTCTAGACCCTTTTTGTTGTTTTTTTGCTTTTTTTTTTTTTTTTGCTTAGCTTGGCGACAAGCTCTATGTGAGCTAGTCGTTATTTTGCACCGCTTCGCTATACTATTCTGAAAACCCCGTTTGTCGTTACCTTGCCCGACCAAGACTTTGGAAAAAATATCATAAGGGCTATCTACTCCGGCCTATTAGATAGAACAAGTCTGAGGTGTGGCCCCCGCTGTTCAAGCGGACAAAGTACTTGTCTCCACGATTGCCTGTTCGAGACTGAGGCTATGAAAATCCACCAGTGAGGGTCCAAGGCAATACTCAGTTTAACAATACCTAATCTGGTAGGTCTGCGAACGGGTCGGATTGAAATACAATTGTGATTGGCTGAAAGTTTACTCTCAAGTGAACTGCTGGTTTAAGCCGGAGTTCTGCCTAAATTCCCGGCTTGCGGGGAGAAGTGGTGGCAATTAATTTTGATGCCAGTCTTCTGGGACAACTTGATTAGCGAAACCCCGCCTATCGTAAGTTTGTCAAATAAATCATGTGTTGGGCCCACACTGGTGGAAACCCTGGCAAAAATGATCCATGACCGTCTTGGCAAAGTCATGTTGCGTTAATGAAGCGTCGGACTGGTGGGTGAACTTTGTCCGAACGGAGTCCAAAACGGAACCACATCTATAGCCTGGAAGAACAAGTCTTAGAACCGGTCTATACGAAACTGAGATGCACAATCAACTCTGCCGCCAATGCACAACCTCCGGGTGGCAAAGACTTCATATATGGACCAGGTGTTAAATGTTCCAGGCCAGAAGTTTATAAAACTGCATATCATATTCCTTCTGTCTCTGTCTGGGCACATCATCTGTCCTTTGACAAAATTTCTGACTACTAAGCTTCTCAAGGTCAACAATCCAGCACGGTTCGAGATGCGGGCTTTCAAGATCCTCCTTGGCTTGGGCCTAGTGATAAGTGCCGTTGCGCAAAGCAAGATCAAAATCAGTGAGACCAAATATTCCTTTCTATGAAATGGCCCACCTGACTCTGACTACTTTTCTACTTTAGTGCCTCTTGGCGACTCTATCACGGAGATCACGTGCTGGAGAGCACTGGTTTGGGACATGTTAGTTAGGGAGAATCTTGCTAGCAAGGTAGACTTCGTTGGCTCCATGAGTAACAACCCAGCCAATTGTCGGGCCCAGTCTGGCTCATTCGATCTCAACCATGAAGGCCACTCAGGATGGTTGTCTATCAACATTGCCAATCAGTATATCCAAGGTTGGCTCAACACATTTAAACCGGATATCGTTCAGTTCATGCTTGGCACAAACGATGTTTCCAATGGTCGGGCAACGAACGACATTATTGCCTCGTACACGAAGATCATCGGACTGATGAGGCAATCCAACTCTCGGATGAAAATCATCGTCGATCAACTGATTCCACTGTCATACAACATGAACGGTGTCAACGCTGTCAACGCGCAAATCCCCAACTGGGCCCGATCTCAAAACTCCACCACCTCGCCCATTCTGCTCGCCGACTGCTCTACGGCCGCTGGCTATACGCTGGCAATGAACAAACAGGATGGCGTGCATCCCAATCAGCAAGGGGATCAGTTCATTGCGAATAAGGTTGGACCATTGCTGATCAAGCATATCAAGGATCTTGTTAAAGAGCGAGGACTCTAGTATGGCTCTGAGGTTTAGGTAGTTTATTGGAACAAATGAAACTTATGAGTAAATGGATTCTGGTTTGAAATCCGCATTGCGGTCAATTCATGAACACATCAGTTGAAATGCTACAATTAACTTCAACATACAATGCAAGTCTTGGTCTTCGAGTAGTGGCAACAATCGGACGCTGGCGGGAATACGGGCCAAATTTAACTAAATAACCAGTACGACATTAAGTCTGCAGCACTCCCGCGCTTAACGTTCAAATGTGAGCATTGGTCCTTTCCAGACTTGAAGCGCCTGCATCTGGCGCTAGACCAATGAGAATGTCTGCCTGTTTTTTTTTTTTCTTTCTCTTGGTCTTTACCAAGCAAGGCTCCTATGTATGATTTCACCCATTATTTAAGTCATCCTCTGGTCACTAGACGACACAAGGTCTGTTACCTTTATCAATGGCTTCGTCAAAAAACACATGGCCACATTTGCGGTACTTCATAGAAGACACTAAGTACTAGATTATTAATTAGTCATTGAAGAACAACACTGTAAAACGCAGACTTGTCTACTTGCACCCCTGCCTTGTTCAATGTACCGCTGCGCTATAGGTGCACGACCATACGGCTCTCTCGTTCTCTCTCTCGCATTTCCAACTTGGTGCCTGCTATGGTCGGTCAATATTGCTGGAGCCCACAGACCGTGCATGTTCCACTTGTTTCAGAAGCTGCACGCGAGACTGAGCCTCAACAGGAAATAACAAACGCTTCACAATACCCCCTTCATTTATGTTGCTGGGTTAACCGCAAGTTCTTCTTTTTAATTTGTTCTAGACCACATGGGCGGTCCAAGCAAATTCACCTAGTACATGAAAACTACGATACGTATAACCCGAGGCATAAGACCTCTGGCCTGTGCTGCACCTCGCCATGAAGGAAAGTTATCACAAGACAAGATAGCAAGCATTCAAGAAGATTCTACGGAGAAGGTTGCATCAGTCTTCTTCTCCAGAATTGAAATTGCAGATGGCGCAGGCATGTTTTTACGCATTGACATCAGGAGCTAATAGTAATTATGCTCGGGACATTCCGAAAAGGGAATGAATCCCATGTGAATGAGGGAATATTGATGGCTTTCAAAAGTTGGGTTGATGTGGGCCATAGGCATAGGCGAGGTTCCGTTCCTGGCAAGCTTCGAACAAATGCCCTGATTAGGAGTATCTTCCGTCAGCCCTCCCCCGTTGAATCCATCCATGGGCGGATAGCAATTTCCCATTCCGCACATATGCACTGGAATTGGCATGATGAACGGCATTGGGCGCAAATAAGGGATCGCACAAGTTAACCGCGTGCAGTAATAGATGATTCGAACCCGATGCCTTTAAAGTAAAGCCTCTGCAGGACTTAAACATTTCCCGCCCCATCCTAGCTTCCTTCCTCTGTTATAGTCAATATCATAACTTTTGTCAGCGTTCTTGGTGGACCTGCCGTTTTTTTTCTCTCTCTCTCTTTTTTTTTTTTTTCCGTTTTTAACGTCTTCGCCCATTATGGTTCTCGGGTCCACGCTAGTACTATGTTTTGCAGTCACGGCAGAGGCATTTGCAGTGCGGCGTGGTGCAAATGACTGGTCTGCACCGAATTTCGCCGATCGTAAGACTGTTATCCAATGGGTTCGAAGTCCGTTTCTAACGAACATCAGGCCGCAGCCCGTGTCCCATGGTTAACGCGCTCGCAAACCATGGGTATCTCCCTCGTGATGGGTTGAACGTCTCACTCGCAGACCTCATTACTGGTTTCACAGCTGCTGTGAACTTGGATCCCGCTGCAACTACCCTGGTTGGACAGAAAGCCCTTCTCACTTCAACTACTGGCAATCACGCGACATTCAATCTGGACGATCTCAACACCCACGGAAGTGAGTTTCGCGTTTCTCCCCTTACCAGTTTGAGGCTGACGACAGTGTTGCACTAGTTATCGAACATGACGGCAGTTTGAGCCGCAACGACATCTATCTGGGTGATAACCACACATTCAACCTGACCACTTGGGAGTCTGTGGCATCTTACTTCACTGGCCCGACCATCTCTATTCCTACAGCAGCAAAGGCCAGGGGAGCACGTCTTCAAGCTGCTGCCATTACCAACCCGAAATTCAATCTTACAGCCGATGGTGCTCAGTTCAGCTTCATCGAGACAGCTCTCTATCTGTCTGTATTTGGCAACCTGGAGGACGGTAATGCCAGGACAGAATGGGTTAGGGTACTTTTCGGTATGTATATGAACCCTGGTCAAGTCACCAAGCTCACAACTTGCAGAGAAAGAACGTCTTCCTTTTGAAGAAGGGTTCTCCAGGTCGGCTTCACCAATTACCGCGGCGGGAATCCTTGGCTTAGTTGGCAAGATTGCAGCCGCAAGTATTTAGTTCATATGGTTTGTCCTTGTGTCTTTTATTAAAGACGCCGTGAAGAGGTCTATCATAGAAGCCATTCCAGGTCAATAATACAAACCCAAGCTCATGCCTAGAATAATATGTCAACTTTCTGGCCTCTGATTATGCGCGTAAGTCACAGTGTTGCAATGTGTAGCCTTATTAGAGAGCAAGGCTATCCGCAATACGCACACACGTAGGCATGGAGTGCATAAATATCATCAATTTAGCTTAAGTACTACATAATACAAGATAAATGCTGATTCCTTGTAGATTAGCTTTCGTAATTATAGGAGACGGCATCTCTAAAGCTTTCTTGACCGTATTTGACTAGTTGGCGAAAGACGCCATTCCAATTGTTTTGTGTTATGCAGAAGCTAACTATTTAACGGCTCCTTGAGCTTTGAGTATTTCTCTCCAACCATTCTTCTCATCGGTTATCAAGTCGTAAAACCAGTATTTGTTCAATACGCAGTTGCAAATCGGGAACCATGTAAACTTTGTACAAACACGCTCTGCCTAATTGGTCAAGTTGATTGCGTCAGAGATAAGGTTACGTACGTCTGGACTGGGATGGTGCCCCATGCCAGTCATGCGAATGATCTGGAAAGCACAATCTAGAATGTTCATTTTCACCCCACCATCAACATAGATTCACTGGTCGATAGAATGCTGCACCAATTCTAATAATCATGCGTCAGTGTTGCCCAAATAACGATATCTGCAACTGCCCAACCCTGTCAAACCATCTACCATGTATCTGTGGAACTTTTAGTGTTTTCAGCAACAGGACAGCGCAAAATCAATTCAAACTTGCAAGGGCTGGAAAAACACGCACTTCAACGCATCAGCCTCGGCTGTCTGATGCACTGAGTATTTGTTGCAGAAATTTGGGTGAAATAGGACCACATGAGCCTCGGAACAAGTGAAACTAGGTTCACAGTCAATGCTGCGGTTGTGCATTCCGACCAAAGCGTAATGGTGTCGGCTATGTTGACATCAGGAGGTGGCGAAGGTTGCCTATGCTTCCCAAAGGTCAGACGTACTGTCCGAGCTTATCTGACAGCTTTGTTGAAACACGTGAAGGCTGGGCTGCCGAGGGTCGCAATCAGATGAAACTATATATGAGGCGCAGAAATCCGTCTTCTCTATTGATCAAGTGTTTTTCATCGACAACGCAGTGTCAAACAATTTTCGCTTTTACTCAAAAATGTCTTTAACTACCACAGCTACGGTCCCCTCGGCCACAAGGATTGAAAGGAAAGATCCTATGAAATCGACATGGCGACGAGGCGACAGACGCGATTGGAAACTTGGCAACTTTCTCATCGAGAAACTCGGTCTATACCACGATGAATTAGACCGGCCGGCACCCGTCCACGCTAAGGGAGATCCTGTTCCCTATCTGCCACATTGGCAACTTCACCGGTGGATTCTCCTACACGCCACGATTCCTCTCCTAATTCACCAAGCAATAGTCTCCCTGACTGGGTACGACATCCATCCGGTTGCTGCCTTCATCTTCTACAGCGCTGCCATCAAGTTGATCGCCATTCACCAAATCAACATGCTGCGAGCAGTCGGTCAGCGTTATGGCTATCTTGATGGGGACAAGCACGAGCGTGATGGAGTACCAGACAACAGTGTTCAAACCGTTCTGAGGTCTCTCATCTCTACAGCGACATTCAGGGCGATGATGGCAGTTATCTTGGCATATCGAAGTAATGATGCTCCAAGCACAATCAACTGGAAGCTACTGCCGTTGGAGATTGGGTTGTATGGGATCGTGCTGGACTTTTGGTTTTACTGGTATCATCGGCTGATGCACGAAGTTGATTTCCTGTGGAAGTACCATCGGACCCACCACCTGACCAAGCACCCAAACCCTTTGTTGACCATTTTTGCCGACAGCGAACAGGAATTTTGGGATATTGCTGGGATACCCTTCTTGACGTGGATCACGCTGAGGCTTGTCGGTTTTCCAATGGGGTTTTATGAGTGGTGGTTCTGTCAGGAGTATGTTATTTTTACTGAGTTGACAGGGCACAGTGGCCTTCGCATCTGGGCTACTACTCCTAGTCCATTCGCATTGCCACTCAGCTGGTTCAAGAGCGAGCTCGTCCTGGAGGACCATGATCTACACCATCGAAAGGGTTGGAAGAAAAGTGGGAACTACGGCAAGCACACGAGGTTATGGGATCGTGTCTTCGGTACTTGCCTGGACCGGATAGAATGCGCGGAGGGTGCGGCGGACTACACAAATACCGCAGTGTTGCCGCTGCTTTGAGGTCATTCGCGTGGTTATTCTCAAACACTATGATGTTTGTTGGGAAATTGTTTCAATTTTACAGCTGGGTAGCAGAATCAATTGTTCCCAGAGGCCTTTGGATAGGTATTAACAGACGCCCATTCGTATTGATAAAAGGATGTTCTACAGAATGGACTACATCTATATATACTTTTTGCTATTAGATTTCTGACAGCTGTGGCTCATGAATCATATTTCTGCGTACACGGGTTAGACATCCCAGGACAGTGGCTTGTTCTACCACTTGGTCAACCTTTTTGCTAGTGGTCATAGATATTGACCAGCCAGCTGCTAATCAAAGATGATCACATTGAACACACGTTCTTAGTATATAATGGAATATTGTGTCATTCACACTTTTCTGTATTGTATTACTCGCACCGGCCCTTTTTTCTGACTCCCCGCCGCCCCTTTCAAGAGCCTGAAGGCTTACAGATCGGAGATTGTATTGCAAATATTGTTGCTGAACAGGCATGAGAATTTACCCTTTCGAGGTTTTGTGCCTGAATAATTACCCATTGCCTTGACGCCAGATTCCTGGAATCAATCGCTTTTCAAATACACCGAGAGTTATCGCCTTCATTTCCTGTTGGTCCTACAATCTGGGACTCGTTACACCCTCGCGGGCTGTTATTTATCACGATGCGTCGATGCCTGTCTACTATTGCATCACATGCGGCATCGCGTGCTCCTAGCATGTTCTTTCCTAGCCTTTGACGATAATAGTAAGTTTGGGCTTCAGTACATGTGGTTTGACTAACACCAAACTGTACCGCGGCGTTCGGAGGCAAGCTTTTTTGGGGTTGAACCTTTGCCCCATATACCGCTGTGCTCACCGTAATTAGTCACCATGCTAAAACACGAGCCACATTGGGGCTTGCCAAACAGGTTCGGCGTGCCGAGTCTTCAGATCGAGTATTCAAATTGATCAGATCGAGAACTCGGGAGCGGGCGCGGGTGTTCGGCAATATCAAGCTGTCGTAATCCGCCACTAGTGAGGACTTTCTGCTTCACAAATCCTTGTGTTTCGGCAGAACAAGTTTTCATTCGTTGTATCCGATTTGGCGCCGCTTCATTGGCCTCAGACACGTGATCCCGCTTGTATTAGAGCATTTTATATATTGCTCTCCTGCCGACATTATCTCCGTTGGCTCCAGTTTCGCCTATCATAAATCCGAGCATTCAATCCGCACATGAAAATTAACAAGCCTTTGACATATAAATTTGGCGATTGACTTACCAAGTCGACCGCGAATCAAGATTTGGCCACCTGGAGAAAGAAAATACCAAAAATCATGTCCGAAACGGTCCCATGGTTGTCGCGGCTTGGAGCAGAGAGTGGCTTCACCTCCATTATTGAGTCCTGTCGTGACACCAAGGTACTTTGTTTACAGCGTTTCGTCCGACTCTTCGCCTACGGGGCCTCCTTTCTCATTTTAGCTCACTTTCTCTCCAGTCTCAACTTCTCTGACGAGCGAATCGGCCTGTTTATGACAACCACGCTCCTCGGAGATGTCTGCATCAGCTTCTTCCTGACAGCAATCACCGACCAAGTCGGTAGGAGAAAGGTTCTTGCAGCGGGTGCGATTTTGATGATTATGAGCGGTCTGGTCTTTTCATGGGCCGACAACTACTGGATTCTTGTCGCCGCCAGTATTTTTGGTGTCATAAGTCCAAGCGGCAACGAGATTGGCCCTTTCCGCGCAGTTGAAGAGTCAATCCTTGCCCAGCTCACAGTGCGCAACAAGCGAAGTGACATCTTCGCTTGGTACACCTTGTTTGGCTCTGCCGGCGCTGCCTTTGGCACACTTACATGCGGTTGGGTTGTTCAAGCTCTGGAGGAGAACGCAGGCTGGACACCCCGCGAAGCATACAGAGTCGTGTTTCTTATCTATGCCGGCTTTGGTGCGCTCAAGTTGATACTGGTCGTCGGTCTCACCTCTGCTGTCGAGGCAGCACCACTCCAGTCTGATGATACACGTGTACGCGCCAGCGAGGAACGCCAAGCGTTGCTTGCTGATTCGGGCATTAGGGAAAATCATTCTCGACAGTCGACGGAAGAAAGGTCTCCTTTACCAAGCATATCGGAGCGTATGCGGGCTTTGGTACCCTATATATCTCCTCTGTCTCGGTCCATCCTATTCCGATTACTCCTCCTGTTCTGCATCGACTCCTTTGCCTCGGGAATGGCCTCGCCGTCTTGGCTGACTTACTTCTTCACCACGGTCCACTCACTGCAACCGGGATCACTGGGTACACTATTCCTGGTAACAAATCTCCTCGCCACAATCTCCAACATCGCCGCTCTTCCTCTCGCACGTCGTCTCGGACCGCTCAAGACTATGGTCTTCACACATTTACCCTCGGCTGTCTTCCTTTTTATGATACCGTTGCCCGCGGCTAGCGCTTTGGGGACTTGGGTTGCCATGGGTTTTTTGTGTCTCCGGGCTTGTACACAGAGTATGGACCAGGCACCAAGACAAGCGTTCCTCGCCGCTGCGGTCCTTCCGAGCGAGAGAACGGCCGTTTTGGGGGTGGTCAATACTGTTAAGACGTTGGCGCAGGCAGGCGGTATTGGATCAGCAGGCTTTCTCTCAGGAAGACATCTTTGGGTTGTCGTCTTTTCGGGAGCTGGAATCATGAAGGCTGTCTACGACCTTCTGATGCTGACAATGTTCTTGGGCCTTAGAGATAGGGAAGCAAGCAACGCAAAGTCGGATTCAAGGGATGAGGAAGACTTGTAAGGGGCCAAGAAAAATGTTGTCAGAACTGCAGGAAGGATTGGTGTTCTGGCACAACATTATTGGTAGTCGTGTCAGAGATGTGCTGTGACTATTCCAGCCGTTTTACACCCTCTTTGCGAACAATAGCCTCAAATCTAGGCAGCTCAAACTTCCTGTAAGCAAGTTCGTCCAGTAGCCACTCCCCAAAGAGCAGTCTTGCCAGCCAGACCGATCTAGCCATGCCTCCGGCCCAGAACCAGTTTGTCGCACCACCAAGCCAGCCACCCAGCCAACCCTCTCCTTTCAATGCTTCTGCAACAAGCTGCTGTGCGAAGTCTTCCGCGGGTACAGCAGCGTTGTTCTGAGAGAAAGTCAGGCGCTTGGAGTAGATATCTTTAACCCGAGTGTAAAGGGAGTCCGGCGGCAATTCGCGGTTGAGCTTCGCGATCTGGCTCTTGACAGTTCCGGTCATAGAGACCATTACGCGAACACCGAATGGACGCAACTCCTGGCGGAGGGTGCGGCTGTAGGAGTTCAGGGCTCCTTTGCTGGCCGTGTACACCGAACCGAAGACATAAGGCGAGATTGAAGCAAGGCTACTAATCATTATGATGAGACCCCGAGTTGGGATCAACATGGGCACAAAAGCCTGGACCATGGCCATGACGCCAAAAACGTTCGCCTCAAATGTCTGTCTGACCTCGTCCATATTGATGTCGGTAGCCGGAATAGTGTGGGTAACGCCGCTACCGATTTGTCAGCATCTATTGGGGTGAGAGTCAGTAGCTCGCCGTAGGAGCCGTGCGTTGTACATGTCCGGTTTACCCGGTGGACGTTGTTCGCTTCAGCGCGATGGCACCTCTAGTGGTGTAGGGTGAGCTTACGCATTATTGACGAGGAAGTCAAGACGTCCCCCCGTTAGTTCCGCAACACTCTTCTTGCAAGCTGCCATGCTCTCGGCATTGGTCACGTCCAGCGGTAGGGTCGACAAGCCCAAGTCGCCCAAGTCTTGGAGAACTTCGGGTCGACGGGCCGTTGCGATGACATGGAGGCCTTTTAGCGAGTTCTGGTGAGTATCGTGTACCGTACAGACTTCAATGTTTGTTTGTCGAAGCAGGGGCAGTAAATGGAAGGTTCACACGCTGATACCACCCACCTTTGGCGTGAAATTCCTTGGCCATGGCGTGGCCAATCCCTCCTGGGGTGCATCTACGGGAATCGCGTCAGCACTAGAGCCTCGGGGCGGTCATTGTTGTTGTTGGGGGGGGGGGCAGGGATGAGATTGGTCTTGACAAGCTTTCGCTTACCCAGTAATTAGCACCGTCTTTGCGTTTGTCGGAATTGCCATGTTGATTGCCTGTGATGCGATCCGTTGCGAAATGTTGAAGATGTGAGGAAATTTGCGAGTAAAGGGAGCGTGCTCTGGGTGAACTGGCGCACGCGGCACGAGACCCTCGGACTTCTGTTTGGCGAGCATTCCAAGCTACGTACAGTATTACGTCAAGCTCGATGGTCTGATCACATGTGAATCGGACTTCCGCTCAACATAACCTCTCTCGCCTAGCTCTCCACTGCACACTCCCTTCACAAAACAAACCTGCAACAATATGAAAATGCCCATCAACTCAGATATCTCACAACACAGTCGCCAGCATTGCTGAATATTGTAGTATATAGATAACACATCCCTCCCCTCAATCAGAAGATATCGGTATGAGTAGTGCACAGTGCAAAGGATGATCTCCAATTTTTTAACGTCCAAGCCTTCTGCGGTGAATGATCCTTCGATTAATATTGTGAAGTCACTTCCACGTTGACTCAAGAGACTAGATAGTTGATGCACGTTGTACTGGAATGGACACACATGTCGCTTTGTTCAAGTGACGAAATATTCCCATGACGCCACAGGCTTCTAGATGGGTAGCTTAAGCTCACATCGTGCTCTCATCATTTTTACTAATATCATTTTCGAGGAGTCCCAGCTAATTCACCGGCTGCCATCAGGGGCAAATTTCTGTTGTGGTTGCGAACCATGTAGGTATTCAACTAGCCCTATTATTAGTTTCAACTCCTTGAAAAAGCATCGCTGAGTGCAATTTTTCACCAGATCATTCGCCACAATGTTGGCCTAGGGAGCCTGAGCTCGTTTGAAGTCAGAGATTGGCTTAATCCCAAGGCTCCTCTGTAGGCAACGCTACGATAGCAAGGCATTTCGCTACCGATGCCTTGTTTTCTATCTATAGTATAAGGCTTCTTGGCAACATTTCTAGAAGCCTTACAGGTTATTTGTTCCTTCACAAGCTCCCAAGCATCCTTAAGTGCCGTGATACATGGACATGCAAGCACGTATGATAAATTGCAGGCTCTAGGTGTACATAAACCACAATCAGGAGTAAATATGCTGGAACAACAATTTCGGATTTCTTAGGATAGTTGTTATTGACCTCCTCTACTTGCTCACCCGCGACGACTTCTGTATCACTTTGAGCTCTGCTCTATTTATCCTCCCAACCTCCATCCTTATGGGACTCGAATTCACTTCTCATTGAGCGTGCTTCGCCCTCGCCTAGCTTTTATGACCGACTTGAGCTTACATAGGCAAGTATGATTCGTCTGCGCTCGTCTCGGCCCTCTTCATAGGGAGGTAGGACTCGTCTGCGCTCGTCTCGGCCCTCTTCATAGGGAGGTAGGATTCATCGGCGTTGGTCTGGGCTGTTGAGAATCAGCATGGGTATTCTGTAAAAGCTGAACTGCACACCTTACCATGACCTGGGCCAGGAAGAGTGGGCAGCGACACAGCACAGGCGGTCAAGACGGCAACAATAATGGCGATCTTCATGTTGGAGGAGGTTGGATCGGCCTCTGGAAGTAAGGTTGAGTTGAGAATCCTGTAGTATGATAAATTTTAAATCTTTAATTTACCAAGTCTCAGCCATGAAATTGTGACGGGTCATGATGCCCTCTATACTTCTTACGTTTGCCCACTGGGACATGTCCTCACGGAGCTGGTGTAACCGAAGAACTTCGCACTCACACAAGCACCCGAAGGAGCACCAACCCTGGTTGCTGATACACGTATTCAATGAGGCAGGTGACAATGACATATGATCCGCGGTTTGACAATTCTTGATTGCCACACAATTCAAGATACGTAATAGATTGAACTTCAAGTTGAATCTGTGCTCGCAGACTTCTTGTGGTGGCACACAAGTGGGCTTGGATCGTCAAGGATTCATTCTAGTTTTCATTAGCCCATGTACATGAGCCACTGAGAAGACGACTCGATATCATTACCACACTGACCTTCCACTTTGACTTTAGCTTGATCCACCTCCAGCTGGAAGGATTCAAGGTGCATACAAATGGTAAGCAAAAAAAAAAAAAAAAAAAAACCTGCGGCGGTTCAAGTCCGGAAGCGCATTTCGTCTAGTTTTGGCGGGATTTGTGGTAAAGGTTCAGGATTTGGCTCTCTAGGAAACGCCGAGCAGGGGAGATAAATAGGTCTGAAATCTAAACTTGAATTCAACTAGCGCTGGTCATACTTGTTGTTAGTATGAACGGGTGTGATAAAACCACGATATTTAGCAAGCCGAGCGTTAAGCAAGTTTTGATCCAGCATTGATAGCCACTGAGCCTTGGCATAAGTTGACATGGTGTCAAATGCTTGATTCAACCGACCACTTCTAGCGGGACATTCGTCGGAGTTGGCAGGGTAGCACAGATTGTGGTGTGTTTAGACTAGGGCGTCCGGAATATTAGAGCGAGGACGGCTTTATCTGGCCTTCTTCGGCGGAGAATCTGGCGTTTTGTCATATGTCAAGGTTTCTGTAGATCCAGAAACATCCTTAGACATGGGTTCCCTTGCTGTTGGTACAAGTCTGGACCACGTCAGCTAGATAATAGTTGTAAGCGCAGAACGCCGACATAGATAAGAGCAAGGCAATGGAACACAAGACCTTCCCTTTCCGGAGAGAAGGATTCGGATACATGGTCATTTATCGCGCTAGGTATCACCCAAACCATCTCTATTGCTACTTCTGTGGCAGGCTCCAAACGTTTACGACAAGCCCTCAAATCCTTCGAGTCTAAGCTGTCCACAAATCAAGTCAGCGTTCAGAGGTGATGTGTGACAAATCTTCCGTGTTTTGCCTCACATAGCTCTGACACATCTTTTCAAGACTCTCAAAACTGCCCACCACAAATTCTGATATTACTTTCATGCCCCAGTATCTGGACCGTTTGCCATTACTGTGCATAATTGACGCCCCAGCCCAGCTCCATCAGCCAACAACCTAGATACCTTCGAGGAAGACGGTTTGAAGTAATATTGAAATGGACAGAAATACCAAGGAATACTCGCCAATATATTCCGATGAGAGTTTAGCTTCCAGCCTAGACAATGTGGAGATTGGACCAGCAACAGCACAGGCGCGGTGTGCATCGCAAGTGCGCAAGCTCGGGTATTGGACTATCCACACTGCGCTAATAGCTATCTACACGACAATCTTTCTCGTTTCTATGTCCTGGAGCAAACATGCAACTGGTGTTTTCAGTCTGCTTGACTGTAAGTGTATTAGGTTTCAACTCGGTTTTCTCCAGAGTAACTGAAGCACGCAGCGCCGCCAAACGCCATAGGCGACGAAACACACCTTGAGGTTTTCCCGATCCAAGGGCCGCCCCATGGCATATACACGGGAGAACCAAGACCCGAAGTAGACCAAGCATGGAAAGACTTGTTGCAGTGTAAGTCATGATGTGCGATTTGTTTGGATAGAGCTGATATGAATTATATAGACAACAATATCAGAGTCTCGGAAGACTGGGTGCACCGTTGGGGGAGGGATCATGAAGCTGTCAAGCTACCTGACGGCGGCTACCTCGGCATGTTAAGCGTCTTTCACGAGCTTCACTGTATCGTGAGTGCCGCCATTACTTGAGGGCACTATACAGCATAGCTAACCAGACATAACACAGAAACGACTCTATCAGACCTTGTCTCCGGAGTATTACTTCCCCAACGCGACCGAACAAGAACTTAGGATTAACCGAGAGCACAACCGTGAGTCTGGCACCGACCCGGGGAGTATGCGCTGAATAATCAATCGTGCGATAGAACATTGTCTTGAGGTCCTTCGAATGGGTGCGGCCTGTCGTGGCGACATTTCCATTATTACTCACATGTGGACTGATATTGACGCTCGACCCATTGTCAACCAGACAGCGCCGCATCAGTGCGTTGACTTTGACAAGGTCATGGAATACTCTCGCATTAATACAGTTGACGTGTACCAAGAGAACTACATCGTTCACCCTAAGTTTGGTATGTATAAAACCTTGTCTACGGGTTGGACTGGTCATTAGCTGACTGAAGATAGGACCATCGTTTCCTCAGGGGAATAGCATCAAGCCGTTTCATGAGCAGGGAATGGGACACCGTCACTAAAGCCATTTACCGGAAAGGGGCCTATGAAAATGTGCAACATCAGGCATTCAAGGTTACATTCGGCTCACTTTTCATATTATCGAATTAGCCCATGTCTATTGAAAAAAGCGTGAGCAAGTCGGCCTGTAACTGTTTTTGACAAAAAGTTGGAAGGGGGGGGAAGGAAGAGATCTCTGGTCAGCAAGCTTGAAGCCATCGTTTAGGTACCTAGGTAATAACCTTCAGCTAGGTTGGTAAATGTGATGTTCAGGTGTGGGTCCGACGAGTTCAGCATCGTAATTTACACCGAGCTAGGTCCGAGCTCTTGGTCTTAATGGCTTTACACCGAGGGTCACGTGGAATCTAAAAGTCTGGATCGCAAACATGAAAAAAAAAAAAAAAAGGTTCTTGCGTTGCATTCACCACAGGAAAATATCACGCAGACCAAGCTTCTTTCTTCCACCGACAACAACCTACGCCCCGTTCGCGACATCACCAACCCCCGATTTTCAAGATGCATCTGATGTACACTCTCGACGAGGCGGGCAGCCGTGTCTACACCCTCAAGAAGGTGGTCGACGGCAAGGTCACCAAATCCGCCCACCCTGCGCGTTTCTCCCCTGACGACAAGTGGTCGCGCCAGCGTGTGACGCTGAAGCGACGCTTCAACCTTCTGCTTACCCAGGAAAGTGAGTTTGTACGCATTGTTCACGGGGCGAGACGATACTGATTGAAACCCAAGAGTCTCAGTAAACTGATGGACCACGCACTCGACAATCCAAAAAGAAAATCCGGATACCCGGCCGGGATACCTTCGCTCCAGCACAACCATGCGCCGATAATATGACGGCTTGGATGTGGGACGAGCCAACGGCTACGGCCTGGCGCTGGCACAAAAGGGCGCAGAGAGAGCAACGAAGTAATGGGGCATTGCTCCTCAAGTCACGGTAGATACAAACGTCTGGTTCACAAAAACGGCGTTGGGGGGAAGGCTTGCTTGCATTCAATGGGGGAATATTGGAGTCGCGTTACTCGGTCCATGACGCGGTAGATGCTCTGCAATAGTGAAACCAGAGCGACGCATCTAAAAATCAACCTTGGTTTTTTTCTTTTCTTTTTTTTTCTTGAACCCTTTCCCACAATCCCTTCTTCCGTCCACCCAGTCCGTCGAAGCCTTGCCCCCTTCTGTGAGGGGTCTATCGTGGTATCATGCAGAACATATGAACATCATAAGCTTCAACCTCACCGCTGTGCCTCTTCATCTTCTCTTGCGTCCGTTGATGTTTCTACCGGGTCCCAGCCTGACCTTCCCGTTGGCGCTTTGTCGATCGCCTGTCAAAATGCTAGGGAGGTAGTCCTCGTCCATGAGGTCTCGCCGCCGGGCGCGTTGGTTTTCGCCCACGGCCTTCTCGTACTCTTTCTGGTCCTCTGCAAAAATGAGATTCGTACCCCAGTTGTTCTTGCCCCCGGCGTACTTGTCCAGCTTGCCGCTGGCCGTGCCAGCCACAGGCTTGGGGATACTGAAGACGTTGCCTCTTTTGTTCCATTGGAAGTTGCGCTTCAAATGGATCTTGAAGGTGCCGTCTTCCTCCGTCGTGCACGACGTACGAATCAGGGTAGCCTGTCCACAGCTGGGGCAGAACTGTTTATCCATCTTCTTGCAGACGTGAAAGCACCCATGGCATCGCAACACCCAAGTCTTGAGCTGGGTAATGCGAGACATGGACGGCGACAGAAGGTTCAGCCCGATTCTCAGCGCGACGTTCTGCATGGCGTAGTCTGAGGTAAGAATGCCGACCTTGATGTCGGTTGCAGGTGCTGTTGGCTGGAGCAGCTTGCTGTCCTTCTCCTTGTGCTTCTTGACGTTGGACGGCGTGATCCAGCCGTCCTCAGAGTCTGACCCTTCACCCTGTGCCTCGTTCACGTCGGCAACATTTGAAAGCGCGGGCAGAGCGGTCGTCTTATCGTCCACCTCAAGTTGTGTCATCCCTTGGCTGATGGCCTCCGCCGTTGCATCCGAGGATGACGCTTCCGCCGTCGCATTCTCCAAGGTATTGGTTCCTGTCGCTTCCGCACTCTGTTCCGCAGGGATGGCGGCGGATGGCTGAGTTGCCTCCGCAGCCGTTGGATTCTCTGTGGCTGGTATTTGCTGAACTTCACTTTCGGCGCCAACCTCGGCCTTCGATTCCGAGACCTCGCTGCTGGGTGGCTTGGCGTTAGGGACACGCTGGCCGGGCTCTTTTCTCAGTCTCTGGTTGCCTCCGTTCTTCTCAAGCTCGAGCTCGTAGGTCAGGGCAAGCAGGTGTAAGTCAGGTCTACTGAGAACCTCGAGGTCACCGGAGCGGCGCGCAAAGTTGGAAACAAACTTGATACTGTCAGGGCGAGGGTTGCGGATCTTAACGAAAGGCATCAGGGTCGTCTCGACTCGGGTGCGGGTGTTGACGTCGCGAATTTCTTGGATGATGGATGGGATCATGTACAGCTCGTCGGCTTGGGCGAGAAGCGTGCTGACGGGAGGGTCGTTCTTGATCAATGGGCCGGTATCGAGGATGAGGGCGTGGATGGGCTTGCGCTCTTCGGGTGCCGTTGGACTTGTGACCACCGGGGCGGCGGCCACCGAATCGTTGGACATGATTGGCAGTGTGTGTTTGCAGTGCCGTGCGTGGGCGGCTCTCTTCGCAAGGCAGAATTAAACGAAGGGAAAATGTATGAGGAATCGCAGTCGAGGTACAGACCGAATGCTTGAACATGCGAGGAGGCGATGCGGCGAATGATTTTTGAAATTTCTCTATCGCGGGGTTGTGGTGGGGTACCACCCCCCCCTTCCCTCCTCGATAAGAGCGCCCATGCGCTCGGTCAGTAAAGTACCTAAGTACCGAAGGTATCCGTACAACCGTCAAACAAACACGCCTTGACCGCTTTCGCTCACCGATCCTTATTCACCGCTTCGTGGGTGTGCGGAGCCGGGTCCGGGTCCGAACAGAATCATTTGCACCTAGCAAACAAGTGGAAAGACTTTGATGTTGCTGGACCGACCTACTGTTATAATCTGGCAGTCGCCCAAAACAATCATGTATACTGAGACATCTGTAGACCTGCAACCAAACCCATCTCCTCTCCATAGACCACGGATGTTTGTTTTATCATGACTCGATCGAGCAGATATCAAATCAGCAGAGAGAGAATCTTGACACTCATGCGGATATGGCCATAGTGCCCTCAAGTTATGCAAGCATCAAGAGGGCGGATATGAGAGTCACATAGCAGATATCGGGGATTTCAAACTATTCCAACTCAGATGCAAGGGCAAACGAAGCCCCTGAGTCTGCCGTGAAATCATCGATGTGACAATAAGTCGAAGATCCCAGGCCGTCAAACAACAGGGCGTTTTGCCCCTGCAGAATTTCTCATGCTGCATGATATCTAGATCACTGGCGGAAACGAAATTGCGCATGAATTGTGAGAACAACTTTTGCGGCTTTGTGCGGAGTGGTTGCCATTCATGATTGAAAGCTCCAAAAACACATCAAGTACGAGCGAATTGGTCCAGCGGCTATCGGCGCCGGTTCTCGGTGACGCTACCGATAGCCGCCGCGCAACAGATACTGGTGGAGATGAAATCCCGACGTAGGCACCGGGGTAAACAATTCATCCGAGTTGTTGTCTCTCTACCCATGTACTGCAGTATAAGAAATCGTTCTGAGACATTATGGGTTGGCGAATTGCTTTCATCACTCGGCAGCATACCTTGACCTTTTTCCCGAGCAAGTCTAAGTGACGCCGGCATGGCCTAGTGAGGCGTCTAGTAAATACATCTCCGTCACGGGTCTTTTTTGGGGGTTGTCCTTTTGGAATAGTCACCATCGTTGGATCAGCGTCTGCGGTAGCCGATAGTGAATTCTACCTATATCTCCGCATGGTGCACTCCTTGGCTTGCCCACCTTTGACAGTGTAGAGCATGCCAAAATGTGACGATGGTACTGCCTTACATGGTCCCTTTCCGTTTGAGTTTCTTGTACAGGTATGTGTTGGGCCTGCTGGGCGTGACAGGGGGCTTTCCACCCCACTAATGCCCGGCCGACATATGGCTGAACTCGCCTGAAATTTCCAATACTAGGGAATCAAGACCGCTGTCCCCTCAAGGTGGGAATGACTGATTCAACGTGGTCTTGGGCTCGATAAAGATGCACCGTGCCTGTGAGTAAACGTTGCTGGGGCTAGCTAGCTGGAAACACAGCACAGCCCATCTCTTCTATCACCTAAATCACCCCACCACCTTTCCTCCTCACCACACATTCCAGCGCATCCCGCGTCTGTGTCTCTCGGCGTCAAGTAAACTGCTGCACAGTGTAACTGTTCCCCGGATTTCTCCTGCATACCCAGTAATCTCTCAGTCCAGCAAGTGGTCGCCTCCCAACACACACACACACTCTCTCTCACTCACTCACACACGCACACACTGACACAGCCACCCACAAAGGGCCCACGCCGATTCCTCTCCGGAATGGGCAATCCCATGAGACCTAGACTCTGAGCCTCGTCCCTCTCTTTCCATGTCTATTGTGCACGCCGCCGAGTCCCGGTGAGCAGAACAAGGGCGCCCGCCGATTGAGGTATCCGGGAGAATGGCAGACTTGTACGGTAGCAGCAACAACATCGGCAACAATAACAACGACAACCTTGGACGCCATCTCCGACCCGACAGACCGCCGATAGCCGTCGCCGTCACCACCACCTCCTCCATAGGCACAAACACAAACATAAACGCCGACCTGGCCGTCACTGCTGCTACAACGACTGCCGTGACAGCCTCAGCCTCGGCCGCAGCCGCAGGACCCTCGTCGTCCGTGTCCCCGAAACCGACCAAGCGGTCCTCGGCGACGACATGTGTCACCTGTCGAGCACGTAAGGTTCGCTGCGACGGCCGGCGGGATATCTGCAGCAATTGCGAGCGCCTCGGCTTCTCGTGCACGTATGAGGACTCTAGCACTGATGCCAATGGCCTCGCCGCCGCCCCTACCTTTCCCTTGCCGAGGCGCCGTGTTCGTCAGGCGTGCCAGAGCTGCCATTCCCGGAAAGCCCGGTGTAGCGGTCACACCCCGGCCTGCGATCGATGTCGTGCCCAGGGTATCGACTGTGTCTATCGGGCGTCTAAGCGGACGCGGCTGAGCATCAACCCTCCCGCCCGCGGCGACCAGATGATAAGATCGCCAACCTCGTCGACCTCGGCTACTGCTGCCACCCACCGTGACCAACAGAACCGTAGGTCGCTGTCGCGGGAAGAAGCGCTTCATGATTCCGATGCCGCTGCGCCCGATGCCGCCGCGTCCAATACGCCGAGCACGTTCAATCATGACCTGTACGCTTACTTATTCATATCCTCACTCGTCACCGTCACACTCACCAACCTTTCTTAGGTCCGCCCCTGATCCCCAGTTTGAGTCTCTCATCAGCCGGGCTCTGGACAACTTCTTCCGCCATGTTCATCACATACCAATGCTGTCGTTTCTCCACCGAGCCTCTCTCATGCAGAGGCATCATGTCGGGGGCCTAGACCGCCCCTTGCTACTGGCTCTCATCGGCATCACTAGCGTGCTCACCGACTTGGGCACGGGGACAAGAGATTACGGCGACAAATGCATCCAAGAGTCCGAGTCTCTGATCCTCAAGAGTCTGGAGAACGCTTCAACCATCAAAGTCCAGACCCTCGCACTCATCATCAAATACCGCATCTTGACCCGTCGATTCTCAAGTGCCTTCATGCTTGCCGCCACCGCGGCGAGATTCGCCACGGCCCTCCGACTCAACTACGAAAACCCTGACCTCTGCTTTTTGGCACAGGAATCAAGGCGCCGACTCATGTGGTCGCTTTTCATGATTGATCAAGGCATGGCCGGAGGCTATCGGGACCTCACCCTGTGGACGCCCGAGGCCATCCACATTTCGCTCCCCTGTAACGAGAGAGACTTCGAGTTTGACCTTGCCCCGCCTTCCCTACGGCCACTGGTCCCTAGCCCGGACGAATCTGAAAACGATGACATTGGTAGTCTGGCACTGCACGTGCGCATTCTCTGGATACGCGGAAGAATCCTCAAGTTCGCCAAGAGAGCCTCCAGCTGGTCCGATGAAGACCTTGGGCGACTCCAGGAACAACTAGAATCGTTCGCCAAGGAGCTTGCAGACTTTGCCGAGCGACTGCCGGTCTCTTTCCGCTGGTCCGACAACAGCCTGCGGTTGAGGGCATACTCTCCCCGTCTTTGCGTCTTCATCATGATTCACGTCTGGTGGCGGCAGTGCAATTGCGATCTCTTCAGGATAGGACTGGTTGGGCTCCGCGATTCGCTATCTCGATCGGTCTCTGAGCGGCTGGGGCCTGGATTCACCGCCAGATGCCAACGACAATGCTTTGAGCACGCGATGGAAATGTCCAACATGTTCACCTCCATCAAGCAGCTGGACCACTATCCGGTCGCAGATCTGGATATGCCCGTGTGTGCTTACCAGTGTATCCGGATGCTGTATTACATCTACCATCTCAACGCGGAAGAGTACGGGCTCACGCCGGATACTCTCCACAAGAAGGCTTCTGTCTGCCTTGAGGTGACCAAGGGGTGCTGTTCTGGCACGGCAGCAGTCTCCATTGTGAGTGGTGCAAGGTGTGGCCGACGCTGCTCAGTTACTGACTACACAACAGCAAGCCGATCTACAAAGGCTCATGGACCACGGACTCTCGATACAGGCCACCCCGAGCCGATTGCTCAGCGAAGAGCCCTACGACGAAAGGAACTGCAACGGGGCCAAACGCATCCGCCTCAGCCGCGCGAAGCAAGTGCAGCTGGTCGAGGATCCCGACAGCGGTGCACCTGCTGCGGACGAGCTCACGAACCGGCCATTCGGCATCGGCGCGTGGGAAGACATACAGGTGCCCGAGACTGAAAAGCCGGTCGAGCAGGCTTCTGTGCCCCCGCAACCCACATCAACCGGCTCGCTCGAAGTCAATAATGCGTTTGAGGGTGCCCTTGACAGCCTCGATTTCAACATGGAACCCATGGGGTTGGATTCCTTGGCGTGGTTCTCCAACGAGTGGGCACACGGAGAATTTCAGGGGGACTTCTGATATCCGTGCGGCGTCTTCAATGACTTTGTATCCGGCTGCTGCTTACGGAGCATACCCCTGTTGTTTATGCGGCCGCTTGCTTTCGCCGTTCTGCAAGCATCCGCAAGGTCTATATCGACCAGCACCGCGAGAGGCGGAACCTTGAGCTCCTGCCCATTGACCACGGTGTACCTAACCTAACGAGTAGCATAAGGAAGGCCTCTGGGTGGTGATCAGCCAGGCCAAAAAGGATTCATGGGCTTGGCAACGACTGCAGCACAGGGACGTCGTCGGCATCTCTGCCGTGTTGACGGGGAAATATGACCACACCCCACCCAATAATTTTGGGTTCGGCAATTGAGACCGCTCAACATTTCCCGTCATTGACTACTGAAATGGTGCAAGAAATGGGGATGTCCAGCTTCGGAGGTTCGCTCAAAGTCTTGACTTTGCCGATCAAGGAGACATCTCGAGGGACCGCCATGGTGTATTCCGTCATCCGGTTGTGTCTCACACACGGGACATTGATATTATAAGAGCCTTGAGAGTCGGAGTTCGTTGGACCCTTCTAAGAGGCTCGAAACCTATCCCCGTATAACCCATCTTATATACAAAGGCCACGAGGCATCCTCCTGTAACTACGGATCATATGCCACAGGTGGCCTACTCTTACCGTCTCTTAATGTTAATGTTCAACTCCAAGGGCTTCCTCAAGAATCCCTCACTCGTGTCCATGTAATCCTGCCTCAGCTCGACGCGGTACCTTCTCGCCCACGTCGACACGATCAGCTTCATCTCCATCTCCGCCACGTTCCTGCCCACGCAGGCCCTAGGCCCAGTGCTGAAGGGGATAAAGGCGTTCTTCTGCCTTGCCGTCACCGACTGCCACCGCTCTGGGCGGAACTCGTCCGCATCAGGGCCCCAGATCTCCTTGGAGTGGTGCATCGTGTACGACGGCACGCTGAGGACCGTGCCGGGGGGGAAGTAGTGTCCGCGGATCGTCACGCCGGGCGAGTCGGCCGGGATCTCGCGCGGGAGACCGATGCCGGATGTGGAGTGGTAGCGGAGGGCCTCGTTGATGGTCATGGCGAGATAGGGCAGGTCCTTGACCATGTCGTAGGTTGGGACGTCGCAGGTGGCGGGGATGGCTTGGTCCAGCTCCTTTTGCAGCTTCTCGAGCACACCGGGGGTCCGCGCGACGTGGTACAGCAGGGCGCACGACGAGTTGGACGTCGTGTCGCTGCCGGCGATCAACTGGGTCAAGGCCTCGGCCGTGAGCTCCTCTCTGCCGAGCGGTTCCCCCTTGTCGTCGCGTCCCTCCATCAGGCGCGCGAGCAGGTCCAGACGGTTGATATCGGGCGGGTTGTCCAGTCTGGCCTTAACGCGAGCGATGGCGATGCCGGCAAGGTTCTGCACCGCCTCCAAACCCTGGCTGAAGAAGGGATCCGGCAGGTACTTTGCCCAGGGCTTCAGTTGGGGCATTGTTCCCAACGTTGCCGAGACCTCGCCTCTGCGGTTGAGAATCTCGATAGCGGAGGCGTAGATGGGCGGGCTTGTTGGCGACTCGCGGACCTCGGCGATGTCAGCGCCGGCCTGGAGCATGCCGAAGGGTGCGCCGAAGGCGAGGTCGCCGATGATGTCAAATGCCAGGTAGTTGAACCATTTCAGACAGTCGATGGTGGCTCCGGCAGGGTCATTCTTGACGAGCTCGTCCCATTTCTTGACAAAGAGGACCAGGTTCTCGTGCATATAGGGCTCGAATTGGCTGATCGACTTGACAGAGAAGGTGTGCGAGACCAACTTGCGCTTGCGTGTGTGCTCGTGGCGGTCGCGAGTGTTGAAGAGGCCCCTGCGGATAGAGACGAAGGCATCGTAAAACTCGCTAGTGCGGGGGATGATCAGTCCAGGTGCTCCCGTCATACGCGCAAGCCGAGCAAGGGCTTTGGGGATCCGGTAGGAAGCCAGTCATGTTGGCAACCAACGGGACCGCGGGGGGAGCTTACGCTTTCAAAAAGCCGTTGCCGTGGCCGTATACGGCCTGGATGGCTTCATCGTCGGCGATGCTCACGTGGTTGGGCTGGATTCGGACGACGGGGCCTAGCTTCTTGTGGACTTGATCGACTGTCTTGTATCTTGTGCCGCGCCGGACGACGGAAAACAGCCACAGGTTGGTGAACTGTGCCGGGAACGGTGCCGGTATATCGCGGAGGTGGCCGTATTTGACAAAGTATGGGTAAATATAATATGCGATGACGCCTACCACCAAGAGGACCGGTGCCCAGGGCGAGACCAGAAGCCCAACAACGGCCATTGTCAGGGTTGACTTCCTGAGCAAGGCCGGTGACGAGAAAACCCCACGGCAAGGAATGGACTGGCTGGCTGGCGGGGTAAATCTGGGCTGAGCGAGCTCGTGTGAGGGACGGTTACTGACAATTGGGCTGGACGGAAACAAACAAACAAGACACAAGGCGATCAGAGCATGTCGAGACCGGGGAGGCGGGGTGCTCTTGTACTTTCGGGCCCGTTCTCTTTCCTGCTAGCCCATTTGTTATCTGAGTCGATAAATTAAAAACGAAAACTCGCGGAGACGATGGCAATGCGCTGTTAAACTTTGTCCGGAACCCTGGCAGTGGCACGGTGGATGCCCGTTTTCGACCCCAAAGCCAGCACAGCGCTGTTCAAAACCCTCCCTACCCCAGCCGCGCCCACCCGCCCCTCGCACCCGGCACTGAGGTCGGCAATGGCGGTTGAGGCGGCAATCTATGTCGGCATCACAACTCGGACTTGTGGCACGATGCAAGCCTGCCATTCCAGGGCTCACTCAAAGGGGACGTGGATACACTGCATCATGCACGTCGTCGGCTTTACACACGGAGCTCAGTCATCGCGAGACATGACGACATTCAATATTCTTGTTTGAATTTACATAGATGGTAGAGGAATCAGCTACCGTGGCACCTTGGGGTTTCCAAGTTCTCTTTAAACGCCGGAATATATCAATGCCCTGTAACTATGACTGCTGCTGCTGCTGCTGCTGCTGCTGTTGACGATGATGATATCAAAGAAAACGCTCCTCCAATGCCCAAAAGAAAAAAAACGTCCAATGAATATGCAGACACGACGTTATGCTGACTGTCAACATCATCGCATCATGTACGACAGGTCTGGCAAATTACGCACAAACTGGTGCACAACATCAAAGCCCTCGGTGCTGCTGTTCCGGGGCTGAGTGGTTAACGGGGTACGGAGGCCCGTCGCGAGACTGGTCTCAACCAACCGTCCCGCAGAGAAACCGGGTTTACCAGGAGTCGATGCGGTCTGCGGGTCGCTCACGTCCGTTGCGATAGACATGTTCGCCGGTCGCTTGACCGTCGACGCCGGCCTGGATCTGTCTGAAGAGTCGGCCTGGCTTTGGGGTACATTTGCTACCCCAGCAAGTGTGGGGGCGGGAGCGGGGCTGATGACACTGCCAATATTCCCCCCTCCTGATTTGTCCCGGGAATTACCATCCTCGTAATATCCGGTGCGGAGTACATCAGAATCGGGGTTACACGTCGTAGAGCTATCGGATGGCGGGACGCGCGTGACTTTGGGCACCGGGTTGGTCGAAAACGAATCCCAGCTCGTTTTTGGGAGGGACGCCAAGTCCGTCGCTCCACCTGTGGTTGGCGAAACCATGTCTCCCCATTCGTCCTCGTTCCCGTCGGCCTCCTCCGCCTCAGAACACGTCGCCTTTACAGTCGGAGGTGTCGGCGCGATCGGCTTGATAAACGCCGGCAACGACGCGTGGGACTTGGGCTTGTTGTCAAACCCAGTGAACGCCAGGGGAAGTGGTATGCCAGGAGCAGAAGGCTTAGATGCCTTTGCCTCCGTTGCTGGTTTCGTGTCGAGAGCCCCCGAGCCCCAGCCAAACGCTGCAAGACCTTCCCAGTTGCCGTCTGCTTGTGCTGAGATTGGGGTGTTTCCTGTGGACCCAGACACCACGGGAGCAGTCGATAAAGAATGGAGACCACCCGTTGAGGTCGGCCGATGAACTGCTGGCTGTCGCTTTTGCCTGCGACCGAAAACTCTGTCGAGATCAACAGGGGAGGCCGCCGTTGTCGCATCCCAGCCAAAGTTTTTGCTGCCTGTATTCCC
This sequence comes from Colletotrichum eleusines, assembly GCA_016807845.1. Classification (NCBI taxonomy): domain Eukaryota; kingdom Fungi; phylum Ascomycota; class Sordariomycetes; order Glomerellales; family Glomerellaceae; genus Colletotrichum; species Colletotrichum eleusines. Next base: position 6,417,712 of record JADEZO010000001.1, on the reverse strand, counting down.
TGCCGATCTGCCGCGGAAAGCTCTCCCCCCAAACGAGTCTTCCTCTATCCACCGGCGGACAGTCTTCAAGGTCTCTTGGCGCAACGTAGAGTTGGCCCAGTTGATCCGCACGTAATTATCGTCGTCACCCGTATTATACTTGCGAAGGGATTCATTGCGGGAGAGCCGGTACCACATTTTCCGCTCGGGTATGCTTGTGAAGCTGTCGTGGACAATGCGATCTGATACATCCTGAGATGGCCCCGGAACTTCCTCCGATGTCCCCGGTAGGAGCAAATCAAGTTTGCCCAAATCAATGTCGAAAGGATCGTGATCTGGCCGTATCGACTTCGATCTCTCGTCAACATGTCCTATAGCTTCGTCTCTGTCGCCAGGCAAGCTTCTTGAATCCTCCAGTGTTGAGCTATGAGGCACAGCCTCCTTCTCGGTCTCGGGTTGTCCGTTTACTTGGCTATCTTGATCCCTAATGTCGCTAGCGGCTGCTTTGGGCCCTCGGCTAGCACTACGGCGTGGTATGATGCGCTCGGGGGTGGTTGTTCTTCGCTTTGCTATCCCGTCATACATTTCAACGAGCTCCAGCACCTTGCCAGAGGCTTTTCTTTGTGATGGTTTGGGTGGGGCATCGTCCTCGATAGACGTCATGGGCGAGTCCGCGTACCTGGTATCTGGGGCTTCGTCGTTGTCGCGGCCATCCTCAGATGAGGTTGAGGCAGAGGATGGAGCAGCTTCGTCGCCATGCTTGACGGTGGCGGGAAAACGGTCGAAGATGGGAGTGTCGCTGAATTGTAAATGCTCGTGTGTAGAATTGGGCATCGGATCGGCGAACTGGGTGGGGATTTGCTCATGCGTGGCAAAGCCTTGGTCGAAGGGATTGGTAGAGTTCGTCAAACCCAAGCCCACCTGGGTTGATTCGAGCACAGGCGACGGCACATCGGGGATCTGGGGCAGTCGTGATAAAGGTTCAGGGTCGTCCCTTGAGTACGTCGACACATGGTTGGCCCATGGGTCAGGCGAGGGCTGGCCTGGAGAGGCGATGATGTTGTAAGTAGTCGGAGGTCCAAGTCCCGGCGAAGCTGACCGGCTCTGGGGCCATCTGGGTGTGCTGCTTTTTCGTCTGGGTTCGTAGCTCGGCGTCAAGCCCTCAACGGGCGCAGCTTCGTTTGCCCAAGTCCATGGCGATGCGTTGGTGGGCTGGCCCGCATCGGGAGAGGCCCAGTCGACATAGGCATCGTCCTCAAGCCATGGTGACTGGCTCGATGGCAAGGTCAAGCTGTTGAGAGTGGAGAGGAAAGCAGGAGGGGGAGGCTCAAGTATGTTTTTGGAGGGACTGCTAGAGGGTGCGGTTGTGGTGTCGGTGGTTGCCCAAGGAGAGCCCCATGGATCATCCATCGTGGAAAACTAAGAACCATGTTGTTGATGTGGTCTAATCGAGTGAGCCCGCGGATTTCCGCAAGTCGGGAGAGAGAGAGAGAGAGAGAGTCGGTCGCTGCGGTTGAGGGTCTAAAAGGCCATGTTGTCGTCTCGCGTTGTCAATGCGCGACTCGCTTTGGTGCAGATACGTGTTCGCGAGGGTTGAAGAGTAGAAGCGACAGCAAGGGGACCTAGAGAGAACGTAGGTAGAAAGAATCGGCGTTGCCTCAATGGGTGGACGCGCTATTTTCGGTAAGGAATTCGAGAATAAGAACAAGCTTCACGGGTAAAAGATAGGCACGATGGAAAAAGCAGGGGAATGAATGCAAATGGGAGATCAGACTGTTTCCTCCCAGTCCAAGGCGGGAGAGTCTGTCTGAGTCGAGTCGAGTCGCAGGGGCAGCCAGAGTCAGCATCAGATTCTGGGGCGGCGAGTCGAAAGAGCGTCCGTGCGCGCCAGGAGCTGCTCGTCTGCGGTCGACTTTCTTTCAACTCACTGCGCGTCTGACATTGTCCCCTAAGGCGAACTCTGCTGGCGCTCGGAGCCGAAGTTTGACCGTGCTGGCCTCGCGATAAGCTTCGCGATAAGGAAAATAGTGGTCTGGTTGACCAGTGTCTCGCGCCGATGACGGCATGGGTGCGATAGAGTAGAGGGGCAGGTTGGGGAAGGCGAAAAAAGGAAAAGAGAGAAGGAAAAAAAAAAAAAAAGTAAGGGAAAAGTAAAAGGAAAGACAATGGGAAAGTTAATGAGGGGGAAAAAAAAAGTCATTCAAAGAGCATACGAAATGACGGGCTGGGAATGTTTCTAGAATATCTCCGAAATCGTCAACATCCTTTAATTGCAACAAATACAAGACAAGCAGCAGTGAACCCGACCTGGCCACCCACCTCTTTTCATTCTCTTGCCTTGCTTGCATTAACTGCTTACCAACCACTAACTGCCTAGGTAGGTAGGTACCTGCGGTTCAAGACGCTGGAGGCGCCGGCAGAGCAGTGACCAAGTGGGGAAACATCGCCGCCGCCGCCGATTTCAAATGAGTCGGACCCGACTCGCTCTTCGACCTCAACATCAAGATCCCTCAGTTCTGGGAACGTGTCAGTCCTAGTCTTTCGGATTCCTCCTGGAATATTGCTTGCTTGCTTGCATTGGTGGCTTGGGGTTAGCTTCTTGAGTTTCAACAAGGACATTCTTTGTCATGTCGCTCTCCAAAGTCAAGCACATTGTGCTGGTATGACCCCGCCCTTTCCCATCTGCATGGTCATTCATCAATCACCACCGAGCTGACCGGTTGCATATGTACATGTATATAGGTCTTGTCAGGCAAAGGCGGCGTCGGCAAGTCGTCAGTGACGACCCAACTCGCTCTGTCCCTGTCACTGGCCGGGCATTCGGTCGGCGTTCTCGATGTCGATTTGACGGGCCCTTCCATTCCCCGCATGCTGTCCATTGAGGCCGAGAAAGTAAAACAGGCCCCTGGAGGCTGGCTTCCTGTACCGGTACACGATGCCGTCGAGGAAAAGGGCATCGGCTCGTTCCATGCTATGAGTCTCGGTTTCCTGCTACCCAGGCGAGGCGACGCCGTTGTCTGGCGCGGACCCAAGAAGACAGCCATGGTTAGACAATTCCTCTCCGATGTCTTGTGGGACGAGACAGACTATCTGCTCATCGACACGCCCCCGGGCACCAGCGACGAGCACATCTCCCTGGCCGAGACGCTTCTCCGCGATGCTCGTCCTGGTCAGGTGGCCGGCGCGGTGGTTGTTACGACACCCCAGGCGGTGGCGACGGCCGATGTCAAGAAGGAGCTCAACTTTTGCGTCAAGACTGGACTCAAGGTGCTTGGGGTTGTCGAGAACATGAGCGGCTTCGTCTGCCCGCATTGCTCCGAATGCACCAACATCTTTAGCTCCGGCGGAGGCGCCGTCATGGCTCAAGAGTTCAGGGTGCCTTTCCTCGGCACCGTCCCCATCGACCCTCAGTTTGGAGAGCTGGTCGAATCCGGCAAGAGACCGGTATACCCCCAGGGAACGCAGATTCATGGGCACGACATCGGTCAGGCCAAAGCCGAGGGTGAGCCCAGGGGCGACACGCTCGTCGAGAAATACCAGGACTGCTCGCTGTCTCGCATATTCAGGGACATCACGACAAACCTGACGGCCACTATTGAAACAGCAGCCCAGTCATGAGCAGTGAAAGAGAAAGAAAGAAGATGGTGTAGGCTACCATCAAAGGGGGGGCTGCTCAAGAGGGCGGTTGACGGTGCGCCAACTATTGATACCTTGCAACATCTGAGCTCATTCCCAAGGCATCAACCAAGGGCCATGGCTAGGGAGAAGTTCATCAGCGACACAATAAAGGCTTAAACGGCGACAATAGAGTCATGGAGTGCTGGGTAGCAGCAGCAGCAATTCGGCAAACGAGTGGTGTGACCGGCATGGGGTGTTGCTTCAGGAATCTGGGCATCCCCGGTCTCCGCTGTCCTCAACAGCGTCCGATGTGCGGGCCGGTGCTCGATGCGGAGGAGGAGGAGGAGGAAGAGGCTTGGAGGCACGTGAGTGCGAGTCGAGATTGGCGACACCAGAGTGCCCCGCAAAGCATTGTCACAGCGGCAGTCGGTCCCTCTCACGGTCTCACCGCATGTGTATAATTTTTCATGTACACGTGTAGTCTCTATAGGACTTGCTGGAGATCCATTGCGTGGAACGCACCCACTGTATGTACCTACATAGTACATAGACAGGCAGGCAAAATGAACCGTTTGAGAAGTGAAAATAAACAGCTCATACGTATCATATACAATGCACACACACACACACACACACACACACGTACATGCATTGTCATGGAAGATCCAATGACTGGCTGGCTGGCTCCTCGAGTGTGGTTGGCATACCCTCCTGTACCTAGGTATCTCACTGTCGCAGGCCGAACGTGTATATTCGGACTGCTTACAGAGTGCATGTGACAGAGTTTGGCTGACAGAGTAGCTACCACACTTTACCCCTCGTTTTGCACCAAGGTTTCCCTTTCCAGTAGGTTCAATGCTTGGCACGGAGGGAAAAATGACGTTTCGTTTTCATTCTTCAGCGACACATGCCCCCCTGCGGCGCTGGCGCGGGCGCCCAATCAGCCTGTACGGAAACCTAGCTCCCGAGCAAGTTGCGCACAAGCAGATTTCGGGCAGCAAGCAAGGCTGGGCAGGCAGAGGCAAGAGACGACAAGATGGGATTGATTGATTGACTGATTGATTTGCTTCTTGCTTTTTGCCTCGAATCTGGTTGGTTGGTGGTCTCTCGCTCGCTCGCTTGCGCAACAGATAAAGACTCGGCTAGACGGCGAAGATGTGCCGGAAATAGCATGCTTCCATTTTTCTTCTATCGCTATTAAGGTATGTTAGGTAGATACAGGTACCTACCTACCTTTTGGACAAAGGAAAGGGGGGGGGGGGGGCAGGCGGGCGCCCTATCCATCTATCTACCTAGGTAGGTAGGCATTTACCCAGGTAGGTACTATTATCTGGGATGATGTACCCTACGTACCCACTACGTAACTACCTACCTACATAGTATTTGCAGCTCGCTCCAGGCCGTTTGGTTTTGGGCTGAAATTTGGTGTGGAGAGCGGGGTGGATGGAAGGTGGTCGGTCCCATGGATGGCTAACCCACCGCTACTGGCAATCGCCCGATTAGCAGAATCGACTTATTTTTTTTTCTTTTTCTTTTTATGATTTTTTTTTTCTTTCTCTTTTTCACAGGTACCCACCAGGCATCGTTCCCCCGTCCAAAACCAAAACCTCACCAACCGCAACCACAGCCACATACCACGACGACAAGAATCTTGTCTCGAGCTTCAAAAATTGGAATCCTTCCACCCTCCTTTTCTCAACCCGGTTTCATCCTTGAGTGTGCGACACGCAGACTTCTCTTCCAAACCTTGAGTCTGATTCATGTTCATCAAAACACCAGCCTACACCACCACCTTTCAACGGTGATATTTCCCACTACTTGGTGGCCCGGCTTTACTTGCTGCCTCTCACTCTACCAACACTGTCGATTTCTGGCCGTCTATGAACCAAATCGACCTCCTCCGCTTTCTCTCCAAGCCCGCAAAGTACGCATCCGCTCTCCTTCTGCCTCTTTTCTTTGTCTCTTGACGAGCACCTCGATTTGCGCTTGCGCAATTTCCTTCACCTCCATTCAACAACCGCCCCAGCGGCAAATTTGCCTCATGATATCGGCACGTTCAGCTAACCCGTCCCCTTCTCCAGGCCCAGATAACACCTGCCTATATACCAAGCAATAATCATTTCGATATAGGGACCTCGAGTCTACCGCCCTCAAACCACCCGCCACTCCCACTTCTCCATCGCGCAGATAACCTCGTCTGCTAGGTCCGATACTCCACCACAGGTATCGGTGTCTGCCAGAGCGAGGCCCAACAGTTGAGACACAATTCCGGTTCTCAGGGTTATCTTTATTCCCCTCCAAGCCCGACCTCCATAACGTCCTTTTGAGCGACGTTAAAAGACCCCCTCATAATCCTCTTTGCTGCTGGCTCCGCCAGCGTCCACCAGCGTCCACCTTCCTGTGGGCCTACTCTCTCAAACGAACGCCGCGAGCTTCGTTTGAGCGGTAGCTAGTGTCCCGCGGACTTCTAGCCCGAATACCGATCCAACCCATCTTCCTTCAACTCCCTTTTGGTCTCCCAGGTCGCGCCCAGAAAGCTCATCACGTCAAAAATGGTCACCCCCTTGGTCCTCAATGACTACCCCCTCTCTCCGGCTGAGCCGACTCCTCAGCTGACCATCAACCACGATGTGGCGGCCGACCTAGACTCGACCAACGCCTTTGAAGGTTCGTCAAGACCGCCTTTGCGATCTGCTTGCCCACCTCTCCTTAAGCCGCTAACAATCACGCCCTCAGGCCCCGAGAAGCTTCTCGAAGTTTGGTTCGCCCCCGGCCCGGACTCGCTCCCTGCCAGCGCTCAGCCCAACGGCCTGAAGGCCGTTTCCGCCGATACCTGGGTCACCATGCTCGACCTGGTCAACTGCAAGATTCTCTCTGTTCTCGAGTCCGAATCTGTCGACGCCTACCTCTTGTCCGAGTCCAGCTTGTTCGTCTTTCCTCACAAGCTCATCCTCAAGACTTGCGGTACCACCACCCTGCTCCTGGGCTTGCACCGACTGCTTCACATCGCTGCTGAACACGCCGGCTTCCCGTTTCACAACGCCGAGAGTGCGACCGATGTAAAGGCTGCCGCGACCCCTTACCGCGTCTTCTACAGTCGCAAGAACTTCTTATTCCCTGATCGTCAGCAGGGCCCCCACCGCAGCTGGGCCTCCGAGGTTAAGTACTTGGATGATCTTTTCGAGGGTGGCAGCGCCTACATGGTTGGCAAGATGAACGGGGACCATTGGTACCTCTACATCACTACGCCGAACAAGACCTTGACGCCCCCTCGAACTCCCGACGAGAATGAGGCGGTCCTTGGGTCCGCCAGCAAGATCCCTACGGGTAGCGTGGCCAGTTTCAGCAGCGGCGTCGAGGAGCGCACCGACGAGACTCTCGAGATCCTCATGACCGATCTCGACCCTGAGAATGCGAAGCAATTCTACCTGTCGCACGCGAGTGCGCTTGCCACTGACAAGTCTCGTTTGCCGCAAACCCAAGCAGCTCTAGACAACGCTCACCAGAACTTGGGCGACATGTCGCAGGTCCCCGAGAAGTCGGGAGATGTCTCCGAGAACACTTGCGACTCGGACCTCAACGAAGACGAACGTGCCGCGACCGAGGCCCTGACCACAGAGGGACATGCCCTTGGCACTGTCGTCTCCGAGGCATGCGGCCTGTCTAGCGTCTACCCTACCAGCAAGTACCCTGGTGCTCGTGTCGACGCATACCTCTTTAGCCCATGTGGCTTCTCCGCAAACGGCGTGATTCCCGCCATCGCGGATGACGGGGATGTCCCCAACGGCGAGAATGGCAGAAACGCCGGCCACTACTTCACCGTCCACGTGACCCCTGAGCCCAACTGCTCCTTCGCCTCTTTCGAGACAAATGTTCCCGGGGGCCAGAATGGTCGTACCACCGCGGAGATAATCGAGCACGTCGTCGATATCTTCAAGCCTGGCCGCTTCAGTGTCACTCTCTTCGAGGCCAGGGGCAAGAGCGCCAACCCCTATGGCATGGGCGGCCATATCTCTCCTGCGTCTCCTACTCAGCGCCTCATTGACCCTGTTCGCGGATACCGTCGCATTGACCGTATTGTCCACGATTTCGAGGATTACGACCTTGTGTTCCGCTTCTATGAGAGGGACGACTGGTCGGGTGACCGTGAGGCTCGCCTGGGGGAGGTGATGTAGTCTGACTCCGCGCTGGGAGGACATGATTCCACTCTGGGACAAATCGCGCCATTTCCTTTCGTGACGCGTGGGTGGCTTTTTTTTTTTTCCTGAGCCAAGTTTAACGGTCCGCTCCCGTTATTCAGCTCTGTCCACAAGTCGTTTTCGTCAGGGAGGCAATGTGGCATTTGTTGCCAGAAATTGACACCAGAAACAGTGCGGCTCTGTGGATAAGAAAGATTGCCCCATGATCATACAATGATTTAGAGTTATCAATCTATCATACGATGCTTTCAAATGCTCCATGCTCTTGTGATGACACCTGAATTCTCTAAACTCGGGCATCAACCTGCGTGCTAAAACAGAGCTCCAGAAAATTACTCCCGACTGCTGCGATGGGTTTCTCGCGCCCTGCTTCAGTGGGCTAGGGAACTCGGTCACTCCTTCATCCGAGTAGTGGCTCGCCAGCCTCATGCCGTTATTTACAAGAGTCTTGAGGCAGAGCAGCGCATTCAGGGAAACTGGTTGAAAGGACTGTTGCCAACCACCAACCGCTCTCCCCGCCAGCTCATGTCCAGTCTCGGTAGCCATGGCCAGGAATGTATTAGTCCCGGTCGACTGTCTGAGATGGCCGTCAACCCGCCCTCCAAATGTGTCCTGGCCCCCAATCTTCCATGTCCCGACGTGTTTTGCACTGGAATGTTGGAAGCCCACCCGCCACACGAATAAGCGCTCACAGCCATCGTGAGTTTACCCGCCATCTCGTATCAAGTTCTATATGAAGCTGCTCTGTCGTATCATTCTAGCAAGGATGAAAGGCAAGTGACCACTGTGTATGTTCTCGATACACCCACTCATCACACCTCCCCCCGCCATGGCTCCTCCACCCAAAGGTGACGACACTGTCAGTGTCGTCGAGTCGCTGGTGACCGAGTCGTCCATGTCGGGAAGCGACGTCTCCACAAAGTCTCCCCCGAAGCCCCTCTCCATCCTTGCGATCGTGGCCATGTTTCTCATGATCCTCGCATCCGGGGGAGGCCTGTGTCTGTCAGCTCTCCAGTTTCGACCTTCAAAGACGGGCGAGCGGGATTGTTTGAGTCAAAGTTTCATCTTGTTTGCTGTAAGCGTTCGATCTACGCCGGGGGGCGGAGGCAGTTGTGGCTCACGGGAATGAACGCGCACTGACGTCTCTCCGCAGTCCATGATCTCGCCCATGTATGTGGCACTGCACATTGTCGTCTCGTTCCGCAACTATCAGGTCGTCAAGAAGCAAGCGCTTCAATCGCCTTTGGTGTCTTGGGCCGTCATCGTCGCCCGACTCGGGCTACTTCTTTGGATTCCGGCTGCGATTCTCTCTTCGATAGCAATGGCGCGTTATCCCGGCTTCGTGACTCAGAGCCCGATCACTGAGCTGAACCTGGCCGTCTCCGCCGTCGGGATGTAAGTTTGATCTCCCCATGTTGAGACTACTGGAGCCCGGGCTGATCCCTCTTAGCACCGCCACTTTTGTAATCATCCTCGTTCTCGAGCTCGCATCCCATCCGTTTGAGCTCCCCTGCTTCCGTCGCCGAAACACCATAACATGCCTGGTCAGCGACTTCGAGAAAGACCTCAAGGAAGAGGAAGCGAAGCCGCCGAACCCTCCCAACAGCCGCCCGGCAACCCCTCCTGCCTACTACTACTTCCCCGCCAACCACAGGCACACCATCCCGACACCGGCGCGTGCCAAACTCGTCCGTAAGGCCAGCTACCCCCGCCGCCGCGAGGACGTCCCGCCCGTGCCTCCCATCCCATACCCACACCCGGACTGCCTCGGCATCATGCTGCCCATCCCCGAGCCGCTACCCCCGCTGCCGGAACTCGCGACGACGCCGACACCGATGCCGGCTATCAAGGTCACGCCAGCCACCGCGCCCGCCTGCCTGTGCCCGGGGAACGGGAAGCTCGCGCCGCCAGCCCCGGACAAGGAAAAGCCGTGTCCGCCTCCGCCCGGAACGGCGTGGGCAAAGGACTGGGAGCAGCTGGCCGTGGACGCCGGCGTGAGCCGGAACGCGTCGTTGTCGACAGTGGGAGCGGGCACCCTCGCTGGGAGGTCGGATGCCCATAGGGCGGCAGCATTGAAGCCGTCCTTGCCTTCGATCATTGTCACGTATAGCCCGGAGCCGGTTGGATAGGTTTTTTTGGGCTTAGTATTGTGGACTTGAGAAAACGGGGGGGGGCGTCGGAAAGGGTTATCGGATGCTGCGAGGTTATGAGCCACATACGGAAGCGTCTGGCTGTGTGTTTCTATGCCTTTTCTTTTGTTGTACTTGCACATGCCACCTCACCGGATCATTTCTTTTGTCATGAATCTCCATTACCACATCCTCATCCGCCTCCCAAGTTCCGAACCCGTGCCAGTAATGCGATCCAATGTTGCTTTGTTCAGTCCGGGGTCACCTTTCCATGCCATTCGCTCCATCAACTATTGTCCGTATGTTGATCTTGCCTGGCGTCTTGGCTCCAAATCCTGTGGAAGTCGGGTCTCGTGGCTTACAAGTACTCTGCCCCCCCCCGCACACTCTGTCTCAGGTTTCATTTTTCGTAGGTGTTCACTCGAAATTCGAAATCTCTGTCTCAGTGTTCCACAACCAGTGGCCCAACCTTACTCTGAGAGGTGTGTTAGACATCGGTCGAAGAACCTCTCCGCCGTTCCATGACAGCCACTGGCTGTGGCGTTGAAGAGCGACGGACTATGTTGTTGGCTGGTAGATCAGTGTTTGTACGCTCAACGTTACATCTGCTCTATAAGAAGTTTTTTGATAAAAGATTGTACCCCCGGTAAAAATGCAGCTTGAGAAGATCTGACCGTTTATTCGACGAGGTTATTCCTCCGTGGCTGGTTGAGCAATGGTAGAGGCGACCAATGTCTAATGGACTTTTTCTTCTTTTTCTGGCACCCTTTTGGGTTCCCGAGTGTGAATCGTCATCACCCAAGGAGCAACGACCATAGTCTTCCATCTTCGGAGGGTTGGATATGCCAGAGATACTTTTGTATGCCTTTTTGGTCGTCAATATGTGGAACTGTGAACCGCACGTTTTTGTACGGCTGCTCCATCGGCTGGCCCGCCTTTTCCCTCGTGGCCAAGCGACTCATGGATTTGATAATACGCGGGGCCGTCGGGATGCACCGCCCGCCGCTGCTTCAGGCCTCAACCGTCACCGCTCAACTAGCCCTTGGTGCTTTTATCACAACCGGGCCTTACCGCCGAATCACGACACAAGCCTGACGGTCACCCCAACCTCTCCCTTCTCGACCCCCTCCACCCTCGGCCCGACCTTTCTCCAAATCTCCTCTGCAACCTCCTCCACGCTCGCGCCCGCATCGACAACGACCAAATCCTCCTCCTCCTGGCGGAACTCCCGGTCGACCCTCCCCTCCTCGCCGAGCCCGCCGTCCGGCCCGACTCGGCCCAGGCTCAGGCCCCAAAACAGCTCGCGCACACGGCGCTGGAACTCGGCCTTCTCGTACACCTCGCCACCCCACCCGCCGCGATCCCTCGCGACAGCCTCCTCGAGGTCGAGGAACAGCACGAGGTCGGGCCGCGGCAGACCAATCTCGGGCTGGCGCGCCCAATGAAGGCTCAGGTGCGGGTTCTGCTTGGCGGCCGAGTAGACGATGCCCGAGTGGTAATACCTGTCACAGATGACGGTCGTTCCGGCGGCCAAGAGCGCCTGGATGTTCTTGCTGTTGCGGGGGTGTGTGTGTGTGAGACCGGGGGAGGTTTTACGCGGACTGTGGCGTGGCGTGCCGGGGGTGAGACGAAGGCTGACTTACACTGCTTCCCATCTATTGGCGCTGAAGAGCAGGTGGATGACGTGATCCTCCATCTCGACTGAGCTCTTGAGATAGGCGTCAATCATCTGGCCGATGGTTGTTGTTCTGTCTGGACTGGTGATTAGCCATGATTGGTAGTAGAACGTGTCTGTGAAGAATATCAAGCAATGGGCCATGGTGTAATGCCCATGACTCTGCGCACAGGCATATCATGTGACGAAAACACATGGATAGTTTTACGCCCCCAAAGGGCCCCCTTTCCTATTCACACATATGCTCAAGCTCTCTCCCCCGAAGCCGGCCCAGCAAAAAAAAAAAACCCCAAAGAATGGCGAACAAGACTCACCGGGAAAGCGCATGACCTTGACCTTCTTTCCCAGCTCGACGAAGCGCTGTTCAAGCAGCTTCACCTGGGTCGTCTTCCCGCTCCGGTCCAAGCCCTCGAACGCGATAAATGCGCCGCGGACGACGCCGGCGGGCGGCGTCGTGGCGGAGGACCCGTCTTCCCCGGCCGGCCCGCCGCCAGTCGCGACCGAGGTGGCTATGGCCGCCGTGGCGAGGTCGTTTATGGATGCCATTGAGGCCGTAGCGGCGGTGGTGGGTTTTTCAACTGGCGTGTAGCGTCGGGTAGTGGCCCGACCAACTAATTGAACGGATGCAGGTGTGGTGCTGGCAAGGTGTACCTGTCGTCGAGCAGTGCGGTCCTGGAGTGAAGAGGAGGGTCAGTGGGCATGAGCGGACGACCGTGTGGGGCCCCGGAATTCCTTCGGGCAGGGCCGCGGGGGCGATAGTCACGTGGGAGTCGCCCGGCTTGAGCCGCCAACGCCAGACTGTATTCCATGTACCTTTCGGCCACGCCATGAAGTCAGCTGGAGGTATATCTAGACGTGTTAGTAAGGGCCGTTGGATATGGGTTTGTGCTTGGCCATTCTTCAATTACCTCTCATGCCGGCAGACACCATTGATTGTGTCAGATTACACCAGTGCACAGTTCATAGCATAGCCCGCAGAATCGGTCGAGACACCAAAGACTCTATTGATGAGGATATCAACAATTGAAACAACACCGCAATACTCCAAAGCCCAGGTTTGTACAGAAACCGACACCCGCAATCCGTTATTCCTACACGAAAACGTGTACCCAGGATTTCCCGTCGCTTTGTCCTTGTCAATCCACCCGAAAGAAACCCAACAACAGTTCCAACGCCGCATGAATCATGAACCCATAATTAAACGATGGTGAATAGTTGGAAACGAAGAAGCAAATTCAAGCCAAGAGGGCCAAGAAAAGCAGAAAATCAGATCAGCACTCAGCAACGACAAGTTCCGTTTCGTCTTTTGCGCTTCCACTCTCCCACAGCTCAAAGGTTTCGCCTGTCCCTTCTATGGGCTCCAACAGCGCCGCTTTGGGTGCGGGGTCGGCCGACTTGCCCATAAGCTCGTCAACGTCCTTTTCTTCAAGAGGCGCCACTAACGGGTCTGCCTTGATCTCCGGAGCCGTGTCGTCGGTTATAGGCAACGCGGGTTGAGCGGGGGCCTCGGCGTAGTCGTCTTCGTCGGCGGGGATAATGATGACAGACGACTCATCGCAGCCGATGGCATAGAACGCGCTTGCGTCCATCTCGCCGAGCGCTGTCCTCTCCTTTTCAAACATCACGTCATCCACGTCGGTACGACGAACAGAATGGCGTGCGGACGTCTGACTAACATCATCGACAGGTGGCACGTTCTCCTTGTCGCGACCCTCGGCGCGATCTCTACTGGCTTTGCGCTCACTCTCCTCGTCAGAACTGATGTCGAGGACGCAAGTGCCGTGCTGCAGCATGTTGGTCATCTCCTGCTCGGGCGTGTCTTCGTGGATGTCAAAGAACCATGATGCCTTCAGGTCAGGCTCCAGCAAGTCCTTGGCGGCAGGGCGCGAGGCCGAGGCGACAGAGGAGCGGGCAGCATAGCTGGGGATTGTGCCCTTGAGGGCGGCATCGAGACTGAAGGGGGCAGAGGCGGTGGATGACAGGTTGAACGTGGGTGGGTCGATACGGGTGTAGGGACCGGCGGTTCGGCGACGGTTTGAGAGAATGCCAGAGCGCTTGCCACGGGTGGGCGAACGGCCAGCGGGAGCCGAGAGCGGGGATGACCTGGCAACGGCCGTGTTAATCCTAGCCGCGGGCGACCTGGGCTGGAGCAAGCTACGAGGGCGGGGCAGAGAAGGTCGGGCTGACGTCAAGGCAGGGCTTTCGACGAGGGGCGTAGCCTTGGTCAGCATGAAGGAGGAAGGCTTGCGGGCGTCTTTGGAGGAGTACGAGCTATCGGATCCCTTGGATCGCTTGGAGAAGACGCCGGGGTCGACATTTTCGAAGTCGTCCGAGTCTACAATGTCGGCGGCTTTGCGCTTTCCACTCGAAGTAGGAGAAACGGCTGTTATCAGTGTCAGTCAAGGTTATGGTCATGGGGGGTTTTTTTGAGGGGGATATGTGCAAGCGGTGCTTGGGCTGGGGGTTCAGGCGCATTCTGGTTAGAAAACGACTGATGGTGCGGAGAGAGATCCATATGCAGCCAGCACCAACACTTGCGGTGGAAGGACACGAGAAACGTTGGAGGTCTAGGCAGAGGGAATGGGCGGGCGTGTTTGGTCGTAAAGCTAATCAAACATACCATTCTGCCTATTCTTGATACTCGTCAGGTTCTGGAGTCTCCCTCCGTCAAGAGGGGCAAATGGTTGACGTGAAATGGTGGCCATGGTGTGGATCGATGAGGTTGTGCGCGCGAGCGCGAGCGAGGAACCGAGTAGATGTGGGTGTCGGGCTGGAATTTCGCAGTGTCGGGCGGTGCGGTGCGTCGTTGGGAATAGGTGCAGCGCAGCCAGACAGAAAACCCGAGTTGAAGGGGCTACGGGTACGGCGCAGAGTCCAGGCAGGCGGGCTCCTCTTTGATGGACGGCAGACTCGATTCGTGGAGAATGGGGAAGTCGGTGGACGGGGGGTTCGAGTCGTTGCAATCAGTGCATGTCCCTTCCTGATGCACCAGCGAAAGCAACCCGATACCAGCCAGACGTGGGCCAATTTGTTGTGTAGAGAGCGTATCTGTTGTTTTGTTTGTTTGTTGTTCTCGTCCACGCAGAGGAATCGAGAGAGGCCGGGATGATTGCAAGAGGAAGAGAGTGATAGGAAGGGAGTCGGGGAAAGCTGGCGTGGGGTGTTGGGCAATGAGAAGGGGGGATAGAGGAAGAAAAGAGGGTGAGAGAGGTGAGAGTTGGTAGGGAGCAGGGATCAGGCGCGGCGCGAGGCAGAGACGCTGAGATGAGATGCGATCGACTGTCGAGAGACACGGGCAAAGAAAAAAGGGCACGCGTGCGCACGGAGCCGGGAGGGGAGAATGGGCGTGGACGTGTACACTACAGGCACGTAGGTAGGGTCGGGTCTGGGGCAGCCGGTAGTGGTGGTCTCTGTTTGGGCTGGCGGTAATTATTTTCTGGGTAGTACCTACCTAGCGAGCGGGTGGTGTCAGCCGGCCGTTTGATGGGAGCGAGGGCCCTGCAGCTGGGTAGGTAGGACAGTAAACTAGGCATTAAGGTAGGTACTAGGAGGAGCTAGGCACACTAACTACATACCAAGGCACAGCCTGCAAAGAGGAGCAAGAAGAGCAGTTGGTGTTCCAATTAGGACGAAGAGAGGTACAAACGCGAAAAAGGATCTGGGCGCGAGGCGAGCGGTAGTGAGTGCAGCCAAGGGAGGACTGAGGTACTGTACAGAGTACCTAACCTGAGCTAAAAAAGAAAGGAAAAGAGACGCGGAACACAGACAAACCCGTCTGTAATGCCATGGATGATTACCGCGCGAGATGCACCAGCCAGACAGAGACGTGTTCTGCCAGGGGTCAGGGGTCAGACAGACAGGGCCAAGGATGTGAGAGAGGGGAAGGAAGGGATGTCAGACAAGGCAGGACGGGATGACAGGGGAGGTTCCGTTCGAATCGATCTGCCAGCAGTTCCAAGTACCTAATTTGGGCAATAATGGTAGCCTCGAACTCCGGGACTGAGGTGATTAGGCGGGCGGGCGACTTGGGGGAGAGAAAGAGACTGGCTGACCGGCACATACGTTGAATGAGGAGTTGCGGCAGGTGCGAGCGAGATTGAGGATGAGGACGACGGGCACCTACTACCTATGACATACATACCTACATCGTAGGTAGGTAGGTAGGTACGGACTACGGAGTAGGTAGGTGCCCAGGTACCTAGGTAGGACTGCAACTGCAAGAAAGACGTGGTAAAACGCGCGAGTTTCCGCGACCACGCCAATGAGTGCATACACTACGTAGTACAATGCATACATACATGCATGCATGCATGCCGCCGTGTCAAGGTCGAAGGTCAAGAATGAGATGAGAGCGAGCCAATGCAGGTAAGTGGGAGACACACCATAGATACCTACACTAGGTGACTACCGTAGGTACACTACACAGCGTGACAACTTCCTTCCCTTCAGCATTCCTTCCCTCTACGAGAGAGCGTGTGTGTGGAACAGCAGGAAAAGTGACATTCATGCGCAGGGTTGCCTGCCGCACCTCATTCGCCAGCGCGAAGGCAGTGCTACTGTACTGCAGCTTCCTTCTCTCCGCTGCGACACGGATCACCAATGAGACGCGTCGACTTCAGGTGGGGTCTTCTAGGGGTTATCAGCAAATTATATTTGTGGGAGTCACGTCGTGTTCCCGTTTCGGGCAAGGGAAGCTGCCGTTGAAAGCGCGACATAATTAAAGCCCAGACGAAAAGAACAATGTCTCTGTACGATTTCACCATCTGCCAAGGGATGAACACCCCCCTCCCAGTGCCATGTATGAATGCTCCCTAGTCCCTGCCCATCGTGCCTCTCGAAGCAATCAACCATCGACCCGTCGTTATTTTTGGTCTCAACCACGTCCACGGCCCAAGTTTGCATCCTCATCTTCATCATCAGCATCATCTCTATCATCTTCTTCTTCTTAATCTGCTCTCTCCTCCTTCTTTTCTACAAGACTGAAATGCACCAAACGCTCCCTCTCATTCCATTAGTCTAGTATCAGTTCGGTCGTCCATCTTAACTACCTCCTAGGAAGGCAGGTAGTCTCTCACCGTCGCAACTTAGCCGCCATCACTCAGACACCTGCGGCCCATTCGATGCAGGGGTGGTAGCCAAGCTATCTATCCTAGGCACTTAGGTGAGTACCTACTGTACCTAGGTACACTACAGTACCACACACTACCTACCTACGAAAACTCGTATTGGAACTGAGCTCCCCCCCCCCCCCACACCTGTCAGCTCGTCTCTTTGAGAAGTGACCTCACACCCTCTTCGTCCCATGTCTTCTCTCCTCGGCTTTGCTGGCCGCTGCCCGCAGTTCCGCGACAACGGCACGCCAGGTCGCTCTTTACGGCCGATCAACATCACGGGTGGCCGGATGGTCCATGGCCTGTCGCCCCCCCTCCAGCGGCCCGGGTCTCGAATCTTGCGGGCCTCCGCGTTGTCTGTTCCGGCAGTCCTGGCTCGCTCCAACAACAACAACAACAGCAACAACTACGGCGTTCAGTGCGTCTCAGCAAAGCCAATGCCCTTCAACCCGCTTCAGAGGTACCAGCAGTGCTTGTTGGCTCTGCATCCTCGACCTGACGCCGTCCTTCAGTTGCCTTCCTCGCTTTGTCCGGAACATCATACCTCTTCTGACAGCCAGTTACTTAGCCCTGTTCCGGTCGTGACCACCCACCCATGTGGCACCATTGGTTGGTTGATCCGAGGGCTCTCCTCTTTTCTCGGCCTCTTCTCGAGGCCTCTTCGCCACTCATTCACCACGGTCTTGAAATGCATGACGCCAGAGCATCACCGCTACGGGTCCACGTCAACGCTGATATGCGCTCGCTGTTGGAATGCTTCGACGCAGAGCCGTCTCGCCTAACCCCTTCATATTGTCCAGCCACGGCTGCCTTACATGGCCTATTGCGAAACATTAACCAACGTCAGCCCGAGTATGTTGCATGACACCAGACCACAGCACGCTGACTATGGTCCTTCACCGGCTCTGTCCACAACCAAGACTCTCCCTCCCATTGGATGCTTTGGCGGCTATCCTCCTCGCTAATGTCATTCATGCATGCACAAGAGAGAGACATGCTCGGGTGCGCCACGTCTTCGGCCTCAACTCACAATCACCAACCCCCTTTTATGTAGGTAAACTGCAGTAGACAAGCCTTCAAGCGCTTCTCAAACTGCAAGTATGACCTTGTTCTAAGGCGAGCCTCTGACTTCTCTGCGTTCCGGGTGGTGCAACTAGAGGCATTGGCCCTCGATGGGAAGAGGAGAGGTTGGTCGTCAAATCGCCACCGCTCATCCCCCATCGAAACTTCCTTTTTTGACCGTCTCTCAAGACGTGTTTTAACTGCTGCAGTTCAACGTACTAGACCATCCGCGAGGGTAGGTAAGCGAATCATCAAAAGCAACATGTGCTCCTGAACTTGCGGACCGCGTTTGGGGATGGCGCAGTTAGCGTCTTGAACTTCTGCTAGAGTGTTCAGGCACCCAGGCGACAATACTGGCTCATCGAAGATGGCCTGAATCAGTGATGCAAGCATATCTTGCTCTGTATCATGCGAGCGTACGTATTATCTACCGGACGGCATGCGCTCATTGGCATGTCATCTCGGTGGCTTATGGGAGATTCGTGGCAACTTACTCGACAGTCGCCGGCAATCTGACATTGCGATTTTGGACCTGGCTTGCGAGCCAGAACCAGTTCCATGACCCGATAAATACGATGGTTGTTACCAAGCCGTGTCGCCCCAATAGAATCGGTTGCTTTGCATTTTGCCCTTTTCTTTTTTCGTCTTTCTCTCGGTATCATCACACAATGCACGCCGTGGTCCAACAATCTCTCCCTCCCATCGAGTTCTCCGGCAGAAGGTGGGGCGGGGCACCTCGCGAGCTGCATGGACGTCGCGGACGTTTCAGACGGAACCCCTCGGCCGATAGGTTCTCAGCACAACAGCAAATAAAAAAAAAAAATCGAGGAGGCTGGGGAACAAAATCTGCAGATCAGCGATGGGGACTTCCCAGCCTCTTTATTTTGTCCAACGTCCGGAGACACGCTTACATGCCTGTGTTACCCCCCTATCGGAGCTAAATAGTGTTTTATCTTGTTGGAGCCAGGCACATACATGCGCGTACTATCGCCCCCCTTTGGCATGGTAATACAGGCTCACTGACGGCGGCAAGCCGCCTTCTCATGCAGCCAGCTCTAGCAGCACCAAGCCATTGTTCAGGCCTCTCTGGGTCATTGTGTCCGCTCTCGAGTTTATGGCTTCGGCTGTTTGCCGGGTGCTGGACACGTGGCTATCGTGTACCGGAACTCGGCGTCCATGTCTGTCTGGGCTTCGACGTACGTACTTGCCTTGTTGACAGAAACAACACAAATAATGCACTTCATCCACAAGCATCTCATAGGTGACACCGCAGTTCATTTCCGGCCTTGTAATAATATGTCGGTTGCTCAGGGTCGCTCGGTATATCTAGTGGCCCGCCCGTGAGGTTTGGGACTTGTGAACGCAATGCCGCTGTGTCCTTGGGAACTTCACTCGCTCATCTGAATAACCAAAAACTTGGGCCTTGCTCAGACTCTTGGTTATTCCTGCAAGGAGAAAACACCAAGCAAAACTAAAAAAAAAAAAAAAGGCGTATCAGTCCCGAATCGGTGCTTGTGAACGGTGGATGGATCGGCTAACCATTGATGACATCAATCGTATCACAGAATCAAGAGGGTGGGTAATTATAAAGTCTGGGAACTAGCAAGACTCAACTCCGAGGCCTGCTTGTGGCAATATGTTGGGTGAGGCAGACATGCTTGACTTTGTGATTCGAGCTCTTGAGGGCGAACCCAGTGGTTCAAGTACTCTGTAATTAGATGAGTATTTCTTCCTGGGCGGATGACTGTTTTCATGCTTAATGTGTACTGAACTGATCCTTGCCTTGCGCCTTATGGTGTTCTAACCTCCACCCCGAATAGACGCTGAGGTTGAATTCGTCGAAGCTTCCAGACACTCTCTCGCCCTATTCAATTATTCTATCCGTCAAGCGCAACCACCCTTGTGCTTGAACCCTCATATGCAAATACAAGTCTTGTTACATCAGGTTTCTTCATGTCATCATGCCACCCGACTGTGTCTTCTTTCAGCTGTTCATTTCGTTTTCCTTATTTTCTTAGATACAACCACGGAGATTCAACGCATATCTATAAGATTAATAGAAGTCCCGGTGCAGTAGTCGTTCTCGTACCAGGGCATTTCTCTACCTTGTTCTTCCCCTTGACCGGTTAGAGTTAGGTTCCTGAGAGAGGGTTTCTAGAACGATAACAGATGTTTGAGACCTCATGGGAAATTATATACTTGCTACAGCTGTTACATAGCCTGGAGGCTTTCTATGACCCTTTGGACTGCTTGAATGTCATACCACTTCGACATGAGTGATTAGGCTTGTGGCTGGTCTTTCTGGTAGGCGCCGTCCTAACTCAAGGTATGGATTATTTGCCTAGCGTATAAATGGTTATCATATGTAGGCGAGTCGAAACTCGGTCTAAGCAATGAATCTGAATGTTTCAATGTTATCTACTGAGTTTGAGGCTGAATCTGATTTTGTCTACCTTCAAACCATTCAAGTTCACTATTTGAGGAGCGCTTACCTAAGTTACAATCAACGAGATCACTTAGGTCTAGTTGATGAGAATACCATCCACAAGACAAAGGCTCAATAGTCTTCTTCTCTTGAAACTTACTGTTGCAACTTGGATAAAACCCAGGTTTCCGAGCTGATAGTCGCAAGACTGTGAAAATCAGCCGCGTGTATCGAACTACAGTGATTTATGCACTTGACCCGTTCACTTTATGCTCAATCTTTTTTTTTCTCTACTTTGAATAAACGCAGATGATAACCATTATCATCTCCCGAGGTATGCTCAGATGTTATTTTAACTCTCCATTCTCTTCCACTTAGCCCACTGAAGGATACGGATAAGGGGAGACCGTTGTTCCGTCACGAAAGCCTAAGGGTTCCATACATAAAGCCAAGTGCCACTCCTCCTCTCTTTTCAGCATCCTTCCAGCAACCAATGCTCTTGTTTCTCGGCTTAATATCAAGGAAGAGCTGCTAGTAGGGTTTTGGGTTTACTATTGCTTAATAACCTCACAAGAATTCACTTGCAAAATCCAGTGAGTGTTGTACTGTGAGAAAGCAGACATATCTCTCGGAGCACGCAAATGTGCACGAATTACCACATCCAGCCGGACTTCTGCATCACTGCGGGAACAAAAGACAGTGTGCGAGTGCATTTGGCTATGATAATGTTCGGTACAGGTTTGCTTTTTATTCAGCTCATTGCGTAGGTTGTACTCGTGATAGACGTCATCATTCCATACCCTGTTCTGGCCATACCTGACTCCTGTGTAAGAAGACGATCGGAGAGAAGACAGGGGCCCGTA
The DNA here is from genome assembly GCA_016807845.1 of Colletotrichum eleusines. Taxonomy (NCBI): domain Eukaryota; kingdom Fungi; phylum Ascomycota; class Sordariomycetes; order Glomerellales; family Glomerellaceae; genus Colletotrichum; species Colletotrichum eleusines. The sequence continues at coordinate 6,396,651 of JADEZO010000001.1, read as the reverse complement.
AAACAATCCTCTTCGTGGTCGAGCTCGTTGACATTGTTTTCCTTTTTGCTATCAAGCGAGAAGGGTTACTGGAAGAGGTTCTTGACCCACTCGACGGTGCGCTTGTATGCGCCATAGCTGCTGTACGAGGTGGGAGGGGTGGGAGGGGGAGGAGTGGCACCCTCGTATTTGCCGTAGGTTGCGTAGTTCTTGTAGGTGTAGTCTCCGTAGTTGGCGTAAGACGCGGCCGGGGCGGAGTCGGGGGCGGCCTCGGCGACGGGAGCAGCCAAGGCGGCCGAGGCGGCGGTGATCATGAGGACGGCGGAAACCTTCATTTTTGTGGTGGGCGGTGATGGGATGTCAGAAAAGTAGTTTGCTTGGTAAGAAGAGATGAGATGTGTGGTGTGACTGTTAAAGTTGCGTGTCTCTTATGTGGATGATGGGGATAAGGAAGAACAAGAAGAGGAGCAGGGGGATCTGGGGTCTACTTATGGAAAAGTTGTTAATGAGGAAGATGCAGAGATGGCCGAGTCTTCGCCTACACGAGGGCCTCATTCCAGTCTCCGGAGACCCTTGAAGCCGAATAACGAGGTTGGATGCCGCATATGGAACTATGCCGACGGCCTAGTGATCGTTGAGATGGCGTTTGTTCTCCGCGATGAAAGCTCTTCGAGCTAAAGTGGAACGGCTGCAAGGGACCCCTTGAGACGTATACGGGAGCCTTGCAAGCGGAAGTCGCCTAGTAACTGGCACTTACAAGTTGACGAGATGAGGAGTTCTCATAGAACCAGCATATGGCGCCACAAACCTATCCTGATGCGTCGTCGGGCGAGCGTGGGATGAGAAGGATGGCTTTACACTGTCTTGGAGTCACTTGAGAATGATAAATGGCGCGCTAAAGATGGCTTGCATGATTTTCACCGACTAATTTTCCCGGATGGTAGACTGTCTTCGTATTCCTGCATACTTGATGGTGTAGATGATGTCTGGGCGTGGGCGTCATCGCGGACAAGGGAGGCCCGAAAAGTGGCAGGGGGCCGTTCGCCCGAACACTATCATCGGTTGCTTCTACGGCCATCTCTGAGCATAAGGGATCAGATGTGAGCTTGAGACCTCTCTTCCAAGTTTGAAGTGCAACAAGTGTCTTGCCACTCAATCACAGAGACAAGCCATCTGCTCCGAACATGTCCAGGAAGTCTGATGCGGACCGAGCCCCAAGATGCCAGTGACTGACACCTCCCGCTGTACAAGATAGGACACATGATACTAGCCTCATGGCCTCTGGTATGAATTCTTACATACCCATTAATGTCTGTGTGAAGTATTTTACATGGTGAGATGTCGCAATGTGTTAACGTTTGCTGGGCGCCTAACACAGAATAGCATGGGATCAAGTTCCAGTCAGAATGTCTCGATATGAAGCCTCTCTCTCGCGGGCCACGCCACCGAGCCAATCCCCGTTGAAAGAGATCAGCCCTATTCACAGGGAATTGGCTGCCGGACGTGAGACCTAAGTTAGTGGTACCATCAGTAGGTACCAAGCATACCTGCTTACCTAGCGGATGATGTTGGATCTTGGGTTGACATTGGTGGTGGTGATGACAACCCGGGTGTGTCTCTCATTTTTCTGCCTTGCCCACCCAATTAACTCACGCGGATCGACGAGCTATCTCGAATCTACAAAGACGCGCCCTTCTTTCCACGCGAGAGTCTCTCGCTGTTTCTGAGAAGGAACTGAAAGTGGAAGAGGTGATATCGGGCGGGATTCCCCGTTATGCATTGACTAATATGGGTTGAGGCCAGACTGGGATAGAATGCCGCTGATCTAAAGCTTCATCCACGTCATGACATGGGGATAACACGAAGTCACGATGCGAAGTGCCATTACCTTGCAGGCATCTCCGGCTTAATTCGATTCAATACGAAGTGAAAGAAGATCACCGGTTGATGTGTCGACAACGAAACCTGTCAGCATTGTACATATACGAGATCTCGCTACCCCAGACAATCCATCTACCACCCACCATGGGGCATCGCATCGTAATCCTCCCTAGGCCCGGGAAAACTATGGGAAACATGCGATTGGTGCCCGCAGATCTCAAATCCGCAGGCTAGGTATGTAGACGACAACAAAAACAAAGACAAACTACCACGCTAGCAACGTCGATCCCGCTGTTTCCTTGGTGGATTCTTTGGGTGAAGACGGTTGCCGTCACCCGTGTCGTAATATTCCCAGTCTTGGCGACATGTGCAATGGTGCACAAGCTTAAGCTCCTTTCGTCAAAGCCCCGAAGTCCTCTTTCGTTGCACATCAGCCGCATGCGCCGGCGGGATCGACAGCAGACATGGGTACACACTATCGGCGGGCGACATTCCTGCCGCCAATGTCGTGTTCGGATGTCAGACTACCGTAGATAGGCATGAAGCTGGGCAACCAACAAAAAAAACGCCTTGAAGGTGCGCAATTAGGGTCTTGTGCATTCCGGTTGCTTGCGGAATCCCGCATGGCAACCCAGATGGCGCACCCGCGATGCCGCACGCCTTACCGTACTACGTGGATCCATGTGTATACTGGCCGTGTCCAAGTGATAGACGGCTTGGCTCGTGAGCATTCCCCGGGTCAGACATCAGTCGTTGGGTATCCCGCTGCTCCCTCGGCCGAGGTTCCCTTGGATCATCGATCGTTCTACCCAGCCTCCTCAGCCGTCGTCTCTGCCCCAGAAAAGTCACCGTTGGCGATGCTTTGAGCGTCTCGTGTGTTTCCCTCTTCTGGTTCCCGCCGACTGACACAGCATTAAACCCCCAACATCATGATGCACGCAAAGGATGACGAGTCCTACTCGAAACCACTGGCCGAGCGAGTCGACGAGTCCGAGGAGGACCTCGAGTCGCTTCCCTCGGCTCCTGATGCGAGGGAGCACAGCAGACGTCGCAGCCGAGTTTGGGCATACGCCGCCGCCGCCGCGGTCTTGATCGTTTCCAACCTCATCTCAGCACGCGTCGGCGCTCACTTTGGCCCGGGTGCGGAAAGTCTCGACGGCGCCTGTGCCGCCCACACCACGCAGTGGTCGCCGGTGCTCAGGGAAGTAGACGTAAAGTATGGCTGGAGGAATTTCAACGGCTCCTTCTTGCAGCAAGAGATCTTCCGCAAAGAAGCCTCGCCCGAGGTCGACGCCGCGTGGGAGTCGATGGGTGTCGATTGTGAGTTGACGCAAAGGGACGAGGCTGCGTGCACTTTGCTGACGATACGATACCGCAGACCGTGCCGGTGTGATTTCTATCGAGGACGGCCTGAAGAGCGGCCTCGATATGTCCTTTGTGAGGAGGTCGGACAAGTACGGCGCGGGCTTCTTCGTCAACGTTGAGGGCATGCACCACCTGCACTGCCTTGTAAGTCTTGGCCTACCTAGGCTCTGGAGGATTGCAACTGATGGCGCATTCAGAACCTGTTACGAAAATCCCTGTATTACAACTACGCCTACTACAAGCAGCTGGGCACACATGCGTTCAAGAACGAAGAGCACATCATTCGTCTCCACGTCTGTGAGTAGTGTCTTCCAAGGTGTAAAGGGGTATTTTGAGGCTGATGTTGAATAGCACACTGTCTGGATACCATCCGCCAAGTCCTGGTCTGCAACGTCGACACAGGTGTTCTGGGCCAAGTCTGGGCCAATGACCCCCCCAGTCCCTTCCCCGACTTCAACACAAAACACATGTGCAAGAACTACGAGGCAATCCAAAAGTTCGCCGAGAAGATTCAGGTAAGTATGCGTGCTCGGTATCTCTTGTGCCAAAAGGGGGGGTTGTGCTGACGTGTTTCTCTCAGGCCCCTCCGGCCGATGGCCTTCCGGGCGACTACACCGCTCCTCCAGGGCCTGGGGATGTCTTTCCACAGATACCTTGATAAAGGTATAACGGATTCGTATTTTGGATGGAGTTGCTTTTGAGGTATAAACACAAAGAACTATGATATCAAGAATGATAAGTAGGTCGGATGACCTCGGGCCTCGTGCAGGGAGGCCAAACACATGGCCTCAACCTCGCCGAGCTATCGTCAAACGAACCATTAGGTAAAGCGACACTGCCATCAATAGCTGAACTCCTCCCCAACAAGCTTCTCGCTCAGCTTCCACAGCCGATCGGCGTCAATCTTGTTATTCGCCCAGGGGTAAACCTCCTCGTTGCTCTGGTCTGCAACACGGCAGTCGTTGAAGAATTGGCCATTGAAACCTGCAAGTCCATTAGCATGCCTGCTTGCCAATAGCGTATATACCACGGTTACTTACCATTGAGGTCTGGGCTGAAGGCTGTGAAGACGTGCGTCGCGACCCCTTGGTCCTCCGTCTTGGGGTTGAAGTCGGACCACATGAACTTGGTTCCCATGCTGATGTCCTGGAAGCCTTCGCCGGGTTTCAGCAACATGCGCACCCTAAGGCGAGGCTCAAAGAAAGAATACACTTACGCAGAGACTCAAAGCTGTTCAAGTGGGTCGACAGGTTCGTAAAGATGACGCCCGGGTGAAGGCTGAAGCTCAAGAGGCCCTTGCCACCCAGCTTCTCCGCGAGCGATATCGCCATCAGGCAGTTGGCCGTCTTGGACTGTCCGTATGCGTGCCACTCGTTGTAGTGCTCACCATCCTGCACATGGCCGACACGTTAGCCGGGAGGCAGTAACAAGAAAGAGCCGCAGTGACCCACGTTGAAGTTGTAATCCGACCACCGAATGTGTCCCAACCGATGCCCGTCACTGCTGACCATGATGATCCTTGGCGCCTCCGCAGCCATGACCTTCCCGACGAGAAGATTTGTGAACAAGAATGGGCCCAGGTGGTTCGTCCCGAACTGCATCTCGAACCCATCCTCCGTCTTCCCCCATGGGGTCGCCATGATCCCCGCGTTGTTCACCAGGACGTCGATTTTGGCAACATCACCCCACCCATTCACCGTCTCCGCAGCCTTTCGCACGCTTCCGAAGGACGATAGATCGAGCTCGAGAGCCCTGGTCTTGACATCGGGGTACGCGGACCTGATGGTGTCGACCGTCTGCTGGACTCTTCCCCCGTTGCGGCCGGCAAGAATGAGGAGGGCGGGCGCGCCGGCGGCGGTTTTCTCGGCAAAGACGGCGCCGAGGCCGCCCGGGGAGACGCCGGTGATGAGAATGGTCTTGCGCTTGATGTGGTCGGCATATTCGGCGACGAGCTCCGTGCCTGTTGTCTCGAAGCCTAGTTGTGGCGCCATGGTTGGTCGCAATAGTGAGCTGTTCCTAGCGAGGTTGTAGTCGGTAAACCGTTATCGGGACGGCTGGCGAGGGGAGAGGGAGGCGAAGGCGAGGTCACGGATGTTGCGGTTTTGTTTGGTCACCCCGCAGGTCCTTTGCAAAGTCTGGAGACGAGAGGTTCGGCGGTCTTTATACCAGTCTAATTCGGAATGGGGTTATCTATAAATTTCCCAGAATAGGTATCCTAAGCCATCGATTGTGCCCAGCTTGCACCTGAATACAATTGGCTATGTGGAGAATTGAGAATTGAGCGCAAAGTGAACCGACCGATACAAGTACTTGCCTCGGTGTTAGGCGATATCTTCATGTACCAGACAAGAAGCCGGGACCGATTGACTAGTTTGGTGTCTTGCAAAACAGTTAATCGCCGATACTTTGTGGTCAAGTTTTCGGACATGCGAATGACATATAATGAGTGAGTGATGTACGGTGAGCACTGAGACCATCAAGCCAACCCCAAGGTCCTGTTCCGGAGTTTGGAGATAGCGAGCTCTCAAAACCCGTTGGGGGGGTTAGTGGCAGCTTGCTATGCAGATAAAAGTGGAGGGCACCTCGCCACCTCACCCTATCGCTCTTCTTAGGCCATGAGATAGATACAGTTGAACCACTCTCGACATCTGCTTCCCGACCGGCGACGGCTGCTCGGTCCTTCCGGTGCAGCTACCGTGATGACTCGAGGGGATGCGGTGAATTGCCCGGCCGTCCCGTCCCCACCACACATTCCGGGGCCCCACAGACCCCGAATGTCAATGCTCTGGCTACCGTCAGCATTCCCGGCCAAGCTAACCGTAGTTTCCGCACTTTGAGTGTTGGACTGCTTTGGTCCAAAGCCAAAGAGCATGGCCTCTCTCCCTTCCCCCTTCTCTCTCACATACACAACACGCACGCGTCAGGTCGGCATTTGTGCCTGTCCCCCATTGGCTTCCCACTCATCAAGCGTGTGCAGCCATCAAGCCCATAAACCGCCAGTCGGTTCACACTCGGTCCGCAGCCGTGGCCCTTTTTGGTGCTTAGCCCTTCAACTTTGTACGACCTGCCTTCCGAATATGCCACGTCAGACGAGACTTCATCTCAACCTTTGCGCACATTATTCCCTTGGTCACGAAACAAACTTCACCTTGAAGGAGCGCGTCGAGTTGACACGGTTCACCTCGACAAGACGCCAACAACAGCTCTGCACCGTTGTGTCTACCGAAGGAAACAATGTCTATTTCGCTATTCAATGACTCAAACGCCAGTCCGCAACCTGCGCCGCATACAAAAACCAACCGGCGACGGTCCTCTACTCGTCTCGCGTGCAATGACCCTCAATCCATCGCGCCAACTCCACGCTCTTGACATCAACCGTCCGCCAGAATACGTCGCTGCCCCAAACGACTGGAATCCCCAGCGACAAGGCACCAATGATCCAGGCCATCAGTCGTCCCAGCATGCCGGCCTCTTCTCTGCCGCCGACCAGAGACCACACAATAGGCATCCAACGATGTGATAAGACATCCAAGACGGGGCCGTGTACGAGATAGAGAGCGTAGCTTATATCGGCAAGGTACTGCGCGAGTGGCGTCACAAAGATGTCTTGCAACATCTTGACCTGCTGCAGCGTGGCAACAATCTGCATGGCGCCGAGGGCGTACCAGGGGAATGAGACGAGGTCGCCGCCCATGGTGAAGAACGGTTCCATCGTGTTGTGCCAGAGAGGTGCGAATCCCGGGGTGACGTCGGCCTTTTGGTTTGGCCATCCAGCGACAAAGAGAGCGAAGACGAAGTTACCAACGAGAAATATCTTGAACAGGCGTGTCGCCATAGAGCTAGATGGCGAGTCCGACACGACGGAGGCCTCCATGTCAGATGCCTCCTTGTCGTGGACGGCGGCCGTGGCTCGCTCGCGGCGAGCTTCTTGGATGAGGCCGATTTCCGCGAGACCCATGCCGCCCAAGAACTCAAAAGCGGCCCAGTGGCCGCACTTGAGGCAGTAAATCATGATGGCGAAAACAGACGCCAGGCGCAAGTATGTCTTCATGCGGCTCAGGCCAGTCAGCACGACAAACAGCAACAGCGAGTTGGAGAACTCGATAGGGATGGTCCAGAGATGGACGTCGTAGGGGAGAAGCTGGGTGATATCCCACTGCCAGCTAAAGGTAATCCTCCACATGGCGTTCTTCCAATCGACTAGCTGCTCCCACAGTGTTGGCAGGGGCTTTCCGGTCCAGCCAAGGCGGATCATGACCATGATGATGAAGGTCGAGGCAGCAGTAGGCAGGAATAAGCGAAAGCCACGGCGGAAGACGCTGCTTGAGAGGGTGCGATGCAGTCCATCGTAGTCGTGCTTCCTCGCCTGCTTCAGCGACTTGAGGGAAAGGACGAAGCCTGAGATGACGAAGAAGATGTGGACCATGGGACGGCCGCTGTAGATGACGCGCAGAAAGGGGAGTTGCAGAGGGGAGGAAGAGGCGCGGTCGTTTTCCTCAGGCAGGCCATATGCCCTGGCGGTGTACCAGCCAACATGTTTTTCTGTAAAGTGACAGAAGTAAACGATGAAAGAGGCGACACCGCGCAGGCCGTCGAGCCAAGATGTTGGGTATAGACGCCGGTGCTTGAAGTCATTGGGTCGAAGTCGGCGCTGGACGAAGGACGGCGACAGGAAGAAGAGGATGGCTGTCAATCTCGCAAGGAAGGGTTTCGATCCTGGGACGGGACTCGACCTGGCAGGCGACGCGGGCTCGGTATGGTCGTTTGAATCGGAAAGGGAGGAGTAGTGGTATGAGGTCGGGGAGAGGCGGGCGACGGCTCCACGAATGGAGCGGACGGCCAGGGAGATCATGACCGCGTCAAGGACGAGGTCGGCATGCCCTGTCGTTTCTTGAGAGAGTGCAGCGGATGTCGATCGAGGTCGTAGAAAGTCGCGGTCCGGTCGAAGACTGAGTGAGCGGTCGGTCGGCTGTGTGAGGGGCGGCCGAGTGCGTGTCACGCACGACTGGCGTGGCTTGCGACGAAGTTGGGGAGCTAGAACCTGAGATGGCAGGAAAGAAAGTATGATGGGAGGGAAGATGAAAGGCGAAAGGGAAGCAAAGCGGCAGAAGGATAGATGTAAGTCGAGGGAGAACCAGCAGGCAGATAGATACTAGGTAATCGGAGAGAGGGCCGTTTGGAGATGAAGCAAGGCCAAGCTTATCAATCCCTTGCTCGCCGAATATAGCGAGTTTAGCGAGGAGGGAAGAGGGACAGGGTGCGGCGCAGCTCGTGTTTAGGATCGCGATTCCAGGAACCGAATACGCTGTGCCCGCCTGTTGTTTAGCCAAACAAAACGCTACTGTTACTGACTCGACTCGATTGGACGAAGAACAAACAACAAGCTTGCAGTTTTGCGATCCAGTCAACAGAGAAGAAAAAGGGACGACGACAAGGGAAAGGGGTCTGATGGATGGAATGTGTACGGTCGATCAAGCAGGCAAGCAAGCATCTCCTCTCCATCTATTCCTGCATTCTCTCCTTCTCTCCTTCTCTTACCTCGATGGCCCTGTCACCCGTACGGTCCGCACCTACCTAGGGGGCGTCCCTTGTTTCTCCTGTGCCCCCTTACGTTCTTTCCTCCGTCATTCAGTTTGTCCACGACGGGAAGGAAGCCCCGCCCAGCGGCCTCGATGGCGCATTCCCTGCCCCGCCCACCTTGATGTTTGAACTGCCTACCTACCTAGGTAGGTAGATAGATAGATCTACGTACCTGTCTATTAAGGTAGGTAGGTAGGTAGGTAGGTAGGTAGGTAGGCACGTAGGTAGGTGGCACGGTGCGTAGGTAGGAACGAACCTTTTTGGGTACCCTGGGACCCTGGAACTAAGACCAAAAGGTGCCTAGCGGGTCTGTCACCCTCGCCCTCGCCCCTCATCCAAAATGCCGCTTGGGAGTTCGTTCTCTAGCAGTCAAAATAAAAATGAGAAAACGCACTAACAAAGGCACGACACTGCAACTGGCGGCCCCGTGGAACAGACTTGGTTGCTTTTGGTGGTGGTACAAAACCCGTCTTCGAGAAAAACCCTAAAAAAGCAAAACCAAAAAACCAAAATAAACCTACCTTTGTACCAACCAGCGCGTCTCATCAATCTCTTTTAATGCCTCTTCGCCCTTGGCAAAGCGCCTCGGCAACACTGCCCCGGTTCAGTACCCCGTTTCCGTATCCTTACTACGTAGAGGGAGGGGGTTACCGCTCGTCATCTATCTCATACCCTCTTGTGCGAGTGCAGCAGTCCGCGTGGTATCGTCGTCGTCTCTGTTCCATAGGGCCCCACCCAGGTACCTATCTAGGTGTCCTTACTACCACGTACGCATTACCTATGTAGGGACGGCGGCGCAATTACCTACAATGAATGCCACACCGACTTTGGGACGAAGCACAGGTTTTCGTCATGTCAAAAGTCAAAACGCTCATGGCGAAACTGACAGAAAATTACGTCCGATCTTTTGGAACCATCCGCCGCCGGACCAGTATGTACCTAGGTAGGCAGGAAGGTACTGGGCGCTACGCCCTACGTGCTTACCAAAAGCACAAATAAGAATTGTCAAAGGTGCCCGAGAAAACCAGCCAACCAACCGGTGCATCCATCATCACCCGCGTTCCTCAGCACCAGTGGCGCTATACAGGGAGGTATACATACTAGTGGCTGCCGCAATATTTTTGTTCCTTGTGTCTGGTCTGTCTTTCTCACCCACCATTTGGCTTGAACCAGGAACACGGCGAAGCCCATCCCCTACCTACCTACCCAGCTACCTAGGTAGGTAGCTGCTGACTGCATCACGCGAGGGCACACCTCACCTCCTCTTTGGCCAGCTCTTTACCTACCTACCGGTACTGCTTACTTACCTAGGTATCTGCAGGGTCTGCCTGTGGAGATATGTCTTCTCAGCCCTACGCCTGCCTGCCTCCCCATCGGGTTTCACGAGTGGACGGACGGTCCAGGCAGACCTCTGGTCGGCTTACGGATAGGATACACTACGAAGTGCCTAGGTACGGTACTTGGGGACCATGCGCACGGTTAGGTGCTGACATGTCTTGGAACTGACCGAGACGTTCAGTAGCCAGCTACCTGCCTACCTATCTACCTACCTAACTTACAGGATGCATAGCAATGTTTCTTCTGGTCTCTATAACTGCAGAACCCTGAAAAAGCCAACTTGGACGTTGCTCCCGTGAAGAGACCAGATTGAATCGAAGCAGTGCAGCCGAGATGCCTGTAAACTGCAAGCATCGTCGACTTCATGACTTGGCACATAGTCTCGCGGCGTACTCGACCAAACCTCAGAGAAGGCCGCTTTACTTGACAGGGATAGGTATCATGTGGCACACGCAAAACACCAGTCGCAGACGAGGACGAAGAGCCCTTCGTTATTCGACCACTATGGTGCGCTACGCAATGCTGTCATGCAAGGCCGACATGGGACGAAATCATCTCGAGCGGAACTCCCGAAGGCCGTCAAAGGTTTTTTTTTTTTTTTCCTCAATGGGTTGGGGTCTGGTCATCACAGGTCGATCGCCCAATTATGTAAGACGGAGTAAGGATGGAACATTGCATCATCACGGACATGGCCGTCTGCAGCTTCATCTGTTGCCTACTGAGTACTCGGGTATCTAGGGTGCTCGGTAGGCTGTCGACGCATGTTGGTGCAGAGCTGCTGCAACGCGCCACACCAGAGAGACGCACGTCGTGCCGCATTAGTACATTGGTGATTGCCTACCTACCTAGGTACCCACCCACCTAAGGCAACCAACCACCTATCCACCTACCTCAGCACCTCAGTCAGAGAGAGGAAGGCGCGAGATAATTTTAAGTAGGCAGGTAGGCTATATTATGGAATTGATTGATTCCCATTGGTCACGGCTAGGGGTGAAGGCAGTCAGTCAGATGCTGGCCCAGGCTCCAGCAGAATTCGGTCCAGCCAGCAAAATTCTATTCAGCTGGTGCGGATGTGTCTTGGCCTCCCCTCTGCACTGCTACCAAATATTCACCGAAATCCCGGGCCAAGACAGACAGAATCCTCGTCGCTCCGACAGGGGTAAAGGTAAGCAAGCACCGGATCAAAGGGCGAGCGAATGGATGTCTTCCCAATCAGCCCAGAGTCTCGCTCGCATGGCCCGGCCATGCTTTTCTCTCCATGAATGACTCTCTTTCTCTCCTTGACGAAGGGAGGGACCGAGACAAGCAAGACATGCCAGACCTGAAGTAACTCTCTCATCCATCCTCTCATCCACTCATATACATATACGTAGGTGGTACACTCGGATATCCGCTCCGCTGTTTCTGCGACTTTTCTTCTTTATCCGGATTAGCAGCCTGGCGGGCATGCAGGTTACATTCAGCTTCGCCCTCGCCGCCCCCCCCGCGATGCTGGGATTCAGTCTGCCCTGTCGGCCATTATTGGTTCGGCGACGCATCACAGCAATGGGGGCCGGTTGGTCTTGCTTCGCATCTCACCCAATCATCTCCTCCCCTTTTGTCACCCACCCACCGCATTGCCTCATCCCACTCAGTCGACTTCTCCGTTTGAGGAAGCCGTCCCCGCGATTCCCATACCTCGGCACCGGAGCCCTATGTAGGAACGACATGGCTTCTAGGTATACTAACTACTATTGTACCTAGTAGTAGCGGGACGCCTACCCTAAAACGCCCCTGACAAGGCCGCACACACTCGGTTCGTCGGCTAGTGCTATTGCTTACTGCCTACCCTGCCCATGCTACACTACTGTTGTGGGGTCTTTCCCAGTAGCTGGCTTCAGCGCCAGTCGGGGGGGGTGAGAAATGGACCTATCTCACAGATTGTGAGCTTCAATACCAACTGGCATGATGACTGCCTGCTCGTCCATGTCGTCTACGCCTCGTCATAGCTGAGGGCGTAAGTGCCGCTATCCCCATGTTCCAACAACTGTCTCCGACAATGTCGCCTGTAGCTAAGCCAGCCGGGCTGAGTCTCGACTCGCATATATGAAGGACCCGGCCTGCCCATCCATCATCTGCGAGTCTCTGGTCTGCCCTTTTCTTCTCTATAACGCCGCCTTTCATTCTCTCTTGTAGCTTGAGGTTGACTGGAACACTCGCCAGAATATGTCTCAGGCCCCGGAACAGTTCCCCAAGCACCAGCCGGCCTTGGCCGAGAAGCTGGCCGCAGTCCGTGATGTTGTCCAGAAGTCCATCTCACCAATTCCCCTCCACCCTGGACCAACTCCCGGCGGTGCTCCTCAGGTGGTTGAGCCGACGAATCTTCTTCAAGATGTCAAGAACCTCGGCTTCGAGGACTTCGACACGCTAGCCGACTTCCTCGGCTCCGCCGTCAAAGGACAGATCAACGACAACGACATGCTCTTGGAGCGTCTCATCGAGCTCTTTGCCAAACTGCCCTCCGGCACAGTCAAGGGTAAGAAGCTCGAGTACGGCCTGATCAACCAGCTGTGGAACGGCATCGACCACCCGCCTGTGACGACCCTGGCCGATGAGTACAAGTATCGTGCCGCGGATGGCTCCAACAACAACATTCACAGCCCGCAGATGGGCGCCGCAGGAACGGCGTATGCCCGCTCAGCCCCGCCCGTTGCCTATCAGACTCCCAACCAGCCGGAGCCCAGTCTCGTCTTCGATATGCTCTTCGCCAGGGGAGATGAGTTCAAGCCCCATCCCAACAAAATTTCAAGTGTCCTCTTTTATTTCGCCACCATCATTACCCACGACCTCTTCCAGACTGATGGAAGGTCAAGCAACATCAACCAGACCTCATCGTATCTGGACCTTGCCCCCCTCTATGGTCGCAATCAGCAGGAACAGGATGATGTCAGGACAAAATTGGACGGGAGACTGAAGCCTGACTCCTTCTCCTCCAAGAGAGTCCTCGGCTTTCCTCCTGGCGTTGGTGTGCTTCTGATCATGTTCAATCGCTTCCACAACTATGTCGTGACACAGTTGGCCATGTAAGGCATCGCACCGTTTGCGCTTGGGCAGACAGCCAGCCAGCCAGCCAGATATAGGCTAATCGTGCATAGCATCAACGAGAACAACCGCTTCAGCAGGCCGACAGGCCCAGTTCCGGATCCATCTGATGCCGTCCCAGAAGAGCCGAAGAAGCCGGCGGATGACGTCGACAAGAACTCGGATGAGTACAAGACTTACTTGGCCGAGAAGCAAGCCTTTGATGCTCGGAAGGCCTGGATCAAGTACGACAGCGACCTCTTCCAAACGGCCCGTCTCATCACCTGCGGTCTCTACGTCAGCATCATCCTCCGCGACTATGTCCGCACCATCTTGAACATGAACCGAACGGCCTCCAGCTGGGCTCTGGACCCCCGCACCCATGAGGGGAAGAGTGCCCTCAGAGGCGAGACTCCCGAGGGCACCGGTAATCAAGTGTCGGTGGAATTCAACCTCATCTACAGATGGCACTGTTCCATGTCCCCCAAAGACGATAAGTGGACGCAGGAGGTGTTCGCCAAGGAGCTGAAAGATCCAAATGACCCTGACAAGAAGGTTAAAGACTTCACCCTGAAGGATTTTGGTCACGCCATCGTCAATTGGGAGCAGCGCATCCCCAACGACCCAGTCAAGCGTGGTTTTGCCGATCTCAGGCGGGGCAAGGATGGCTGCTTCCGCGAGGAAGACCTGGCCCGGATATTCAAGGAGAGCGTTGAGGATGTGGCTGGCTCCTACGGCGCCAACAGAATCCCCGAGATCATGAAGCCCATCGAACTTCTGGGCATCATGAACGCCCGGAAATGGAACGTTTGCACGCTCAATGAGCTTCGCCTCCATTTCGGGCTGACTCCACACCCAACCTTCGAGGACATCAACCCGGACCCTGAGGTCGCCAAGAAGCTCAGATATCTTTACGGCACTCCCGACCAGGTTGAGCTGTACCCGGGACTGATCTCCGAGAAGGCCAAGCCGCCGATGGCACCGGGTAGCGGTTTGTGTGGCAACTTTACCATGACCCGGGCTATCCTCTCAGATGCCGTTGCCCTGGTCCGCGGTGATCGCTTCTACACGATTGATTACACCCCAAAGAACCTGACCAACTGGGGGTGAGTTTGAAACCTCGGAAATCACTGCCAGCCCAATGAAACACTGACACAGACCTAGGTTCGGCCAGGCTAGCTACGACCATAACGTCGATCAGAGCCACGTCTTCTACAAGCTGGTCTATCGCGCTTTCCCCAACTCGTTCAAGGCGAACAGCATCCACGCCCACTATCCATTGACGGTACCATCCGAGAACAGGAAGATCCTCGAGAGCATCGACAAAGCCTATCTGTACTCCTGGGATGAGCCCAAGACCAAGGCCAGCGTGATCCCCATCTTCTCCCACAAGGCCGTCAGCGATATCCTCTACAACCAAGCGGACTTCAAGGTTATCTGGGGCGACGCCATCCGCCATCTGGTCGCCCAGCCCGGCAAGGACTATTCAAAGAACTTCTGCCTGTCCGGAGACGGCAAGGCTAACTTGCAGAACCGCACACTGGTCAGGAAGGCCCTGATCTCGGGTCCGTGGGAGCAGGAGGTTTGGAAGTGGTACACCCACATGACGCCAAGGCTGTTCGAGCAGCACAGCTTCGCTATCCGCAAGGGTGTTAGGGAGGTCGACATCGTCCGCGACGTCATCAACATGACCAACACACGCTTCAATGCCGCCCTTTTCTGCTTGCCCATCAAGAACGAGGACTCGCCGTGGGGCGTGTACACTGACCAGGAGTTGTACATGGTTGTCGCCACCCTCTTCCAGTTGGTGTTCCTCGACGGAGACATTGCCAATAGCTTCAAGCTGCACACGGTTGCGCGCGAGCTCGCACAGGGTCTCGGAAAGATCTTTACCCTTGTTGTGCAGGCCATCGCGAAGGCCGGTTTCCTCACAGACATTGTCGCCAAGATCAGGGAGGGGGAGGCGTCGCTTCCCACGTTCGGGAACCACCTCATTGAGCGGTTCATCGCCGACGGAAAGGACATTGACGAGATCATCTGGGGCACCATATTGCCCGTCATCACCGCCAACGTCACGAACCAGTCGCAGGTCTTGTCGAATTGTATCGACTATTACCTCGGCGAGGGCAAGCAATACTTGAGCGACTTGTACCGTCTGGCTCACCAGAACACGCCCGAGGCGGACGAGAAGTTGATGAAGTAGTGAGTCCTTGCCTGCTCCTTACACGGCTCATGGGCGCGCATTTTGTTAACACAGGCCGCAGCATGCTCGAGGGATGCAGACTTCGCGGCGCCGTCGCCGTCTACCGCGAGGCCGCCACCGACCAGGTCATCACCGACTATGCCCCATGCCTGCTCGACCCCAACGACCCTACTTCGCGCAAGCCCATTATCAACGACGACATCGAGGGCACCAAGTACGAGGTCAGAATCCCCAAGGGCCAGCGCGTGATCTGCAACCTCACGACGGCAGGCCGCGACCCGACCATCTTCGAATCTCCCGGCGAGGTGCGCCTCGACCGGCCTCTCGAGTCGTATGTACACTTTGGCCTTGGGCCGCACTGGTGCGCCGGCAAGGAGATCAGCCGCGTTGCGCAGACGAGTCTGTTCAAGCAGATTGTCGGCCTGAAGAACTTGAGGAGAGCCGAGGGTGAGCGCGGGATTCTTAAGAACATGCCCGCTGGCGCCTGGAAGGGGCAGGTCGGCCTTCCCGTCGGCTCACAGAACGGTGTCGGCAAGAGCCGCGAGCCTTGGCTTGGTCTAAGAGCATTCATGACTGCCGACCAGAGCTCGTTCTGGCCCGTGCCGACGACAATGAAGGTCGAGTGGGATGAGTAAAATGGCGGTGCCGTCAGCTGGCGTGTAGGAAAATGGCGGTGTATATTTTTGATGAAATAAAGTAACCGAATGGCAGCTTCGTCTATTTTAATATTTCCTTTGTGCTGAGTCTCGAGACTCGTCTGTCAGTCTCAGGAATGCGTACGGCACATCGCAGCAAAATGTAACAGAAGAGGACAAACCTTGTGAAGCCGCTTTAGCGCTTAACCAGCTCTGTTGGACACTTCCAAAGTAAAAAGAACATGATCACAGATCAAGGTATTTGCAAATGAACGAGTGAGGGCTGCGTGATGGCCCAATGCTGCTGGGGGTTTTGAGTGTATCATTCTTAGCGTAGACTTTCGGTCAGCTGAGCATACCAAGCGGGGCTCAGCCCCGATCCTCCCCTTGGTGTAGTTGGTTCATCACGTTCGACTGTAATGGTTACATTGGCATCGAAAGGTCTCTAGTTCGATTCTGGAAGGGGAGAACTTCTTTTTGATTTTTATTCCTTCTCCTTTACAAAAAAAGAATAGACCAATCAGAAGCTTCTGCGAGTCCCGCTGATAACGCTTTTGTTCCCTCACTGCCCGCCATCTTTCAAGCCGTTGCGCGTGGAACTTGTGGGCGTCGTCACTCAGATCTCATCACAAGGCCCATGTTGCTTGCGCCCTGCGCTTTTTCTCTTTTGCGGCGCAACAAGACACGTACGTAATACGTGTGCCATTGCATCGCCAGGGCTGCATCAACACGCTCGTCGCTCCAAGATGGACGTGCCGGCCGCCGCAAACGCCCTGGGCACTCTCGGTGCAGTACGTGAGCCCCAGCCGGTCATTCATTCGCACCGCATGAAGCTCAAACTTAACGCATCACACAAACGCACAGGTCTGCTGGTCAATTCAAGTTGGGTCGTCGATTCAGACAGCACCGTTGCTCGGATCACTGACCGGTGACGCCAGCTCATTCCGCAAATCATCATCAACTACCGCCGCCACAACGCGACCGGACTGCAGCCTTCCATGATGATGCTTTGGGCCTGGGCCGGCGTGCCGCTCGGTGTCTACAACATCGTTGAGGATTTCAACATTGCGCTGCAGATCCAGCCCCAGATCTTGACCCTCCTCAGTCTCGCGACCTGGATTCAATGCTATTACTATCAGCGGGTGCGTCATGCTCACCTACCTAGCCTAGCCTTGAACGCTTCGCCCCGTGCGAAACTATTAACCCCCTCTTCCCGCCAGGCCTGGTCCGTCCTCCGCTCCCTCGCCGTCGTGGCGCCGATTGCAGCCGTCATGGCCGGCATACAGACTGCCCTCGTCATCGGCCTGCGCGTCGTCAAGGACCGCGGCGTCGAGTGGCCCATGATCCTCATGGCTGTGCTCTCGGCCGCACTGCTCGCCGCTGGTGTGCTGCGGCATTACTGGGATATCTATCTTCACCGTACCGTGCGCGGCATATCCTTCATCTTCGTCGCCATCGATGCCGCCGGCGACGTCTTCTCCCTCGCGTCCATCTTCTTCCAGCCCAAGACGGACATCTTGGGGATCGCCATATATGCCACCGAGTTTGTGCTCTGGTGCGGCGTCTTTGCGTGCGGTGGATATTACAATTTCTTGCCTTGGATGAGGAAGAGGTGGCTTGTCAAGGAGGACGGCGCTGGCGGGACCACGTCTGCAGAAGAGGACGCACCACCGTGCCCGGGCGGTGCTGCTGATGCGCGCCACAGCGTCGCCCTACACGATTTACCCTCTTCAACGTCCGTCTTCCGTACCGCGTCAAGAGATGAGTCGGGGCTCCGGACCAGAACCCTTCGTTCCTCGGCAGAGCAGTCGGGTTGAAGAGCGGTGAAAACAGAGATAGTTTTGGCCGGGCCCTTCTCGAAGTCAACATATTAAGAACCTTCTCAACCTCCCCCCCCAATTTCGGTACGGCAAGTTTTTTTTAGTTTTTTTTTTTCATATTCATCAATCCGCTTCGTCGAGCTCTATTACCGGCATCCACAACAAAGCAATCCGGGGTCGAATAGGTAGCAAAGTTTTCTCATGCAGAGAAGCCAGCCTGAAGAAACGTGGCCAGCGAAAGAAAGGCAAGACTCGTTGCCACAACGGGCCTGCAATCGACTTCGTACCATTTATGGCGAATGAAGCATCTTTTGCATTGTCTACGTAAGCCCGTATGATACAGCGTATTCTCACCCATCCAGCATGCTGGGCATGGAAGGGGGGGGGGTGAATAGACCATCGTGGATAAAAATGAACAAGGTTTTAAGATCTCCCGAACGCACCCACTACTCGAAAACTCCTCAACCCCTTCTGCGGAACGTTTACAACAGCATGACGGCAAACGCTGCGGCGGCGATGGAGCCGAGACTGGCGTAGAGGGCGCCGGAATCAGCAGTGGCGGGCTTGGAAGGCTTGGGTGCCGTGCTGTTGCCGGCCATGTTGGCGTTGGTGCAGTTGCCTTCGCCGAAGGTCTGCTGGGTCGAGGACAGTGTTGTGGTGAAGCCACCAGCGAGCTGGCTGGCGACGGACTGGACGCTCTGGGGCACCTTGGAGACGACCGCGTCAATGAGCTTCTTGGCGCTGTCGCCGACGGTGCTGATTTGTGAGGAGATGACGCCGCAGAGGTTGGCCTTCTCGAACTCGGGCTTCTTCTTCTCGAGGTTCTTGACGAGGGAGTTGCCGTCGCTCTGGAGGCCCGAGACGAACTGCTGGAGCTGGAGGGCCTCGTTGAGCGTGATCTCGCTCGTGCCCGTGACCTGCTGCGTGCCCTGGGTGAGGACGTTGGTGAAGCCGCCGGCGGCGGCGGCGAGGCCGCTGAGGTCGCCGTTGAAGCCTTCGACGGCCTTGTTGAGGTCCTTGAGGGAGTTGCCGACTTGCGTGATGACGTTTTGGATGGTGGCCAGGTCACGCTCCACGACGACCTTGGTGGGAGGCTCGGCGAAGACGCCCATGGCCAGGGTGAGGATTGTGAGCTCGGTGGTGAACTTCATCTTGTCGATGGTCGTAGGATGTATGTGAGTGAATCACTTTGAGAGAGAGAGTGTGTGTGAGTGTGTGTGTGCGTTTTATTCTTGTCAAATCGATGTATGGAGCTCGTACGGCAGGTATCTTCTCGCGTTTGTCCAGCAAGTGCAGGAGAGAGGCGATAAAAGGGAGGGGGGGGGGAGGTGGAGGATCTCTGCGGCTTATAGAGTCACACAGACATGTCCAGACATCTGCAATGCTGCGCCGCCTTGAAACTTTGTCGTGTGGGGTTTGGAGTGTCCGCGCAACAAGCAGTCACTCGATGTTTAGGAGGGGAAAATAACCTTTGCACAGACTGTAGAGCCTCAGCTCATGGCCTTCCCAAAAGCGTAACTCGTCTCACATATTGCCCACGGTTCACCCTCGCGGGCTATCCAGCCCACCCCCTCCCTCTTCCTTGTACATGTCGGTTACATGAGAGATAGAAGGGGGGGGGGGCGAAAGGCCCGGGGAGGAAGATTCTCGACTCGACGTGTCCCCTCTTGCTTCCCTTGGGATCAAGCTGCACGTCCGCAATCGCATTGACTGCAGTCTTCATACTTGACGTCAATGCATGGACCGGGGAGAGTTCCTTGCCTGATAAGCCACCAGATCTGAGGCGGAAGGGGATGTGAGGCAATCTTGTTGGGCCACTCGCATCGCGCGGATGGGTGTGGCCCGTATCCTGCTGCCGATAATGAACTTTTTGAGGTTGATCTCGGCGTGGAAACGATACACCTTTGTTCAAAGGTCGCGCGTAACACAAGATGGATGGGAAGCCCCATATGTTATCCACGAAGGTACGCGGGTTCGGGAATCGGCTTCAGCAATGATGAATGCCTCAAGACTCGCCTTCAACTCGTCGTCGTCCGCGAAGGCTTGGCATTAAGGAGCTTGGTGGTTAGGTTGGATGTCGGAAACGCTCTTCTCGGCAGCCAAGCCACCTCCAACAGCCTGGGCCACTAATCGATACCTAGTAGTAGCCAACCGGCGAATTTTGTTTTAAACCATTCCGAATGGGATCGCCCCGAAGCTGGGGTGTTAAAAACGCTCTCGAGCCCATAGGTACATCTTGAACCACTCCAGCACACCCTCGCACCCTGACACGACGTCGCTCGCCGAAGTGAAACGTGAAACTCGCGGACGGATCCCTGCTCAATTCTCTTCCCGCGCTGACGGATCTGGCGATCCTCCTCCCCCCCTCCCCCGCAGTGCCCACAGAGTCACAGACGACCAGGCCGGCCGCTCCTCGGTTTTTGAGCTTCCGTTTCCTTCGCTAAGAGTCTTTTCCCATGCTTCTGATAGACGATAATCATGGCTATCCCGGCTTGCCTCTCAGGGTGACCAAAGCACCTCCGAGCGCAGGACCACCCTTTGGTGCGAGCTTAAGCGCCCTCGGCCGTCGTCTTCCACATGTACGAAGGGTCCTCAAGGGTTGCATCGAACGACCTGGCGGGACTTCGAGAAAGCCCGGCGCGTACTGTACACTAATCTAGGCCCCGTTGAATGTTTAGTTGACGTGGATGGATAATAGCCTTGGTGGCGTTTCAATGCCATCTTTTCCTTGCAGCACCGGCGAGGGATTTGGCGTGCAAGACACTGAAAACTGGCCGTGGATGCCGATTGACCTATGAAGCCTAAAATTGAAGAGAATGCCACAAATTACCTCCAAACCCCACCAAGTGAGTCTGGAGGTCAATCCCCACACGCCAAGGGTTATGTCCGAGCCAATATTTCTCATTCTGATAGTTTGAGAAAAAAAAAAAAGAAACATAAGCTAGAAAACGCAACATCTGATGAGGTGCTTGGGATAAACTGTTCTTCATACTCTCCCGTAGCCCAGGGGGTGTGAGGGCTCGATTTGAGTGGTGTGCAAGATAGCCGAAAGCGCCAGCCTGTCTCAGCATGTGAGCAAATGCCCTCTAGCGCTGGAGGTCCTCCGAGTCTGGAACCCTGGTGCGCGAGAGAGGGGGGGCACATTTTGGGCGAGTCTCAGAATCAAGGTGAAACAAGGTGCGCCCAGAACCGCAAGTAGGTCGGGAGCGTAAACAATCAGATTCTCCGCGATGGCATACATACTTCCGTCCTTCGGCCGATGCTGCCGGACATAAACGCCAGACGAAAGGAATCAAATTGGATGTTCAGCGCCGCACGCACGGCCTGTCAAAGTGTTCGCGTGAATCATGTCAGTCAAGGAGAGCTCACCCTCAGTCCACCTCCTTCGCATCGGGATGATAGCCAAAAAGGGACATGTGCTCCCCCCAGTCTTCTACTCAATCCTTGGACATCATGTCTGTTTCCGTTATATCAAATTGCAACCGAAACTCGTCTTCGGGTCTCGCAAGAGAACAGCTCGAGCTTCATCCATGTCAGAGAAGCCCAACCTGTGGATAGCTCTGAGCATCGTCAACTTGATCCGGACATAATGCTATTTCGATACCCTAGAAGATTGCTGCCATACCAATAGTAGTTTTCCGATCTTTTATACGTTCTTGAGAGTTTGGCCGTTACAGAATGCAAATTCTCCCTCAGTTCGCAAAGCTGTCCGGTGTCTTGCCTCAGAACGACCTTTTAGGTGGTATGTTAGTTACCGAGCAGTACCCTATGGGATCAGATTGGACTATACCGAGAGGAGCATAGATGGCCTTCTGCAAACCGAATTCCCACTGCTATCTGTCTCCGTGCTGTTATACGTAGCACATGTAGTAACCAACTCCTGAGACATGACTGAGCCGCAGCAACTACTCTTGGGAGGAGCACTAGGTAACTCCAGCACGCCAAATTCAGGTACGCGCGAAAAAATACTGCGTGTTAGTGATCCTATTATAAAAGTATCCGTATCGAAAGACCTATCCGCAAGTTGACTCGGCGGCGTTGGAAATCTTGACATGTTGCTTTTCTTACCGCAACCGACCCAACAATAGGTATCCATCACCGGTTCTACGCCAGACGAATTACTATCAAGAAGCTTCCAGTTCCCACTATCACTCCACAAATGTGATGGCATAAGTGGAAACCAATATCCGGGTGATGACTGCAGGGCCGAGCCACTGATCCGCATCACCAACATCGACTGCTGCCGAGTATCCGATGTTTAGGTTGGGGGCCTGGGAACCCCTTGAATCGAAGTTGCTTGCCGCTTATCCAACTTTTCTGACCCCAGGAAACAGTCTATGCTCCAACTAAAAGATTATACAGCGTGGAGAACCTTGTTAATCAACTGCTTCAAGTCCTTCTTTGGAGGTCCATATGCTTCCTTGTCTGCTTTTTCATGCCTGATGGAAGTGAATTCCGTTTCAAAGTCCATTGCGTTCGCGGCGATAATTCGGGATTTCAGACGTAACTTGAAGAAAACATACAGAGCTGGGTATCGAATCCGGCATCAGTTCATGGTCTATGGTTTGTGGACTGATATACGCACCAGCAAAGATGAAAATGTTGAGATAGCAGGTAAGAAACCCAGATGCACTGAAACTTCCTGCGGTAAATACATCGAAACCTTGTTTTTAATGTTAGTTTGTGCAATAGCAGGACGTCTCGAAATCGAGGACAGTGGGCCAACCTGAGAAGAACACAACGAGGGACACCATGGCTAAGGTGATCCACGATACATAGGGTTGCCCCGGGCTTCGGTAGGGAAGATCTGCAAATACTACAGTTAAGGCCAATCGGGATTTTCTCATAGGAAAGTCCAAGCAAATGAAAAGCTCACCATTTCGTGAATACCCCTGCGCTTTGAGTCCAGCATAGAACCGAAGATATGTGGCTTCAATGACGATCCAGCCAATGAGGCCAGCAACAGTCGTGATATTGACGAACCAGCCAAAGACCACGGAAGTGTTGTTGGCCATATTCAGGTAGACAAGCGGCATCAAGACGCAAGTGAGGCCAACGGCGTAATGAGGAGTTCCAAACCTGTTGCAGCGCTGGAAGATCTTAGAAGCGTGACCATCGCAGCTAAGACCATAGAGAGTCCGAGAAGCGATGAAAACGCAAGCCGATCCGCTGCTGATGGCAGAAGTGCATACCACTGCGTTGATTATCGAAGGCAACACCGAGACTCCGGAACGTGTGAAGGCAATGACGAACGGTGACTGCTGTGCTGTTCCCGTTGAGATGCTCAGGGAGGGGTCGTTTGAAGGCCTGGACTCAACCACGTTGGTTACGACCTTCCGAGGTGCAATACGGAAGCAACACTCACACGATCATTCCAACAATGAGAATGCTGAGGACGTAAAAGAAAAACACTCGGAAGAACGTCTTCCTGGTCGCCGCGGGAATGATCTTCCTGGGCTCTCGCGTCTCGGATCCGGAAATGGCAACGACTTGTATATTTCCGTAGCTGAACGCGGCCGAGAGAAGGACCTTCCAGAAAGACAAAAAGTTGCCAGCTGAGCCTGGAACGAGGTAGCTGTTGAAGGCCCCGGGGTCCTGCCAGTAACGGAATCCTATGCGCTCGCCGTTTGGCCCTCCACCAAGGTCAATGACAAGGCCGCCGATGATAAGGCCGATGATCGTCATGATTTTGATAGACGCAAACACAACCTCGCTCTACTCTGTTTGTAAGCTTTCTGGGCGTGAACAACAATGCCACAATCGTGCCATCAAGAGCTGGAGGAGATGAGAAGGTGGTTCGCACCTCACCGTAGAGCCGGATGCCACAAAAGTTAATCGTGATGATAAACACCAAGAAAACAGTGATCCAAACGCCTGGATTGACGGACGTGTTCCAAAACTGGATCAGAGTTGCGGCTGCACTGATTTCAGCGGGAACGGAGATGGACATCGTGTACCCTGACTCATTGTTAAACAGTTTCCTCGTAATGAAGTCGCATCTGGTAACCGACAAAAGTTCCACCCGGTGGCAGCACCAAGTGCTGGGTCAACGAACTTGGTTGCATGGCGTATGAATCCGCCTGTTGAGGGCATGAAAGAGGTGATCTCGCCCGTGGTGTAGGATACACCCGCTGTGACGAGTCCCATCACGATATAAGCCAGCAACGCACCACCAGGGCCTGCAGTGGCAATAGTTGAGCCGGAGCTAAGGAACAGGCCAGTTCCCTTGGGTAAGTGTTAGCAACGGTTCTTGATTTGTGTACGCAACCCTTCTTCCTTGTGGGGAACGAGAACTCACAATCATCCCTGCAATTGCAATCATGTTAATGTGCCGAGATTCCAAGTCACGCTTGATTCCCTCATTCTCGTCGTGGCTAGCGGTGCCTTGAGCGGACGCTGAATCCATCTCCGGGGCCGCTCCAAGTATGGTCATGTCTTTCTCCCTCCCCTCCATTGTGATGATTCAATACGGGGATGCAAGTCCTTGGGATGGTTGGATGCGCTCGTTCTTCGCTCAAGAAGATGTTGAATGCATTAGCTGACAACACCCCATAGCTAACAAATGTGGGTGACTGTTGTTAATGAGGGTTCTTAGTGATAGCCACCGGGGTTGATTCTGATAACGCGTCCGGAGCTGCCATTCAGGGTCTTCAGATACGAGTGCATATCTGCGCAACTCCGCAGCCAATCGGCATGCATTGAAGGTGCCAGGAACAGCCATTGGGAACGCCGGTACAGGGGTCAAGCTTCGACTTAGAACCCCGACCGATAAGCTTGGCTACTACGCCCACACATGCGGGAGATAAAACAGCTGGTCAATCGGAATGGAGTATTCATTATACCACGTCAATCTCTCCTTCTGTATCTCAGACACAACTGCCCACCGACATATCAAGTTCTTCGCTACAATCAGCCATGGCATCCAACTCAACTCCGGATGACACTTTTCAGCTGTACGATCTTCGGGTCGAAGTTGTTTGCCCACCCGGACAAAGGATCATGTGCGGGGCCAAAGAAGGCGACTATTTTACCCTTCAGGGCGAAATGCTCCACCTACCGCCAGGCCAAGGTATCAGTATTTACAGCTTGTGTAATTCAACGATTTGACCTTTTTTTTTTTTTTTTTTGGCAATACACTGATGATATGGGTAGCATCTGTGTTGCCACTTTTGCCTGCCAAGCAACGGGTCACTTCCAAAAATGACTGGATGTCGACCGATGCGTTGATCGCTTGTCCAGATCCTTGTTGCCCTTCTCAACTAAGGATAATCCGAGAGGGGATCAGGACTTTTCGCCATTCAGAGACAACAGCGGTACCTTTGAGCTCTGCCAGTACATAGCAACACAGAGTGATGCCGATATCTTGTACATAACTCCCGATGATATTCAAGCAAAGAATACGCCGTCTTGGGCATTGAAGCCGGCTTCAGCTATGATACCAGCCCAAGGCCCATCGTCTGCAAAATCCAGAACGATTCCTCCTTCCATATCGCTATAGATACGGCTCGAAGCTGCTGTGGCGTCATCCGTCACGGGTTCATGCCTGTCCGTCCTAGGCTGGCCCCGAGATTCGGAAGGATTGGTTTCTCTGCTCACCACTTCCCTGTTTACGTGCTTAGATATTCTAGCCAGCACGTTGTTGAGAAACCTGGACTGCAGCGCGCAGCTTGAGCCTGGCGGTGCAGCCTGTTGAGAGAACACTAGCGCCGCGCTGGAGATTGCGCTGTGAACGTCGACTGTAATTTGGCGAGATACTGGGTCTGGAGTAGACAGCATGAGCTGTCGACGGCTTATTAGCAAGGAGGTTGCACAGTCAGACGAGGACGAGAGCATATATCTCCTCACCTTGACCAGAAATGCAGCACTGTAAGCAGTCATAACGTGGATAGAGTCTTGAGCAAAATACAACCACGACGAATGGCGGCATATCAGATGCAACATCTCCAAGGCATTAGAATAGCTGACCCAGAGGGATTCCATATGGTATGACACATTGTGCTCTGAATGCGCCAATATGTCTTGTAGGGGTAGTGAGAACAGTTGGAGCCGAAGGTGGGTGCCATAAAATTGAATTAGGAATGGATGGCAGGTATCTGTTTGGTCAGGGGAGATCAGCTGGCTAACCTAGTTCCAGGCCAAAGTTGGTGATACGAACCTTTGTCTGCCAACTGAAGCCACCTCGACTCCCATTCTTCAACTCTGCCTTTGACGATAGCAAGAAGAGACTCGAGGCTATGCAATTGTCTTGCACGTAGTCTGCTCGACCTTGGGCCCAATAGCTTGAAGACCTCAGAGCTCAAAAGTCGCAGTGTTACCAACGCACCAAGCAGTCGATCACCAGGCGTGGCCATGGCATCTCTGCACCACGCTTCGATGGCCTCGATGAACTCGCTTCGCTCGATAATCCACGGCTTTCCTGTTTGTAAGCTTATACTTGAATGTGTCAGTTTCAGAAACCGCAAGCTTTGTTCGAGATCCTTCTGATCCACCCTACCTTCGATCGTAAACAAATAAGACGAACCAGGTCCTCTCAATATCCCTTGCTTGGCGGTTTTGTAGGTCCGTACTGGAGCCTGAACGTTGAGGGGAATAATATTTTAGTCGATGCCAACCCAGCTCTATACCCATCCTTATCACGTAACCCAAAAGCATCCAGACCCGGGTGTCCTCGGACTCTTTCCAATATGTCATAACTCAACCCCCCTACTTCTGCACCACCCCCACTTCTGCACCACCATCATCACCATCACCACCACCACTATCACCACTTATTTCACCACCTCTGCCGCCCACCCATATGCAACTTTCGGCCTCGCTAGATAATTCGGATGCACTGGATTCATCCGGACTATCCATATCGCCGATATCCGGACTTTGCGCCCGCTGGATGTCCCAAATAGTGGCGAAGGTGCTGTTAGGCGATAGACGGACCTTCTTTCTCTTGCGCTGCCGTATATCATCCAACTGGCCCTCCAGCTGGTGGACCTTCTGCTCTAGAAGTGCCCTTCTAGATGTCTGTTCATCATACCCCTTTTGCACCTTTCTAGATAGGTGACGAATAGTATGGGTATCTAGCCCATCCTCTGCCAGCTGGGTTAACTGGCGTAGTTGATGCCGTAGTTCAGCAGATCGACGAGGTGTTGACCATGGGACGATAGATACGGATTCACCCCACTGCTGCTGCTAGGCTGGTTAGTCTGCTGGCTGTTCTGCTGGCTGGATGATGCCTTTATTACTAACGAGTTAGATAGAGGTCGCTGTATGCATATTGGCCATAGTCCAGCTGACCTCCAGCCACTTCTAACGTTCTGGGCTGTTATAGATGCATCTCTAGCCCTTATATAACAGGCCAGAAATGCCCTTTTGCCAGCAACAGTTGAATCACTAACCCAGTCATCTAGATATCCAACCTCCCTTCGATAGGCGTGCTTTAATGGGCTGAAGACCGATATATCCAGTGACTGGAGGACAGCAGAGGAGTGCGGCGGTAGATATAGTAGATATATCTTGTTCTGGAAGCATTCCCACATAAAGTCAGTAGATATATGGCTGTAATGCCCATCTAGAACCAGCAGTCTGGCTGCCTCTGGCTCACTAGGCATAGTGCCTGGGATAAAGACCTTCTTTAGCCACTCAAGGGCAGTCTTCTCAGTTGTCCAGCCATTATCCGTATATGTGAAGTGCCATCCTTCATATCCAGATAGGTTAGATGGGAACCACTGGGCCTGGACTGATTTGCCCTTATATATAACCAGTGGGCATAGGGACCTCCCATCAGCAGCCACACACTCGATGATAGATACCCATGCCCGGGATCCTGGCTGCTTTTTCTGGATATGCTGCGATGCTGCAGAGCCCAGCACTAGCCCATTAGATCCCCTGCCCTCCATAATGCCAGTCTCATCCATATTCCATCGGTTAGATGGATGGATTCCCTGGATGGCAGGGATATTAACCAGAAGATGGAAAAAACCCTGGATAACCTCGGAAGAATGGGCCTTCCATCGCCGGGCATCTATTGCCCTAGATCGCCTGGTCCTAAGTGATGGGTTTCGCCGCAGGAATCGCCCTATCCACTTCCTCCCTATGGGCTGCTGCCCATCGCCTAGCATACGCTCTGCTAGGCCCTTTAGTTGTTGATGGGTAGGGCCAGCGCCTAGGGCATCCTGGATTTGAACCCATTCAGATAGATATTGCTCTTGGGCCTGGGATAACCGCTGCATATGAATATAAGCAGTATCCTTTGATTGCATGCCGTGGAATCGATGTCGAAGAGTATGATAGGGAATTCCCCATCTACGAGCTGCCTGGCGGATAGAGCAAGTAGTATCTATATCTTGAAGTGCCCGTTGGAGCTCATCTTCAGTATATTGCTTCATGATGGGTTAAAGAAGGTATCCTGAAAAAATGGCGTTATTTGGCGATATATAGCAATTGTTATAATAGTTTGAAAAAGGTAGTGGTGTTGATGAAGGAGGAGAAATGCGGGATTTTTGGGTGGTGCAGAAGTGGGGGTGGTGCGGAAGTGGGGTATTAGAGTTAATCATAACAGCTTGGGCAGTTTCGACGGACTTGATACCCGTCCGAAAGCTGTCGGTCAGGATATCTTCCGCGTGGTCACGAAGCTTCCGGTGGAGGGCTGGGTTGAAAGCTTTGGCGGCAGCTGCTAGAATTGCTGTAAGCAAGAATGCAGACTGTTGTCGGACTCGGTCAAAGGTATGCAGCTGTGGGTCCAGTTGACTTATGTAAGGGTTGAGGTTCGTCATGAAGCTATCGTGAAAGTCAGTCACTAATAGAATAAGTTGAAGATGGGACAGGCGGCGGTGAGGAAGCAGAGGATGTTTACTTCTCAAACAAAGACATGGCTATTGAGGAGTTGATGAAGCCGAGCCGGATAGGATCATTGTCAGAAGTATTACGGGATTCATTGAATGGAACCTCTGGACGATCCGAGTCTGACGCATTCAAAATACTTCCGAGAGAAAAGCTCCCACGAGTCGCTTCGCGGTTGAACAACCCGGCCGGCTGTAGGCTTCCGCCACTCCAGTCAGGACTCCGTTGTATTGCCGGTGCTTGAGCCTCTCTGCTTTGGCTTTCTTCGTCTCGCCTTGGCTGAACCGCCGGAGATGAACTGATCGGCGCTGATGAAGATGCCTTGTTGCGCCGTGCGAAACTTGGATGGGCGTCAGTTTCCGCGTCCTCCGAGTCGCATATGCGTTCTTTCGATCTCGTACGCACTGCGTTCCAGGTCTTCTTCCTCTGCGATGATCTTGAAATATGCAATTCAGAGATTTGCGAGCGCAGCGCTCACACACCGTTTCACTTCCAGAAGTGACACACTTCAGCTTGACACTCCTGCACTGAAGGCAAGCCTTGGCACTGGTCGGCGCAGTCACTCTATCAGCTTGCGCCATATTATCTCTTGCGCTCAAGTCTACGAAAACTTACGCGGGCTTAGGGTTTGGTGGTAGTTTACTGTGTTGCTCCATAGTGGTGTCACATTAAAGATATGGCCTGCGAGGTCGGGTCGCTAATGAGAAGCCCGGTCTTCAAAGTGACAGACCAGAAGATGAGCGGGCTCCAGGAGTCGTCGTATCCTTTGCGGAATTGCCTATCTCGTTCCGCCTTTTCATACCCCGCTGCTATCATTCAGTGGGACATGGTCAAAGATAACCGGGATAGACTCGGCAAATTAAGGCTTTGAACGCCGGTTGGATGAATGCCGATGCCCGCTAAGGGTTGGGATGAATGCCGCAGGGTGTCATCACTCATGAACCGATCTTGCATTCCAGTGGTTACAAGATGATTGGAATAACGCAGCATGCAGTCCAGCTAGTCTTCGAATCAGTTATTGGTTTTCACGTCATTCTCGCTGGCTCTGCAACCTGGTTTCCGATCACACATCAATTTCACCAAAATGGCAGCACGCCCAGAAGCTCATAGTGCTAAGACGGCACACGTCAACATGATGACGGACACTATCATCACGAGTCTCCCTGCCGAAAACTTGCGGGCTATAATGCGGTCGTTGTTAGCCGTTCACCCGGATATCACGTCCACCTTCGAGGCAGAGACGAGAAATTACATTCAAGACGTGGCTGTTCCAGCAGTCCAGGCGCAGCGGCCTGCAAACACCGACATTAAATGGCTGCAAAAGACCCAAGCGACGATCCGATGTATGCTGGGTTGCGGGCTATGTTGGCAGAGCATTCCGCTAATGAATGAAGTGGTCACTCAGGGAGTCAAACTTTTGCTTGACCCAGAGACAACTAAGGAGGATACGCTCATCGCGTTGGCTGCAATTGATGGTGACATTGTGCAAATCATGACAGCGATCGAGAAGACGCCACTTGCGGCTTCGCGGACACATCTCTTGGATGACGAGCGCACGCTTGTTACTAGTCTGCATCAAAACCTCGTGGACTGCAGGACCATCGCGGATGAAAAATCACTGGAATACCCGTACGGGCGAGCGCTCTTCTCAACGTCGATGCTACTAGGGCTTCCTCTCCCGATGTTCGATGCTGCAACAGGACATGAAACTCCGCGGCCCGATGGCACTGGGGCAGGTCCCGTTGAAGCCAGGGAGACTTTCGAGATGAATGGGCGCAGGCTTCCAAGAGTATTCACGGGGCTTTGGCAAATGTCCAGTCCTTCTTGGGGTTCCGCACCGTCATCCAAAATCATCGCTCAGTTCTCCAAGTATCTTGAAGCAGGCCTGTCGGCATTCGACATGGCAGATCACTACGGTGATGCAGAAGTCATATTTGTGCGTTGCGTCGTCTGCTAGATACTCATCCCCACTGACTAGGTTGTTATATAGGGCCGGTTTCGATCGTCATACCCTTTCAAGCATGCAACATTTGCGACGACCAAGTATTGTGTCTTCAATCCGATGAAAGTGACACGAGCCGCAGTGGAAGCCAATATTGCAGAACGATGCCGGAGGCTGCAAACCGAGGAAATTGACTTGCTGCAGTTTCACTGGCAGTTCGTGAGTAGCCCGCAGAAGAAGTTCCTGTCCGTAAAGACTTCAGAAGCTTATATTGCAAAGTACAACGATCCTCAGTATCTCGAAGCGTTGCGCTTCTTGGAAGAAGACCCCAGAATCACCAACTTAGGGCTTTGCAATTTCGACACTGAACATCTTGAAGCGGCTGTTGCTCATGGTGTCAAAGTTCGCACAAACCAAGTGCAGGTATGGCAGAGCGAGCGTCTTCGACATGAAAAGGTTGGACCGGATTGACTCATTCAACATGTTTTAGTTTTCTCTAATCGATTCTCGGCCAACCGTAAAGATGGGCAAGGCATGCGAGAAGAACAACATCAAGCTCCTGACTTATGGAACCCTGGTACGCCGAAGCGAAACCTAGACCTCATGTTGACCTGCTGATTGGAGTCTTTGTAGTGCGGTGGATTCCTTTCCGAGAAGTGGCTCGGAAAGGGGCAGCCTGATCTTTATGATGTAGCAATCACGCCAAGTCAGCGCAAATACTACGCCATGATCCGGAGCTGGGGAGGCTGGGAGCTGTTCCAAGATCTGTTGCGAGTGCTGAGGAGCGTGGCGACAAAACACGGCGTCAGCGTCTCCAACGTGGCGACGCGTTGGGTCCTGGACTTCCCGTACGTCGGGGCGGTCATCGTCGGGGCTCGAATGGGTATCAGCGAGCATACAGACGAGAACTTGGCTAGCCTAGGATGGACGCTTCAAGAAGAAGACCGAGAGGCGATTGAGGCAGTGTTGAAGAACAGCAGGAGACTGGACATGTTCGAAGCGATGGGCGATTGTGGAGGAGAATATCGGTGAGGCCCGGCATTGGAGTGGACACGTCCCATAAGTGATCCAAGGGTTTCGGTGCGCAAAGCTCTCTGAAGCATCTCGTCGCAAGGTTCCGAATCTCGGGCTAGTCTTCATCACTTGAATCATGTTGCAATCAACCAGGCTTCCGAACGCATGTCGGGAGCTCGAAGACGGACAGTTCGATTCGACGACTAACGCTGTCTGCTGTAAACCTAACTCTTTTGGTTAGGATGGGTATCATAAATGCCTCCAAGCCACCTCGCAATTTGCGCTTGGGTCCCCGTCTAGTGATGACTAGCGATTCATGCCATGCTGGCATCACCGGAAAACCCGCCGTCCACCGGTCCGGACGGGAAATCTCTCCACTCCGCTCTGCTGCTGTTCGTGCCACAGGCCCTGGATGCCCACCCAGCCTCCGTCTCCCGACATCTTGTACCGTCGCCACGCCTCACGAAGATGGTCCGGCCGCAAAGGGCCCCTCCTGTCCTCCTTGGCAGCTTGGGTCTGGCTGGCCTCGTCCTTTGGCGGAGGCGTGGGTGCTTCCGACTGCTTTTCGCCTGTAGCCTTGATCCACTCGCCCTGCACGTCTCGAGCTCTCTCGATAAGCTCTCCAATGAAGAGCTTTGATACCGACTTGACGGCGAGAGCAACGTTTGGCGGCACTGACTGCGAGACGGTCGCGTTGACCACCTGTGGGCGCGTTAGTACAATACTCGATGCGACTGCGGGACATGGGCCTGCGGGACGGGAACTTACTCTCTTGACGACGGACTCTGTCAATTTGGCTGCACGCCAGAGTTCATAGCGATCATATTGTTCGGGGTCGAAGGATTCAACGAGCATGGCACGGAGTCTTATCTCCTCTTGCTTCTGCTCCTGTGTCCGGACGGTAGAATCCACCAGCGCCATGCGCATGTCGTTGTCGTCATCGTCGTCGTTGGCGCCGTCCTCCTGACCTTCAGCTCCGGCGCCCGTGCCGCTAACCGTGGTAGGGGCGCGCCCGCCGACGAGCGAGGGCGTCTGCTCTCTTGTGTCGACGTTTGTCTGGTTTTTAGGCTTCCTTCCGCGCTTCTTCTTAGGAGGCGCACTGGCTTGGCTGCCACTGACGACGCTCAGATTATCTGCCGAGGGCGAACGTGTGAAAGGCGAACCGGCCTCAGGAGGGAAGGAGGTCTGACGAAGTGGGTGCGCTGCGGCTGAAGTGACGGAGAGCGTCGAGCCTTTCCGACGCTTGGCGGATCCCGGGGGGGCGCCATCTGAGGCGCGTTTCTTGTTCGACATGGGGATCTGGGCGGATGAAGGATATGGTGGTGAGAGGGCGGTCGGAGAGTAAGAGTATGGAGGAGAAGCCATTGTGAGGGACTGGCAGTGGCTATAGCAGTCGACCGGGTCGCAGAGCAACGGAAGTCGCCAAGTGCGCGACTGAATTCGTCGGGTTCGTCGGGTGAGCGAGAAAGATGTCTGGTCGAAGGTTTGGTTCGAGGATTCGAGAGGGGAAGCTCGTTGGACCAGGCGTTAGTCCAGCAGTGGGCGTAGAGGTCGTCGATGGAAATGGATAACCATTTACGTTGGGAAGCAACGCTAACAGGGGAGTCGCGCCACGGTCGATGGCCGGAGAAAGAGCGAATGACTAAGTCGCATGTTGAGTACTGGTAAGCTCACTGGCTGGATCACATGACCAGAGCTTCACACGTGGAGTGGAGAGGGAGAATACAGCCGTAGTGGACATATAGGTACCTTGTACGGATACGGATAGTGTAGAATGTGGACGTTTGAGTGGGCGCCACAAGCTTTGGATTGAGGTACGTACCCTAGGCGGAGGTTTGGACCCTGGAGTCGAAACGTACCCGGCAAGGAGGGAGTGGCGTGCTGCAGCGTGGAGAAGAATGGTGCTTGCAGCTTATTGCGCGCCTAAGTAGGGTTGTATGTACTGTACTGTAGGTAGGTAGCTGGTCGATGTACAGTGGTGAGGGACAATGCGATAAGATAAGGCCGGTCGTAACCGAATTTTCTTACTCCGATGTCCCTCCCGAAATATTGAGTTCGGCGGGTCCAGCTTTGGGGGACTTTGGGACTTGGGTCTCGTCCGTCTAGGGTGACTGACCCCCCCCCCAATCCTTCCTCTCTCCCTTCCTCTTCCACAACCGATCTTTGGTCACCGGCACCGCAGAAACCGACCACAAAATGACTCGATCCGAGGTCTCCGAAAGAAAGAGCCACAAGCGTCACAGGAGCCATCGGGATGGTCACAGCTGTTCTAGCGACTTGAGCGACGCCGACACTGGAAGCCAGTCCAGTAAGCGGTCTTCCTCCAAGAAGCGCAAAGGCGGTGACGATGATGCCAAAGTCAACGGCCAACATGTCTCCAAGAAGCTGCGCCGTGCCAGTTTGAGCCAGCCGGCGCGCGATCCTCGCGACACAACCATCGCCAAATCGCACAAGAAGAAGTCAAAGACAAAATCGGAAGGGACAGAGACGAGGTCCCCGAGCCCGGTGATTGACTTTGATGGTCTGAGCCGCCCAAGTTAGTCAACTGGACCTGCCCCCATTCCCAACCCCGCGCAACCAATTGACTAACTTGCGCCCCTTCTCAAAGGTCTCGGAACCCGTGAGCGACTCGAAGAGTCTCCCGAGCAAGCCGCCATCCGTCTCGAAAAGCTCCAGGGCGCTGTCCGTACGATTCTCGAATGCGTCGGCGAAGACCCCGACCGCCCCGGCATTCTCGACACCCCGAGACGCTACGCCAAGGCCATGCTCTTCCTGACCCGCGGCTATCAGGAGAACGTCAAAGACATTGTCAACAACGCCATTTTCCAGGAGGGCCACAACGAGATGGTCATTGTCAAGGACATTGAAATTTACAGCATGTGCGAGCACCATCTCGTGCCCTTCACCGGCAAGGTGAGTTGATTGCACCGTTGTGACTGTGCCCAGGCGACAACTAACATGGATGTACAGATGCACATTGCCTACATCCCGAAGAACCAGGTCATTGGCCTTTCAAAACTGCCGCGCATCGCCGAGATGTTCAGCAGACGTTTCCAAATCCAGGAGCGTCTGACCAAAGAGGTGGCCTACGCCATCATGGAGATCCTCAAGCCGCAGGGTGTGGCCGTTGTCATGGAGTCCAGCCATCTATGCATGGTGATGCGCGGCGTACAGAAGACGACGGCGAGCACAATCACCAGCTGCGTGCTGGGTGCGTTTGAAAAGAAGGAGAAGACTCGCAATGAATTCCTCAGCTTGGTGGGATTGAAGTAATAGGCGAGGCGTTCGGTTGCACACATGGGCTGCTCGAGACATGTCCCCCTCGGGGCGACGGCGGAGGTATTTGTGTCATTCAGTTTATTTTCTTTCTATATACGGCGTTTGGGTTGCACGGGCGTGCATCACGAACTGGAAAGACCATGTTTTCAACACTGGGTCAACAAGTATCTGGCGATTCTGGAAGGATAGATTTCATGAGAAAGGGAGCTC
Source organism: Colletotrichum eleusines (assembly GCA_016807845.1). Taxonomy (NCBI): domain Eukaryota; kingdom Fungi; phylum Ascomycota; class Sordariomycetes; order Glomerellales; family Glomerellaceae; genus Colletotrichum; species Colletotrichum eleusines. The sequence continues at coordinate 6,361,512 of JADEZO010000001.1, read as the reverse complement.
AACGCTCGTTCAGGGTCGGGAGGATTATCACAGCGCAGGAATACAAACAACCGACTATGTGTCGCAGGCTGGTTTCGCCGCCAGCCGCCATGGACAAGCCTGGACTTGTGGGCATATCGCTGTGCCATCATGCTCCGGCTTCTGTTCTGACTGTTTTACTATCATTATGTACCTGGACGATGTTAAGAGGGACCGCCTCGACAACGTACCTTGGCGCTCTGGTTCCTAACAGCGGTGAGGCCTTCTCCTTGCGTTGTGGCTGCTGCGGAATTTGACGCGGTGGAGGGGGAGCAGCCGCAGTAGTACAAGGCCATTGATAATTGAGTCACGGGCGAGCTGTGTTGGGAAAGCTTATGCGGGATGAAAGAAACTCGAGCATGAGCCAGCCAACCTTACCGTGCATAAGGTACTCGGACTCACAAAGGGACAATTGACCGTTGAATCGTCACGTACTCTGTCGACATGACTGAGCGAAAAAGCAGAGAGAAAAAATGAAAGAGAAAAAAGAACTCTCCCCTTCCAGAATCGAACTAGAGACCTTTCGATGACAAGGGATTAACCGTTACAGTCGAACGTGATGAACCAACTACACCAAGGGGAGATGTCGGAGCTAAGCTCCGCTTGATGTCATTACTGTCGGGGCAAGATTTCGGTTCAAGTTGGAAGCCGTTGGAAGCCGAGCGTCTCCGTACTGTAAGCCACGGCGTTGTGACCGAGATCCACGACGGTCGTACCAAGGAAAACTCTAGTTGCCAACGCATAGAAGCCCACAGCAGATTGACAGCCGAAATCTGTGCTGAATATTATGTGCAATATGCAAAGGAATCGTCCAAGCTCAAGGGGGACAGTCGCGGCATGGCTATGACATTAGGTAGCCTGAAAAGCACAACAGGTTCGCAACCGATGATGGTGATGAAGAGATTGAACGGGGCCATAGAAAGAGATGAAATGTAAAAATGTGCTAGAATGCGCAAAAAAATAAATAAAAATAGTCACATGTCCTGTGTAATGTCTATCCCCCAACACGCGCACGCCAAGTCGACCATAACTGCATGTCTCATCTGAAAAACGACTTACACCGGACTTGCGCACCCGAAGCTAGTGGCGTGAGACTTGCCGTTGAACGCTTCAATCAGCCCCTCAATCGACGAATACATTCCCAGCGCCGTCGTCACCAGCCCGCCCAGCATGTAGACCGCGTTCCACGTGTTGAACACGGGCCTCTTCATGAACCCCCTCCAGTACCGTCGGAACCCGCCGTCGACGTACGCGTACCGCCCCGTCGCGGGGTCGAACGTCTCCTCCGCGGGCAACATGGCGTCCTTCCTGATCCAGAACCCGAGCCCCAGCAGCGCCGGCAGCGTGTATGTGAAGCTCAGGATGAACAGCGCGCCGATGAAGCCCGACACCAGCGAGAACTGCGGCACCGCGGCGCCCACGACGAAGGCGAGCGCCCAGTAGACCGGGATCACGACCGCCCACAGCGTCTTGCCCGCCGCCTCCGTCAGCGCGGGCGCCCCGAAGACCCCCTGCAGAAGCTCGACGTAGAGCACCTTCATCCCGATGTTGCCGTACAGCCCGGCCGCGACCAGCCCCGTCGCCAGACCCAGGATGTTGGTCGCCGTCTGCCACCAGTAGGGCGACAGGCTCTGCGTGATGGGGTTGAAGGCGTACTGGCCCTGGTACGAATACACGTACAGGCCGAAGACGAGGTAGCACAGGTAGATGAAGATCTCGCCGCACAGCAGGGCTTTCCAGAAGTCCATCGGGTGCCGCATCTCCGCCATGAAGGCCGCGAAGATGAGACACCCGCCGTACGAGTATACGGCCTGGTTGAGCCCGTTCATCGACCCCAGGAACCCGGAGCCGCCCGAGGCTTTGCCGGGAGGCGGGGTGCCGGCGTAAGTCACCACGGGCCCGGGGCCGAAGGCGTCTCCGAAGGATGCCTGGGTCGCGGCGAAGTTTGGCGGGGAGTGCGCCACGACGCCCATACTGTTTTTTCCCGTCCGGTCAGCACAGCCCTCTCCCAACAGCATCCCTCTTGGGCCAGGGAATGGGGGTTGGAGGACGACTCACCAAATAAAGATGAGCAACAAGTTTATCCAGACGGACAAGTTGGCGGCCCACGAGAACCGCTGTAACGTCCTCACCTGCCCCAGCACGAACCCCGCCGCCATGAAGATGACAAGGCACGCGACGAAGCAGATGCCCGCGCCGCCGTTCGGGCCCTTTGAGATCTGCGAGATGGACTGCCCGTTGCCGAGGATCAGCACGGCGACGAACAGCATGAGCTGCAGGCCCTGGGCGAAGTTGACGGCGTGCCGCGCGCCGGCCCCGAAGACGCGGAAGTACAAGTCGCCGTAGCCCTTGAGTGGGTATCGGTCCGAGTCGAGCCCCAGAAAGGACTTGTAGAGGATCCAGCCGGAGCTGGAGCGTTTCGGTGAGCCCGTGAACTAATGTAACTGGTGGAGGGGCGTGGAGTGGTGGTCAACATACTAGAACGACATGATGCCGAAGACGGTATACAGCGCGATGCCGGGCCCGTAGCCCATCTGCGCAAAGGCCCACCTGACAGGCATCAGTTTCCTCACATCGAAATCCACCATGCTCGTCGCGGGAGGAGAAATGCCAGACTCACGGTGTTGAAAACGGACCCAGGATATCCGTCGTGATGAGGTAGAATATCGCTCCCCACCCCGCAGTCCTCATTGCCCGGCTGGCCCTCTTCCACTCCTCGGGCGTGACCACACCACCGTCTCCGTCCGCCCTCGCGGGTTGGAAAGCCCTGTCGCTGACGCTGCCCGCCGTCTTCTCGCCGCTGCTCGCGTCCGCGTTGCCGCCCTCTTCCTGGAACCTCTCGTGCTCGTCACCTTTCCGGAACCGGTCCTTGATCACCCGCTTCAACGTCACGGGGCCCCGGGCCTGCGAGAACCGCTCGTTGGCCAGCTTCTCCTCGGCGCGCGTGATGCCGGCCCAGTAGAGGTACTCCTCGAACGTGACGTTCGGGTCGTGGAGGTTCACTGCCGGCTCCGCCATGTCGTTCAATACGCTGTCCGTTTCCGTATGAGGATGGGATGTTTGGCGGGGGATTGGGAGTCGCTGCTCCTGCTTCTGTTTATTGAGCCGGTCCTGGGCGTGTCCGTGGACGCGGGCGCGGCAGTGTGCGGGTGCGTGTTTGCGAGGGTGTCTCAGAGTCGGGACGATTTCAGGCACAGCACGTCTTATAGGCAAATGTGCCTGTGAAGCACCAGTCCCGTCCAAGGGGGACGCAGAGTAGCAATGTGAGTCTGTGCCATGTAATTGGGACTCTTGCGAGTTAACTTTGGCTTGGCTGATAACAGTCCGTCCGGCCGTGAGACTGCCCAGGGTCATGGCTGCACCGACCGACTGCCCTTCGAGATACACGTTGCGACCCCGGGATATGGTTTCTCTAGTCCATTCGATCTCTTGATAAAATTGTATGGTGGCAATCTGTCTCCCTCTATCCTTCGCCTCCCCCCGCATCAAACCAATCTTTCCAGATGCCGTGCCCGCTTCCACGTTGATCACGTTGATAGGAGAGCTCCAACCCGCGCGCTTGCAGACCAGAGCCTGAAGCTCATTCCGCAACAGAATCTATTCATCCCGCTTCGCACGAGAAGATTCGTCTTATCATTAACCATTGCATCGTCTGGTCAACCCGCCCTCTCGACTTATTTTTGGTGGCGAGGGGAGGTGGAAAGGTCGGCTGCAAAAAGCAATCGAGCCGCCAACATGCAGTTGTCAAGCATGATGGCCATCCCGTAGATTGTGTAACCAACATCCCGCTCCAACCCAATTTCCCCAACTCAATGTCCCGCGGCCAGTAAAACACACCGTCCGTGTGGCCGTAGGGTTCACACTTGAAACTTTTCACTTGTCCGAAGAGACTGAGTCGTGCGAGTCAGTATCTCCAAAGCTAATATAGTACACCCTTAAACCATAACTCGTTGGCGGTGTGGGGGGAAGGGCGGCGAGGAGGATGCGGCTCGAAGGGACTAACCTATGTTGGCTTCGGGATCGGGCCCGAAGTCGTTTACGGTGTTTATCAGAACCGGGGGGGGGGGGGGTGGCGGGCAGCTGATTCCCTCCGTCCTGCGAAAAGTTTCTTCCATTGGCATGACTGCCCTGATTCTCCTATTCTAGATAGGCGACGAGTTCCGCCCATTTAGCCCCTCGCATCAGTATGTAAGTGTAGACAGTCCCTCAGCATATGTGTTGCAATGTGATAGAATTTCAGGGCCCTAAGTCTTTGAAAAGAGATAACCGTTGAGTGCTTTGACGTGTGCTTTGACGAGATGATAATTACAACTGAGGTATGTGCTAATACATGTTCGCGACATGCTATGCAAGTAGTATACATGCGTTTCTATAGTACAAGCAAGCACAGCCCCTCATCGAGACAACTGCACGGAGTCAAGAATCATTCCTCTTCCTCCTTGACCTCGGTTTTTGTGGCGCCCACCAGCTTCGTCGACTTGCTCCTCTTCACCTCCCGCTTCTTAGGCTTCAGCCATTCCTCCATACCTTCGGGCCAGTAAACCCTGTTTTGAGGTCCACCCATCCCAAACTCATCAGGGGGAACGTTTTCACCTTCGACAGCTGTAGGCCCGGGCTCTGGCACATCGTCATAGTCTTCATCGTCTTCGGCATCTTTGGCCTTCCTCTTCGTCTTCTTGGCCAGATTCTTGCTTTCTTTTTTGGCTTTCCCGGTCTTATTGGGGCGAAGCTCATCGAGTCGCTCGTATGGGACGACGTCGTTGATTGTGTCGTGTCCTGGAAGCTTGAATGTGCGCATGAGCTCGAAAACAGCCTGCTCCTTGTCTTTGGCCTCAATCATGAGATCCATATCAGGGGGGCAGGGGGGTAACGTCCGTACACGCGGCGAGTGCTTTCGTCGGTCGCGTGGCGTGGTGGCACCAGGGCAAGACTCGCTGTAGTGCATCTTCTGCGTGATGCCCTTGCGTGTCCACGTCGCGCGAATGCGATCGAAAAGCTGGGTAATGTCTTTGGTGCCCTCTCGCAGTTGAGTCGGATCGAATATAATGTTGTGGTGGTGAAAGTCGAGGACAAGAGGAATGTTCAGTTCCTCGCATACGGGTAGAAGGTCATGGACAGACCAGGAAACGTCATCATTCTCGAGTACGAGTCGCTGCTTGATGGATGGCGAGAGTTTGGCATAGTTGCTGCGAAACCTGTCCAAGGCAGACTGCTTATCACCGTACGTGCCCCCCAGATGCAAGATCATGACTGCATCCCGGTTCTGCTGTTCGGGAAGGCGAAGCAGGGAAAGCAGCTCATCGTGGTATTCGAGATCGCGGACCGCGGCGGTTATGACTTCTTTGCGAGGCGAACCCAGCTGTGTGAACTGGCCCGGGTGTGTAGTCAGTCGATGCCCCAACTCGGCGGCCACTTTGCCCGCCTCGGCAAGGGTGTCGGCAGCGAAAGGGGCGAGGCGGTAACCATGTTCTTCGTGACTGGCGAAAGGAAACATCTCGGAGCTAAGGCGCATGAACTTGATGCCGTACTTTTCGTTCCAGCGAAGCATTTTCGGTATGTCCCTTGCATTGGCCAAGCCGAGTTCTTGAACGTACTCCCGACCCCGCTGGATGTCGGCAGGCTTCGTCTCATCGGGGCGGTTTTTGGTTGAGTGCTCGGGCAGGGTCGGATCTGCTAGCGGATGACGGTGTTGCAAAATGGATGCAATGCGGCAGGTCCTGGAGCAGAAGACGGGGGGGTTGGCAGCGCGGAGGTACGTGTTGAGGCAAGCCTGGGAAAGGGGGTTAGCGGAAGCACGGAGGCAGCAAGCCACCGAGCATGGGTGTGACCTGTGGGAAGCAGAACTCACATAACCCAGTCTTCCCTTCCAGGGCAAAGGCAAGTAATCACTGTTGACTGGCGGGTCTCTCGCAGCGCCCCTTTCGGGGGCGTCTTCGTCGCGGATCTTGTCGTCCTCGACATCGCCGACGGCGGCCTCGGCTTCTGGGCCATTGATTGGCGCGGCGTCCATGTTGGGAAAGGCAGAACGCTCTTCTTCGGCCTTCCGGGCGCAGTCCTCGGGGTCAGCTATGCCGGTATCCAGGTGAGGCCTGAAGGCCATCTCCTCGGGCGGGGCGAGGTCGCTGGGAGGAGGGGTAAAGAAGCTTGCTTCAATGGCGAGGCGTGAGGTTCTGGTGGCGTTCTGCAGGCGGCTCTCCATCTCGCCGAGTTCTCTCATGGCGCATTGTACGCCATCCTGGGAAGCCTCCATCTTGTGGCGACGGAGCTGGCGGCGCTTGGCGGGGGGTTCTCTTGCTATTTCGGCAGAGGTGGGGCGCATGCCGGCGCCGGGTTCGGTGACAGGCTTGACGTCGTTCAGATTCCGGGCGGATCGGCGCGGGACAGGCTTCTCGGGAGCGGGTTTGGCGGATTTGTTGGCCGATGGTCCATTGGTGGCAGCAGAGGTCTTGCTTTTGGAGGAAGCCATGGCGGCGTAGGACTTAAGTAGGGGCGGCAACGTGTGTCGGGGCGAGGATTGGCGGGTGTGGTGGTATAGACAGGCGAAAGATGTGCTCAGGGGCAGGAGGAGTGGCGGCACGGCACTGTCGTCACGGCGCGATCGCTGGGTAAGAGGAGCGAGGTGTTTGATTGCGGCGGAAGAAAAGCTCCTCATGCAGACAGACAAACAGACAGAAAACAACCAACCGGGTGCGACAGGCGGTGGACAGGTAGCGAGCGGATCAGGTGAGGGGAGGAATGGTGCAGACACACACATAAACAAGGGCGGGCGGGCGGCAGCTCCCAGGATGAGGTTGACTGATTTTCCTATGGCGGACTACTAGATGATGGATGATTAGTCAGGTGGGAACGGTGAGGCAAGAGCAAGGAGGGGAGTAGGTAGGTAGGTAGGTATCAGATGGATACATGTTACGTACTTGAGCCTTAGGTAGCAGGTAGGTAGGTAGACTGAAGGGTACGCGACCATCCAAGACGGGTACGCCTCTTCGTGCACAGTACTCCGTATGTGGAGAGAGTGGCGAGTTGACGATGCGTTGGTATTCTGCAGATAGTTCAGTGTAGATACCAGTTGGCGAGAGGCCGAATAGGTGTTGGATGTGATGGGAGTTGACGATGGGACAAGAGTTGAGTTAGTTGGCAAGGCAGAGGAAGAGAGGTTGGTTGCGATTCGTACCGTGGAGTAGAAAGGCAAGGTGACCTAGAGTATCTATCTACCCAGATGAAGGTATGTAGAAAGGGGGGACACAAGTAAAGACAGCTACCTACCCACCCAGATGCAGGTATAGACAGACATACAGGGAACTGGGAGCTCTTTGTGTGCGTTATTAGGTAGTGTATGTGCGACGAACGACGTAGCGCAGGCGAAAAGATGGACTGATGAGATCAACCAGTAGGACCTAGTCCCGAAGAAGTGGGCGAGATTGAGATGGGATACATCAGAGCGAGGTACACATGCCTTGGATTCCTCCCGCAGACCTAACACAGGGGGGACCGGGTGCTAAGGTATGTACTGCCTAGGTACCTGGTTAGGCGTGTGTGTGTGTGTGTGTGTGTGTGTAAGCAGGAGTGAAGAAGAAATATGCAGAAATAAGAAAACAAAGCAGCGCTTCCACAGCCTTTTCCATGTATGAATCATGGACAGATACCGGTGGACGGCTCCCGGCGGGCGGTCTGCCGATAGCCAGGTACCTACCTACATGCTTACAGCGCGAGTAGGTACTGTAGGTAGGTAGGTAGGTATTTCAGTGGAGGGAGGTCTCCATCTAACCATGGCAGTGGTTGGTGGCTGGACAGAGGATCGGAGAAAAGCAAAGCGCTGGAGCGACTAACTGTACATCAAATATTGTGCTGTTGTTGCCCCTTCAAAATGCGAACCGAACAGACAGACATACAGACAAGCATGCATGCGCGGAACGAGACGGACTGCACGGGCCAAGTCAAGTGCGTCATTCCCCACCCCACCCGCAAACCAATCGGCAGGCAGGAAGACTCGACGTCACTCTGACCACACATTGTCGATTCGACGGAAGGAGCATATGGCCCTTCTCTCAGATTCACACCCGAATAGCAGATGGGAAAGTGCAGACGCCACTGCAAGCAAGGGCGCCTTTGGTTCGCTTTCCTCACGCGTACGTACCTGGGTACAACGTAGGTAGCTAACTCCTCCACACGTTTCAGCCTCACGTACCTACAGTACCTATAGTACCTAGGTACAGTAGGTATCCGTCCATGATCTCATCGTTTGGTAGTACGATTAGGTGCCTACCAAACTTACTTCGTACCCATCGTACAGTAATGGATAATGGAAGGCATGGAAGGCATCGCAGCCTTCACTTGCCATATTAGGTACCTACACTATCGCTGCACCTCATCCAAACACCAAAGCACATGGTTCCTAATTGGTAGGTAGGTACCTTCTCATGTGCTCCTTCCTCTGCTTGCCTACCTACACAGGTACATATAATATCCATGACCATTGGCGACCAAGACAAACGACGTCCTGAAAGCCCACCAAATATGCACCATCCGTCCGCGATGCAACCCGACGACAGCACGATCGCGGCCGCTAGTCGATGCCTTTTCAGTTCTGGCGCTGAGGTACGGATAACGCTACACTGCATCTACGAGGCGGTCCCTACTGACCCAGGTACCTAGGTAGGTACTTGGGCAATCTCTAGCCTCTTGACCGGCCTCAGGAACATAAGCTCCGCCCACAGGCACATACATGGGTAACTAGTCCAAAGTACAACACGTTGGAAAAAACGCGTACCTACCTACCCAGCTACCCAGCTACCCACCAATCCGGTATGGCTGATGACAGACAATCAATCATTCCGCTCATCTACTCCTCCATTGGGACGGACCCGGCGGCCGGCCGCCCGTCCACCCGCTCGCTCGCTGACATCACTTTGAGCTGCCTTTTTGTCCGCCTTCCATCTCCTTGGGTGGACATTTGTACCTCACCCTGAGATAGGTACGGCTGGCGTCTCAACCCTCTCCATCTCTGCTCACCTCACTGTACAGCAGCAATTCATTTCAGCCTATTGACGAATACTCAATTTGACACCTTTGTGTCTTGGACATTCAATTTGGGTCGAATTAGCTACCACATCCCTCAGTTCAACACTGCTGCGAAACACCGCCGCAGGCTGGCAACGCACACAGCATAGCATCGGCACATGTCCTCCCTCCACCTGACCCGACTGGCTGACTGTCCTTCTTCAAAGCCGACGACTATCAAAGGATGAGCATTGCAACCTGCTGCTGTAGGTTCACCGAACCGCCATCGCCGGCCGCCCAACGCTCAGTCTAGCCGGAGCCGGTCTAGCAATCCCCGGCTCGTCGTCTCCCTCGTCGGGCTCCAGCCCCGGGGGTGCATGTGCTGCCTTAGCCTTCTCCTTCCGCGACTGCCAGTAAGGATTCCGGCAAATGGGACAGTCGTAACGCTCAATCAGAAACCAAGACGAGAGACACTTGGCATGGAAAGCGTGCTGGCAACTTTTCAGCGTCAGGATGTCGTCGTCCGACGCCTTCATATTCGTCTCGACCGGCCCTTTTCCCCACAGTCGTCCTACCGATGTCCCCCACTTGTTGGACGACACTATCGGCTTGGCGTTCCGGTCCTCGCTTGCCTCTCCGGTCCTGTGCTGAATCGGCCCGGCCTGCCCTCCACTGTCTTCTGGAACCCCGGCAGCCCCGCCAAGAGTCTGCGAGGCCATTGCTTGCATCGGTCCTGCTCCGGCCGCATTGGTGTTCTTCGGGACCAACAGTGGTCCGATGCAGATGGGGCTGCGAATACCGGCGGCAGAGAGTCAGCAGACAGCGACGGATTACGCATCCCCCACATCACGTTTGCTCGCCTGTCACCTTCGGCTCCGGACCACGTGCTTAAGCAAGCTATCGCTTTGTCCGTGTCACCGCGTCGAAGCACAGCAGCCTACGGCAGAAACAGGAGGCATACTCACCATTCCGGCTCCGCATCGTCTTGGTTGAGGCCTGACTCGAGGTCCTGCTTTTCGAGCCTACCGCTTGTGCACTCCGATACGGTGCCCAGTTTGCGACGAGCGTCCTGAAACTTGGACGCTCTGGGATGGTATTTGCAATAATCTTGCACACCCAAGTACGTGCGACGAACTCTGCCGACAGGCACACATGTCAGCTGCTGCCACATTTTATTCGATCACCGCATGGGCTTCTTACCGTCTGTACAGCACCCCACAGGCGAGGAGGACCATGAAGATGGTTAGCAGGATTACCCCGAATTCGTCCATCCGGCTGGCGGGAGCACAGCGGGGTGCATCTCAGTATCCCCGCCGGTCTGTCAATCGATGCGAATATCTGGGGCAAGCAGTGATTCCTTTAACCTGACCTCTGTAGTTCGAGTCGCAGCGTACGCATTCCGGCACGTTCGCAAATTCTCCAAGTTGTAGCTGGCAAGAAGACCCTGGCTGGCGCCTGTGATCGTTCAACGGCTTTGATCAGAAAAGCGGTAGCCTCCAAACCTAAAAGCCAGTATGATCAGATGACACGCACCGACAGCCATCCTTGGCCAACGCTTTCCAAAAGTGTGTCTCATTCTACGAAGTCGGTATGGCTCGGTTGCATGACTATGGGCAGCAAGACATCGATGTGCCAGGCGCGGACGGTCTGTCATTGGCATCGAGCCTACCCCGCGCTCGCTCATTCTCCTAATCACTCACTCATTCGCAACTGGCCTATCATATATGGCGCTCTACCTACACCGCTGGGTGCCCAGAGTTACGTGCCCAACCAACCACATCGCTGGTGGCCCAATGATGGAACCCACCTCCGCCAGTTCCAACGCTTTCGCTGAGCCCAGATTCCCCGTGCCCTCATTGGCCTGTCAACAAACGAAATGTCGGCGACGTTTGTGCCTCGTGGGCCAAGATGCTTGGTGGCAGGTTTCAGCAATTCAGGTGCTGGTTGGGACGGACGCACGTCCCAGCCGAGGGCAGGAGAAATACATATTGGTCTTCTTTTGTGACGTAAACATTGTGGGCGTTACAAGCCTTGGCATCCTTGATAAGCGGGGGAACACCCCTGCCCTGCCTCGAGAAGACAGATAAGGGGAATCCAGACTTCTGGGCATTATTAGCACGGACATACTGGCGTACAGACAAGACGAAACAAGAAAGAAGTGAAGAAATCGAAACGAAACAATGGGAGGAGGGAGTGGTCGATTGTCAAAGAAAGTCGACTCTGGAGGAGCGGCGCCGCCGCCCAGCACAATGGACAAGACCTGCCAAGTTGCCCGTCATTCCTTGGCTGGCAAACCGACCTACCAGAGACTTCGTCATGTTCGCCCGCAGTCCACCTCTCATGCCCACCTCGGGACGCGGCCAAAATGTCCGCCGTCCAATCCGGCGAACCGTTGTTACTCGCGACACCAAATGAATCAAGGGCCGGCATGCTCGACGAGATTAGCAGGGTGTCCCGCAAACAAGCGCAGACATGATGCCACCACTGTACCTAGCTGGATAGGGTCGGGTTACCTACGCAAGGTCTTGTCCCTGCTGCCAAGAGAATTTTCGTCTTATGTGAGGGGTTTGCGATATCTCTCAACACATTTCAATGAGTCCTCTAGAGTTCGGAGTCCCCAAATCCAAGTACGAGGCCCTCCCTCCCTCCCGCCCAGCATCTGGGCGTCTCACCTCGGGGTGGCTGTGTTTTCTCGGCAGACCCGTCCTCCCACCCCCCGCCCGGGATGTCGTGAGTCGGGGCGGGATCCCAGCTCCTGTTCGTCCCTACCTCTCTCTCTCTCTCTCTCTCTCTCTCTCTCTCTCTCTCTCTCTCTCTCTCTACACATGGTCCTTGTTGGCGGCAAGTTGGCCGAATTCTGGGCAGGCGTGCCTCGTGTGCGTGGAAGCACAGAAGCAAGCCAGGACGGTAAGAGGATGTGAGAGGACAGCGACGATAGGACTCATGCTGGTGGCGCAGGAATTGTGTGAACATAGTGGGTTGAATTAGGTTGAGGGATAGCCGGAGCCCACCGAACCGGTTCGATCGCGGGTTTCGATGGGTGAGACGTTGGTCGAGCGGCCGGGGGTCTCGGAGTACCCTTTTTCGATTTTTATTTTTATTTTTGCATGGCGCCGGCGTGCCACGGCATTGCATCGAGAGTTTCTCGCAGAGCCTCCATACTCCTGCAAGGGCTGGGACAAAACACGGCGCTTTATACTTGTGTAAAGCTGCCAGAGGCCTCCTGTGTACAACGCGGTGCACCCGCCGGCGTGCGTTGTATGGTGCGTACGTCGCTTGCCCATGAGCGTCACTGATAATCCTGGGCTGTTCACCCGCGTGTCACAGTCCTATTGCGCAAGCTGACCAGCTCAAGTGGCAGAATGATCAAGTCGGGTGCGGCACAGAGGAAAAGGAGGGGGAAGGGGCAGATGGCGAGGGGGGGAGGCAGCAATCAGGAATGCTACCTATCTTGGTTCCTCCATCCCGGTGCTTCAATCCAACATGAATCTTGCGCGGGCTTCGAACCGCACCGCCCGGAGAACGGCTCCTCTGCACTGTCTTGGCTGCCCAAAGACCCGGCGATCGTTCCATATCCTCTCCAACTATGCCGTCCCCTGCGCCCGGGGCATCCCGGAACCAATTCAGTGGCGCCTAGACCTAGACCCGTCAGATTCCTCGAGTGGGAGGGAGGGAGACATCCGCAAGCCCGGCGTCAACAATTCTGTCATCTATAGGCGCTACCATTTGCGGGTTATATGACCAACCACACAACACGAGAGTTATCGCTACTGCAGGCCTGGCAAGGACCCTGTCAAGGGCTGTCTTCTAGAAGGATGGGAAACCCCCCACAGGTTGTTTATTGGGAGGAAGAATGGTCTTTGAGTGGCTGAGACGCAGTGGGGGATGAGGATACACGAAACTCTCGTCTTCTATCTGCCCGGGCGCAGCCATATCCATCACCGAAAGCATCGATTCCTCACCCACACCCTCCTTTCCCTCGTCTCGGTCGGACTCAACAGACTTCTCCATTACGACGTCCAGAGTCACTCTAGGCCTTTCAACGCAGCAGGTTATCCACAATGAGGCCCGCTGCCCAGAGTCTGGGCGGACTCAACATGGATTGCGTGCTATCAAACAGCTCGCGTGGCTTCTGACCGGTTTTCATGCTCCCAGTTACCAAGACACCCCAACTCCATGAAAAGCCTGGGGTCCCTTCGGTCGTGCCCCGCGCAGAGCCGCCAAGGCTGAAGGAGCACGCCTACGAGCGCACTTGTTGCGGGCTATGGAGAGAGAGATATGTGAGCGCCTTCAGCCCCCCCATCAATACTTCCCGCCTATCATGTTATGAAGTCATAACGCCGAGCGACAAGACGGTCTCCCAGGGGTCAAAGCAATACGTCTTCTCCCAAGTCCCTCCCCTTCCCCGGAGATTTTGACTTTTCTGTTTCCTTTCTCACTCAATATCATCAGAGGTCATCTCACCCAGGACTCTTTGTTGCAATCCTTCTTTCCTATGCTGACCTATTCTCTCGATCTTAAGGGGGTAGAAGTGCTTGAACCGGGATAAGAGCAGAGCACTCACACTTTTGCCCGTTCCATACAGCACTTCAGTCAGACAAGACGAACTAACAGCAAACTCCCTCGATTTCGATTGGGCCAAAGAACCGCCACTCCTGGCACCGCCCGAATACATCACATCTGGCGATCACACCTAACCACGCAAGTTATCATACAGTATCCATATTCTCGTTGCATCAAACGAGCGTTCATCTTACTTTCCAGCGGAAAAGTAGAACTTCTCATCATGGGAAAGAAAGATCCCGAGGCCGAGGCAATGGCCAGCCACGTCTCGGGCCAGTCCAACAAGCCCATCTCCCGTCCGGCTCACGCCTTGACCGCCGAGCAGGTTGTCCAAGAGCTCAGGTCCAACCCGGACGATGGCCTGACGCCTCAAGACGCCAAGGCTCGCCTTGATGAGTTTGGCCGCAACGAATTCGGCGAACAAGCGGGCGTCCAACCCCTGAAGATCTTTATTGGACAAATCGCCAATGCCATGACATTGGTATGCCTTGCTCGTTATTTCAAAGTGCCTCCACTCTGACCCCTGTCTAACATGTGTTCCACAGGTTCTGATTCTAGCCATGGGTGCTTCTTTTGGCATTGGATCCTGGGTCGAAGGAGGTGTCGTGGCAGGTGTTATTCTGCTCAACATCACCGTCGGTTTCCAACAGGAGTTCAAGGCGGCGAAGACCATGGACTCTCTTCGATCTCTCAGCTCTCCTACTGCCCAGGCCGTCCGTGAGGGTCGAAACATAACCGTACCCACTGTCGAGATAGTTCCTGGTGACATGGTCGAGCTCAAGACCGGTGATACTATCCCCGCCGACGTCCGCATCATTGAGGCCGTCAACTTTGAGACGAACGAGGCTTTGTTGACAGGAGAGTCCCTTCCCATCCGCAAAGAGGCTGCCCTGACCTTCGATGACGAGACTGGTCCCGGTGATCGCCTTAACGTTGCCTACAGCTCCTCGACCGTCACAAAGGGCCGCGCTCGTGGCATTGTCTTCGCCACCGGCATGTACACCGAGATTGGACAGATCGCCGCCGCCCTCAGAGGCAAGAACTCTCGCCGGCGTGACGTCAAGCGTAAGGAGGACGGCTCCGCTAGTTTTGCTCGTTACCTCCAGGCGTGGACCTTGACCCTTTCTGACGCTGTCGGTCGCTTCCTTGGAGTGAATGTTGGAACACCTCTCCAAAAGAAGCTGTCCAAGCTTGCGATCCTACTGTTTGGTGTCGCCGTCGTGTGCGCTATAATAGTTCTGGGGGCCAACGAGTTTAACACCACGCAGGAAGTCATCATCTACGCCGTCGCCACCGGTCTGTCCATGATCCCCGCCTCCTTGGTCGTCGTCTTGACCATCACCATGGCCGCGGGTACCAAGCGCATGGTTCAACGTCACGTCATTGTCCGCCAGCTGAAGAGCTTGGAGGCTCTTGGTGGTGTCACGAGTAGGACACGCCACTCCTCTATTGAACGGTTCATGCTAACCATTTCCAGACATTTGCTCCGACAAGACTGGAACACTTACCCAAGGAAAGATGGTTGTCCGCAAGGCCTGGGTCCCTGGTAAGGGGACCTTCTCCGTCAGCAACACGAATGAACCCTTCAATCCCACCGTCGGAGATCTCGGTTACAGTTTTGATCAGCCCAAGGACATCGACTTCCGCACCAAGGAGGGCGATGGCGAGCCTTTCTCCAACACCGACGCCGAGGACCGCGTCGAGTCATGCACGGTTCTAACCGATTACTTCAACGTTGCGTCCCTCGCTAACCTGGCTAATGTCCACAAGACCGCCGAGGGCGAGTGGCACGCTCGCGGCGACCCTACCGAGATCGCCATCCAGGTCTTCGCTTCTCGATTTAACTGGAACCGTCTCCGCCTGGCGGGCGAGGCCAACCGTTGGAAGCAGATCGCCGAGTTCCCTTTCGACTCTGACGTGAAGAAGATGTCCGTCATCTTCGAGGACACAAGGACCAAGGCCGAGGGAGGAAACAAAACCTGGCTCTTCACCAAGGGTGCTGTCGAGCGCGTCATTTCGTCCTGCCCTACCATCCAGATGGGCGATGAGGTCGTCGAGCTCACTAAAGACATTGAGAAGGACATCCTGTCCAACATGGAGGCTCTCGCCCGTCTCGGGCTCCGTGTCCTGGCCTTCGCAAGCAAGCCCGACATTGGGGTCGTCGACGCCCACGAGAACCTGGACCGTGCGAACTATGAGAAGGACCTGACCTTCCGCGGTCTCATCGGCCTCTACGACCCTCCACGGCCCGAGTCCGCCCCGTCCGTCCAAAGGTTCCACGAGGCCGGTGTCAGCGTACACATGCTTACTGGCGACCACCCCGAGACGGCTCGCGCCATCGCTCTCGAGGTTGGCATCCTACCGACTCGCATGAATGAGATCTCGGCGGACGTTGCAAAGACTATGGTCATGGCGGCCCACGACTTCGACAAACTCTCGGACGAGGACATTGACAAGCTCCCTCACCTGCCCCTGGTCGTCGCTCGCTGTGCTCCTCAGACAAAGGTTCGCATGATCGAGGCCCTGCACAGGCGCCAGTGCTTCGTGGCCATGACCGGCGACGGCGTCAACGATTCTCCCAGCTTGAAGCGTGCCGATGTCGGTATCGCCATGGGCGAGAGCGGCTCCGACGTGGCTAAGGAGGCTTCCGACATTATTCTCACTGACGACAACTTTGCCTCCATTCTCAACGCTGTCGAGGAAGGCCGCCGCATGTTTGATAACATCCAGAAGTTCGTCCTCCATGTGTTGGCCTGTAACGTCGCCCAGGCCTGCACACTTCTCATCGGGTTGGTTTTCAAGGACGACAGCGGCCTCTCTGTGTTCCCGTTGGCCCCCATCGAAGTCATGTGGATCATTATGATTACTTCTGGTCTCCCCGACATGGCCCTCGGTTTCGAAGTCGCTGCACCCGATATCATGGACCGCCCTCCGCAGAACGTAAGCTTCCTCTCTTCCCCTGGCTGTCCACTCACTCCAATGCCTGGCACTAACCCTACAACAGGTGAAGGTCGGTGTTTTTACCTGGGAGCTGATGCTCGACATGCTGGTTTACGGACTCTGGACCGCCGCTCTTTGCCTAGCCTCTTTCGTTCTCGTTGTGTTCGGCTGGGGTGATGGCGAGTTTGGAAGCAACTGCAACAACACGTACTCGGATGAGTGCGACACCGTTTTCCGGGCCCGCGCCACCTGTTTCGCCAGCTTGACCTGGTTCGCCCTCTTCCTCGCGTGGGAGATGGTCAACATGCGCCGGTCCTTCTTCCGCATGCAGCCCAAGAGCAACAAGTACTTCACCCAGTGGTTCATCGATACGTGGCGCAACAAGCTTCTCTTCTTCGCCATCCTCACCGGCTTCGTCACCATCTTCCCCCTGGTCTACATCCCCGTCCTCAACACCGAGGTGTTCAAGCACGCGCCCATCACCTGGGAGTGGGGCATCGTGTTCGTCTGCGCCGTGCTCTTCTTCATGGGCGTGGAGGCGTGGAAATGGGCGAAGCGCATCTACTTTCGTCGCGTTGCGCGCAAGCAGCACGGCGGCGCCAATGACCTCGAGAGCCGCGTGTTCGGCCACTACTACACTATCGGCGGCGTCGCGCTTGATTCCTCGCCCACACTCGGCAGCCGGACCGTCACCAACGAGAAGGAGATGCGCGAGAAGGGCGGCAACGCATACTCCAATGGCGGTAGCCGGTGATGGTAACTGCGAGAGCATGGGAGGAGGGAAGTGCGACGAAGATAGAAATGCCAAAGTCGTGCTGAAAAGGTTGATGAATTCCATGAAGCAATTCGTTAAGTTGCATTCTATTGCATGTAGAAATGGGATTTGATACCAACCGGGAATGGAAAGTGTGCATTTCCAAGGGAGCGGTTACAGCGAAAAAGTACGTGTAAATGGTCAGGCGGATCAATGCACTAGCGGACCGTAAGAATACAACTATAGGATACTGTTACATATTTTGAATCCTTTGAGGGCCTTTTCGGAGATGAAAGATGTGTCTGGGTATACTTTCCAGCCATCAGAGCCTTTCTCACCATTGCCTCGGGTTGTTTAATCCTAGATGCCAGACTCTAGTACTCCACTCTGGAACAGTTCGCCCACCAAGCAAACTAACTCCACTAGCATCCACCAACATAGTCCACTCTGGATGTTAATGCCCCAACAAAGTCCGATATGGTGTAGTGGCCAACATGATGCCCTCTCATTCTCACGGGAGGTTAGGCATAGCCCCGAGGTTCGATTCTCGGTTTCGGAACTTTTGATTTTGGCAGTCTGACCCGTGATCTTTTTCTTTGGGCGTATATGCATGCCAAAAGCAAAGATTACTTACATATATATACATACTACATACATTACAGAAAGAATAGCAAACAAACAAACACAATTAAGTGATTGCAGCTAGATTTTTCCTCTTTTGTTCCATTCCTTTTGAAAAGCAAGCGTCACTCACCCATATCAAGACGCACCTTTAAAAACTGACCGGGTCTCAACGGTCTGGCATCTGATTAATTAATAAACCTGATGTTATCATGTATGTACTTTGCGCTACCCGCACTAACATCACACAGTCTTCTCCGCAGATGACGTACCGGTAGCGTACTGATGTCTGCACAGACATTGGACCCCTGGATGGATGCTACGATGCGGAGTAGAGGGGAACGTCCCAAACACTTGCTTGCCCATACTCACCCTCTCCCCGTTTGCGGAATTTCTCCATCATCAAGATATCCTCCATTGCCATCTCGCGGCCACGTCTCGATCAGATTCTCCCAAAAGCTTGCCGTGTTCTGCGGGCTCTCATACTGAAATTGGATTTCGTTTTAACTACATGTACCAAGTGGCAGTCCGAGACCGCATCTGGAGGCCTCGATCGTCATATTTTATCCTCCTCGGCTATTCAACTGCCAGCTGAATAATTTCGCTATATTTCACGGCGTAAGATGGCGGCGTTAATGCCTGTCCTGGTGGCCGGACTCGCCATTTTTGGAGGTTACACCTATCTCGATGCCGCCAAACGTGTGGTCACACTCACCGGCATCGGACGAGAGATTGTCAACACACCGGTGTTGCACCGCGGAGACCTCGTCCACATCCAAGACACGGTTCATTGCGAAGATATTCACCATCATGTCCCCAGCGGGCTTCTCTTCGCTGCCTGCGAGGATGACGAGACAACGCGAGCCGCGTGGTTCCCAGGTTTAGGCCACCTCGATGATCCGGTCAAGGGTAGCAAGCAGAAGGGCTCCATTCACGTTATTGACCCCAAGGTACAAGACTCATGCTGCATCCAACCACGTTCGGGTAGACTGGACTGGACTGGACTGGACTGATCAACTTTGAATAGGACATGTCTCAAAAACGCCTCAAATTTGAGAATTTTGATAGCACTTTCTGCACTCACGGCATCGATGTCATTTCGGATCCCCAAAAACCAGAGGCCGTCTACGTCTTTGCAGTCAACCATGTCCCCCACCCGGACTACCTGGCTACCAAGATTGGGGGCCAGGGTCAGCAGAAGGTCGTGCAAAAGTCCCTCTCGCGCGTCGAGATCTTCCACCACACCCTGGGGTCATCCACCATCAAGCACCTGCGCACCGTCATTGACCCGCTGATCAAGAACCCCAACGATGTTTTTGCCAAGGATCCGTACTCGTTCTACGTCACCAACGACCACCGCAACTCCGAAGGTGTCGGGAGAATGGCCGAGGACCTCTTGCCCGTCACGTCCTGGACCACTACAATCCACGTCCGGGTCGAGGAGATGTCCGTCCTCGTCCCCGCCAGTGGTGTCAAGGCGGAAGTCGCTCTATCGGGGCTTCGGAACAACAACGGCCTGGGCCATGGCCGGAAGCCTGGAGAGATCGTCGTCAGCAATTGTGCCGCCGGGGAGATCGGCCTCGCCCAGCTCTCCTCGGACCCCAAGAACACCAGCATCAGTTTCGCCGAGACTATCGCGGTGGACTCGTACATTGACAACCCATCCTGGTTTGAGGACCCCCACCGCTCGGAGAACCGAGACGCCAGCGGCTTCGTCCTTGCAGGGGTGCCGCGGCCGGTTGACATTTTGAAGCAGGCCGCCGCAGCAAAGCCTCAGATCTCTTCAATCGTGTGGTACGTCAAGCCGACTGCGAGTGGTGGCTACGAGAGGCGTATCCTGTTCCAAGATGATGGGACGAGAGTCAGCTCGGCCGCAACTGCGGTCTTGGTCGCGATCGACCCGAGCCAAGAGAAGGGCGAGAAGAAAGCGTGGCTGTTCATCACCGGCTTCTTGTCGAGCAGCGTCGTTGCTGTCAAAGTAGACCTCTAAAGGCCAGACGGGCAGCATTGAGACTTTATCAACGCGCACAAACAAAAGTCAACACTGGAGAGGCCAAGATGTGTGTATGGGAGAGCTCAAGCTGGGTGATCTATCAGTAGCCTGCAGTCATATCAGAGGAGCCTGACTGCCAGGGTCTGGCCATCAGAACCTCATGATCATATCCTAGATGTGCTGGAAGAACCAATTATGAAATGAACAGCAAATATTATTCAGTGACACAAAACAACTCGAGTGTATAATGCGGATAATAATCTACTTGTTACAACTTTATACTCAATGGTGCACCAAGCATGGCTCACCAATTCGTACATATATCAGTCCTGACGCCGTGTTGCCTATGGTCCCGGATCATTGCCGCCTCATAGAATGTGCATCTCCCGCTTGGTAGACCTCTTGGATGAATTTATCTGCGTCGCTAATGATTCGGATGGCCTGGTTGACGCTCGGAGACGTAGGCTCGCCCATGACTCCCTGCCAACCCTGCAAGAGTTGCCTCAAGTGGTTACCGGCGCCGAGGACTTCAGGTACGATCATGTCCTTGAGCGCCGGGATACGACAGGCGGCGAGTAACACCAGCATCGCGCCAGCCATACTACCGGTGTTGTATCAGTATCGAGAACGCAAGCTCACTGTCGAGGGCGTATCACTTACGAGAGAGAGCAAATCCATGTATCAACCAATACCGTCTGGCCAAAGCCCCTCAGGTTGAGGATATGCAGCAGGCACGCATCCAAGCAAGCTTTGCAGTTTTTTAGGGCATCTTGGCTGACGAGGATGTCGGAGCTGGCCCCGCTCCCGCCAGCCATGCCACTCAGCATCCACATGAGATATGGTCGGTAAATGACGCTTCTGCAGGTCAGATACCTCTGCCGCAGGAAGCCCCCGTGCTCTGTCGCTGCGCCATGGCTGTTACTGCCATCATTGAACCCGATGCTGAAGGCGAAGGCCGGCGGTAGAACCTCCCGCCAATCGTCGAGCTGGTGGTTCAGCTCGGCAACGACGTAGGGGAAGCGCGCGTGATCGAGAGCAGCGCCGGTGCCGCGGGCGTAAAGAAGCTGATGTACCCGGTTCAAGAGGCGGCGCATTGAGATGCAGGCGAGGAAGTACATGGAGGACTGCTCCTCAACCTGGGGGTCCTGATGGGTATTGTATTCCCCCGGAAGAGGAGTCGACGACTCGATGCGAGCAATACCGGACTGGGGAAGCCCAGAGAGCTCGGCGAGGTAATCACTTGAGAAACCGTTAGTTGCGCCACCCTCTCTGCCATGCTTGCCGTGCGGGGGGCTGTTACCTCTCGAGGATGTAACAAGACCAAAAGATCCTGCGAATCCGCTCCTGGTCTTCGGCCGACTCGGACTCGGGAGGGTAGGAAAGCAGCAGCAGGCATTTGGCGGAAGCGGCATTGATGTACTCCCACGCCTGCAAGGGTCGTCTGAGGAACGCAAAGTACATGCTGAAAACCGTTGTCAGCAGGAACAGATATCCTCGGACAATGGGGAAGTGGGGGTTCGGTCACTTACGCTGTGAAAAACAGGCAGTGCGTAGCCGTGCTGCCCACGTTGGTGTGCACGACGTGGAGCTTCTTCAGGACGCTGTCAAAGTAGACGTCACCCATGGCTTTTATCGCCGCCCTCCGCTTCCGCTCCTCTCCGCTCAGCACCTCTCCGCTCGTCAAGCCCGCGGTGACCTGACCGGCGCACCCCAAGGCCATGGTCAAAAGCGCCAGGCACACGAGAATGCTATCGTCCTCCGGGATGCCGTCCGAGATGAGATTGCGGACCTGTTCAAGCTGGTTGCGGGACATGGTTGGATACCAAAAGTTGATGGTGTGCTCGAACGACTCGATGATGCCCTCGATATCCTCCGACGTCACATACGGATACATGCTTGTCGATCGCGTCTTCACCGCCGGACGTGACTGTTCGAGGTGGAAGATGGAAACATAGCCGTCCCGCATGGTCGAGTAGGCATCGAAGTGAGGCCATTGGAGTACGGACTCGGTGGTGCTCGTGTGCATGGAGTCCAAGACGGCATTTTCGTAGTTGTTCTGGTACTGCGTCTCGGAGAGGGGTGTGCGTTGCGGATGGTGCATCTCGTTGAGCGGAGATCCGGAGAAGGACCCCCGCGATGCGGACCGGAGAGCCGGGGACACCACGGACGAGCGGCGCTCGGCAAAGGGCGGCGCTCCCTTGAAGACGCCATCGTGAGAAGGGTTTGGCGAAAGGTGGAAGGTGGAGGAGACGGGGCTGGTGATGGTGGCCTTCATTTCGTGGAGAAACCTCTCCACCCTAAGCACGCCCTCGAGGATGAGATCGCTCTTCCCGCGCCTGATGACGTGCAACACATCAAATATCAGAGAGCTGTTGTTGCTATTCCGGGGGGTCTGGAAGCGGTACTACGCCGGGGATGAAACGGTGCCGTGAGACGGAAGGGCGAGACTTACGAGTTAGCCTCGGATCCATATGTGCATTCCTGATGCGATGCAGAGCAGGACGCGCATGGGGTGTTGCCGTTACATCTGGACAGGGCTTTCCGTCAACCTCCATGCCGTCCTGAGAGTCTGGAACTACCTGGACCTAGTCGGACTTAGCTGCAACGTACCTGATTTTACGGGCTCGGCAGGTATCACACTATGTAAATCGCAATATCAGTAGTTGCAATATTTAAGCTTCTTGATATTCGGCTAGATTGCCGACCAGGACAAGCTCCGTAGCAGAAGACACTGATACCATTGAGGGAAGATCTGCATCGTCGGAATCGGAAGGCGATCGGCGACGCAGCTCGCTGAGGCTCATCGGGTCATCGTGGAGGACGCCGTCAGTGGTGGTGTTTCAGTATATTATGAGTCGCCGCAATACGAGACATCTCCAGTTCCTCAACTTGTGAATCGAGGAGGTTCGAATGCACAGCCGGAAGTACCATGGAAACACGGCGCGATGAAGAAGTTTCATCAAAAGACAATCAACTTACAGCATGGCTCGTCCTCAATCTCTTCCTGGACGATTCAGCAATCGTGTCACTGTCTATCGTCTCCATTGAAGCGGCCGGGTGGCATGGTGTAGCAGCAGCAGCAGCGGCGGCGGCGGCGGCAGCAGCAGCACAGCCCGGTTCCGCAGCGGAGGGTATGTTCGATCCGAGGCGGCCCGAGGTGCGAGAGGGGAAAAGACAAGAGTTTGGGGTTCTGTGGGAGGGAGGAGAAGAAAGAATGGACTCACAGGAGGGGCAAGACAAGAACCCTGGCAGAGGGGCATGCATATATGCATCCACGTGTGGTGGTGCGGGGGAGACTCGATGGTGTGGAGAAGGAGGTAGGTAAGAAAGAATTGGGGAAATATATTATGCAGTACATACGGATACTGTGTACGGATACACTAGGATGACAGGCTTGGCCCAGTAAGGAAACATTGGAGGTTGGGGGAACGTATCCAGGATGAACGTTGATGGAAACTCCGGCTTTCTATGGTTGTTGGCTCCGCGTCGCCCTGGATGGGTTGATATGGTGAGGGGTATCACCCCCCCCCCCGTCGCCAGGGAAATGAACGGGCATGTTTCCATTCATGGCATGAGGACGACATGTGACAGAGGACGGCCGTTATGGAACAGAAACATAGGTACGCTATTCTTTGACATTTGGAGACTCGGAAAGGCAGGCCTTGTTGCTCATGTTGGTGTGATGGGTGTCCTGTATTAGAGCCTGGTTATTTCTGTAGCAGCAAGATTGTACCGCGCCAATCACGACAGTTACTGTGATGCTACTCCAACCCATCTGCCATTGAGGCCTACCGAGAACGCTGCCTCGGCTGGGCATGGCATGGCATGGCATCTATCCCGTCCAGAAGAGAGTTTCTGCTTGTTGATGATTTGCATAGTAAGTACGGAGCAGTCGCTTGGTCTCACGGAGATTGTCGAGGCAACGTGGTGTAATTGCAAGCAGGCAAAGACCGGTGATTGATCCGTTACCCGGCCCGGGCACGCCCCATAATTACCGCCAAACGCGGCCCGGTGCCTGAAGTTATCTATTCGTCGCGTCCAACCTGCGTTGTGTTCAAGACGGTCTCATCCGGCCCGGGCCTCAAAATCTTCCCGATAGGCCTCGGTGTGTTCAACACCTGCCGCCAACTCCTTCAGATTCTGCGGTTCTCGGTCATGCGCGAGGGAAAGCACCTCGGTTGCATGGGCACGGCACAGCCGATTGATGTCATAACTGGCAGCTTACGATAACGGCAGCCTCAAACAAGTCACGGGATAAAAGGATAACATACAAGTATAAAATGGTCATGGCAGAACAGAAGGAGCAGAAACATGGAGACACTACTCAGCTTGAGTTTCTTAATCACTCTGAGAAAGCTGGCGTAGATTGAAGCGGAGTAAAAAATAGCAGATGCTGACGCAAAATTGGAGAATGGGCCGTCTAGCAGAGAAGAAGAAGGAAAAGACTGCTTGAAATTGAAGACAGGATCAGCCAAGCTATTACTGAGTGGCCCGTGAAACAATATATCATGTCCTCGTCGAAGAAAGTTAGCTGTGCGCAATTGCAAACACGACGGCTCAAGCCAAGGTGGGCCAAGAGATCTCAGAAACAGTGAAACAGGGGAGAGACGATAGCGCATACCTAGTACTGTAGAACTGAACGGGTTCCATCAGGGGACAAAAGATTGGAGAGGTGATATCGCGACACTCCATACAGTATGTTCTGATCGCAGGACGGCCTACCCACCACAAGATAAGGTAGTCCTGCCCCGCATTCGGGGCCGTTAGAACATCCAAGTAGCAACAGGCTGAACGAGAGGAGGGAATCAGGGATGATGCAACGGACTGGCCAAGAGTAAACCAACAGCACGGGCTCGTACAAGATCTTGGGCCAACATTAGCCGGAGTATAGACATTTTCAGTCTGGGGTAACAAACACCCAGAGCGAGTCTCCCATCATTCCAAGATGGCATGTCAAGTGTTGCAACGGTTCCCAGATGTTGGTGCGGGACCGGCCCCGACTTCCCCGAGCCCAATCAGAACCACTGGATGTCGGGCGAGTCTAAGCCCCTTCTGTCAACATAGTGCGGAGTTGTCGCGGGCTGAAGTCGAGGAGAGCAAGGATCATCTTGGGGTCGTCCTACACCGATACGACCTGACTCGAAGCTACCCCGAGTGAACTTCAGTGGTTGCCCCTCTCTCGCTCGTCATATAGCGGGGACAACATGGTCTCACGAGAGAACGGGAGCTCGCCCAAGGGATTGTCCGGTCTTTGCCTCGGCGTTGCTTGCACCCGACACTTGGGAGCTCCGCCTGGAGCGTTGAGTGCAAAATAAATAACAACCAGACCTTGGTGGCCATCCGTTTGCGCAACTCTAGTTCTCTCTTCTCGCCTCTACACTCCCCTTCCTTCTCTTCCTCAACTCCAACCCTTGTCTCAACCCGCTGTCCCCCCCCCCCCCTCCTTCAAACCGTTACCATGGCCTCCCAGAGCTTGCCCCTCCAGGCAAAGGAGGGAGTTCACGATTATGAGAACCCCTCCGTCTTCCGACGCAACACCTTGCCTGCTCGAGCATACTTCATTCCCGAGACCTCGCTGCTGCTCAATGGTGTCTGGGATTTCCACATGGCCGGTACTCCCGAGGAGGCGCCTTTGCCGGAAGACAAGGGCGACGAATGGGGCACCATCAATGTTCCCGGTCACTGGCAGCTTCAGGGACACGGATACCCGTGGTACACCAATACTCAGTTCCCCATCCCCGTGAACCCGCCGTACGTGCCCAGCGAGAACCCTACGGGTACCTACAAACGCACATTCTACGTCCCTTCGACCTGGGACGCCAAGTCGCAGTTGCGCCTGAGATTCGACGGTGTCGACTCTGCATACCACGTCTGGGTCAACGGCGTGCTCGTTGGATTCGCTCAGGGATCCCGAAACGCTTCCGAGTTCGATGTCACAAGCATCCTGAACAAGGACGGCCCGAACGAGCTCTTTGTCAGAGTTTACCAATGGTCTGACGCAACATACATCGAGGATCAGGATCAATGGTGGCTTTCTGGTGAGTGACAGTCGAGACGTCCGCCCGCCGGGCACCTCCTAACCGCTTGTTCTCAGGTATCTTCCGCGATGTCACCCTCCTTGCTGTTCCCGAGGCCACCAGAATCGAGGATTGGTTCCTCCGCACCGACCTGGACGAGAAATACGAAGACGCTACCCTCCTGGCGACCATCGACGTCAAGACTGCCGAAAAGAGCACCGTCAAGCTCACTCTCAGCGAGCTTGGCAAGAACGGCGGCGCCGTCATCGCCACCAAGGAGACAGAGGTTACCACCAACGACGCAAAGGTCGATCTCAGCATTCCAGTCACAAACCCCAAGAAGTGGACGGCCGAGACGCCCTACCTCTACCGAGTCGACATCACCCTCGGCTCCCACTCCATCTACCAGAACATTGGCTTCCGCAAGGTTGAGCTGAAGAACGGCCTTATCTCCGTGAACGGTGTACCTATCCGCATCAGAGGTGTGAACAGACATGAGCACCACGCTCACTTTGGCCGTGCCGTTCCTCTCGACTACGCCAAGCGCGACCTCCTCATTATGAAAAACCACAATGTCAACTCCCTGAGATGCTCTCATTATCCTCCCCACCCCCGTCTCTTCGAGCTCGCCGACGAGCTCGGCCTGTGGGTCATGAACGAGGCCGATCTCGAGTGCCATGGTTTCTACGATGCCGTCGCCCGCCCGCAGGATGTCGACGAGGCGGCGGACTACGAAGAGCGCAAGGCGGTAACCTTCCCCCTGGCCGGCAAGTACACCAGCGAAAACCCCGAGTGGCGCGAGGCCTACCTCGACCGCATGGTCCAATTGGTTCAACGTGACAAGAACCACACCAGTATCATTATGTGGTCGCTCGGTAACGAGGCTTTCTACGGCGAAAATCACAAGGCCATGAACGAGTATGCCAAAAAGTTTGACCCTGGCCGCCCAATCCACTACGAGGGTGATGTCAAGGCCGAGACCGCGGACATGTACTCTTACATGTACCCTCCCATTGACCGTCTGAGCAACCTGGTCGAGACTGAGGGCGTGAAAGAAGATGGAAGTTTTGACAAGCCTGTTGTCCTCTGCGAGTACGGCCACGCCATGGGTAACGGCCCTGGTGGCCTCGATGACTACATTGAGGTCTTTGAGAAGTACCCCCGCCTTCAGGGTGGCTACATCTGGGAATGGGCAAACCATGGTATCTGGAAGGAAGATGCCGACGGTAAGGGCTACTACGCCTATGGTGGAGACTTTGGCGAGCGCCCTCATGACGGCACCTTCGTCATGGACGGTCTCCTCCACAGCACCCATGACCCTACGCCTGGCTTGATCGAGCTCAAGAAGGCCTATCAGCCTCTTCAGCTGTCTGTCGAGGGCAACCAGCTGGTGGTGAAGAACAAGTACGACTTTGTTGGCGTGGACCACCTCACTTCTACCTACAAGGTTGAGGAGCTGGGCGACAAGTGAGGCTACCCGTTTTTTTTTGTTTTTTTGAACCAAATTCAAGGAGAATAATGCTGACAATGATTGAAACAGCTCCGTCCTTCTCGCCTCTGGCTGCCTCGATATCCCCAAGGTCGCCGCCGGCGAGACCGTCAAGGTCGACCTCCCCTCAAGCCTCGCCAACATCAAGTCCGACAAGGAGGTCTACCTCACCGTGACCTTTGGCCTTAAGGAATACACAGACTGGGCCGGGCCCGCTCACGAGATTGCCTGGATCCAACACAAGCTGTCCGGTGTGCCCGCCGCTCCGAAGCTGACCACTAGCACCCTCACCTCCAAGCTGCAGGTCGAGAGATCCCGCGCCAAGGCCATTGTTTCCGGCTCTGACTTTGCCATCACTTTCGACACTGCCCGCGGCTACGTCACTTCCTGGACAGCTGCAGATATCTCTCTCCTCGAGAAGGACGCTTCCACCGGTGCCGCCATCGTTCCCAACTTTTGGCGTGCCCCCACCGACAATGACAAGCCCAATGACGTGCCGTACTGGGTTCGATACGGCGTCAATGCCTTTGACAGTCAGCTCCGGTCGCTCAAGATCAACGAGTCGACTGACAAGGTCGAGGTCATCACCAACACCTACTTGTCTCCCCGTGTTCTCGATTGGGGCTGGGAAACCACCACCACCTACACCATTGAGGCCACTGGCCGGCTTACGATTGCGGTCGAGCTGAAGCCCCGCGGCATCAAGCCCACTCACATCCCCCGCGTGGGTCTGAACCTGCGTCTTCCCAAAGCGCTCAACAACGTCAAGTACCTTGCCCTCGGCCCCGGCGAGTCCTACCCGGACAAGAAGTCCAGCCAGCACCTTGGCGTCTTTAGCGCCACCGTGCCGGAGCTGCACCAGCACTACGATGTGCCCCAGGAGGGCGGTAACCACATGGAGACCCGCTATGTCAGGCTGACGGAGGATCACGGCCGCGGTCTTCGTGCCACGCCGGCTGATGCTGCTGTCTGGTCCGAGGAAGAGTGGCGCCAGTTCAGCTTCCAGGTCAGCCGGTACACCTCCGAGACGGTGCAGAATGCCGCGCACCCGTGTGACCTCGTGGAGGAGGACGCGACACTCCTTCGCTTGGATGCTCGTGTTGCCGGTGTTGGTACCGCTGCTTGCGGCCCCAACGTCCGCGAGGATCTCAAGGTGCACGTCGGGGAGTTCAAGTTTGGGTTTGTACTTGAGAGAGTTGGGTTTTAATGATTGAAATGCAATGCAGTTTGGAGCAAGGGAACCAACAGAAAGGAGAAGAGCCCCTAAATGAATAGAGCTGTAGGCAGAAGCATGAATGATTACAACGCATCGATCTGGTCGATACTCGTTTGTTGCCGGTGAGTCGACGAGTGAACGGGGTTAGACATCTTGGTCGAAGCTGAGTGTGGAGCCAAACATAGTGTGTAAATTAGCCCACGGAATCACAACCGGCCGGTTGGCCCAATGGCAAGGCGTCTGACTACGAAGAGTACATCAGGAGATTCTGGGTTCGACCCCCAGGCTGGTCAATTCTTTTGGCTCAAGATTAGATTATCTGAGAGCGAGCTTTTTGCCCGAGGGAGAACAACAATTGAGTTGTATATATTTATATTTATATATATATATATATGTATATATATCAATATTTGTTTTATAATTGATTACCTGTTTACTCTCTATTATCTTTAGTCCCTACTATAGTTTATAAAGGGAAGAAAACAAGAATGGATTTGTCTTTTTTAATGGCTAACTGAACAACCACCATCCAATCCAGTACCTGGTTGGACAAACAAAACCTTTGTCATGTATATTAATTACATTTGCCAGCTCCGGAGCTGAACCCAAGAACTTGGAAGGCCCGAAATTCGCACATGAGACGCTACTTCAAATGACGTAGAGCCCGGATGGAAACAGGACTGCAGAGCTGGTCCGGCCTTGAATGACTCCAGGGCAGTCCCCATTTGGGAGCAACCATGCTACTTTGATGAAAAAGTCACCAGACCTTGATGTTTGTTTGTTATGTCTGTCTGTCTCTCTGTGTTGCAAGAACAGAGGTCCTGTCGTCTCTTTGGGCTACCTAGGTAGGCAGAAAGCAGTGGTCAGGCAAGCTCCCAAACCACCTGCCCACGCTTTGTCTCTTGCAACGATGCCACCTTCTCCTCCTCCTCCTCCTCCTCCTCCTCCTTCACCCCATTCCTCTTCTTCTAAAGAAATCACGTCATGGATCTTTCCAAAGGAAGGCGGCAACTGAATCCCCGATGACTTGTTATTAGAACATTCGCACCTCTTATTTATGCCTACCTAGTTAGTTGTTGCTCAAGGCAAAAGAAAGATCTTTCCGCCTCGCAATTCGATAGGTTCCCTTTCTTCCGTCTTCCACCTCCAAACACCACACCTCCTCATACCTCCTGATAAGTATCCTTCGCCTCGATAATACCGTCGATCCATCCTATCCAATATCAACACTTATAAAGTACCATTGATCCTTTCTTTGCCCTGGGTCTCGCTCTTAGTACCCGCAATTGCACCAGTCTTGAACTTGGGAATCAGTCCTATTCCTACTTCCATCAGATACAACGTCACTTGCACCGAAGACATCGAAGCATAATGGAGAAGCACCCTGGATCCGCTGCAGTCACAAAATCCCCTGCAGCCGCCGGGGCACAGGAGGTCTCTCATGGCCATGCACCCACGAGTGACGGCCTCGCTCCCACCTTGTATCCGCCTCTGACCTCTGTTCCGCAGCTTCCGCCAGTGGTTCACCTCATTCATGGAAGACTGGGACGAGAGAAAGTCTACACAGTCATGTCTCCCGACTACGAAACACCATGTATCATTCTCGTCGACATGCCCTGGTACTCCTCGTCCTTCACTATGAAGATGTTGAATGGAGACAGTCACAGTACCGGAGTTTTGGCAACTGCACGCGGCAAGGTCGGTAAATTCTTCGGCCATGATCTCCTGGAAGTCACCCTGCCCCCTCTTTCGCCCACTCAGACCTCAAGTACCAAGCATACCATGAAATGCCACTGGCCTTCGCTCCGACGCTCTTCCAACGAGTTGGAATTGATTGTTGAAGGAAAGGAGACGTACTTTTTTGACTGGAACAAAACTACCGACCCCGAGGCTAAGGCGCTTGGAAAGGCGCTCCATCGGAAGCTGGTCCGAAAGTCCGGCCCCGCGTCCGGCACCGGCAACTCAAATATGCTCCCACAGGCGGGCTTTAGCCGCGATGGTGAAGAGATTGTAGCGTTCATGGCAGACAATAGCCGATGGGACCCGGGCCGCAGCTTCACTTTCCACTTCGAAGGTTCCGTTCTTGAGGGCATCTTTGGCCAAAATTGGAAGTCTGCCACCCTCTTGGCTGGAATTTGGCTGTGGTGGATGGATCTCTTGCGGTACAGCCGCCTGACGGCGGGCGGTGCTGTCATTGCTGCCGCTGGAATGACTGTCATCTCAGGGGCTGTTGCCTAGGCTTAGATTGCCTGTCTGGTGGACAACATCAAACCAGAAGGAGACATGGCGAACCTTTACGAGCCATGAGAAATTGTAACTTAGCCATGACTGGACAATGAACTCTCTGAACCCTACGGTCTGTCCAAAATGTTGAATTGGGGCTGCATCAGTGACAATGTGGCAAAACAGCTTGGAGGAGCCAATCCCATGCCCTTTCTACCATTCGTTGGCCCGGACCGGACCGTGTTGCTCTTCAGTCTGTAACGATGCTACGTTGTTATGCTGACCGGCGATCGACCTGAGCTGACAAGCGCCTCCCAGGCTTCCCCTCTCTGAGAAGGGGACTTAGTTGGTCGTCAAAGGTGATTGCACACTTCCTTGCTGCAAAATGCAAGTGACGGAACCTTTTTGGATCCTTCATCTACTGCAATGACATTGCCAAGAGGCTAAGGCGCTCCCATGCAACGCTTAATGCACCCTCCCCCTCTCCTATGCCGTTCTATCATGATGCAATATGAATCCTTCCTTCTAATGGACGTGCATACGAATGGTATGTTATTTTTATTTTTTTCATTTTCTATTTTCTTTTTGCCCCCAGCAGCGGGGTTGGGGCAGACTGAAGGGGTTTGTCAAGTTTGGCCTTGACTCTAAATACACCGCGCTTGTCAGTGAGCGGGTTTTCTTTCCGTCTTCAATGAATGTTTCCTGTTTGACGTTGACTTTCTGTTTCAGCATGGTCTCGATGAAGTTCAGGAACGTCTTTACGGGTGCCTTGGCAATGGCAACCATTTCCAAGGGGGTTGTCACGGAGCTTCCCAACGCTCTGGCTGAGGTGGACGTCATAATCGCCGGAGGTGAGTCTTGATCACATCCTTCGCTCAACACCGGAACTCACGTCCACCGCAGGTGGCACATCCGGGAGCATTGTTGCCTCGAGGCTCGCCGAAGCCGACCCAGGCCTCTCGATTCTTGTCATCGAGCAGGGCCAGGACAGCTATAATGTGACCGACGTCATATACCCCGCGCTGTTTGAGAGGAACACCTTGCCTGACTCCAAAACCGCACTCTTCTGGAAAGCCAAAAAGTCCCCGCAGCTTGCAAATCGTGAGCCAGTTGTCGAGACCGGAGGAACGCTAGGCGGCGGCTCCGCAATCAACTGGATGGTATACACCAGAGGCCAGTGGGATGACTTTGACTCATGGAACACTCCAGGATGGGGTGCGGGCGACCTCTTGCCGCTCATTAAAAAGGTTAAGAACCCCCGTCTGACGGAGAAGCATTGCCAGCTGACGGCTAGCCAAGGTGGAAACCTACCACGGAGCCACGAACAACGAATCGACGCATGGTTACGATGGGCCAGTTCACGTGTCCAAGGGGACACATCAAGCACCACGGGCTGAAAGGGGCTGGATCGACGGCGCTGTTGACGCCGGTTTCGCCGAAATTGAAGATTTGCAGAGCCTGCACTCTAACAATGGTTCAGGGCCGTGGTACCGATACGTGTCGCCCGAAGATGGCCGGCGTCAGGATGTGGCACACCGCTACCTGTACCCGCTCTTACATAGCGGCGAGTATCCGAACCTGCATGTGCTGGTCGAGACTCAGGTCCTACGAGTCTTGTTCGAGGGGCAAGAAAGGCGTGCCGTCGGAGTAGAGATCCGCGCGAACCCAAAGTTCGCCCAGGGGGGCCGCGACAATAGCACAAAGACCGTCAAGGCCAGGAAGCTTATTGTTGCGTCAGCCGGATCATTCGGGACGCCGCTGCTTCTTGAGAGGTCCGGGGTCGGAGATCCCGAGGTGCTTGGAAAAGCGGGAGTGCCGGTCATTGAGAGCCTTCCTGGGGTGGGCAACGACTTTCAAGGCAAGACAAGTCTTTCATGATGGACTGTTATTGAACTTGGCTCACGGACTTCTCGATAGACCATCACTTTGTAGGCTATGTCTACCGTACAAATCTTGAACTGAACGAGACTATCAACGGCATGCTACGGAATGACCGGGGGAGAGACGTGGAGGCCATGATTGCGTCCGACGACAAGCAATTAGGATGGAACGGCCACGACGCTTCCAGCAAGTTCAGACCATCGCCTGCGGATATTTCAGCCATCGGACCCGAGTTTCAAGCCGTATGGGACAGGGACTTCAGAGACTCGCCGAACCGTCCCCTCATGATCATGGGGCTCTTCAATGCCTACTTTGGTAGCCCCGATGCCCTCCCCGACGACGCCGAGTACGTCACCACCGCCCCCTGGGTCACCTATCCGTATGCCAGGGGTCACATACACATCAACGGCTCCGGTATTGATGACGCCTACGATTTCGATTCCGGCTGGCTGCTTGACGAGAATGACATTGACCTCAAAAGCCACATCTGGGGGTACAAGACCCAGAGATCGATCGCGCGACGGATGTCGATATTCAGAGGCGAGCTGGCATCCGGGCACCCCCGTTTCGCCAACACGTCGAGAGCTGCCGTTATCGGAGTGGCAGACGGCCCAGTGGTCGACGCGATTGAGTACTCGGCGGAGGACGACGCCGCCATCGTGCAGTACATCCGTGAGAACATAGGAACCTCGAGGCACCCGCTGGGGACGTGCAAGATGGCGCCGCGGGAGGAGACCGGGGTCGGTATGTCGTCTTCTGGGATCACGCAACTCGATTCGTCTCGCTAACACGTAGCATTGCAGTTGATCCGAACCTCAACGTCTATGGGGTGTCTGGGCTCAAGATTGCCGATTTGAGCGTGCCCCCTCGGCAGGTTGCCGCTAATACTTACAACGCAGCGCTGATACTTGGGGAGAAAGCGGCGAGTATAATAATTGCTGAGTTCCAACTGCGTGAGAAGTAGATGCATGGCTCAGCAGACGAGCCGTACTTGCGCGTGCCAGCATCATTCAACATCTTTGCACCGCATGGGTGGTATGAACTTCACGCATGTGATAGCTTATATACATGGGAAGGGGGGAGATATTATAATAGTCATAATACATACTGATACATGCGTGGAAATTTCATAGTTAAATGGACAATGATGTAGTCCGGACAGGGCAGTCGTCTATCCTCCAGACTCAACCACGTGGGTTAATCAGCTAGCCAGCTCAAACGGAAGCGTCCAAGATGTGTGCTACATGTTGATTTTCCGATCCGAGACGGGAAACCAGAGTTATTAGTCGATTTGATTGTCTTATATCTGTCCATGAGCATGGTGTAATGGCAATCATGGTGACCATGCCACTTCGCCTTGAGCCTTTTAAGATAGCCCCATCATGCTCAGCATGCCGGTGCTAATTAATGTTAACAAAATTCACGGCGTATGGGGTTTCAGATCCATTTGAAATAAAAGACTAGATAGATACATTTAGGCATCCGCTCAGGACGAAACTCGTGGCTTGTCCGTGTACTAATCTTTAGGCAGCTTGTGTGAAATGGAGCAGTCAGTGGTGTGTGTGTTTGTGTGTGCCCCGCGTCAGAGCTTACGAGTCGACGTAGGCACCGATCAATCATCAAAGCTACAAATAGCATGTCAGAACAACATTGGGCCCTTCTTCCCCTACCAGTTTTCATCGGGGCAATCCTGCAAACCAGACCCCATATACTCAACAATGGCCGTCACCGAGATAGGCTGCTGCGGCATCAAGCCTGGTCTGAGCATCATGGATGAATCAACGCCGGAGGGCAAGATTTACATGGGGGTCTTCAGGAGGCTGAATGCCTCGCCAGGGGGCCCTCGCCGGATGTATCTCAGCGTGGACCTCGAAGAGCCGTCCAAGGTGTACGGCTTCTTCGACTGGGACTCTCTCGAACAGCACGAGAAGTTTGCAAAATCGTGAGTCAACCAGAGAAAGGGACGTTTACCGGCGCACAAAAAAAAAAAAAGGTAAAAAGGTTACACCGTTTGATGCTAAAATGAGAAAATGATAGGTTTGGCAAAGACTGCCAGGCAGACTTCGAAAAGGTCTTGACCCACGGCGAATACACCAAGCACGTAACCGCCACGCCGTCCCTACAGAGAGCATTGAAGTCTCCCGTGACCGACGTGTTCCTCGTGTACTACCATTCCGGCATCTCTCCAGACGAGAAGGTCACAGCCGCGGCGGAGGTCCTGGGTATTCTGGACGAGGGCTTCGGTCAGCACGCCGACGACGTCACCGCAATCAGCCACGGGTGGGGGGTGGAGGACGACTTCCCCGTGCACCCTGAAGACGGACGAGAGGCCCGGTCGGTCTTTTCGGCGTTTGTCGGGTGGGCCAGTGTTGAGGCGAACACAAAGTGCTGTAAGGCGGGTGCTCACACCGCGGCCCAGGAATCGATTCGAGGGCTGGGCGAGGTCGTGGCGTTGAAGGCTCTGCGTCTCAGCTGCGCAGTCCTCGAGAGAAATGTTGAGTAGACGAAACATGGAAGGCGAGTATAGCACTGGTACAACTTTTGTATAGCTTTTAGGAACCGGGTGTATCGCATCGAGGTTGGGGAAACATAGTGATGGGATACAAGTATGCCCCCCTTCTCTCCTCGTCTTGTGTCGCATGCAACGCTGAATCTCATACTCTCCTGAAGTGGAGATAATATGCTGTGTCTTTGTGGAGGCAACCTAGATATCAGGGGTTCGATAGCATGATTTTCTGCCCCTAATACTGCAAGGTCTATCTGCGTTCTTCAGGGAAAGGACCGCATAACCAAATACATAATACCGTAACCGCTGCTATCCTTCTTAACAGAGGCAGAAGTTTCATGTAAGCTACAGCAACCTGCCCTTGAGCGTGCAAGCTCCCCTTTTCTCCATATTGCCTCTAGATTCGAACCATCGTATAAAAGAAGATGGCAACATATCCAGCACATTTTCAGCTGTTTATCACAGCCGAACTTGCCCACCACTGAGTACTAGTCGTACGCGATGAGACGGCTCCCCTTGTACCGATTCGGCTAATGGGCACATGAATGCATTCAGCGTCATATTTGAAGCCTCGCGTGCTTTGTAGTGTACGTGGAACCGGTAAGCTTGAACCAGTAGGTCGACGCCTATCACCTCGATGTTGTTGGGAGACAACGAGACCCCTGCGCACGGGAAGTAGATCACCGGCTTCCGCGTCGACGAAGGGGAAAGTCAAGCCCCGCTGGAACTACAGCTTGGACAAGCTTGGTACTCGTCCAGCCGGTTCCTAATTCTTGGTATCGTCAAATGTGTCAGTTTCACATGCTGCGAGGTGGAGCGCAATTGTCTCATCTGTGAGTGTTTCTTCCAGCGGGAGGAAACGTATGAGTTAGACGCAAACGCTAAATTATACGGACGGGAGGAACAAGAAAAGGTACAGACCATGCGCTCCCATCCCACCTTGCCCGCCAACCCAGAAATTCGGCATGTCGATCGCGGTGGCGGACATGTGCTGGCGATCCGTCCTGGAGGTCGCCACCGGACTGCTTATCCTCCCAGGAATCCCACGTCCACCTCCCTGACCGAGATCATCTTGACATGTGCACTGCCGAATCCCCCTCGCATCCGTCTGATGATGCCATCTCCTGCAGGCGCGAAACTCGCTCTTCGGCCCCAGAGCGTTCGAGCGTTTCGACCGTTTGGAAGGGCCAGGGGAATGACGTCCGGCTGTTGGACGCCTCATTCGGCCGCACAGTAAAGGAGCCGCGGGGTTTGAACCATACAAGCCAGATAGTTTCGACGGCCAAACGAGCAAGTGGTCAAAGATTAAGCAAACAAAGATAAAAAAAGCAAATCTCCGCGCAGCCCTGCCGGCGAGATCGCTTTGACGCGGCGGAAGTGTCCATTACCCTAATTCCTCCCCTCCCGGCCCCCCGACCCCCGCCCTTCCCCGCGGTGAATCATACCTGGGCCCTCGGAGGCTCGGGGATCCCCGCGTCATGAAAATGCCCCCCCTCCCCCACCCTTTCACACCGCATTGGACATTCGTTATTCTCGGCGATTCGCTTGTCTGGCGCTGGACCCCTGGGTTGGGGTTGCGCATGGCCCAAATCCGCGTGCTGTGAAGATGATCAGACGAGGTTTGACCTGTAAAGAAGGAACGAACTTTGACGCCAGTAAAGATCCCAGACGGGACCAAGTCATCAGCTATGTCTCAACAAAATACCAAGCAGTCAAAAACAGCTGCCAGGATTAAACCCCAGTCTTATAAAAGGGATTACACCAATATCCATCACCAGCAATAGAGAGGCAGTACGGACTAAAGTGATGGCAATTGTTCAATTACTTGGAACATAGATCGGCTCTACTTTGTACAAAGATGATGCGTGAGCTCTATACACAACGAGTCACGAGCTCCCGGCAACTCGCCCATCGCAGGAATGCTCGAGTACTCTGCAAACCGTCCATTAAGAGCCTAAGACAGGAAAACAGTAAGCAAGCACTGAGCAACAGGGATGAACTGCCATAAAAACAAAACCAAAAAAGAAAAAAAAAAGGAAGAAAAGAAAATTCAAGGTCAGAAGCGTACTTGACATGAACGAGGAAAATGTCCGAGATGTTTGGTTGTTTGTAGGATGGCATGATATGGTATACTGGAAATGAAGTGGGTGGGAATAAGGGTGGCCTCTGTTTGGTATCATTGATATAAAGTCTTACGTCTGCCATGGGAACGCAGTGCATCGTCAGGGTGCTTTTTCTCTTTGGGTTTTTTTTTTCGTGTAAATTTTCCATGTGCCGTTCCTGCGCCGTTCAAATCACCCACTTGGTTGTTTGGAGAGAGAGAGAGAGAGAGAGAGAGAGAGAGAGAGAGAGAGAGAGAGAGAGAGAAGAAGTTGCAGACCGGCTTCCGGGTCATTTGGATCGACCGTTGTATGGATGGAGAGTGAAAATCGTTGCTCGTTTAGACCGGGGCAATCTTGATATCGCCTTCTTGCAATTGTGATTGGGACGCGACGTCCTCGCGCTGATCCCGCTTTTTCTTGCCGAGCCTCTCACACCACTCCTCGGCGCTGACAATGGTGCCATCGAGAACACCACTGACTTGCGACATCATGTCAAGACCTTCTTTGGCAAGCACGAGGACGCGGTGGGCGCCCTCGCGCATGGCTTCTTCACGCGCCTGGTCGCCCGTCTTCTCGCCCTGCTGTTGCTCGACCATGCTGGCGTAGCGGAAGCGTTGAGGGAGGGTAGTCAAGTGACGGCGGACCAGAGTGCGGGCATTGTCGGGCAAAGCACCGCCGGCGTACTTGGAGACCGTCTCAATAACATCCCGCAGAGTCTTGAGAACATCACCCTTGAGGGACGCGATCCTCGCCGCCAGCATGTTGCGGTCCTGCTCGGACATGGACTCGGGCTGGCTATCGACCATCATGTGGTCGCCGTCGTGGCTGATGCCGGGTTGCTCCTCTTGCTGAGATTGGCCAGTCTTCTCAAACTGTTCGAGAGTGGACTTTAGGTTGTTGATGACCCCACCAATGTGCTCGTTAGCCCAACGCAACCACTTGAGGCAATACTTCAGACTCCTCAGGCTCTCTTCACTCATGGCAACGCTTAGGCCAGAGGTTGACATGATTAGGCGAGACTGCCAGGCAGCGTTGGACGAAGTGGGTCTCTCGGACTTTTCGTTTTCGGTGTAGGCCGGTGAGCGATAGTCGTCATATGCAGGCAGAGTGTCAATGGTGCTTGCCCTCGACAGCCGGCGGTCGTGCTTGAAGACGTAAGGATCTCGGGGAGAATCAACATCGGGCATGACATTGCTCTGCGCGTCCATCATGAGTCTGGCCAAGTCTTCGCCGGTGTCGACCTTGCGTCTCTTGTGGGATCCTCCCTCGCCAGCCTCCAGATCGGTAGACTGGTGCCGTCGCCCGGCACCCAAAAACCAGCGAACACCGCCTTCGACGCCGGTTTTGCGTCCAACGGTGCCGACAGTGTTGGCGATTGGGGTCAGGTACCCTTCGACATACTCGGCACTAGACTTGAAACGCGGAGAAAAGTTCTTGGAGTTGTTGTAAGCCGATGTGGCTCCTTCAATCGTGGTCGCTAGCAAGGGATGGGAGGTAGTGAGGAGAGAAAACAGAGGCTCCTCAGACTTGGACGGATTCGAGGTAATGGACACGGCGGGAGATGCCCTCGGCAGGGGGGTGTGGCGGGCGGGAGGGGAGTTGATGAAGTCTGTTACGAGCAGTCGGTCAGTAAAGTAAACCAGGTCTCAAGTCGGGGGCGCAAGAGGGAAACATGCCAGCTCGCAGATCGCCGAGTGCCTCGGCGGCCATGCGGACATCGGGGTCATCCAGACTGACGCTGGCGGCGCGACCTTCGTAAAACCGGTCGGGGGATGCCGCGTTCATGACGCTGTTGGTGCTTACGTCGAGGTCCATTCTCGCAGGAGAGTCGGCGGACTGGGCATGACTGGGGGTATAGAACGTCGTGAGGGGGTTGAGGCTCGGCCAGTGCGTGAGAGGTACTGTGGTCGTCGCGGATCGTGTGAGGGAAGGCGGTTGTGGTTGTGAACGTTGCTGGTGGTGTTGCGGTGTTGACTGTTGTTCGGCGGGGTGCGAAGTAGTGATGGGAGCGAACCGGGAGGGCGTAGGACCAGTCACGGAAGAAAGAGATGGGAGGTTGTGGCCCATGTTATCATTGTGTTTGGCGGCAGGAAGGATGGGTGCAAGCTCGGTAATCGGGGCGTCGGGAAAGCTCAGTAGGCTGGGATCGTGGGACTGGGCATGCGCATAGCTTGGGGGAGCGTACGAGGGCAGTTGGGACGGGATGTGTGTCGGATCAAAGCGAGCGTGGGAGAGGACGTGCTGGCCTGGTATGGAGGGGGAGGAGGATATGGTGGTGGACGGCGATGCCGAAATGGTCGTAGTAGCGGCAGAAGAAGCAGCAGCAGCAGAGGCGGGAGGGAGTGGGCGGATGTTGTGGTGGTGGTGGTGGTGGTGGTGGTGCGCTTGGGAGTGGGCGGCGGACGAGGAAGACGGCGGCAGCTGGCGGTCTCGGGGAGCAGGCCCGTGCAGCATGTGATTTTGGCTCTGGCTCTGGCTCAAATCCATCTCGCAAAGTATATTTGGACGGCGGGTCGAAAAATAATTCGCGGGGAGAGGCTCGGCAGAGGGAGATGAGGACGAGCAGAGAGAGAGAGAGACAGAGAGAGAGGGAGGGGAGGGAGCGAGACCGGCACGGACGTCTCAGCGGTCAACTTTGGACTGGCATGGGTGGAAATGCCACTCGCCCCGGCGCCGTTTGGATTGTAGTTTTGGCTTTTGCTTATCCTTTTTTTTAAAGGGGGGGTGGTCGAGGTTGTGGAATGTTGAGCGTTTTGCGACGTGCAGCAGCAGCAGCAGCAGCAGACAGACAGACGCGCGCGCGGGTCAGGACGATGGCGTCGAAGGGAAACAGACGAAATGATGAGAGTGGCTGCGGGCGGCGGACTTGAGGTTCATGTAGTGCGGTTTGGGCAAAAAGTGGCGAAGGATAATAATAAAAGACACGATGGAGTGGATTCCAACACACGCACACAACCCAGCGCAACGAACAAGGAAGGGCGAGGCGAAGAGGGCGGCAAGTAACAGTGCTGGACGAATTTCGGGGTATTGCCCGAGTGGGATGGGGATGGCGGCAGCGACGGCGGCGAGGGAGGGAGGGATGGACCGGTACGAGGACGATGGTGGTGGTGGATAGGTAGGTAGTGTGCGAGATGCCGGTGTGGGCCGTGTGGTGTGGATTTAGTCTGTCCGTCTTCTGATTAGAGTAGCGTAGCGCAGGGAGGTGGGCGTGGTGTTTGCGTGTGTGTTTGCGCGTGTGTGTGTGTGTGTGTGTGTGTAGTAGGTCTGTGGTAATGAGTTGGATTCGTAAGACAGCGAGAGAGGAGAGATGGCGTGTATTTAATTGGATGTGTGCGTAGGTGGGCGTGGCAGGCGGGTGGCCAGTGAATAGTACCGCAGGGGTCGGTATTGATGAATGGATGATGGGATTTCGATGCGATGGATGGCTGGCGGAGGAGGAGAAGGTGTGTTGTTGGGTGGTGATGGACTAGTAGTGGTTGTTAATGATGATACCTACCTACATAGTAGGTAGCCGGACCAACAACCAACCAGGCGATGATAAAATTTTTGGCTGTGCAATGCGCAAGCAAGCAATCGAGGGGGAGTGTGGAGAGGAGGTACCTAGCTAGTAGGGGGAGGGGGAAGACGAGAGAATGCGAGGAACGAAATCCGAAAGAGAGGCAGGCGCCTAAGCAGGCAGGGCAGGCAGGCAGAAGGAGGAAGAACGAACTGACCAAACCACCAACGCTGGACTTCCAACGACAGATAGACAGTGACTGCCAGCTACGTAGCGAGCGCACCGGGGCGCGTCAACGACGACGACGATGGTCACTGGCGCCTGTAGCGGGCTGGAATGGGATAGGTAATGGGTACTGTATCACGCTGACTGCCTTTGAGGGAAAGGGCCACCCTGGTGGGTGGATGAATGTACCTTTAGGCCATTGAGGTATGCGTGTAGCCATACAAACCTGGTCGAGGGTTACTTTGCTCCAAAACCGATAAGTAGGTACCCCCTCGACTGGATGGGGGAAGGGGAGGGGGGGGATTACCTCC
Source organism: Colletotrichum eleusines (assembly GCA_016807845.1). Classification (NCBI taxonomy): domain Eukaryota; kingdom Fungi; phylum Ascomycota; class Sordariomycetes; order Glomerellales; family Glomerellaceae; genus Colletotrichum; species Colletotrichum eleusines. The sequence continues at coordinate 6,320,160 of JADEZO010000001.1, read as the reverse complement.
TTCGTACGCCTCGATACCTGGTTTGGGGACGGAGTATCCGTACGGTATCCACAATGGATCCGGCCTCAACCAAGTTGGACGTTTGTTTTACCGAGAGGGTTCCTGGGTCACGAAAGGTGAGGTAATCGCAAGGGGAGATGAAGACGTCGGCCATGTACCTTGGTACCCTAACTACAGTACCTACCTAGGTATCTAGGTAGGCACATAGGGCAGGATGTGAGGTTGCTGCAGCAGAATTTGGAGCAGAGCATGCGTCTGTTCGTTTTTGTGTACGTGCGTGTAGTGTATCTAATGTACTTTGTGTACTGATGTCAGCAGCAAAGGTACCTACCTACCTACCTACATACCTACCTAGCTAGACCTTAACAGCAGAGGCGGAAAGAAGGGTGCAAGGGCTGGCTCGCTTCCTGAGTTTCCCTATCGCGAGACTCTCCCCCACCGGTACGTGAAGAGCCGAGAATGTACGTGTCTCGTACTCTTTTCGTTTTCTGCTCATCCATCTCATCTGCCCAGTCCCTTGCTTGCTCGAACCGTCCGTGGGGGTCACTTGTCAGAGAAACTTTCTTCCAGAACCGAAGCACTGCACAATAACCTATGGACCGACTGACTGACTGACTGACTGACTGCCTTGCCGCCGGCCTAGGACATCTCATCCTACCCGATGACACCTCGATGAGCCCGCCACATTCCAGGGCTACGCTGCCCAGCCATTCCTTCAGTGCATCGAGTATGCAATCTGTGTTCTGTTGCACACCCCTCAGGTGGATTAGGATTTCAAAACTGGGATTAAAAAAAAAAACCGTGTTGGACACTTTAGTATGTAACGGCAAAGGCTAGCCGCCCAATCATCAGCAAAACGAGAGCCCACGTTTCCCGTTCGGGGCAGGTCAGGAGACACCGGGTGCATGTCCGCATGGCTGGGAGGCTGCAGGGTCCGAGGTAAGGTTCCGCACCGGGTGCCGCTAATTCGAGACAAGAGATACCTAACCCCAAAGTTTTTGTTGACATTGTGCCTGAGGGTGCTCGGCGGGGGGTGGTGTGTGCGTACGTGTGTGTGTGTGGAAATGAGGTTGACAACTAATAGGCAGTCGATTACAAGAAGAAGAAAAGAAAAAAAAAAAAAAACATTACTACCGTATATATGTAAGTAAGGTGACGCTGAACCTATGGATGCCGCCGCGGGCAAATGAGTTCTGCCCAAAGTACACTCGGTACAGGTAGTTAGACAGACGGCACCTTTTGCTCCACTTTCCACATCAGTCAAATCATTCATCTTGATTCTTCGACTCCCGTCCGTGACACGACGCTTGTGTGCGAAACCGGCTGAAAAAAACCCGCTCGCCTACCTACCTATCTACCTAGACTGCCAATGATGCTTAGCAATAATGCTGATCGTTTACGCAGGAAAATCCTTCTTCTGCACTTCACAGCTGCGCTCACTACACACTCGCTATTCTTCCAGCCAGCAACAAAAAGTTGGGGGGGTCAGTTGGAGGGAAGCCCCCGGCTGTAACTCGACACACAGGGCACTCACACGTTACGAGGGGGAGGAACTGGAGATCAGAGCCAAAAGTTGGGGAAGCACGTGCTAAACTGGTTTTGGAGGGGGGGAGACCCGTCATCACATGCATGGACTGGACCGACGGGACGAACAAGCAACTTAACATGTGCGGGGTCTCGTTTGTTACTAGTTGGATAGTGCGCCACATACTGGCACTTAACAGCCAAAACCCCATCACAAGGCACCAACGGCTCGTCGAACTACCTGCCTGCCTGACTGACTACCTTGCCGGTACTCGGTGCCGGCTAGGCAGCAAACGAGTCCGGATCGACCACCCCATTGGCTGGCTCATACCTCTCCTGCCTCTACCTAGGTACGTCACTCACTGCAAGCACAGACTCTCTCCCATGTGAAAACAAGGAGGAGAAGCAGCAAATAATGGACGGAAAGGCCATCCATGCATCCATCGCCAATTCGGGGTTCCCAAGCCAAGGTTGAGACTCGTTTGGAGGTCACCTGTCTGCTTGTCCGGCCAGACTCCATCCATACCCAAGGACTGGTCTATGGATAAGCCCCCCGCCCTGACAAGTTACGGAACTTTGACTTCAGCCAGTTTGGGGAGTATGTGTGTGTGTGCGTGTGCGTGCCATAGACCTCCTGGGGAGTCGCAATCACGTGCAAATACCATTCCAAGAAAGGCCAGATGACCATGGCAATCAAGGTTCAAGATCCGCCTAAGGGTCCAGTCATTTTTTGTGACTCCCGCACATCCGCTGCCCTCTGACGCCATCTTCGATGAAAAAACCCTCAAGGTTTGTGTTTCTTTATGGACATCCCACCAGGATTCGGCCCTCGTCCTCGTTGGGCACAATCATCGAGTCCGAGCTCAATTTCACAAGCAAATGTAACCTCCACCCACCCATTCGCAAGCTGAGAGCGCCGCGTCTTGGCGGATTGTTTTTCTTTTCTTCTCTTTTTTTCTTTTTTTTTTCCTTCCCTTGCTCAAGCCCCATGCCACGTGCAAGGAGACAGCTTGCGTTGAGCCCCAGTCCAATATATCCGAATCTCGCGAAACCTACCTAGGCACGCAAGAAGGACATCGTCAGACTGTCATCACCAACATTTCCCACAGCGCCGGCCCATCATCCGGGACAACGTTTGCAAACACTCGCCCGGTTCGCCCGCCCACCTCTCCAGTCCTCGAGGCCCCTTCTTGCCTTGCACGACTCAAGCGCATCTGGTCCGTCAATCCTGACTAGTTATCTGCCGCAAATGTCTGCCATGTGATGACATCTCAGACCCGACCAAGTGGATCTTGTTTCCCATTCCACAAGTACCTACAAGCAAACAGCTGGCATTATTGACCAATTCCCCTCATAGATGCGCGTGTGTGGCCTAGGTATAGCCTAGGCACGGGTTTGTAGACAGTACTTGCCAACAATACCCTCTTCACAAGGCACATGAAGTCAACTCAACAACTACAACAACAACGACAACAACAACAAATAACCCCCGAGAGGCGCTGGTCTCCTGACGAAGTCGGATCTAGACCTGCTAACGGGCCGGGCGTCGTGTATCACAGCCCTTCCCTGTCGCCGAGGGCTGTCAGGAGGACATTGCATGAGGGTATCCAACTCAAAAAAAGCGGTCCTTAGCCTCAATCCAGCATACTGCATTCGTCAAAACGTTAAGGGATACTGTCACGAGCCCGCTCCCAGCAATGATGGCATGACATGTTCCATGCATGGAAGCTCACTCATAAACATCTCAAGGCCTTTGGGGCGTCGGAAAGGCCTATTGGGCCAGTTCCATCCACTACTGGCATTGGAGTTTGTTATTCACCATCTCAAAACATGATCAAAGACATGGTATGATGCTTGCATGTATGTATGGCACCTCTGACGCCGCCGTGGCAATGGCGCTCTTCGCCCTGGGACGAAGAGCAGTGCTTGGGCAGCTCTTATGGAACCGAAGGGTTTCCTCTGCGCGTCGCGAAATCGCAATTCACATCAACGACAGCACGAATGGGGCCAACAGAATGCCGGTCCAAACGTGGTTGGAATAATGCGCTGCACTGTCTAAAAGGACGCGGTGGTGAGAAAGAAAGAGAACCAGGAAAAGCAGATCGTGAAAATTTCGGGCGCGATGTAAGCTAGTTTGCAGCCCCACCAGTGAAGGTGCTGGTCATGTGACTTACCGCCGCCAGCTTCTCAAGGGTGGGCTGCTGCTTAGCTAAGACTGACTGACTGACTGACCGACCCTGGATCTCCTGTGCCAGTCAGACGTGGTGGGCGCAACGGCACTCTCCGTGCCACGAGTAGACAGCCAGTGGCTTCCCAAGACGGTAAGGCTCTGGTTGTCGTGTGGCCCGTGCTCTTTCGACTCCAAGGAGACATCGTGGTTTCAATATATCGCCCAGCTACATACAGCGCGGTGCCATACAGCTTGCACACGAACCGCGAATTAATGACAAAGCTTCACGACGGCCTTCTTTGATCACTCGACACCTTTCTAAGCTGCCTGGACGCACGGATTGCATGATACGATATCCCAGACTGCTGTGAACCGCCTGGCCAGCGTGCCAATTGATCTCGCGTCAACCGCCTCTACTCGTCTGCCCCTCGGTCCCCGCCTTGGCAACCCGTGTCCGCCATGGCGTCCGCCGTCTTCTTCCTCGACTTGAAGGGCAAGGTGCGCATAGTGAATCTTGGTTTCTGTCCGTCGAGCTGAAGGATGCTGATTGTTCCCCGCTCCAGACCCTTCTTGCCCGTAACTACCGCGGAGACATCCCAATGTCAGCCGTCGAGAAGTTCCCTATCCTCCTAAGTGAAGCAGAGGAGGAATCATCCGCCGTCCCTCCGTGTTTCTCTCACGAAGGCATCAACGTACGTATGGATTCGGGACGCTTGCGCTTGCCGCACCAGGTGCACCACTGACACAATGCGCCCCCAAGTACCTCTACATTCGACACAACAACCTCTATCTCCTTGCCCTGACGAAACGAAACACCAACGCCGCCGAGATCCTCCTTTTCCTCCACAAGATTGTCGAAGTTTTCACAGAATACTTCAAGGCTCTCGAGGAAGAGTCCATTCGCGACAACTTTGTCATCATTTACGAGCTCCTCGACGAGATGATGGATTTTGGCTACCCCCAGACAACCGAGTCTAAGATCCTACAGGAATACATCACCCAGGAATCCCACAAGCTCGAGATCCAGGCTCGCCCGCCCATTGCAGTCACCAACGCCGTCTCATGGCGCTCCGAGGGCATCCGATACCGCAAGAACGAGGTCTTCCTCGACGTCGTCGAGAGCCTCAACCTCCTCGTCAGCGCCAACGGCAACGTCCTGCGCAGTGAGATTCTCGGTGCCATCAAGATGAAGTGCTATCTTAGCGGCATGCCCGAGTTACGCCTCGGCCTCAATGACAAGGTCATGTTCGAGACGACAGGCCGTACCACGCGCGGCAAGGCCATCGAGATGGAGGATGTCAAGTTCCACCAGTGTGTGCGCCTGTCGCGCTTCGAGAACGACCGCACCATCTCCTTCATCCCGCCCGATGGCGAATTCGAACTCATGAGCTACCGCCTGAACACCCAGGTTAAGCCACTCATCTGGGTCGAGTGCGTCGTCGAGAGCCACAGCGGGTCGCGCATCGAGTACATGCTCAAGGCCAAGGCCCAGTTCAAACGTAGGAGTACGGCCAACAACGTCGAGATCATCGTGCCGGTCCCCGACGACGCCGACACCCCGCGCTTCCGCACCAACATCGGCGCCGTACACTACGCCCCTGAGCAGAGCGCCATTGTGTGGAAGATTAAGCAGTTTGGAGGCAACAAGGAGTTTATGATGAGAGCGGAGCTGGGTCTCCCTTCAGTACGGGGCGACGACGAGCACGGCGGCGGCATGACTGGTGGCTTCGGCGGTAGCATGGGTGGTGTCGGCGCGCCGGGCAAGGGTGCCAAGAGGCCGATCCAGGTCAAGTTCGAGATCCCCTATTTTACTACGAGTGGTATTCAAGTCCGGTACCTCAAGATTACAGAGCCCAAGGTAGGTTTTTTTTTTTTCTTTTTCTTCTTTTTCGACCGTAGAACCTTGAAGCGAGAATACGCTGCTAACATACAACAGCTGCAATATCCCTCACTGCCTTGGGTCAGATACATCACCCAGTCGGGAGACATAGCTGTGAGACTGCCCGATGCGGTATGAGCCGGGCACCCGTGTAGTTGTAGCGCGAAAGGAGACCGAAAGGGGGTCGGAACTGAGCGATCCCATGCCTATTTTATCGAGCGAAAGGGGGGCAAAACGAATCGAGATTGCCCATATCCCCTTATTCCACACCTACGGTAGCGATAGACGCGTGAGGATCAGGGTTGATCACTTCATGGATCGGGCGAAAGTGTGGCCCGGAGTCGAATAGAACAAGAGGGGATCGGCGTGACGATGGAAGGTTAAATACATCAAATACATACACACAAGCCAAACGCGCCCTGAGCTATTCTGCATCAAAGAATACTGGGTTCCCTGCGCCTGCCGGGACATGCTTTCGTAACCGAATAGAGATATTCGCCATCCGTGGGCGGCAAGCCGCGTCTTGACTGTCCTCGCCAGACAACCATCGCAACCGTCCACCGCTACCAGGGGTATACCAGAAAAAAATAAGAGGATGAAACATGGAGGACGGCTGGGTTGCACCGCCGTCTTCAGAGGCGCTCATCCCTGATCGCCTTGCCGCGGTCTTCAAAGTCGGTGATGGCGTCGATTGTAGAGTCTGGATTCATGCTATCACAGCATACCTGGACCAAGACCCCTCGCACAGGCCCGGTGGGCTCAGGCTCTGTGGGACTCGTGGCGGTCAGTTCAATCCCAGCGGCATCACGACGCCTCGGGTGCAAAGCTCACCGGCGCGCGAGGAGCGGCCGCCCCTGAACCGGTTCCCGTTCCACTCGCCGTTCCCGAAGACGTCGTCCGTGTGCCCCGGCTTCTTGGTCAGGGCGAGGAGGCCGATGATGATGGGCAGGCAGCCGCCGAGGCCCGTGGACTGCTGGGCGTGCGAGCTCGGCGCGGCGTAGGTTTCGGGGAGGAGGGCCGGTATCCAGGACGGCCTGCCCCCGACGACGTGTCTTTGGGACCCGCCGGAGGCTCGGATCCGAGTCACGCCAGAGTCTGCGTGGTCTTGGTAGAACTCGAGGTGGGACAGCTTGTTGTCGGCCGCCATGCCGCCAACGGTAGTTACGTCGACGTCGGTGTAGAGACAGGGCAGGAAGCGCCAACAGTTGAAGACGCTGAATGTGCTGTGCTCCACCGTCTGCTGCAGGAGTCGGAACGGCTGGCCGTGCTCGTCGATGTAGTCGTTCACGGCGCATATCGTCCCGGGTGCTCCGGGCTCGGGGCGGCACCAGTAAAAGCCCTCGGCGGAGCTGACGGCGCCGTCGCGGTATCGCCACACCCTTCCGACGGTTTCCTGGCCGTAGCCCCGGGAAGTACCGGGCGGCAGGGGGTTGCCGTACACGTCGGCGGCCGGGGGCACGCCGTTCTCCTCAACGATCTGGAGTTCGTTGACGACAAATAGGAAGCTGAAATGGGAGCTCGGCAAGGCTCTCTCCTGCTTGCTGTTCGAGTCCTTGGTCTTGTGGTCCCTGTCCCTCTTCTCGTTCTTCCTCGAGTGCTTATTATGGCCACCGCTCCGCTAGATTCAACCTCGTCAGCTGTGTTTCCGGTCGAGAGACTGTTTTTGCAGTTACACTCGAATAAAGAGAATGCATTCCCTTCTTCTTTTTCTGTTCTTCTTCTTCTTCGCGATTCACGGCTCAAGTACTGGGTTCAAATTTGGACCCTAGGGTTGGTTGAAGTTATCGAGCAGACGTGACTGTTGCGCATGATCCGAGTGATCTCGTCAAAAATGACAGATGGAGAGCCGTCGGGTATTATGCAGCCACGACAAAAAGAGAAGGCCTGGAGGATGCCACCCCAGGTCTACCCAGGGGTTCTCATATTCTTCATCGTCATAGGAAGACCTCAGGCATACGGCCGTTACCGTGCTCGCGGTACCCAGCATGAACCGAGTGATCACTTGTCCGCAGCCTATCTCAGCGCAACCGGTCCGTCATTGGTAAGGCCTTGCAAATGCTATACGTCTGTGAGGAGGAAGACTCGAGAATGCGGGAAAAGCTGTGGTCTCCCTCCAGTTCTCTGACGACAACAGAGCCCGGGATCCACTGGTCAAATTCATTTGGATCGCATGCGGCCACCTTCTTTTCGGTGAAGAATGACTGCATGGCACCCACCCTTCCGTACGGCCGACGAGGTGGTTTCAAGAGCCGAGCGGATGTTTTGCGACGATGGGGTGTCTTTTCTTTTCCCTCCCCTTCTCGGCTATGCATGCTCTTATGCCGTTGCAACCCAGCGAATGATATGATGGATATGAACTCGCTGCTGGCGGTTCGTCGAAAGCATCAGCATGGCCAGCCAGTGCGGAATGCAAGATTCTTATCCGGCAAGGAGCAAGGTGGCTGACCTCCGGAGCTCTCTGCAAGTTGATGCATGAACGTCGTCATTGCCGATGCGGATTGCAAAGGATCTATTAGCTGTTTGCGCGGGGGAGGGGGGGGCAACGGTTCGGGAGCTGGGGGAGGGTCTTCGTGGCGCTTGACACTCTCGATACTCGATCATAGATGACGTGCAGAATAGGGGGCCAATGAGTGAGCAGAGCCTGGTCGGTGATGCCCAACGCCCCCCTAATCCATAGCCAATGGGGGAGTCGAAGAGAGTCAAGGTGTTGACTTCAGCTCGGAGTCTCGGATTTGACTCCCTCGAGCCGTCAAAAGTTGGACAGAGGCAGTATCTGATAAGAGTGCGAGCTCTGGAGGAGACGCTGGCTGATTACCGATGGGTATGTGTAATAAATCGGTGTTACGTTCGCAGCCAATAGTGGCCGTCTTGTAGCGGGCACGTCAGCCCGAGTCGGAATCAAGACGACGCGGAGACGTCCGTCATAACAGCCCGCGCCTTCCATGGTCTGAACAAGCGGTGAGCAATCGGGTCCTTGCCGTCAGATCGCCTGGCCCGACGAAGACTGAGTCGAGGACTCTACGGATTCAAGATCCGCAGAGACGACGGATGTTTGACGGAAAGTCGTACGTGACATGTTCCGCGAGACTGTCGGAGGATGGCCTGTAGAGCGGTTACGGGCAGTGCTGGGAACAGACCAGCGTAATGCAAGGCGTTGGATTCGATTCACGGCTTTCATGCCAAGCTTCTTTCTGGCACTGTCAGTCGTCGACCAAGCCGTTATAAAACAGTTTGAGGATATGTTGAAAGGAACTCAACCACATCCTGTTTATGAAGTGAAAATGGGATATGTCACATATGTAGAGCGTGTACCTCTGGGCAACTAATATCAGTCCGCCAAACATGTTACTGTCCGACGTTGTCCTCAACGTCCATCGTTTAATTTGCTGGGAAGCAGCAACGGAAAGAAGCCTAGGTTACGTATCAGCGATCTGTGAAACACGACGCCAGTAGAAAATCATAGAACCCAATAACCGGCAGAATCTAAGAGCAGTCAATGCCTGATATGTCCCAGCGGCGAGCTGCAATGGGCCACCACGGTTGATCATCACTGACTGCCCTTTGCAGTCGACAAGTTGCCCAAAGTCTCGGATAATATTATTAACCTGACGCATTGGGCCCACGCCAACTCACGGGGCCCAGTATCCTCGTATTCACCCGACCATGCCTAATCACAACCCGAGGGAGCTGAAGCAAGAGAACCTATCAGAGAGAAAAGTTACGGCCGAAATTTTGCACAGGTCAGACATGGTGCGGGGTTTTTCCCAAAGGGAGCTCTTCACCGGTCTTCGTTTGCGACTTGCCATTGAACCAACGACATATGGCGGGGGTCTGTCGGCCACGCAGGGCGGGGCGAGACACATTATTAACTGCTGCTAGTGGTGATTCGGAGGCCGCTCAACGGTAGCGAGAACCATTGATAAAGTCGTGGGAAGAGGATTGGGTGCTTTGTTGGGAAACGAAACCAAATGGACAATGTATGTGGTGAGACCGTGAGTATGACGTTGAATTTAGCAGTGTTTAGCGGATTTTTAGTACGAAGGGTGATGGATCATAGCCCCGTTAATTAACATCCATGCCTAATTTGAGTTCACAGCCCCCAAACATGACATTTAACTCACCTTGGGGCCACCCTTCTTGATCTTGGTCTCGTAGAAAACATAGACAACACATTGTAATTTCTTGTTGTTTAGCAGAGACAATCACTGTGCTGTGCGCGCCCTCTTGGATGACCTCTCCTGTCCCTCATCCTCTGCAACCTCTTGGGCGCCGGCGGGGCTGTTGCCGAGACCCGCCACCTGGAGAGCTTCCTTGATGAGGCGCTTCTCGCCGAGTCTGACCTCAACCGCCATCTTTTGGCGCGACGTCAAGCTTCCAGACGCCAGCATAGCCTCGTCTTCTTCGGCCGTCGTCGGGTACTGCGCCAACAACTTCTGCAACGTGGTGATCACGACGCGCTGATAGACCTCGTCGCGCTTCCTCTTGTCGGGAATGAGATCACCTCGGACCTTTTTAATCGCCTTCAAGACATCTTTCAACTGCTCCTCGAGCTCGGCAGATACCTCCTGCACCTTCGCGGGCGTCGTAAGACGTCCCTCCGAGTCCGGCTCTCCGGATTCGCGCTCCAGAACGAAGACGTCCTCGAGATCTTCTGGGTCCACATGCTCTGCCTGTATCTCGATCAGCGCGAATGTCGTTTGAGGAGTATCTTGGGTTGAGACATACCACTTGCTTCCAAACTTCATCAGTAAGCCTCAACTCCTCGTTCAGAATAGACTGCACGAGGTCCCACGGAATCTCAACCACATCGTAGCGAGAGTGCTTAGCGGTTACGTAGCCGTATCTTCTGAGAAGTTCGGAGTTGGGGTGGGGGCCGTAGTAGTTCAGAATCTCCTCTCCAGCCTTGATGGGTCGGAGCGCGGTGACACTAAGGTCGTCTTCTCCATGATTGACGTGTGCCTAATGTCTTTTTTTTTAGCAAGTCTCAAATGCAACGGCTTGATATGACTGCTCACGTTGAACTCGGCATCGGCGTTCAGGATGTCGGCCATCGGCACCATGCCCAGCATTGTCTTACCCTCACGGTCCTCAACCCATTCTTCATCCTCCTGCTCGGGCTCTTCTTCGTTCTCCAAATCGAAGGCGTACGCCATGATGATGCTTCCCATTCGGTGGGCAAGCTGCAGAAGCTCCAATTCACCGAGCGGTGAAACACCCTGAGGGAAGAAGATGGTCGGGTTGGCTGAAATGACAGAGAGAATCCGCGAGCGGAACATCTCATCCGCCTCATCCTTGCCGATCTTGGACAAAACCGCGCTTCCCCTGAGATACTCGAGATCGGAAGACTCCCAGAACATGAGTGTATCGAATTTCTCGGGCAAAACCTCAAAGTACGTCTTCCAGGGGGAGGCGTCGCCCTGGAGATACTCATAGATCATGACCAAAATGAGAGAGCCCCACGAGTCGAGCGGCTCGTTCTCCATGTCCTCATCATCGCCATCGTTTCCGGTGAAAACCTGGGGGATCTTCTTCGGGAGCTCGGACGTCTCCACGTTGATGATGCTTTTTCTCGGGATGGTGAAGAGCACCGTCTCGGGTGCAATATCCTTGATGGCAACTGGACTTCCTTTCAGCATTTAAGGAATATGTAAGATTCGCACACTTCACTTACCGATTCCTCTTCCAGCGTTCTGGCCTCTCATGTCCGTTATCTGGATATCGTCGTGGAATGTGGCCCCCTGCAACGACTTGAACCACGACAAAAACCTTTCAGACACCGTCTGAAAACCATCGTTTGCCGCCATACTGTAGTGTGATTAAAATGAAGTCGATATTACTGAACTCTTTAATACTCCAGATATAAAGTAAGTCGACCTTGACTCCTTTTCTACTCGCTGTAGTACATAGGGATGTTGTGAGTCGGTAACTTCAAGAGGCTAAAGTCTGACCAAAATTTTCAGGCCGATGTATGTACTGTGCGTGGTGTCTGTTTTCTTTGCGCACGCACAGTGTTCGCGGACTGGCCCACTTTCTTGGCCAGACGACAAGCTTATTTATATAATGACACAATAATAATCAGTTTCAACTTGCCCATCTCAAGTAGAAGTAGATTGAGGCTCTCACGAAGTTGAAGTAATACATACTTATTTACAATGCTTCTTTCTTGAAATAGATGGGCGAGAGTAGAAATATTACCAAAAGGGCATGAGGCCTAGTAGGGTAATTATCATGAAACTTGACTGCATCAAATCCGACGAGCATTTTCGGAATTCTATTAATTTTTCTTTGGGATCAAAACCAGGTGGAGTGTTTAAAGACATGGGTTTGATTGAAAAGATGCGTAAGAAACTCGACAGTTGTTTTCTATTCTGTCTCTTCAGTTTCCTGCGGCTTCTGGCCCGCAACACTGTGATAGAATACGTATGAGTGGATAGACGTCTTCAGCAAATCCTTCCGTACGTCGATCAAGAACATCTCGACTTCTTCAGCAGTCCATCCCAGTCCTCTAGTGAGCGGTCCAACAGTGATGCCATGCAGCCCATCATATATAACAGCCTTGCAGTATCCCCCGATCTTTCTCAGGTCTTCTCTTTCGGGCCACTCGCCGACTGGAACCTTTCTCACATCGTGAACTTGGTTCATGAACCCAGCTTCCTTCAGTCGCTGAGGGTTAACATCTGCTACATCTGCCTCGATTCCAAATTTTCCAAGACCCTCCCAGATGAGCTTCATCATCTTCGTCACGGCATAAGAAGAGGGCATTGTTCCGTCGTCACAGTTGAAGCTCCACTTCATTTCCTGGAGCTCGATCCAGCCGCCTGGTTTGAGAACTCTGCGAAAGTTAGTGAGCCAAGGCCAGAATATGACTTCAACTCACCTATATGCTTGGGCAAATAGCTTCGTCCAATTTTTAATGGCGGCACCCATGTTCCGCACATGGATATAGTCGACTGAATTGTCCGGCTGGAGCCACTCCGCTTCGGCATCATCGACTATGAAGGATACATTGACCGGCACATACGAAGGTTGGATAGGGCTGAGATCAGTACCACTGATTTCGGCTTCCGGGTACTCATCACCCACTAGAAACGAAATCAATCAGCATTGTAATCTGACTGGCGAAATGCAACCTACTGTCAATGGCCCAGATACCAGTACCGGTACCGATGTCCAAGATCTTCTGAGGATTTTCAAGCGGAGCGCTGTGCAGTTTCCCACCACAAAGAGTGACAATCATGACATGCTTCATGTCCTCTCGTTCCTGCTCGGCATCATCATTGGGGAAGGCATACCGGCCTTCCTTAAACTTGTGATAACGTCGCTTATTCTCAAAGTTATAGTCACGGATGCTTGAGGCGAGCGAGGAGGTCTCGTTGGAAATTGCGTCGGAGGCTGTTTCATAACCGTCTCCTTCCTCGCTGTTCTCTGGAGCATCGGCTATCGGGTCGATGACATTCTCTGCGATTGGCGGAGTGGCTGCTTGGTTTGTAGCCTTTGGGGACTGCGGAGGGGATCCCGCAGGAGATTTCGTAGCGGCCCCCTGTTCCGCCATGCTGTCGATGGAGGTGGGGACAAGGGAGGGAACTTTTTTGCGAGTGAAAGAAAAGGTATGAATGAGGGGAAACAGTGATGTTATATACTGATATTCGGCATGCACTGTGGGAGCTAGCCAACAAAGTGACCGGCGCATCATATGTCCCGTCTTGGATTTGGCAAAACATCCGCGGATGCATATTAGAACAGGGGTCGGGTCTTCATCATCCACATTCTGTTCTGATTGTCGAATGAGAGGTTATACCTCTTCATGTCCTTGCTTGCCTATTCGACCTGTCATTTTCCCAAGTTGTTTCTTTCGTTGTGGGGGTACCGTTCCACAAACTGAGCTGCTCGTAACGCTTGCCACTTCGATTAGCGCTCCAACAACACCAATCAAAGTGTCTCTATGACATCCGGGTTAATCCTTTCCTGCGAGAATTCCCCGTACCCTAAGTTTAGCATGGTCAAGTGCCGCTCCCAGAAACCGAAGGGCCTGTTGGTGGCCAACGACCACTGCTCCCTAGGTATGAAGGCCCGTTTGCCATGCACGTATTTGAGTGCCTGCATCATTTGGTCCAGCTATATCTTACAGCCTACAGCCAGTCTGGCATCCGGGTGACAAGAAACATAATATTCTTTAGTGGTGGGAAAAAGGTATCCTGTTTGTTTGTTGCCCGAGTGACTGGCTCATTCAACCAAGAATATAAGTAACATGTCCCATGTGAGCAATGCGGCAGGACTTAGTGAGTTCAAAACAACAGTATAATTAAATAAACAATCACGTTGCTTGACCCCACCGCTTGGCTGCTTATATATTGGTTGTTCTACTATTCTTATACTGTGATCCAAATAGTTGAGTCAGTGTGTCATTCACCATTGTTTGCCAAATATCCGTCTTTTCACTTGGTAAGCTCCGATTTCGATTTCGAATATTCGAAAGTCTTTTGGAATCTCTGGCGACACCACTAGCACGGGGTCAGTGTCCTGAGATGTTTGCGAAAATGGAGATTCCAACCTACCTCGCCACAGCTGATCGGTTCGTACTTTGGCGGGTTCTTCTCATCTGTGCAAGTCGGCAAGACGGAGCACTGCTCGTTGTGGTTGAAACCAAAGAAAAAGGGCATCGAGTACCGGTCCTCGGGCGCGTAGTTGAAGACACGGTGCACCGTCGACTGGAACCGATCGTTGGACAGCCTCTGGAAGAAGTCGCCAATGTTAATGACGAAGGTGTCGGGGACCGGCGGCACCTTGATCCACTGGCCGTCTTTTGTGAGAACCTGTAGTCCGCCAACCGTGTCTTGCCAAAGAAGAGTGAAGCACTGCAAGTCGGTGTGTGCTCCAAGACCGACATCGATGACTGTGTCTTGCGGTTCGGTGTTCTTGGGGTAGTAGTTGACTACGCTATCACTGTGGGGGAGGCGCAAAGTGCATGAGCATCGGCATATAATCAAAGTCCAACCTGCAAAGTACATACCTCCCAGGATACGTGATGATATCGTCAAAATAGTTTTCCGGCACATCCAATGCCAAAGCGAAGATTCTGATGAGGCTCCTCGCAAGCGTTATGCAACTTTGCCAATAGGCAACCATGTCGTCTTTGAAGCGCGGCAAATGACTCGTTCCTTCCCACACAAAGTCCTCGTGCTTCATCCACGGCTTCACGGCTTCGGGCACGGCGTCCGGATCCTTGGTCTCGGGATCATGCCGCGGGTCATATCGGAAGCTGAACCCTTCGCGGTGGTCTTTGGTCTCCGTCGGCGAGATCTGGGCTGCGCGTTTTGCCGTCCACCCGTTGAAAAACTTGGACTTCTTCTGCGTGACGAGCGCCTTTATGTCATCGGGCTGGGAGAAGAAGGTCTGCGCCTGCTTGTAGGCTGCGTCAATGGTCTCTTTGGGGATGCCGTGGTTCTTGATGTAAAAGAAACCCGTGTTCTCGGCGGCATCCCGGATGGCGGCAGCGAGTGCCTTGCGCTCCGACTCGGTGCCGCGGATGTTGGAGAGGTCGATGACGGGGACCTCAGAGGCGTTGCAGTTCCGGGGCGGGGTTTTCAGGACGTCGCGGAATACGGTGCCATAGGCCGACATGAGCTCGAGCTTGTAGCTCTCTGGAGCGGTAGCAGTCACGGTGGCGGACATGATGGGGCCCCTTTGTCTTTCAATCTTGAATCGAGGCGAGTTCGTTGCGATGAGTTAATGCGTGATCGTGGTGACGTCTCTCCAGGATGTATCAACAGTCTTGGGGTCGTCGTCTCAGCTGTGCCAACCTGTAGCTCAGATGCGACATACAATGCGATTTGGTTCAATGCCGTTTGAAGTAGTCGCCCAACGAATCGATGAGTAAGTGCACGAGCTTGAGGCTCATTTGACAGTCTTTTCGCATGCCGCCGGTCTCTTGGTCGGAAGTCCCCTATCGATCGGATGATTCATACAGATTATGACGTGCGACATGATTCGTCGGGCTGCGGGTCAGTCCTTAGTTATCGCTCGCGGCCCGGGGCCGATAACGGACGGTGCAGGTATCGGGCCCATTCCGGCGCTTTGGAGAGACAGGGGTCGGTTTCCGGGAGACTCTCCCCCACGGGTCCACGGGGGGGGTTCCGGATACCTAGACACTTACACGGGAAAGACTCTCAGTGTTTACTGGCTCTGTCCGAACTTGAACAACCCCCCGTAACTCAGTGCAGATATCAATATAGCCAGCCATTGTTGGTTCTTCCAATGTTTGCCGAGGTAGCTAGCTGTTTGGGTCTTATCATGGAACGTGTGATTTACGGCATCTTCAATGTTCATATTACCCACTGTCAAACTATTCAATCCCTGCAATGCTTATCTCCCCCACAGTCTCCTTTCGCCCCCGGCATCTTGAGTTTATCAGCACCGCAGCTAAGCTTAGCCACCGGAGTCGATATGATTACGAAAATATTGGACCAAGTAGGATTTCGTATAAGTCTCTGTCCCGCCGTCGTTGTTTGATACTGTCCACCTTCAAAGTGAAGCATATCAGACGGGTGGGTGGATCTTCCGTTCACCAAGCCATTGATCCTGTTGAGAGAGTTCCGGAGACAACCCCGTGCTACTACGACCGGACCCGGTAACCCACCATGGGCCTCCTTAACTGCATCCGTGTGCCGCAGGCCGCCGGCACAACCAAAGTCCACGGACGCGACGCCCTCCTCGACAACGACGACCTCCGGCCTCTGAGACTCGCCGACCGTACCTGGACCCAATGGACCTACTTCACTTTCTGGTTCTCGGCCACCGCCACCGTTTCCAACTGGTACGCCTCCTCGACCGCGCAGGCTCTGGGCCTGTCCATGTGGGAGTCTCTCGCCTGCGCTTTCGGAGGGCAGTGTCTGATCGCCATCATCATCACTCTCAACGGCCGGCCCGGAAGTTGTTACCACGTAGGATACCCCGTCGTATGCAGAGCTGCTTTTGGCATCTATGGCGCATGGTGGCCGACCTTCAACCGGGCCGCAATGGCAATCGTATGGAACGGGGTCACCGGGGTGGCTGGCGGCCAATGCATCTACGTGATGCTTCACGCGATCATTCCGGGCATCGCAAACCTTCCAAACACAATGGGCGAAGGCTCGGCACTCACGTCGGCAGGCATGATTGGCTTTGTCATCTTCTGGCTCATCACTTGCGCCTTCCTCGTCATACCCGTCCCCAAGATGCGCGGGCTCGTCTACGCCAAGCTCGGCGTCTTCGTCGTCTCGGCCGTGGCCATGCTCGCGTGGACGGCGACCAAGGCCGGCGGCCTCGGGCCCGTTGTGCGTCAGGGCGGGAAAGCGACGGGCTCGAAGCGGGCGTGGCTCATTGTCCAGTTCTTCATGCTCGGCGCGGCCAACTGCGCGACCTTTGCCAGCAACGCCGCGGATTTCCAGCGCTACGCCAAGAAGAAGAACGACGTCATCGTCGGAAACTTGTTCTGCTTCCCCGTCGCCAACCTCGTCGTCGCGGCGGTGGGCAACCTGGTCTGCGCCTCCAGCGAGCTGATATTCGGAGAGCTCATCTGGAACCCCATCACGTTGCTGGATACTCTCCAGACGGCCGAGTATACCGCGGCGAACCGGGCCGGATGTTTCATCATTGCTGGCTGCTTCGCCTATTCCTGTATCTTCAGCTCCATCTTTGAGAACTCCTTGCCGGCCGGTAACGATATTGCGGCTCTGTTCCCCAAATACATCACTGTCCGGAGGGGCTTTTTCGTCTGCGCGGTGGTTTCTTTTGCCATCAATCCCTGGTACCTTTTAGTAAGTCGCAACACATCGTCTCCCCTCTGGCCTAAACACTAACAGTAATAAAAAGGGATCCGCCTCAATATTCGTGTCATTCCTCTCCTCATACCAAATCTTCCTCTCTGCCATAACTGGAGTCCTTCTCGTCAACTACTACATAATCGGACGTGGCCACATTCACATCCCAGACTGCTTCAGTTCGGCAAAGTCAGGAGCGTATCACTATTCCCACGGATGGAATATCCGCGCCTACGTCGCCTACGTAGTCGGAGTGATACCCAACTTCTACGGGTTCCTGAATAACATGGGGGTTTCAGCCCCCTTGGGCGTGACAAGGTTCTATTTCTTCGCGTACTGGGTCGGCCTGTTTTTGTCCGGCTTCACGTTCTGGCTCGCATGCAAGATCTGGCCGCCGCCAATCATGGAGGACAAGTGGATTGAACCGAAAGACTATGTGCGTCCCGAAGAGCTGGATGGAGATGGCAGTGTGATCGAGGCAATCAACTTGCCACATGAGAGCTCCGTGGCAGATAGCGAAAAGGGCGCCAGTGAGAAGGCAGTGGGCGTGTAAGAGTGGTGTAGTAGTGAAGAAGATTGTGGTTCTGTATTCTATGTACATATAGTAACCGTTTAAAGCAACGGGAGTCCCGATAGACTAATTATATATGAGGCAGAGAGCTCGCGTAATATGCAGAAAACGTTTTGGCCTCATTGTAACACCATTGCCGATTTGTGCCTCTGCTGCAATGCTTTCCCATTGTAGTCAAAAGGTTACAACAGCAGTATATTATATGATGCCAAGAAAAAAGTCCATCATCGTTAAAACTTAAATCACGGAGCGTTTTGGACCAAATGCTTCGCGAGACATAGAAAGTGATCCCATCACTAAGACAGGCTGGCCGTCCTAGGCGATGCTCAGCTCAAAGGTAAAGTCAAACGGATCAGTATAACACCTGTACTGCTCAAAAGGCCTCGGCCCCACCGTGGCCGATCCAATTCCATTGTTGTCGTAGTCAAGATGCAAAACCGTCATGTTCAGGGGCTTAAGCTCGTGAGGGTGCTCCGCGTCGTCCAGGTCGAAGGGCATGTAACGCGATGCCGTGAAGCTGAAGGGCTCCGGCTCGGCCCTCTTCACATTGAGCGTGACGCCGCCATCGGCACTGGCGACCTGCAGCCACCGGAGGTCTTCCCGGTTGCCGTTCTCCTGCGGGTAGTCGTAGTGGGTGAAGAGACCCTCCACCGTGGACTCGTAGCGCCCGATGCGGCACCCTTCTTTGGTGTCCTTGTAGTTCTCTCCGGGCCCGCGGCCGAACCACGCCACTTCGTCGAACTCGACCGGCATGACGGCCATAAGGCCAATGCGGGGAAGGACTTCGGTGACGTTGCCGACGAAGTCGCCGCGAGCGTGTACAATGAGACCGCCAGAAGAGAAGGTGTACGTCAAGTCTGCTTCAGCCCCCCACTCAAGAACCTTGGGGGCCACTCGGACCTTGTAGCTGACCGCGAAGCCGCCGTCGGTCTCTCCCCAGCGAACGTCGCGAACCTGGGTGTGAACACTGCCAACCCGCTCTTCCTCCCATATGGGTCCGTCTCCGTACCACGCAGCATCGTTCTGGGTGAGGGCGCGGTAGAAGTAGAGCTCGGGTCCGCGCTGAAAGATGTCAACGTCGTTCACTCTCCAGGTGACGTTTCCTTGGAGAAGGTCAAAGTCGAAAGATGAGTCGCCGGTTTCGACCTTGAGATGTGTTCTGTCTTGCTTAACGTCCAGGCTCTGCGATTGCCGAGCTTGTATGGGAGACGCGTAGCGTCTTGTGCGGTTAGTCGTCACTGGAGCGTTGAGATGAAGCTGGTCCCAGGCCACAACATGGCCCTTCTCTGCTCAGACCTTGTCGTTTTTTAACTTGAACTCGACGGTGATCCACGCCTCACCAGAGAAGCTCGAATTTCGCGTAGGTAGAGCGACAGTGCGATGCTCGCCGGCCGGAATGCGTGGCAGCTCTAGAACACGGGGAGTAGTGGGTGCTTCCCCGTCTTGGATTGCATGCCAAGAAGCATCGAGCTCCGTGACGTCGAGAAAGTCGTAGTGGTTGGTGACAACCATCTGACGTCCGTCCGCGGATAGCTTCACCGTCACCGGCTGAATCGCCTTGGCATACTCAATGAGCGAGGGCATGGGGCTGTGGTCAGAGAGAACAAGCCCGTCCATGATGAAGTCGGCGTCGTTCGGCTCGTCACCAAAGTCTCCACCGTAAGCGTAGTACTCAAGGTCTCCTTCTTTCTTGAGTAGCCCGTGGTTGCTCCATTCCCACACCAGCCCACCCTGGATGGTGGGTTCAGACCGGAAAAGCTCAATGTATTCTTTCAGACCGCCTGGACCGTTGCCCATCGCACTATAGCCACCACATCAGAAAAGGTCCATGACGAATAGGGAGCGACTTACTGCGCGTATTCACACAAGATAAAAGGTTTGTCCGTATGGTTGCTGAGGAACTTGACAATGCTTTCCGGACTCGAGTACATCTGGCTGTAGATATCGACCGACTCGGCTTCGCGGTCGGGCTCGTAGTGCGTGACGCGGCTCGGGTCTCGCTGCTTGATCCACTTCGCCATGGTATCCAGGTTCTTTCCGTAGAAGCACTCGTTTCCGAGCGACCAGATGATGACTGACGCATGGTTCTTGAACCTTTCGACGACCGCGTGGGCCCTGTCGAGGTACGCGTCTTCCCAGTCGGGATTCTGCGAAGTCCACTCCGCCATCGCTTCCCTCGTCTCCTCGACCTTGTCGAACCCGTGACACTCGAGATCTGCTTCGGAGATGACGTAGAAGCCGAGCTCGTCTGCAATGTCGAAGAAGTCTGGTCGCGGGGGCTGGTGCGCGGTGCGGATGGCGTTGATGTTGGAGCGCTTCATCGTGATGAGATCGGCTCTCATGCTCTCATAAGGAACATTCCTGCCCGAGATGTGGTGGTGTTCGTGCCTGTTGACACCATAGAGGGTAATGGCCTTGCCGTTGACGAGCATGTTGGAACCGCTGATTTCAACGCGACGAAGGCCAACGCGCTGGCTGATGGTTCTCCCGTTGAACGTCACTAGAACAGTGTACAGGGTGGGCGTTTCAGCGGACCATAGATGCAAATCTTCGCCTTGAATTCTATGTTCGTATATCTCCGAAGACGGTCCGGACCATTCGTCAAGCATGGCATCTTCAGGAGAGAGGAGCCTCACCGTCATGTTACCTGGCTGGCCTTGAATTGTTGCATTCAATTTAACGGTACCGCTCTCAAAAGAGTCGTCAATCTCAGTATTGATAAAGTAGTCGACGATCGAAGAGCGAGGTAAGGAAACCAAGTAGACATCTCGGAAAAGGCCCGACATCCACCACTGGTCTTGGTCCTCGATGTATGAAGCATCGGACCACTGATAGACACGCGCGGCTAGCGAGTTTGCCTCTCCAGGAGTGAGGTAGTTGGTGATGTCAAACTCGTGAGAATTGCGGCTTCCCTGACTGTAGCCTACCTCCTCGCCATTTACCCAGACGTGGAACGCGCTGTTGACGCCTTCGAAGCGCAAGCGTATCTGATTGTCCTCGCTCCAGTCTTCCGGCACCTCGAATTCCCGCCAGTACGACCCAGTGGGATTGATGTAGGAGACGTTGGGCGGCGTGACGGGGAAGGGGTAGTCGATGTTGGTGTAGTGGGGGATGCCGTAGCCCAGGCGCTGCCACATGCTGGGTACTTCAATGTCGGCCCACGATGTCATGTTCGCCGTCTCCCACAGGGGGGCTTCGAAGGGGCTCTGGTCATAGTGAAACTTCCAAGTGCCGTTGAGGCTAAGGAACTCGCTCTGCTCGCGGTCGAATGACAAGGCGGCATCTTCGCTGGCATACCAGTAGAAGTGCGCGCGAGGAGGCAAGGTGTTTCGATGCAGGACGTTCAGGTTGGTCCAATCGGGAATAGACGTCGGGAAGACTCCCAGGCTCGAGATGAGGTCCATGATATCCAGAAGAGAGCCAACTTTGCCGCGACGCTCACCTCGAACCCTCTCCCATTTTTGGTACGACGTAATGGCTTTCTTATAATTGCTCGCAACATTGCCAGAAAGATGCTACCCGGCGTCACCCTTAAACCCGGCTTGGCACATGTCACGACCATGTACACTGCGCCAAGAACCATGTATTCACCTGCCCCTCTTGTGCGTCAACATTCATGTCCACCTGTGGCCGGTTCCAGTCTTCTGCCGCGAAGTTCTTCATGTGGGCGGCCATGACGAACCTAACACGACAGCCTGAGCATCATCAACCATAGTCATTCTCGTTCATGCAGTGTTGCTGTTCAGGTTACACCTCGGCAGAGGGGCTGAGGGGAAATAATGCCTAGAGACTGGGGCAAGTATGCATATCTTTTGGCCTCCCCCCCCCCCACTATGACCAGCATGCTCTTGGCTCCCGGTCCGACAGCCCCGCGATCATCATCGGAGCGGGGGCAATGAACGTAACGTTGGATATGGTCTGTTGCTGATGGCGCAAAAAACGGTTGATCTTGGCCACGTAGGCTTGAGTCGCCTTGGATAGGGATTCTGTGATTGCCGATCAAGCATCACCCACATTGACCTCGTCGGTCCATCTATCCCCGAGCAGTCAGCCAGCCTGCACGGCTAACCTTACTCTGATATTTTCCAGGCATATCCAAAGCTTTCGGAATGCTCGCTGTAACAGTAAAGAGAGTAACCACACTCATCATAATTGCACGCGACGATGTATATCTATGTATGTTTGTCAAGTGGACAGCAGGGCTTCAAATGGGTTTCGGTCTTGCACAGAGGTTGACATTGGCGATTTGATCTTTGAGAAGATTGGTAAACGTGACTACCCAGAGGGAAAAATGGATGCTGCGCGTTAGAGGTAAGCCGCACATCGGTTGATTGCTGACCAAACAGGAGTCCCTGGAATGAAGATGGTGTTCACAATTGTTGTCGGTGACATATCGCCTCTCGACACACCGGGCTGGAAAGCCGAGTCTGCAAGCATTGCCTACTTGCAGCATTGTATTCAATATGACATTGCAGCCCTCAACTTAATACTTATCGATGAGCTTTTGGTTTTCTGCCAAGTTGTGCCTACCGAGTCAAAGTGAAAAACACCTGTCTAGTAGCTTGGTAGGCAACTTGTTCCATGAGTCCTTTAAGCCAACTCAGGCGTCATTCAAGAAGAAAGAGGGTTTAGAGATGCCGTGGATGCTTCCGTACAGCTCTTAGGCCTCGTCTCTAAAAGAGTGATACCCTTTCCTGCTAGGGTGCCCCGAGAAAACACACAGGAGTTTCTAGTTGCAAAGGTATCTACACTAGACAAGACAAAGACGGTCGATTCGGCTTGTACGGATGTTTGCTATCCGTCTCACCGTTCAGATTCTGACACCGTCGAGTATGCAAAGTGAGAAGCCTTAGTCTTGCGCGGTCATGGATCATTCAGCTAGTGCTATGCTTATCCCCCTAAAGACCTTGTCACCCTCAATACAGATAGCCGAAGGACGAATTCCCTGTTATGCAAACGCCTGTAAGCCTGCGACCCTGATCAACCAATGTATATGTGTATATGCTAGACACATTTGATGCCTTGGCCATTTCCAATTCATGCTTCCCAAATGTGAAACCCTCTCAAGACTGCGAGACAGTTGTGACGTGTACTACCGAGTCAACATATAACCGGTTCTCAACAGTGCAGGTCATGCCGGGCTTCAGCTTGAACATGCCATTCGGTCCCATTTGGAACAGCTCCGTGTTATCGAGCTTGACCTTGAGCTTCCCCACTGCGAGGGAGCATATGCGGACTTTGTCTGCTTCTGCGGGCCAATGATGCGAATCACCAGGCTTGATGACGATAACGTTGAAAGATATGTCCTCAGACACCGTGACGGCTTGGTTGGTTGTCAGGTATGAGTTGGAAAACGCCACGTCTAGTACATTGTTAGAGAGGTATGATGTGCTTGATAACAAACGAGGATGCTTACTAGTGGGTGACTCGCTACGCTCGTCACGAACCCTACCGGGAGCTACCTCCCAATCTTCCATTTCAAGAAGATTAGATGGCATCAAGTTGCCAACAAGGGATGTAACAGTTGTAGCTGTAGCACTGGATGGACCGGGCTCAGCGGCAACCTTCGACGCCGCTAGCGAATGTCTCGTAACACGTCGGGGGGGTGTACCTGAAGGCGAGATTTTGCTGCTGTGGGCACTCGGCGTTGACTTCGTGGTAGGAAGGGGGCAGCCCTTCGAAGCGTATCGAGGTGGCTCTGGAGGTTGGATCTCTTGGTTCGCAGAGTACGGTAGGGGATACCTATCCGCTGTATCAACGCTTGAGGATGGCCGAAAAGGCGCGGTAGTGGGGCTTTCGGCATGCGTAGTTGGTGACGGGGATATATGAACGTTGTTTGATAAGAAAGAGCAGTTGTTCTTCTCTCGTCGGAAATTCGACCGCCACTGACAGCCAGCACATGCTTTGTTCCCAATCTCCTTCAAGAAAGGTGGAACCGCATCGGCCATGACCATACACGGCTGAAGAGAATCTTCCAAAGGGTTTACATCCCGATGACACACCAAGCACGCCTCGGGTGCTTCATCGCCAGTCAGATAGATGAGCAGTGCGACTATGGCCAGAGGAGGTAGATGACCCACTCCTGTATACTTAAGCTGCCACGGCTCTGGGAAGTGGCGCTTCCGAGAAAGCTTCAACAGAGCCTTAACATCTGGTCTTTCTAAAGGCAGTTTGTAGACAGGTGATAGATGTGCCGCCAAGTAAGCCTGAACTTCCGTCAGTTGGCTGCTGGATGGTGCTGGCGAAGGTTGGTCTTGGTGAAGTGATGGGCCATGGGGTGGAGGGGACTTGTGAGCTAAGGAGCGCCTCAAAAACTTTCCCACGTGCTTTTTAGGTTCTGGTAAAGGGATTTTACGATGGAGTTGCGAGGCCGCGTTCCTAGATGCCGCCGTTGCAGGTTCTGGCATGGGAGGCTCGTTGCTTCGAAGAGGGTTCTGTGACACGACGATGGGAGGAGAGTACTTGGCGCCAGCTTTCTTATAGTAGTCAACGAAGCTCAACGTACCGTCGAGGTTGTCATTGAATGTAGAGCTCCGGTGTTTGGTCTGAGGGCAATCAGCGTTACATACTTGGACAGAGGGCGCAGCAAGGTGAACATTGGGAACTTACGCAAAAGTGCGCGCCAAGCGCGTTGATTTTGGTGAATATTGTGCGGCAGGTGCGTACCGGGCAAATGAATGGATACGCTGGGTCGGAGTGTAGGTGGTAGTTCGTGGGCAAAATGGTACCACAGGAGGACTCGCTGCCTTGCGATGTCCGCCATTGTAGATAACCGCGGGGCTCTGCATCTTTTGTGAGGCTGAGTTCAGGAAATCCCTGCGAAAAGGGCTGTCATCTCATGTTAACAGCGAAATTTGTCAGAGGAAAAGTTGATAGGTTCTCTTACATTATCTGCTTGCATGGTGGGTGACGCGGGCTGGGCTTCCAAGACATCATCGCTCTGGCGATCCTCTGTCGTTTCGTCGTCGTCCATGGCATCCTCGTCTGAAATGTATGAATCATCATCATCCGTTTCGTTGTCAGAAATGTCGATGATCTTTGATGCTTCTTTGCTGGTGGTACTAAAGCTGGGCTTCGAATCACCAAACGGAGGCATGTTGGTGTCTTCGGTACTTCCCAAGACGGTAGCTCTCAGCCGATCAGTTTTACCAGCAGAAACGGCATTCAATAAGTCCAGCTCGGTAGCGACGGAGGCTGGCGTCGAAATTTCTTGGGCGGATGCGTTGGTTGGGCCGTTTGGGGGCGGGATGACGGTTACCCTTCGCTTGGCTATGCTGCCAGGCGGGCTTCCAGGCATAGAACGTTTCTTGGATGCCATGGTGTTATGTGGTGCCGAATCACCTGTATCCGTATCCCCCACTAGCACAAAACAAAAGCACCTTGTCAGCTTGTTCCCAAAAGACTAGTCACAGCCCACATCAAGCAAAGCTCGAGCATGAAAAACATGCTTCAACGACGTAAGGGCTGGTGACTGTGGAGAATCGAGATGGGCTCATACTCACCGTGAAGCCAATCCTTTTCAGGGCCCGCGGTTTCCGTGATTTGATTTGAGTCTGCGATACCGCTTGATCCAGGCGCAATCCCACCCGACTCCCAGGACTCTTGCAAAGCTTGAATCTTGGCGTGTTCCGCGAGGGTTTTCTTGTTGCCAGTCACGTTGGCTTCGGGGGTTGCCTCGGGAGATGGCTTCCCAGGTTTGATTGCCAACGTGCTTTCCTTCTCGGGCTGATCAATTTGGCCCACAACGTGATCAGATTTGGGGCTGCGCGGTCTTGAGTCGGCAGAAGTATCCGGGGCTGGTTGACGGTCAATGAGGCCCAGGTCTGGAACAGTGACTTGATGGAAAGTGCTTTGCGCCTGGGCTGAGGGAGGCGTTGTCATAAGACCCAAGGACCCCCTTCCGCCAAGGAGGGAAGTTACCCAGGGCGGTGGTGCCTGCCCTTGAGCGCTTGGCTTCACGAGCGGTTTGACGGCCCCGGTTCTCTTCATCTTCCTTCCAGCTGCTTCCCCGGCGCTTGAGACTGAGGAAGGCGACGCGTTGCGTAGGGCATTGTTTCCCGCAGGTGCGGTCGAGAAACCAGGATCATGTGCTAGGTTGTTTGCTTGAGGAAGCTGGGGCCCGGATGACGGGGCGACCCGAGCGTCGGATGCCATTGTGAGATTCCCTTGGTTCGGGTGAAGATGCGTCGCCGCCCGCCTACCGACTGAGTGATGATGCAGGACTGGCGTTACTGCGGATGTGTACTGCCGGGAGCGCGACGCATTCAAAAGCCGCTGTGCATCTGTTTTCCGTTTCAGTTCTGCGAGAAGATGAGAGCAATCGTTGAAAGTTTCGATCGAATGAATTTTGGCGCCGAAATGTGAGATGAAGGTGAGTTTAGGGGTGAAGAATGGAAAGCCGTTGGAAGCCAAAGACGGCGGCGGCGACGCGACACGCGACTGAAGTGGCAGGGCCTAGATCAGGGTACCTTCCCATACTGGTTTGACAGACAGGTACATTGAAGGTGCTAACCCCACAAAGTCGCAAGTGATCTTTCAGGCCAAGGTGAGGTAGCCCCTTTTTAGTGTACACCTTTTAGGGGATCAGCACCCGTGAGTGTGAGGACGATATCATCAAGCCAGGAAGAAGGTGGTCCAACACCCAAACTATTT
Source organism: Colletotrichum eleusines (assembly GCA_016807845.1). NCBI lineage: Eukaryota > Fungi > Ascomycota > Sordariomycetes > Glomerellales > Glomerellaceae > Colletotrichum > Colletotrichum eleusines. Next base: position 6,293,566 of record JADEZO010000001.1, on the reverse strand, counting down.
CGGAGAACCTAACGCAATGCCTCAGTGGGGTGCTGCAAATTGAAGTGGTGGAAACTCGGGTCGGATTATATGGCCGTGTCACGGGGCGGAAAAGGTACAAGCCTGTCACACGCATGGCTTAGTATGTATTTGTACAAGATGTTCTACACTCTAGATAGCCTCGCAGCATTCGTGCCCCGACGGCCATGATGCACACATCACCCCAATCTCTCCTCTCCCTTCTTCATGCTCAGACCGTCTCACATCACGGACACGCAGGCCCTCTACCGCTTAGCCTTGTTGGCCTTCTTGGCCTGCTTCTGCGCCTTCTGCTTGCTCTTCTGGTTCTTGGCTTGGACCGCGGCGTTCTGCTGCTCTTGCAGCCTCTTGGCCGCTGCAATGGTCCACTCATCCACCTCCATCTCCGCGAACTTTGCCTCCGCCGCCCGCTGACCGGCCATCGTCCGCTCCTGGGCGTACCGCCTCTGCCTCAGCTTGGCCTTGCGGCTCATGCCCCCGATGCGGAGCTTCACGAGCCGTCCAATGCGCCAGTTGTCCTCGCGGTAGGAGTAGTCATCCCGCAGCCTCAGCACCTTTGCGGGCCCCGTCGCTGGGCCTTTGGCCGTCCGTGTCGACGGATGGACGATTTGGGTCGGGATACCTGAGGCGGAGAGGGCGGGCGTCTCCACCGGCTTGGCGATGGGGTGCGCCGACATGTTGAGCCTGCGCTTACGCTCGGCATGCGTTGGGTAGGGCAGGACGTCGTCCTTGTTGAAGACGACGCCAATGTATTTGCGGTCCGGGTGGCGTGCGGGATCGCGGTAGTACTTGACGTAGCCCGTGGCCATGGCGTGGATCGTGTGGTCGCGGCCCATGATGCAGTTCTCGCCGGGCCACCAGAGAGTGCCGCGCTGCTTGTAGATGATGTTTCCGGGGAGGACATACTGGTCTTTTTATGTGTGGGTTAGCATGAGGCTTTCCGTGACGGCAACGACGAGTCTCTGATCGACTCTAGTCCTCCAAAGACCAGGGACCAGACATACCACCCGTGCGCTTGGCTCCCAACTTCTTCGGTATCGTCCGCTTGGGCTTGAGCTTGTAGGCACCCTGCGACTTGACGGAGGCGTATCGCCGTCCGGCTACGAGGGCATTCGCGGCGTCGGCCCGGAGCAGCTGTGCGGCGGTCGAGGTCGAGGATTGGATCGGGGCGGTCATCCGTAGGAGACCGGCGGCAGCGGCCCTCAGGGGCTGCTGCAGTTGGAATAGACGCATGAGGTGTGCTTCGTGGACGAGCTGCCCATACGTCGTCGGTTCGTCAATGGCCAAATTTCGCGTCCTGTCGAAGCTTTGCACTCTGATGCGCCAAGGGAGAATCAGCCGAGAGCATTTTTCCGGCTGAGTCAGCGGGTCTTGCGATAACGATAAGCGCTCAAGATGTGGGCCCATGTTTCTTCTGAAGTGGTCTTTTGGACAGGTAGGCGCATCGGTGGGTCTCAGCGACACTGACTGGGAGGGAGCGGGCGACAAGCACCATCAATCAGTATTCACTGCCAACAGGCGACGACAATTTGACCTGATCAACTGCTCAAAAACCTCGCGAGTCCCGCCGTACATTGTAGTCGTCAATATGCGCTTCTTCGCTTTCCTCCCGTTGGTCTTTCTGACCTTGATCAGCTCGGCTCAAGGCCAGTTCGGCTTCTTCGAGCAGATGTTCAGCGGCCAGCAGCAGCAGCAGCAGCAGCCTCAGAACGTCCCCAGCGACCCTTCGCAGTACCAGCAAAGATACGATGGATGTAGGCTGATTCTCTGCCCCTCTAGCCCTCCGTAGACACTCTGCTGACCTTCCCAGCCTACTGCGAAAACTATCTCTGCCCCGATACCCTCGCCTGTGTTCACTTCCCCCACCACTGCCCTTGCCCCTGGCCCGCAAACCAAGACAAGTTCGAGCTCACGGAGGGCAGCAGCCGGATCTGCGTCTCGAAAGGAGGCTTTGCCGCCGGCGAGGCTGCGAGGAAGGTTGAGCTGGCTCGCAAGGGCATGTTGTAGACGGCGAAGGCGGATAGGAGGAGTTGCAGACGAATACCCACCAGCGGGCCATTTATTCGAAAAGAAGCATTGCAGGGCGCACCGTACAACCCCTCACTTGATTTTCAGGGTGCCCGACTGAGGCATTACGAAACATTTGAAATTTTCACGGGACGAAATGATTCGAAGTTGGTTGATAGGACAATTCAGACTCTATCGAAAATGCCAATTTCTGGCCGAAGCAAAAAGCCTACTGATCCGTGCTGACATGCTCTCATCCACTGGCGGAGACGCCGCCGGCTGGGGAGAGGGCGTTTGCTGCAGTGGTGGCGAGTTACGACCATGACAGACATAAAGGCCCCAGAACGCCGCCAAACCCTTCCGTGATATCCACCCTAAACTCCTTTGCGTACCACGCCGCTGCCGGATGCTGATCTCAATCTCAAGCCCCAAAAGCGTGAACAGTGCGTGAAAATACTCGTAATGCGCCCCCTGTGTCGTTGCCGGCCTCCTCCTCCTCCTCCTCCTCTCTTCTTGCAGTGCCGCCGCGCGCCGGCCGAGCACAAGGTCCATCAGCCGATCAAACCTGGCCGTTAGTGGCCTGGCTGGGCCGGGGGAGAGCAGGGACTGGAGGCGGCCGGGCGCCATCTTGGTCGTCGTCGTCGTCTTCCTCCTCAAGTAGGTCTTCGGGGTGGCCCAACAAGTGGGCCACATCCTTCATTTCGTAGTGCTTCTTGCGCAACTCCTCGAAACGGCGGTGCTTCTCGCGTTCCTCGGGCGAAAGACCGGCCAGCTCGTCATCGTCACCGTGGGCGCTGGCGCTGTCGTCGACGTGGACGGCCTTGAGGGCCTTTTCCTTGGACGATTCGCTCTCCGGAACTGCTTCCTCCGGCTCGCCAAGCGACATGAGAGGGATATCATCTTCCACGCTAGGACCAGAGCGAGCCGTGCGAGGCTTCTTCTCAAGGTTGGAGCCCTCCATCTCCTCGTCGTCCGAGGGGTCTTCGGTGGGGTCGTAGTGTTTGGCATAGGGAGTCTTGGGCTCGTCAATTTTCATGGTAGAGGTGCGCTCCTGCTCGGTCAGGTAGAGGTTGGCCTCGTCCCACTTGAGGCGCTGGGAGGATTCGAGGTCTTGCTCGTCGTCGCCCTGGTGGGAGGGGGTGCGACTTGATTGACGACGGGAGCCGACAGGGCGGGCGGCAGATGAGGAACGGCGGTGGCCGGCGTTATACTGGGTGTTGACGAGAGTGAGCTCCTTCTCGGTGAGCGGGGCTTCGTCAAGTGGCGAGGAGGGCGGAGACTTTTGATACGAGTTCTTGAGGATGCCTGCGGCGGACGTTGGTCAGCCAGCTAGCCAGGCGACGAGCTGCTCGGGGACGAATCAAAGACTGCTCACCTCTAGGACGCTTGGGGTTGGGGCCGGGAGGGGAATGGGTTGGGGGACTGCGTTCGACGATGGCGGCCATTTTGAAGGTGTTTGCGATGCTGAGCTAGTGCGAACGGATTGCTAGTGGTGAAGTTGACGGGATGAACGTGATGCGACTCGCGTGAGCTGTGTGTTCGGAGGGGATCTTAGCTGTGTTTGTCGTGGGGTGGGTGGGTAGATAAATAGCGGGGTTTTTATTTGGGAAATCCGGTGACGAAAGACGACGGTTCGATTCTGGGGCCTGAGGATGATGGCGACGGGGTGGTGGTTCGTGACCTGCAGGGTGCGGGTGCGCCGACCAGGGTCCGGTTATTTTTCTGGTAGTCTGGGTGGGTGGATGGGGCGGAGGTTGTGCTTGAAGGTGTTTTTCTTTTTTTCTCTGCCTCTTCTTTTCTGTTCTTGACACTATTTTGGCTTCTTCCGTGAGGAATAGACGAGGGGCTTGTGATGGCTTTGAAACAAGGACAGGGAGTGAGGTTCGAGGATTGTCGGATGTTCCGAGGGAAATGCGTAGCTTGAACTGGATGTTGTCGGGACGATCGATCTGGTAGTGGAGGGACGGAGGGTTGGAGGTTCGAAGGGATGAGCGACTTTCTCCCCCCTTGTTGGCCAGGAATGGGCAGTCATGCAAAAGTGGCTGGTCTCTGGTCTGCGCGGTGTGGTGGTGGTAGCAGTGATGGCAGGCAATCCGAACAGGTGAGCAACGTAGTGTAGGGCCTTTGGAGTATCGTCCTGTCTTACTATACCTGGGTAGGCACCTACACTAGTGTAGTGGAACGGGCATCCAGCCGGGTTTGATACCCAGGCGGTTGTTGGTTAGGTAGGCATTTCAAACTTGCTTGGAAGCCAGGTAGACAGACAGAACTCCAATTGCCGTCACACACACACACACACACACACATACTCGTCCTCTGCTTCTCCCACACCTCCTTAGTCCGCAATGCCACATGGGGCCCGGGGATGCCATGATGGAAAGCAGGTGCCTGCTGCAGTGTCAGCTCGTGATGGGAGCAAGCGGGTTCCCTTGGCCCAGATGCGGTGAGTGTTTGGGGTCGGTTTGCTACAAGGTACGCCGTAGGTAAGTAGGTACCTAGGTACGCAGTATGCAGCACATCACCTTGGGCTTGCAGGACCCGACCGTCAGTCACATCTCACCAGCTGAGGTTACATTCCCTAGGTAGGTAGGTAGGCTTAGGTAGGTTTATTGTCGACGTCCACGTAGGTACTCCGTACAGGTGCTGACACGGACACTCGGCAGGGGGGGAGAGGCCCATCTGAGAAATGTGTACAAGAAATACATGGTGTAGGTAGGCAGGCAGGTATCTTCGCTTAGGTACCTGCTGCTCTACATAGTACTGAGTAGGTACTTGTGTACAGTATTTTTGCGGAGGAAAGCGCAAATGCCTACATGATTACAGGTAGTTTGTGGTTGCCATGATTCTCGCTCTAACACGGATACTTACCTGCTTGTGTGTAGTGGTCTGTTTCCCTCATGTCACCTTCCAATCCTTTCTCGGCTACACTGTCAGTCCGCCCCCCGTCTTTCGATAAAGCAACTGGACAAGTGCAAGTACAGGGCATGCCGGCATCTTCGAGCTTGTTTGGACTACATTGGCCTGTGGAGGGGTTGGGCCTGCTTGCTCTTTTGGGCTCCGACCCGCGGTTGATTCAGGGCCGCCATGCGTCGGGCACGGCGAATACTGGAAAGCTCTGGACGCCTGGAGATGCGGCCCGGACGAGGGACCGAGCGTGTACTGCTGGTTGTCGCTAGGTAGGTGCTTAGGTATCTGCCAGGTACCTACCTACAGGCTATCATTTCTGTAAGTGCCCAAGTACCTGGGCAGGTACCAACCTTTGGTTGATTCCTCAGGTTTGATAGGTGTGGACTTCTTCCCGTGCTTTCCGACGTTTGATTGGTTGGTTGATTAATTGATTTAGTGCTTCCTTCCGCCTGGACTGACTCCCTTGCTTGGTTTCTGCATTTGGATCGCGATCGGCCGCAGTCAGTCAGAGTCTCAGAGACAACCCCACGGATCCCACGGGAAGAACGAGGCGAAGAGATGTATGACAAGGATGGACGGGTTGGCTGCTACTGCTGCTGCTGCTGCTGCTACTGCCAATGCTTCGTGCACCGCCCAGGTATTCAACATCTGCACCAGCCTCACTAGTACAAATATAGGTAGGCAGTAGGTAGCATGTATTATTGGAAGCCGCCTGCGCCACGCTACCTACGCTACGCCACTCCTTTTCCCTCCCCTCTTCATGCTTCATGCATCTCCCACTTGATACACCTCCTATCGTCGTCCGCTCCGGTCCGGTCCAGGTATCCATGTGTCTGCTGCGTCCGCTTTCCTCTCGCCATCGAAAATTTGATCCGGTCCGCCTTCAATTGAAAGCGGCAGTAGTTATGGATATCATATTGGGTCGGTAACAATACTGCAGGTCGAGGAACCGGGCATCACCAACACGACTCACCTAGTCACCCAGGCTAGTCCGTACCCTCACTTATTCTCATCCGCCTCCCGCTCAGCAGTGACTTTGCATATGATTTGGTTTACTGCCTACCTATCTTACTAGTTCTTCTGACCCCCCTTCCAGTGCAACTAATTCCCCTTTGCCTCCAACGTCCCCTTCCATCGTGACGACGTCATCCGACATGCACCATCCCTCATCACCTTGTGGCAACATCATCCACCCAAAGCACAACTCTTATTTATTCGCAGCAAACGGCGACTGTTTCCTTCAACAGTGACCTCATGCCGCATCCCATGGACCAACTCTTGCCCACACGACCCAATCAGGGAATGCCTAGCTAACCACAACCCCCCGCCCCCGCCCCCAGACTCTTGTCTTCATGCACTCCAGCTTGGAGTATACAGTTGATTACTGTACACTGTAGCAGTAGGCTTTCCAAACTAGGCAGTAAGGTAGCCCCGCGGTGCTTCTAGGTATGAGGGTCCAGGGGCCCTCGTGGGAACACCGGAGCTAGGACTGAAGCTTATCGGCCGGCTCGCCCGCCATCACTCACACAAAGCACTTCGTCATCCGTCCCAAGGCAGCGTCATCCCAAATCCGGGGTACAATGTGACGATGCCGACCCTCGTCGTCCTTTTCCCCTCTTCCCCTCGTCACCACGTTGCGTCACTCCGGTCAGTACCTATGCATGTACATGGTGTTCGTCGAGTCAGTCAAATCTCGTTCCGCAACCACTATGCGGCCCATTCACTGTACAGCGAATCCCGACTCTCGCATCTTTCCATCAACCCTTTGTGTATCGGCCGTTGTGTCCCGGCCAGGAGCACTGTGTGCCGCCCCTCTCAAGCCATCATCTCATGGCGTTCCATCTCATCTGTCCGAAACGCCGGTTCCCCTTATCACATCCGTCGCTTTGATTCCCGGTAAACAAATCCAAACGGTCCACATTTATCCTTCCGTTTATCCACGCGGCCCGGTCTTGATCCCCTGCCCCGTGGCCTCTTCCACCATCCGGCACCCCGTCGGTCTTTCTGGTATCTTATCTAGTCGGAACGGTAAGGATTCCCCATGGCTCCACACCATCAATCCCCCGACGCCACCGCGTATGGAGTCTCTTGTTAAGCCGATGCTGGTCGCCACATTTGGAAAGTGTGCATAACAACTAGACGCACGAATCACAACGCAGGGCATGGCGGCCTGGCGTTGTTCTATTCTAGTCTGGGTATCCAGCTCTTGATACCTGGCAGATTCATTCCTGAGCATCTAAATGAGACGTGTGTTTGTGAGGTTGAGTGAATCAACGCTTGTCATATGTCCGGTCAGCTTCAATATGCCAGCCAAGTTGACCAACCATATAACAGCGGAATGACTGCTCATAAATGCTACGCCCAAACTTTTTCTTAACGGCTCACAACCCGGCCTCTTCTTTACACTACGTAGACAGTAAAGCTTCATTGTCGTTGCTTTGATGAATTAGTGGTTGTTCGTCCGCGGTACCGTCAGATAATGAACTCTTAGGGAAACCATAGGATATGCGGCATGTTTCTCAATCTGGCCTCCACTGGGCTTGTACAGTTCTCTATGCCGACGTGCCAACTCTGTAGCAAGGCTGGTCGCAGAAATCCTTTCTACTCTGATTCCAGCTCTTATCGGAACCTGGTTCGCGGCAGCAAGCAGCCCCTGCCACCAGGAGGTACACCTCCTCTATCCTTTCTGAGACGGTACGGCTCTCAAAGTGACAGCCACTGGCTCCTCGCTTCCCTTGGTCTGGCGAAGCACCGCCTGGAGCTCTCCACCGTCCGTGAGGTCTTTCAACACAATCTCTCGTGTCCTCTGCAGCCCCTCCAGCTCGTCAAGCCTCTCCAACGTGGCCTCCAGCAGCTCGTCGAAGCCCTCCTGGGCGCAGATCTCCCGGAAGGCGTGGTGCATCGGCACCGAGTCCGCCCGGACCATCGATTTGGAGTCGATGGAGAAGATGTTGAAGTGGTCGTGCTTCAGGATGAAGTCTGCCCTCGTCATGAGCTGTCTCGCCTCGTGTAGGGGTATCTCCGGGAGCTTGCCGGCCAGGATATCCTCGGGCGGCATGGCCTTCTCCTTCTCCATCAGGGCCTTCGCCAGCAGGAACGCCGTGGTGGCGTAGTCCTGCTGGTCCTCTGCCTCCGGGTCCATGTCCCCGCCAAGGATCCAGCACTGGCCCAACAGCCAGCGCTTCTCCCTCTTGCGGATGAAGTCACACATCGCCAGCATGTCCTGGGACCGGGCCACTTGGTCCAGGAACCGGACGCGCCCGCCCACCTCCCTGTAGACGCGTTCCAGAACGTCCTGCGCCACGTCCTCGTGGAAGACCTTCTTGCGAAACTTCCTCAGCGCCTCGACGGCGGGTTGCCGCAACACGTCGTGGACGTCGGTGACGGACATGCGCGTGGCCTGCCACTTCAGGTGCTCGGTGGTGCTGTGGTCGTCGCTGGTGAAGACAACGGTGATGAGGCGGCTCGCCGCCCACATCTCGGCGCGCTGCTGGATGAGGTCGAGCAGGTCCCGGCCATCCTCGTCGTCGCGCAGGACGTGGATGCGGTTGATGATGAGAACCAGTGGTTTTCGGATGTGTCTCTGCCGCAACAGCGCCACCTTTTCCATCTTGTTGAAGGCCCTCTCGATGTCGAGGATGGCCGTCGTGTCACGGGGCCCTTTGAAGTTGAACAGACTTCCCACGTAGTCCTCGTGGAACTCGAAATCGAGCGCCTTTCCGAGACGCAGGCGGAAAACCTCGAGGTCACCGTGAGCTTCCAGCATGGCGATGCCGACGCCGTTGATCCTGCGCATCGCTTTGAGGATCATGGACGTCTTTCCGGTGCCCTTTTCGCCGGTGATCAGGTGGTAGTGGCCGCGGACGCTTCCGTCAATGACGCCGTCGATGTGCTCCTGTTCTTCTCTCGGGATCCATTCGTTTTCGCCCTCGAACTCCGTCAGGTCTTCGGCAGAATGGAGCTTGTGGGGAGCGACGTGCCGACCCATGGCGGTTAGCTCGGGCGTCGAGAAGCCGGCACCGAAGGCATTGTCCATCTTTCGCAGGACGAGGTCTTTGTAGTAGGCGTGGTACGAGTACCCCGCCAACCCAAGCACCGCGACTGAGCCGAACGCGGTCGCGCTGCCCTCTACGACCTTCCAGAACGTGCCCTTCCAGCCACTAGGCTCCTCATTGTCTTTTCCATCTTTGCCATTGCCGCTGCCAGGAGATCCAGTAGCCTGCTGTGCTTGCTCCACCAAGATATAACGAGCTGGTGGTCGAGCTGTCCTGGTGGTGAGCGGGTATGCCTACAGGTCATGTTCGAGATCAGCCGGTAATGATTTGAGAAGTGGCTATCGAGCTTAGCGATTCATGGCTTCTCCTTACCCTCCAGTGTCGTGGGACCGTACAGTGTCTAGCCATGTGCTGACTCGCTGGCTCCTGAGCTGATGCAAGAAACACGTATGGTCTTGGCGATGTGAGCGGGTTAAGGTGTGGTATTCAGCCTGCTGTCAAAGCGTTGCCGTTTCACAGAGTCTCCCTTGGTTGCCTGGTTCTCAATCTCCACCATCCCGAGGTTGGCGATTGTGGACTTTTTCCTAGCGGAGTTGCTTGTCTTCGACGAAGTGGGAGAGTAGCCCGTCGCGGACCAGATGAGTGGAAAGATGCGGACTCCACCGGGTTGGGAAATTGCTGCCCCCTGTGTTGTTTGGCGCCCGCAGCCACGGTAACAGGGATCCCGGACCGTGTGCGTAGGCACGCCAAGGCCTTCCTTTAAGCGATTTCCACCTGTAGTGCGAAGCATTGGGTTGTAGTGATATTCAAGGAAGTAGACGTTTTGGCATACACCAATAATAATTCTCCGTTGCAACTCACCATGGTTGGCAAGCATGCTGTATGCTTTCCCAAGGTCTAGTGGAAATAGGTCGAGTTTGATGGGTGAAATCATAGTGTGTGTTCGGTATTCACATCAACTCGTTCGCGTGAATTTACACATGAACTTTTGACATTGAATTTCTCTATTTTTATTCCACCGTTCCCGTAACGGATGATAACCCGAGCTACTGCGAGCTAGTGATGGTCTTTATTCTTTTCGTTGCAGTAATTAGCGCTTTGGTTCTTATAGGAGAAAGATGTAGGCCGGTCCGATTTTGACCATCCTCGACTTGATATTATTAGACATTGGCTCCTACCTAGATTTTGACTAATTACCTGCAACTATGCGTTGTAGTGACCGCTCAGCTCGAGGATTTCAGGCAAAGATTCAATCAAGGCTGGCTCCTTGAAACAACCCGAAATAAGACTCTACCCAGACTTAACATTCCTGATGGATCGAAACTGATTCGGCCGAGAAACTCGTCTCATAATCCTCTCGACAGTTCTGACAGAATTGCCAGCTCCAAGTCCGAGTTGGAGTTGGCCAGCTTTGATCCCACATTCTGGTGTGCCTTTCGCTCGTTGACCCACAAGAGACTGTGCTCAGGATCCTATGTTTTGTTGGTGGAAGCCGTCAGCATGGGCAGTTTTGCGGTGTCCTTGACGGCAAAGCAACACCTCATCACGTACAGTGCAATTGAGCGTTCCAAGACAACTCGTTTCTTCGCTGACTTATTTTCACTTTGGCAAGCGTCCTTTGAACGTGAGTCCTTCCATGATTGGTGATGTTCAGGCACAGAAGCCTTGCCCAAGACCTCTAATTTGGGCCCGAGCTCATCTGTGTATCAGGGGTTTTGAGGGAATTCCAGTCGAGGAATTCAGCACGGAGAGATGAAAGTGCGGGCCGCTGCGTTATTGGCTTGGTCTGATATGTCAAAGTTGCATCTGGCGGAAGATGACTACGGGATCGTATATCCTCCTTCCAGGACAGGATTTCATGTACAGCAAACACTCCAAGGTGCTGTAAGCTCAGGTTTACCCAAGACCGCAGCTAGAGTTTCAAGCGTGACGATACTGGCGTACAAATTCATGCAGCTGCACGACTGAATCGTGTCCGACCTTTTGCATATACGCAGAGCTTTTGTCTCCCGTGATGGCGACTTGGATAATCTTCCTGGCCGCCCAGCAGAGCTCGCCGTTGTGCCGAATCAAGCCACATCTTTCTAGAGTGTCGGGGCTCATGCGGCCCCGGAAGTTCTCCCACAGGGTTTCCCATCTGGACATGGCGCGGAGAAGTGCATGAGCACTTGCGGGCAAGGCTCCCGTGAGGTTTGCGGAGAGGGTCATGCCGTTGAGTGCTGGCCATGTCAGCCGCATCGGAACATTTGATGACGGGTTCATTGGGAGGACAAGAACGTACCAAAGATTAATATCTGCAAGTCAGAGCCATTGATTTCCTGGAAGGGAAAGCTCCCCACGCCGCCCCAAGTCTCGCGCATCAATGCATCGACGCAAAGTTTGACCGAGGATGTCCGCCTTGAGCCATCGATCCCGAGCGCGCGAGCCTCCTCAAAGTATTCGGCAGTATCTTTAGCATCCCAGAGCTCCAGTGGACTCGGGAGGTCGCACGTCAACTCGGCAGACGTAAATGTTGGCGGGCAGTTGGACATGCTGCTCTGCTGCCAATCTCCCAACGCCGTCCACGTGGCCAGACTTCGTAAGTGTCAGTGATTGCAATGCACGTGAAACGGTGGACCGAATAATACAGACCGGATTTTAGACTCGTTGAGGACAAACTCCTCGTACTGGAATGATGTCGCGTGCCTGGTCTGCGCCAGGCCCAGGCACCGGACGGCGGACACTAAGACCGGTAGTCGCTGAGTCCGATTCCTTCTGCGTGACGCAACGTCGTTCCTGAAGAACTGGATACTGTGGATAATGAGGGCGGCTTGTAGCGTCTCCTGAACCTCATGGGTGAATTCAGGAGCGGACCCGGGTGGCATCAACCTGCCTAAGCTGCGGAAGATATATTCCTCGGCCAGAGTTATGAAACCACGAGCAGCTAGCACATCATCGCTCGGCGGGGACCTAAGAGCCCCAGAAAGTGCGACAGCGAGGAGCAAAAGTTTATGGGTGCGCTCTGTGCCAAACCCTGGTCGGTGAACGATGGGAAAGTCTAGGTGGTTCACACGGAAGTAGGTTGCTGAGAATTTGCAAAGATTTTCCGCCGAGAACACCGAGTTCGTGATGTTCAGGTCAAAGGAGCCATCGTACCAAGGGTCCGTGGCTATCAAGCTATCATGAAGGCCATGCATGTCTGATACTATCTCACCAGCGCGAGACTTCCAAGTCTCGGAATCGAATGGAGAGGCTGTAGCATTGGTTGGTGTGTTTGGCGAAAAGGTTCTCATAGACTGGAAGTCCATCAGCTCGGGGGGGAAACTGGATGCGAAACCGTACGGAAAGAAAGTAAAGTCCTCGTCAGTCAGCATACTCGAGGAATATTGAGGAAAGTCGAAGGGCTTCATGCTTGAGTCTAAGCCGTCGCCCTCAGTCCTGCTGGCTGCCTCATCGGCCAGGAATTCCAGGATATTCTCCGAGTTCGGGTTTGTCAGGCCCAGAAGAAAGGCGACAGTGATCTTGGTGCGGTCAGTGACATTGTTAGGCGTGCCCACTGTTATGGAGGCTGAGGGTGAGGAGGCAGTGGAAGAGGTGTCAGTAGTGGCTAGTGTTGTCCCTTCCAGCCTACGATAGGTACACGTCACTTTACGAGAGACACAGCGCTCGCAAGGATCCGAGGTGTCACACGATTGCTTGCTGTGGAAGCAGGCATCACAAGCGCGAGGCTTCTGGCCGCGTTTCAGATTCGGAAGGGCTTCTTGGTCGTGCTTGTTAGGGCAGTGCAACATGTGTTTCCGGCAGACATCGCTATCCGAAGATGAGCCGCAGTTCTGTCCAAGGAGAGTGTTTGGTAACATTGTGCGTACCGTCTGGCGAATACCTTGTCGCAATAAACGCAGTTGTGGCGAGCTATCTGAATGTCTGTGGCTTATAAGCAGGTGAAGAGAGCAAGGCTCGAGTCATGCCAATTTATAAACAGAAAAGGGACTTCCAATCCAAACAGCCCCCAGGATTACGTCCACATTCTGCGGGATAAAGCTGTATACAAGATATCGAGACGGGACACACAGCAAGGTAGGCAGGGATCGAATAATAGCCGCTGCTTGAAGACGGAAGCCGGGGGAGACAGATAGAAATGTAATAGAGGACTGGGAACTATAGATAGTAAGGAAATCACACATACGAGTTGACTCATGTCGGCGCAAATGAGCGCTCCTCTGATACTGCTTCCCGCAGGTGGCACAGGTGTGACGATCAATGGAAGAAGCCTGCATATCGTTTCCAACAGCGGTGGGGGGGGCTCAATAGCTGCATACGGGGGCATTTCTAGCCCGGTGCTAGCATAGCAGAGGTAGGAACGACCTCAAGCGGTTGATGGCGGGTGGGTTCGGACGATTGGGAGAAGGTAGTTAGTGAGTGTCGTTGGTGGGTTTTGGCCGAGGTTCTCACTCGGGCACGATGCGGACGGCGTAGGGCCCCACTTTCCGCATGATGGCTGGTGGCGTCGGACAAACCTAAGGCCGCGCGGTACGTCACACGCAGGTGGGTTTTCACCTGGGTCCATCCAGCAGAGACGTCCACTGCCCATAGCATTAGCAGATAATACAGTCAGTCTATTGTGTAAGTCCGTGTCAGAATATCAAGGGCCGCTTTACTGCGCCCAATCAACCAAACGACTCCCTGAAGCTGAAAAATTGCGGTGCGGGTGGTCTGTTGTGTAAGATCCTTTTTTTAAAAAAAAAACATTTCGTCGTTTTTTTACTATTATTATCAATCACTCATGGTACTCCGTAGCTGATACATCACGCAACGGTCTGCTGTCAGTTAACTGACACTTCCTTCCGCGCTCTGTTGTTACAGTAACACTCGATAACATCAGACAGCCCTGAGAACTTTTCGACCGGCGCGAATCTCTTGACTACCATTCCATCATCTTCTCAAATGTGTCAACTAGATCCTGCGGCCCGTTATTGTTCAGATCCCCGCGGAGTTATTGGCGACTCCTCCGTCACTTACATTGAAGTTGCAATTGCTCATTGTCTCAAACACGGCTTTGTTATTGTGAAGACCCATGCTGCTGATACGAGGCGTCTTGATACCGAAGGCCACGCATGCCATGAACCGTGCATCTTTCTTGGCCGTACTGTTGGCAAGAGCTTGTTTGGCTTGTGCAGATGCAGTCTTTGCCTTGTCTGACTTTGAATTACAAGCTGTGGCTGCAAGCCTGTCGGCCTTGGCCGCCTCCTTTGCGCACTCTGCTTTGCATACACCCAATACTCTCTTCATGGTATGCTCATCCAGAGTTTGGGGTACAAAATCTGGCAGCTTGACCTGCTTGTGAGTCTCACACCAAGTGCAGTGGCCACACTCAGTCGACAACGCGTGGGTCGTATCGGCGAAGTAGGCTGCCAGGCCGCGTGTCAGGCACGCTGTGCCCGTCAAGAGGTCAACCAGATCCCGCACTCGCCGCAAGTCTTGTTTCTCCTTTTTCGCGATCTCTGTATCGATCTCGTCGATGATGCTATCGATTTCGCTTCTCCTGCTCGGCAAAGGCTTGCTGAGACGGAACACCTTCTGGACACCCTTCTTGTCGAGCTTGATGACGCCATGCTCGGCCCAAGAGTCCAACTTTCTGATTACATCAGCCCGCGTCACGCTGCCACTATTGGCAGGAACATCAACATCGATATGAGTCCACAGCTGGGCTTTTCCAGAATGTCTCTGGATATGCTCAGCCGCCGGCGATGAGTCGGCAGCCACCGCCTTGGGTTGCAGTACTTGATACTTGTATTCGGAATACTGAGGGGTGCTGGCCCGAAGGAGTCCAAACTTCAACTCAAGATAAGCGTAGATGATGGAAAGCTGAGTTTCCTGCTCAGGGTCAGCATTGGTCGATGCATTCGAGGCGCAGACACTCACCCTAATGTCCACGCGTTTTGACTGGGAGGTCATTGCTACGGAGAAAGTATCGCCGGCTCTCATCTGATAGTTTTCGGTGCTGCAAATCTCGTCAAAGAGGGCGCGCAGAGCCTGCCTTGACGGCCGCTCTCCATGTACCATGATATTCCTGAGGAAGAAGTCCTTGTTGGAAAGATATAGCAAACATGCACTTGCCTTACCGTCACGTCCAGCTCGTCCGATTTGTTGACTGTAGGCCTCGATACTGCTGGGGAGATCGAAATGGATGATGGTTCGGACATTTTCCTTGTCGATGCCCATACCAAAAGCAATGGTGCCTACAATCTGTTTGCAGACAACATAATCAGCATACCATTGTGACGAATGGCCAGGATGAAACACACTATCATGTTGTCACTCCGCAGGAATGCATCCTGTAGCTCGGATCGCGTGTCCTTGTTGAGCCCTGCGTGATACGGCCGCGCGTTGAACTTGTTTTTGACCAGATTCCCAGCAAGGGTCTCAGTACCCTGGAGAATATGGCAAGTCAGGAAAAACGATACATCAGCGGCAGAGGATTGTAACATACCGCGTGTGTGGTTACATAAATGATCGCTGGCCCGGGGTTCTTCTTCAAGAAGCGTGAACATAACTCGACTTGATCGTCTTCCGAACTAATTGGCTCGACCATCAGACGTAGGCTGGGGAGTCAGTACTGCACTACAAGGTTGAAAACTTGTACGAGCTCGTCGACGTACTTGGGGCGATACATGCTGGTGACGAAGAGGCCCTTGGGAGGGATGTTGAATGTAGCTCGAATGTCTTCGGCAACAGTCGCAGTGGCGGTCGCTGTGAGACAAACCACTCTCTCAACATTGGCCTCTTTCGCAAATCGGGCAACTGAATTATTGGTGAGATGAAACAGATGACATGGGCACTGATAAACTAACTCTTGAGGTAGTCTGGCCGAAAGGAATGTCCCCACTACGAAGTGTTAATGTTAGCACAGATCGCACAACCGTGCATGAGTGATTACAAGTAGTTTCGCACCTCTGAGATACAGTGAGCCTCGTCAATAGCCAGCAAACGGATGCCGCCTCGGATGGATTGAAGGGAGGCAAGGAATCCCTCGTTGTTCAGCCTCTCGGGTGCGCAGTACAGGAGATCCAGCTTGCCATTTGCCAGCTTGTTGTAAGTCTCGACAAACTCCTCCCGGCTCTGCGTTGAGTCGAGAACAGCAGCAGAAATGCCTCGTCGATGAAGAGCGTCTACTTGGTCCTTCATCAACGCAATGAGAGGGGAGATGACGACCGAAACGCCGCCATCCTCTGGGCTGCGGGAACCAGTCACTCGGTCAAGTTCTTTTATGGCGACCGCGGGGACCTTTCCGCCATCAGCTTTCGAGGTCTCACACAGGCGCATGAATCCGGAACCCGACCTGATAGCACAAGCTCTTGCCCCCGCCCGTGGGGAAAACGACAACGGCACTTTCGCCTTGGAGAAGTCGGTTGATGGCTGCTTTTTGCTCCAAGCGGAAGTCCTTGAGTCCGAAACGTTCCTTGAGCACGCGCTCTGCCAGTTCATAATGATCAGAAGCTTTTTGGCGTTTTGATACAGGCTCTTCCAGGTTGCTTGAGGCATCGTTCGCCCGCTTCAAGGCAGGAACAATTCCATCAACAACTGCGAGCAGGTCGGCCTCGTCGGCTGAATCGAAGCCAAAGTCGTCATCCATCGTCCCTGTCACCCGGGCTTGATCCTCCCTGGTGAATCGTGTGTGGATTGCAAAAGTGCGCTTGGCTGAGGGCGAAAGCGAGGTGGATGATGTCCCAATTGGGAAGTTGCGGTTGTTGGCCAGACAGACGCGCCCTGATGCACCGACGCGTTAAGCGGCCAAAGCCTTACCTAGGTCATGTGATAACTGACTTAAGACCCACTTCGCCCGTGATACCCCCTGTAGGTACCTATAGGGTAGTGACGAGACTGCTGGCATTCCGCTGATAATCCGTTCAAGGGACATTAAAAAAAAAAGAAAGGAAAAAAACAGAAAAAAGGCTTTTTCTCTCTCCCATCAAGACGATTAAAAACCCAATACTTACTGAAAGTGGGATCTTGAAACACAAGGCAAAAATTGAACTAGACCAAAATTGCTGCTATAAAATCGTCTAAGACACTATATTATAAGGCGGTGTGAGAAAGCTCTTGTCGTTTATTATGGTAAGAATGTGGATGCCTGTATGATGTATCCGTCTCGTTCATAGTATTGTCCCGTGATAACCAGCGAGTGTATTGACGTGATACAGCTAGACGCCGCGTTCTTGGACATTGACTACATTAAGTGGTAGCAGCGTGATGCGTCAATTCAACGCCCAGCCGGCCTACGCATAATTGACACAGATAACTACTTCCAAGCTCCGGGCCGTGCCGTTCGCCCCCGGGCTCCACACGGATTCAAAGTTGGGGTTGGATCAGGGATATGACCAACTTGCTTGCTTGTATTAATGGCTTGAGATACAGGTTCGTCGCTCGAGACACGCAGCAATCCCTTTTCTTCAATCTCGGCTTTTTTGATCTCTTGTATAAGCAGTTGAAAGTGTTGCCAATAGCAAAAATGAGGTTGAAACAAGTGCTCGCTGGCACCCGGCTGATCCTTGGCGCACGACAGCGTCGTTCAGGAGCAAACTTGGCCGATTCCAACCCCGCAATCCTACACCCTTTTCCCCTTGAATTCTCACTGAACTTCTGTGTGCTGCCTTGCATGTGGTTCCATTCAGCCACCAAGTCAACCTGCGTCCGGGTCTTTCCGTCCATTGGATGAACAAACGTCTGGATGATAGGTATGCCAGCGCTAGCCGTCACGTATCCTCTTCCCTGTGCTGACGTCGGGTTGCGCGGGTTGCCGTGCATGCATCTAAGGTATAAACATTACCCTGCTTCGGGCACCTGAGTTGGTGTTCAGTGGATAGCGACTATCACCTTGGCGCATCGATCACTTTACATAGCAGATCCTAGTGGTCGCTCTACGAAACCTTAAAATCAGTTTCCGCCTTGCTGCCATGGAAGACTTTTGGTGTATGCACAGTGCTTAGTGTTCTAGCCGTCTCTTGTCTGCCTAAAACCACATTCGTTCGAAGGGATATCATGATGTCATTCAGCGAAGGCACGCAGGCTTGGTCATCATCACAAGTATTTCATTCTGATACATCGCTGCATCTGACGTGTGTCTTGGGCTTTGAAGTCTGGTCGTCCCTAGTGTCAACCATGCTTTCTATTATGAGGAGGTGCTTTCGATTCACTCCATAGTATTGTGTTTCTCTCTAAAAACATCCCATCCTGTTGATTAATAGTAAGCTGTGTTTTCCTACTGTGTTAATATACTGTTGTGTAGGTACATATGCTACCCTATCATGGACCGCCTTGGATACGCAACACGGCGTCTTCTACTCAAAAGGCATGTATTAACCGTTAGTTGTTAGATTGCCATTAATAATACCATGGGCCCCCAATCATAGGTACTACTAAGTGCCCATAGGTTTCAGATCTTGCGGTAGGAATCTTCATTGAAAAAGCGATTGGGTGGTGCTTGAGCTTATTCGACCACGACCGGAGCATTCGCCGGAATTCGACTGCCTTGCTGACGATCGTCAGCAAATGATGAGTCGGTTTGGGTGCATGTCGCAAATGACACAGGCGATGGCACTGTTGCTGCCCTCTTCTGCCCCCCTACATCTGAGAAAGAGATCCTCCAGCTTTGCTTGCTTGTCCAATCAGTCTCGCCCGGGGGAGGCAACCGACGGTTCCAAGACATTGTTGGCACCGCCACACAGAGAAGAGTGGCGTACAAGCCAACCGATTCGTGTGTTTTCGAATGCCTTAGGGCTGACTGGTAAACTGGACATGGGTGAATCGGCGGCTGCACAAGGCGCACGCCTGGCGAAGCACAACGCGAGTCTTTACCCAATTAGGAGAAAACTCTGGCCAAGATCGCCTGCCACGGGTGGCGCCCTATCCCGTCTTGGACATTGAATGGGCAGCAAGGCATTATCCGCGTCAGAGGGAAGGATTTACTTAAGAACCTCAAGCCTGTACGGATCTACCGTAGCCCCAGCCTTTCACAACCGCAACTTGACACTTTTACCCCGTAGACTTCTTATTACTCTATTTGATATCGTTTCTGCTCCACCCACCAATAGAACACGAGATTTTCTGCCACTGATCACATCGGGCGCATCCGCTCGTCCATTTCAAATGTCGTCGACAGCCTTAACCGTAACGGGCTCCGCATTGCACCCTTCTTCGTCACAAGAGGCTCCTGAACGCCGCCGCTGTTGGGAATGCCTTCGACGTCGTCTAGTCTGTGACGCTATCAAACCGGTCTGCAACAAGTGCCGAGTGGCAGGCATTGTTTGCCCTGGCTACGACGACAAGAAGCCACTCACCTGGCTGGCGCCCGGCAAGATTACCTCCCGCACCCGCCGCAAACCGCGTAACACAGAGAAAGAAAGCGAAACCGCGAAGACCGTTAAACCAAAACAGAAGACACTGACGAAGGGAATGGGAAGAGTTCTGAGCGAGGAAGAAAAAGAGAGGCTCAACGGCATCGAATGCCTCTTCCATTCAGATCTAAGGACTGACGTATGTGACGTCTACGATGCCGTTCAGTACTGTGAGTTGAGCTCTCTTGATACACGTTATTTCCCATCAGCCCACTTTTTGCAAGGGCCTGCAGGCGACCCCATGACGTCGAGCAGCCGAGCTGATTCTCTGCTTGCTAGACAATGCTGTTTTCTACCCGTACACTAAAGCTGGGTACGCGGGGGGTGCGAACGTGTACATTGATGAGATACCTTTAAAGGTCGTCAAATATCTGCCGACGGCTATCGCGCATAACTTGGTGTCTATTGTGTATCAACATCGGATGTTTGTGCAGATGGAATGGAAATTCGACTGTCCTTCAGCGAAGCATGCCCAAGCTCGGCTGCATCACCACCGCGGCATTTCTATCCGAGCCCTCAACGAAGACATCGCCAACGAGAAGACACAGAGCAGCGATGCTGTTCTCACGGGTGTCATCCTGCTTCTGGAGTCGGAAGTAAGTGGCACAAAATTATATGCATTTGACGGTGTCTCCTGACTCTTGACAGATTGTATCATGCATATCGCCAAATTGGAAACACCACGCATCTGGCCTTCTCGCCATGCTTGCCTGTCGCGGTGGTGCGACAGGATGGTACAAGTCCTCAAAACATTTGAGTGGAGTTTTGCTGGCATTCTTGGTGTAAGTTGAGGAGATTCGATCGAGAACGGTGGAGAAGCTAACTTGAACTCTTAGATCGATGATGTCTGCAAATACGACGAGCCCATCCTTCGATCAAGTGGTCATCTGTCCACATGACGAGCTTATGGATTTGGTAGAAGAAATGTATCCTCTAGGATTGCACCCCTACGTACCCTTCCCAACGCCTCTCTTTAGAGAAATCATTAGGATCAACCATCTCCGACTACAGACCTCAACTGGGCTGATGAGCAAAGAAACGGCGAGAATCACTGCATACGAGATCATCAACAGAATCGAGCGCTTCGACCCAGAAGCCTGCGATGGTTTCTACGAAAATAAGGAACAAAATGACATGGTTAATCTCATGTTTCAATCCGCAGTCGCAGTCTTCTCTGTCTCCTCCATGCAGAGCCTTGGAATCCTTCCCAGCACACAGCACCTTATAGTAGTAAGAACTGCGCACAGCAACAGACTGTACTCTTTATTGGAGAAGGTGAAAGAACACGAAGTATTGAAGAAGTCTGTTCAGTGGCCATTGATTGTTGCCGGCGTCGAGGCGGGGGTAAGAGTAGACAAACGGAGACTCGTTGGCGACCTGTTTGTGGACCAAGGTAAAGACATGGGCTCACCACTCTCTTTACACGCCAAGAAGATAATGCGCAAATTCTGGGATGGAGACGACACAGATTGGGATGCTTGTTTTGACAAGCCTTACGCGTTGGTATCTTAGGGCACGTTTTATACTGGAAGCTACAGTTGTAGAACACGAACACTACAGTAGGGTTTAAACCCCAGAAGAGCCTTCTTCCCCTCTTTTTCTTTTCGCATTTTGACTGATTCCTAGAAAGCATTCTACAAGAAATAGAGCTGTTTTACGATACCAATACCTTCTTGTTTATCTGAATACTAATATAGTATGGTGTGTATTCGATTGACTATTATCAACAGAACTAATGAATAGAGGCTTGTCATGTAGTCGCTCTAAAAGCCGTAATTGAATATAATAAGAGAATCAAGTAACCTTTTCTAGTCTCTTTTACACACAGTCTAGATAGAGATATGAATATCGGAACACTCAGTGTCCATGGACGTACCTAGGGTGACTATGGCTGCGGTTATGTGATTTGTATCCACACGAACAAAGTCATGAAGACATGGGGAAACAAAACAAGGCGTCGTTTCCCATCGTCCGAAAAAAGCCGTCTTGTAATACCGGCTTCACTTCCATTAACCCAGCCTTTTTGTCTTGGTGCTTCAACCCTTCATTTTCAGGTGTGCTGCAGTGGTTCTTGCAAAAGCTGGTCATGAATGCACCAACAGGAAATAAATGCTAGCCACAATTGCGGATTCTAAATAGCAGGGCGCAAGAGAGTAACGATGGTAGAACGGTCCCAAGATGCGGGTACTAAGACCAATGGTCGTAGCTTGGACTCTTGGACGAGGTTGAGGAATTTCTCATACAAGCTTTCAGCCGTTGCATTTCCCGCAGCTAAATACACGCTTCTCAGGTCTCTTGAGGCACGCGCGAAATATCTCGACAACAAGCTCGTTGGCATCCGCAGATTGTTCAAAGTCACTGCGACACGTTTGTCAGTTGCCAACTTTGAAGCAGGGAGTATGAGGTGAAACACGGCAGCAGGTATGGCCCCAATAATAGTTCCGTATGAAGTGCCCGTGATGTTAGCACAAGGCCTGACATGGACCTTGAATCCAGCATGATCTCAGCAAAATATCTTGGTCAACCGTCTTCCTGTACAGCATCTACTATTCGTATCGTATCTGTGACGGTGTATGATGTACCAATGGGGCTGCCTGCTCTTCTTGACTTGGGGCTCGGGCAGCACGTGTTCACTGAGACTGGTCGAACGGGTTGCTCGATCTTCATGGGCTCAGATTTGTAGAAATACACTATGTTTCCCCATACATATATATGTCTTGGCTTAATGGAACTCCCAGATCACAACAGATGGATTTGGCCTGTTATTAAGCCGTTCAAGCCTTTGATCCTTGTATCAAAGACTGGGAAACTTTGTGAGGGGTATGAATGGCCTTCAAGCCACTCAATTCAACCTTCGCTCTATAACAGGAACCTTTGTTTCCAAATCTTCGAGCTCGACTTTTGTTCGACCACTACGCCATAATTTCTTCACCTAGAGGCTGTGAAGTTTGCCTCCTAGCTGGGACTTTGCAGCTCGTATCTGCATGACCAACTCAGCTGATGACATCGGTGGAGGACACGATTGAGTAACACGTACCACTCCAAGGGTTTCGTTCGACCGAACACATTGAAACATTCTCTACTAAAGCTCTCCGAACAGTGCTTCTGATGACTCTGTCAGTGTATCAACCATGAATGTCAAGGCTTTGAATGACAAACCTTCCTGGCGGTTGCTTTGGCTCTGGGCATCCTTCCACTCCTTCATCCAGGCAGTGACGAATTCAACTTCCTGAGCCTGGACATCCTTAATGGAGGCGGGCGGGAAGTCCGGGGTGACGTCCTCGGGCTTCACGCCGTTCTCGTCCCAGTGGTGGACTCCCAACTCGATGAGGAGAAAGGGTTCGCTGGTCGTTGACTTCCGGTCCAGACCAATCTTGTGGGGTGTGGCGGGTCTCCACGGGTCCGCCTCGCCGTCAACGATGGCGACGCGCGGGTAGCTGAAGTTGAACCCGCCATGTTTGTTGATGGCCTCTACGTTGGGGGGCTTGGTGATGTTGAAAGCCTCCCGGCAGTAGATGGAGCTGTACTCGACGTCGATGACACGGGAAACGAGCGGGAGCTGGTTTTCGGGTACGCCAGAACCAGTCTGGAAGTAGCCCCATCTGCAAGACGCAAGTCAGTCCCTACCATGATAAAGAACCTTGTGATCACAGTTAGCAGACGATTGGAAAAGCTTACTCGGTGCACACTTGATAAAGCCAGCTGCGCTCGTAGCCTTGGTAGAGGCTGGTGTTTTGGTGGCGCTCTCTATTTCTGCTCGAAAAGCACCTTACCAGATCCCCGTCCCTGCAGCCCTTCTTGACGTAGTCTCGGACGTAGCCAGCGTAGTTGAGCAAGCGATTCGTCAGCTTCCCGTCGGCGCCGCTAACGGAAAGCAACTCCTCGACGGCGGGCTTGAGATGGCGAGTGCTGCCAAACAGGATGCTGTCCGAGCTGACGGTGGCGCAGTAGGTTCCGAAGCCAGTTGAGTCCAAGGCGGGGTCCCAGTTCGTTGATTGTAAGCCGGATATGCCATAGGATATGGTGCTAGCGAAATCATCGTCTTGAAGTGGACCAAGCCCAAAGAGCTCCTTCAGTTGGCTCACGTGGCTAGGCTTCACTTGCTTGGACTTGGCAAGGAGAATGTTGTCCACAACCTGGGTAAGCTTTTGAGTTGTCTCGGCACAGTCGCCAGGTGCAAAGAGCCTGGCACCTTCGTAGTACTCCCAGTAGTCGATGATGGCAGCCGTGACGCCGGAGGAAGAGATGCCGCCCCAGAAGACATCGGGGTAAAGCTTCCGCAAGAAAGCGGCAAAGGCACCTGCATAGGAGCCTCCATAGGCGAGGTAAGGGGTTCCCGGAGCGGTCAGATTCAGGTTGTCATGCCCGGGGAAGTTGATGTGCTTCGCGAAATAGGCGGTGTCGGCGAGGGCCTGATCAGTACTCAAGAAGCGGAGGTTCTCGGTGCTGAGGTCGGGGACGGGGAAGCTCTTGCCATAGTAGCGATGTTCGAGAACGACGCCGACGCCACCGGTGGCCTTGGCGAGAATGGAGAGGATGCCATGGTCTAGGAAGGGCAGACGGTCCTTGGCATCCGTCTCGCCAGCAGCCAGGATGATGACGGGGCCTCCTTGGCGGTAATGCTTCGCATCGAACCAGTAACGAAGGTTGAAGTACTCGTCCGAGTGCGGTTCGTAACGAGAATCATTGTGGAAGTGGTCGATGGGCACAGAGAAGTTGTATTCGGGGTACTCCGAGAAGGCTGAAACGGACTCGGGCTGGGGTTGGGAGGTCGAATGAATCGCGTTCCATGCCTCGCGGTTCATGAGGCGATGCTGCGGCCCTAGTCCGGCGGCGGCCTGCGCGGCGGCCAGGAGCGTGCAAGCTCTCAACTTCCAATGCGCCGACATGGTTTCCCTACGTGTGTTGGAGAAACCAATAACCAATGATGACGGTCCTGCAGATAGACGAGGCTGGTTGGTTCCTTGACGTGTGTGTATGTCTTGGAGAAGTGTTGCTGTGACTGGAACGATTAGGTCCTGTTGATTAAGTACCTTGATGCGGGAAATAATGCGCTGAGCACGTACCTACTGTAGGTACCTGCCTGATTGGGGGTAGCGGCACCACGTCCCGCCTGTCATCGGTTATTTCACCCTTTTGCGCATCTCTTATTTCTCCCATCGTTGAGATCAAGTTCTAGTAAAATCCCAAGAAGGAGAAACAGACACTGAGAATTGATTAATAGATATCCAACACACCTTTGAAGAGTGTCTTGTTCTAGGTTCTTCACAGATGCTTCTCCTATTCCCCCTCGCTCTATCCTAGTCTCTTGTTACCGCAGACCAGGTCTACCATGCGATAGGGATTCAATAACACAGAGACTTCTGGATGGGATTCGGGATAGCGGGAATGGGGGTGTTCTCGCTTTCTCGCTCAGGCTATCAGATTTCGCTCCCTCAATGGGATGCGGTCTTTTTATCTGCTCTTCGTGTCGTCTCATGTCAGCTCGTGTTCTTGGAGTCCTGCTTCAGGGAGTTGAAGTACATGAGCACGTTAATTACCCAACATGGAGATGTTGCAGAGAAACTAGCAACTTGAACCCCGGCAACACTGGCTCATCATAAGATGAGGAAAGACCGCAAAGCACCACATGTCAACAATCAATCATTGGATCAATATTACACTAATCAGTCGGCTGTACTTTTGACTAACTTTCCATAACGCCAGCCATCGTTGTCTCTCGGCGGAGAGCTATTTTCTGTAGAGATAAAGAGGCCTCTTCTTTGGGCCAACTGCCTTCAGGCTGCCAAGACATATTATTCGAGCAAGGCCGGCCAAAGACTTTGGCACCGCACCTGAGCTTCCATGACATGTTGTATTCATACTACATTTTGACGCGGAAAAGGTATCGGAGGCGGACCTGAGCAAGGTCGTAGACAATGTACTCGTTGTACTGGAGATATGCGTTGGGGACGTTGGTGTTGCCCGGCTTCACGCTCACGTCGGGCTATTCGAACATGATTAGTGGTAGTTCTTGCACCAAGACTCACGTCGGGCATTCTCACCATTTTGACACCCTTGAGCGATGGGTTCACGCAGCCAGCATCCTTCCATTGACTCGGACCATTCATGCCCTGGCCCCAGGTCGACCACATGCCGTTCGCACGAGCGGTCTCGCCTGCGTGGTAACTCGAGTTGGTGAGTTTTTGCATTGGGTCGCCAAGCTCGGCCTCGCAGAGCAGCAGCAAAGCCTGACCACCAGAGCTACCGGAGACGCAGTAGTTGGCCGACTTGGTGGACATGTCTGCGAGATAGATACCCTTGCCGAACATGTATCCAGAAACCGGGGCCTCAGGAGGCGCGATTCGCAGGCCCTGGCTGAGGATACCACCGTAGTTCGTTACACGAGAGCCGTGCCACAGCAAGCGTCGGTCGGACTTGATAGATGAGAATTCGCTCTTTTCAAAACGCTCTAGCTCGCCCTTTCGTTCGATGCGGAAAATATCCTCAACCTTGTAGTTGACATGGTGGGTTGCGCCTTTGGAACCCTGGAGATATTCGGACAGGAGGGCAAACTCTGAACTCTTGGGATCAACAGGAGACATCTCTTTCATTCCAAGACCCAGGTATTGTCTGTCGGCAGGGTGAACGTCTTGAGCCTTGCGTTCGACCTTCATAAGGTCGGACGCAATCTTCATGTCTGAAAGACTATCGAGCAGGTCTACCTCCTTCTTCAGCATCGCACCTTGCTGGATAACGGGAGGGCGATTGCGACCGAACGCATGAGGGATCAGGGAGTAGTACAGATTCGACAGATGCTCAGTTGCTTGCGGCATGTTCATGCTGTACTTGGAATCGGCAAGTGTGGGGTCGTTGAAGAGCGCACCCAGGTCCTTGAGTGCCTGGAACCCGCGAAGAATGGTGGCCTTGCTGAGCTTGCCGAGGGGCAGCTTGTTGGCATCATAGTTCATGGACGACATGGCGTCGCGGAAGTATTTCTGGTTGAAAATCAGACTCATCAACTCCTCCACAGGCTTCGCCAACGTGCACTGAACGGGCTCGGGCTCGTCGTCGGACTCCTCGTCCTTGACTTTGTCGGCATGTCCGGCATCATTGTCGTCAGCGTCGCCGTCGTCATCCGAGTCCGGCTCGTAGCTACGCTCAATGAAGGCGTACTTTTTGGGCTTGGGGTCGTCTCCACGGTTAGCCCAGGCCAGACCGCTCTTGTCCTTGAACTTCTTCTCGAAGTTGCTCAGAGCGTCGTTGAGGGAACCGTCGCCAAGGACTGCGCACTGGCCCCATTCGCCGACTCTGCCCCAACGAGTCCACGTTTGGTACGTCGTACCATTTTGAACGAGCTGGAAGGCGTCAGAACCGAAGGCGAATACGAACGGGCGCTGTCCGGGGTACACATACCTGAATGCGGTAGAACTTGTTATTATTGTTGCTGGTACTGGTTTGGTTGAGCGACGCGTCGTAAATGACACCGTCAGGGGCAATATAGACAGTACCCTGGACCCTGCATCCCTCATCGAGGGGAATGTTGAGTGCCTTGGCGTCCGGTGCATCAGTGGCTTGCTTCTTCACGTCTGTCTTATCGTCAGCGTCGTCGGTGCTCTTCTTCTTGCCCTTGGAGCCCGCGGTGGCCTTTTGCTTCTTGACGTCAGGCTTGGCATCGCTCTCAGTGTCGGAGTCGGCTTGGGCCTTGGTGCGCTTCTTGCTCGCGCCATTGGCTTTGGGTGCTGTTGCAGTGGCCTGTGATGAGGCTCCGTTCTTCTGGGTCTTGTTGGACCCATTGGTGGCTGGAGCAGCAGGGGTTGCCTGGCTGGCCGCTTGCTGGCCAAAGTCATAGCCAGTCTGGGGTAGGAGAGACCCCTGAGACTCGCAATCCTCGGCCCACTGCAGACTGACGATGGGGATGCCGTTCTTCTGGGCAGAAATGATTTTTGAACTGTGTGCGTTGAAATCCTCGGGGGTGGTAATGAGATGGGTCGTCTTCTTCGTGATGGACTTTGCGATAGCGGCGCCGAGGGAGGAGAGCCAGGACTCGAGCTCGGTGCGCTTCTTGTCGAAGGTGCCGCTGATGGCGATGACGGCGCCATCCAAGGGCTGAGCAGCTGGAGCGGGAGCAGCCGCCGCACTGGCGCTGGCAGCTGCCCGGCCCGATCTTCTTGGTGGCATTATGGGTGTGATGGGTGGGTAGGAGGACTCTGGGATCTTAGCAGGGAGCCGGGGGGGAGGAATTGGATCTCAATTGAGGGTGGCGGTAGGGAAGAGCGCAAGGGATTCGGAGAGGGCCAGAAACGAGTTGAATATCGAAGCTTTTGAGAAAGAAGGAGACGGACGAACCGAGATGGTTTTATTGTTTTCCTTTTGCGCTCGGCGAGGGACCATGGATGGCAGCGTGCTGGCTGGTCCTGCCTTTGGAAGGCACCGGCCGAGGAAGGCAAGGTGCGACACGCTTTCAGCTCTTTCGTCAGAAGCGACAGGGAGTTGCAGGCACCGACCCCGCTGGTGCCTAGCGCACGAGCCACTGCATCGCTTAGGGTCCGTCGCGTGTTCACGTGCACCTCAAGGTTCCTACCTACCACCTTACCTACCTAATTACTAAGGGAGTAAGTACATTGCGTGTTTTTCGAGAACCTCCTGGTTCTTGGGAAGTTGGGAATAATAA
This sequence comes from Colletotrichum eleusines, assembly GCA_016807845.1. Classification (NCBI taxonomy): domain Eukaryota; kingdom Fungi; phylum Ascomycota; class Sordariomycetes; order Glomerellales; family Glomerellaceae; genus Colletotrichum; species Colletotrichum eleusines. The sequence goes on along the minus strand of JADEZO010000001.1, from coordinate 6,265,613 downwards.
AGTGCTCCTGCCTGCTGCGGAGTCGGTCTGGGCTCCAGTTCGCAGACTATGTCGTCCAATGAGCCGACGACTCGAGCATTGGGGATCGCTTCATCGTCCCTCGGACCATTTGTTCTCATACCCGCCTGTCATTGGCATTTACCTACATAGTAGGTAGTTAATTTAGTGGCCCCAGCTGCCTGGATTGTGGAGCCTGCAATCCGTCCCAACGAACCCCTGGGAACATCATCGAGGGTCATCGTTTGGGTACACGGCTCCTTGTGGCATCTCAACCCTTCTTCATTTCTGTCTGTCTTGTTCGGATATCAAAACACCTGGCCACCTTGTAAATTCGCATTGGTAGGTAAGGAGGCTTGTCTGTCAACTCCATATCTGAGCACCCAATCGCCCAGTCGTAAAACCAAAGACCATTTTCGGACCTCTGTGTCCCGCCAGTCTGCCTCTGTCTCTAAAACAAACGTCTAGGAAAACATGAGCGGGTGAAAACCCGATTCGTGCATCACCATGTCCTCCCACATCTCCAGCGCTCCTTGCATGTCGTCTGGGTAGTAGGCTATTTCGTCATAGTATACGTTCATCAAGTCGTCTGAATTAGGTAGTATGTAGTTGTTAGCCATGGTGCACCCTCACTCCTCGCCGTCTACATCTTCATCATCTTGCTCATCTTCTGGCCCGGGCGACGTTAGAACGCGAAAGGACAAAGGGGGGGTGCTGTGCAAAGCCAAACGCCTGTCGAGGCCTCACTCACCTTCCATGTCCTCGTCCAGTTCCGAATCCGTCCCCTCATATTCGTCAAAGTCGTCGTCCGCCTCCACCGGGAGCTCCGCCTTGACTTGTCCGGCCAGCTCTTCGGCAAAGTGTTTCCAGTCGATGCCCGTGTACTCCTTCTTGTCCACCTTGTCACCGGGGGAGCCGTCCTTGTTGTGGAACCAAACCTTGGTGGTCATGAAGGTACGTTGAGCAGGGCTGCCAATCTTTATATGGCCTAGGTTCAGGTTGGGTATGTCGCACAGCGCTTTCAACGTCTTGGCCCACAGGTTGACCTTGTAGTGGTCGCGTCGCTCGTCGGGGTCTCGGGCCTCGGCAGCTTTGTTCCACAACGTAAGCTTCCAGAGCACCAGTCTCTTGAGGGTCGGCGAGAGCTTCCGGACAAGCTGGACCAGCCGCCTTGGCTCGACATCCACAAGGCCCAGGTTGAGTTCCTCGAGGTGTGGGAATACCACGGGGGGAGGAGGCGGCGGAAGCTGGCTATCGGAAGGAGCTGGAGGAGGCGTCGGCGGACTTTTCGTTTTGGGAAGCGGGGTGCCGAGCCAGTTGATGAAGTGGTCGACGGCGTCCGAATTGTTGCCGGGGTGACTGAAGTTCAGTCTCAGATGCTTCAGGTTGGGCATGTGCCCGAGGAAGAGGCGCAGGAGATAGTCGTGCCGACGCCGGCTGAAGGCCGTGTCGTCGTCAGCACCGGGCACGGGCGCCGTGGTGCGGAACGGGCCGCTTGCCACATTCACGACGCACATGAAGGTCTCCAGGCCTTGGAGAACAGGGGCGACCTTTGGCTTGAGGTAGTTGGTGAAGAGGTTGAAAGCGTCGTCTGAAGGGACGCCCTGGCCTTTTCGAAGCAGTTCAAAGGCCTTGGGGCGTGCGCCGGCATTGCCGAGTGCTGTGAAGAGGGAAATGAAGACCTTGTTCGTATAGGCCTGGATCTCGTCTATGGGGACGCGGAAGAGGTTGACTTCCGTCTCCTTCCCGAGAGTGGTGGCGCCGTAGCTTGCCCATGTGGCAGTAAAGCCATCGCGAAGACGACGTGCGTCGGAGTTGTAGTCGCGGATGCCAACGGTCTTGAGGTTCTTGAGATTCCGGAAAGCCTCGGTGAGCATAACAACATGGTGGCCGCTGTTGACCAAGGCAAAGTGATCGGCCTGGGCCGCGCGATAGCGAGTTTCGGCAGCTTCCTTGCCCGGGTGAAAGTAATGGCGTGTGAAGCAGTTGAGACCGATGATGACATGGTCGAGGCAGTCGGACAAGCGCGAGTTGCTGATATCGACAAGGGCCTGCAGGCTGAACTCGGTGAGCATGAACTGGCGCTTGGTGAAGTACTCCTTCATGAAGGTGTTGAACAGGGACTGCTCGATGGATCTGCAGGTGAGGCGCAGGGCGCCCAATTCCGAGGTATTGAGAAGGGCGGAGATGCGGAGAAGAACCTCGAGAGGGACCTTGTTGAAGGGCGAGGTGGACTGTGGATTGGCGAGCGCAACCACAATGGGTGCTGACGACTCGGAAGTCGACAGCGGCGTGGGTTGTGACATGGCTCCGAAGTTGTGTGTTATGTGTTGAGGACTGCGACTAATTACCTCCCTACCACTAGGCGGCGGTTTCTGCAGGTCGGTCGGGTAGTCGGTCGGACACGCGGCTGCGCGTCTCGGTATGGGCGTCCTTTTTTTTTTTTTTTTCAGCTGTTTTCTTTTTTGCAGGAATTGGCAGTTCTCAAAGCGTGGCCAAATTGTGACGGAGGTGGTGCAGCCAGTGCTAGTTGAAGGGGTATAAAAGCCTGATGGACATTTAAAGGATGTTACTTTTCAGTGGTGGCTCGTGCTTAAGCTCCAGGCAGAAGCGGGGAAAGGAAGGCGATGTAGTCAGTCAGTGCTGGGTTGGTTGGTGATGTTGGTGATGGAGAGGTTGAATATAAAAATGCACCTCCTCCCGCGCCAGGCCAGGCAAGCGTCACGTCCTCTGAGGGCGGCTGTAAAGACAGAAAGTGACCAGAAATCAGCGTTGCAACCAACTGTGCCGTCTCAGCCCCAGCCTCGCCACGTCCAATCGTCGGTCGTGGTGGCGTGTTCGCGTCTCACACCTGTGGCCGATTCCCTCTCGTCTGAGCAGAATCCAAAATGGTGGGGAATGGACCGAGAAGGGTACTACCGGTACCTATGTACCTAGGCAGGTAGGTATGATATGATATCTCGACAGGGACTGTGTGTGCTGATTAGCTCGTAATCGCTCTCTCTCTCCCTCTCTCTTGGCTTGTGCTCTTTGTCAGGAACCAAGCAGCGTACGTCGGGAATTGCCTGTCGTCAGTCAGTTAGTCAGTCAGACAGTGTCTCTGTCCGTCTGTACTGGAAATGGTTTTGCATGCAACATGGACCGTGAAGCAACCAACACACTTCGGTTGACATCTGACGGATGGCAAAGGAGCTCGGGCCATGGGAAAATGACGTGACCTGCCTGTCTGTACGAGTTCAAAGTACAGGTACATCGTACATACATGCAGTGTACATAGGTACGTAGTACCATAGCACAGAACTGTCCGTGGTCAGTGCTCCTGCCGTCCGTGGTCTATCTGCCTGCCTGGCCCGTCTCCTTCCAACTGAATCAAACGATTGGATGTACCGACTGGCTATTTTGCATCATAATATCGCCAACCTTCCACGGTAGGTACTTGTCAAAGTTTCAAGTCAACGTCTGTAAACCATTTGTCGCGGTTCCAGAATCAGAGTGGCAGTCAGCCAGACCAAAGGACAAAACTCAAAGGTCCAACGAATATTGCATGTTGTATAGTATTAGCCATCCACCGTAGCAACGAAGTCAAGCAACGGCATTGCTCAAATTCCGGGGCTGCAACAAGAATCGCCCATCCATTCTACAGTCAAGGAGCGCAGCTACAATTGCACGGCAGTCATTACAGCCTGGACAGGAGGGTACGTCTGGGCGGTTTGAGGAGTTCTCGTGGCATTGGATGCATTGACGACGGATTATATTCTGTCCGATACATATTATACGATACCATTTACGTACCAAAGCTCATGAGATGCCCAGTTTCGAGATTGTTACCGCTTACACGGCGAGCTGCCAACACGAGGATAACAGAGATAGGGATTGGGAGAAGAAAGGATGAAGGCAAGAAGGGTGCAAGCGGTCAGAGATATCCATCTGGTATGGTACGGACCACCATAAGACCCTCGTGTGTATTTTCACCACCAGCTTGCTTACTTGTGAGCCGCCCTGCCACGCCCCCTTTTACTTCTCACCTCCAGATATACGTGTATGCCAATGGGGTTTGAGGGATTAATTAAGACAGGGAGGGGTATCTGTCATGGAGCGGCTCGTCTACAAGGGTGCTGCCATGATTACCATCCGGGTCCAATCTTATCTTCACTTGCTAAAGTAGTGAGATGATATCGTGATCAACAAGTCGGCGCAGCCAACCTGGTCGAGCCCACATACCGCCGTGGCAGTAGAGGTGCCACCCTCAGTTTCAGTTGAGCACATTGATTTATACCCGGGGTGCTTGTATTTGCCAGTCGTGTTTTGATCATTGGCTGCGGCTCCAATAGTATAGACATGAGGAACCTTTGTTTGTTTGGCACAAACATCGCGTTGTAGGGGGGGGGGGGAGCATCCTGGTCGGGGTACCCGGATCGCATGTTTTCCTGCTTTCTCGGAATCAACCGGCCAAAGTCGCATTCGGCAATGCTTTTGCTATCAAGTTAGGGGGGGGTCTTTGGTCTTCGCCGTTCGTTCGAGTGTTCTTTCGTTTGCTCGGAATCGTCTCAAGTTAATAGTTCCCGCCGTTGTCCGGAGTAGGGTTACTCTAACGGTTTATTAATCTATAAGTCTTGGCGTCACGACTAATTAGAGAAAGCAACCTGCACTAGTGTCGACAGCACCGCCAGCTGCTGCTGCATCACGTTAATAATCGCCACACTCAGCATTGCAGACGTGGGAAAGATTATCGCACCTATAGTCCTGTCAAGGGACCACGCCAATCTTTGTCAATCATTAGGGGGTTGGAGCGGTTGAGACCCCCAGTCTCTTCCAGGATGTATGCGTCGCATTAGGGCGACGGTCGAAGGAGGTCGAGACCAACAACTGTCCTTTTTACCTACATCAATTTACCCGGCTCGACATTCCTCTATGTTTCGTCGATCGCTAATCTATGGAGTTTATCAGTAAAGTGGTCCGTTGGAACATGCAAGAGGCTCCCAACCCAACACAACAGGCTGCAGACCACAAGGACAAGGTCACACCCAGCATGGGCCCGTCCGCGGCCGACGGGGCGTGACTGTCCTTCATCTTCACTGGATACGCCAAGACTTGGAAGCGGGGAGCTTCACTTCGCTGTCGCCAACGACTGGATCCGGACCTTATTTTTCCGACATGGTCGGAAATGAGACGAGCAATCGAAGCCTAGGGGTGTCGAGCTAGTCATGCCCAATGTACTTGGCTTGTAAACAAGCTCCCACTAATTCGACATTGCAGTCTGATAGCCGCTCCGTAGCCACACCCTTGCATTCTCGCAGGCACTGCTACGAGGGATGCGGATATGGAGGACAATCTCGAATCAAGACTCGAATGGAGACTCGAGTTTCCGAGCTCGCACGAAAAAAGAGAAAGAGAGAGAGAGACTGATGATTTCAATGGGCGATCAATAAGCGCAGCGGCCCCACACCGCCCGCCGTTCTTACGAGATGATCTTATCACCCGAATCGTCCAAAGCAATATCAGATCCCCGTCAGTGGATCCCCCACTGGCGCAGGAAAATTCCACACTTTGCTCGAGATGATGGGAGCCGAACCGGCCTGGCTCCCATCTCGGATGCCAATAAAAACATCTCTTATCCCAAGGCCTTGGCCGGCCTCGGGAAGCGTGGCGACTCACGTCCGGTCTCACGCTTGCTTGCCTCTCTTTCATCACAGCAAGCCGTCAATCTCCCAGCCTTTCTCCTGGGTCCCGGCGCAGCCATTCGTTTGCCCCTGACCGCCAAGACAAGAAAAAAAAAAAAAACAGCCATGAAGTCCGTTCTCTTCTTCGCGACTGCCGCCGCGGCCGCCGGCCCGTACCTGGCCTGGACCGCCGATTCCTTCACCAAGCACGAGATCGACAACAAGAAGCCCTTCCACTACACCAAGGCCGTCCTCTACGACGGCTTCGAGGCCGCCATCAAGCTCACCAAGGACGAGGCCCTCGTCGACTGGTACCGCGGCCGCATCGACGGGCTCGTCGTCCTCCCCGACGGCAGCATCCCCAAATGGTCGCCCACCAAGCACTCCCTGGATGAGTACCGCATCGGCAACAACATCCTCTGGTGGTACGAGCGCACCGGCGAGCAGAAGTACAAGACGGCCGCCAAGACCATCCGCGACATGCTCGACACCCATCCCCGCACATCCGAAGGCGGCTTCTTCCACCGTAGCCCCGACTACGACAACCAGATGTGGCTCGACGGCATCTTCATGGCCGACACCTTCTACGCCAAGTGGACTTCTCTCTTCGACGCCGATAATACCGCCGCCTGGGACGACATCGTCAACCAGTTCGACGTCATCGACGCACACACCCGTAACCACACCACCAAACTGCTCTACCACGGATTCGACGAGTCCAAGGAGGCCGTCTGGGCCAACCCAGTGACCGGCGCCTCCCCCCTCACCTGGTCCCGCGCCGTCGGCTGGTACTCCGTCGCCCTCCTCGAGGTCATCCAGCTGCTGCCCCGCGGCCACCCCGGCGTCGCCAGGCTGTCCAAGTACTTCACCACCCTCGCCAAGGGCCTCAAGAACGCCCAGGACAAGTCCGGCGGCTGGTGGCTCGTCATGGACTCCCCCTACGTCGGCCGCCCCGGCAACTATATCGAGTCCTCCGCCTCCGCCCTCTTCGTCTTCTCCTGGCTCAAGGGCATCAAGCTCGGCCTGCTGCCCGCGCGCAAGTACTTTCCTGCCGCCGCCAAGGGCTACAAGGAGTTGACCACGTTTGTCATCGAGAACGCCAACGGCACCGTCAACTGGGACGGCACCGTTGAGGTCGGCTCGCTCAACAGCAACGCCAGCTTCGAATACTACACCTCCATCCCCATCGCCATGAACGACCTCAAGGGCGTCGGCCCCTGGATGTTCGCCTCGTACGAGTGGGAGACCTTCAACCAAACCATGCTTGCCGGCCGCCCCCGTGCCCCCCATAGACCGCGTAAGCACCGCAGCTACAACCGCCGCCTCCAGTTGTAGGTTGGCGAGCCGGAAGAATGGCGTGACGGAGAAGAAAGAAACATGGCAAACGCGACAAAAAGGCATGACCCCATGCATGTACATGACATATATTTAATTTCGTAATCCCTAGCGAGGAGGCGTTGTACATATGCGCTCATTCAACCTGAACATAGATTCCTTTTTCTCTTACCGCCATCCTTGCATCCAATGTGATGAAAATGTGTCCTCCATGAGAAGGAGGGAGGGAGAGATGCTGCGTCGAACGAGACAAACTCGCCAGCGCAGCACCGTTTCTGTATCTTTTTGAGCTCGAGAATTCGTCGTCAGTGCTCTTCACAAGGATGCAGAAACACGCTCTCGTCAAGTATTCTTTCGGCCTGCGCAAACACACCTTCCACCTCAGACCCATACCCCTCCGGAGGCGGCAGTCACAAGTCTGTTCGCCGCAGAGATCCCACCGTTGGACTACGGAACGAAACCATCGTGCCACGTCCTGTCCTCTCGAGCATGGGGATCGTGATCGCGACAGACGGCCCCCGCGGGGCTGTGTAACCGCATAACACTCGAGAACGCCTCGTGAAGCACCGGTTCCGCGAGACCAGGGCGCTCAGGCGCATCCCCAGGGGGGGGGGCAAAGTCCTTGGCCAGACCGTACTTGGTTTGCACTAGGTCCGGGTCAATGGACAGCACGAACATGAAGGCCGGCGATGACCCCGATGACGGCATGACGGACGGCCCGTGGATGTCGTCGCTGATCAGGTGAATCCTGTGAGCGAAGCGCCCAAGGCCGGCGGAGGGCCGAGGCCGTCCTCGCGCCGCTCGGGGATATCATGCAGGTCATTGAGGTGAAGGGGCGGTGTCCATCTCGACTTGCGACAGGTTATGCGACGGGTTGTTTCGTGAAATATTATGAAAACCCGGTCGTGGTGTTATTGTACACGGGAGGGAGTGGCCGGCATCTTTGCCGATCGGCGTCCCTCCGCGCGGGCGAGGGTGGGAGTACCTTTTACGGCCGGCCGCCTTCGGCCGAAAATCCCCTTGAAGAAGCGGATGAGTCAAACTTGCGCATGATCCGCTCATAGCGCCCACTGTTCAGCTCGATATGGCCGGGTAGTTAATCAATTACATGAAGGTCAGTGAGGGATTGAGTCATTGGTCTGGAATCTAAGGGAAACTCAATCTTGGTTTCGGCGGCTAATAAACTACTGCCGACAATGGCGCCGGCGCCGGCGCCAGGCCGTTGAGCTCCTCCATTCGGGCCGGTGCCTGAAATGGGTCTAGTTACTCGTCAACGGCACTGTCGGGATGGAGCCGAAACCCAGGTTGGAGGGTACTGGTCTTGCATGACATCTCTTCGATTTGGCCGATAGTTAATCGGCATTGTTACATGCGAGCCAGAATAGACTATGAGGCTTCCATTTTGCAAATATACCATGGCGAGTGCCATTACCGTTATTCCAATCTTACGAAAGTCAGTTGTCAGGCTTGGGTGACGCATCTTGGCGAGCCATCTGCGGAGAAACCTTGATTAGAATAGAATGTCTTGTGGCGCGAAAGAAACCTAAGGCTCTCTCATCGTGTTCAACTGCCGCGGGCTATTTGATCAGGCGAAACCCCAATAGAGACGTGCTATGCTCTACACGTATAGAGAACCGCATCAATTAGTCTGGCCAATTCGAAAGAGCTCGGCTATCCTGTTCCAAGCCGTAGCTTACTTCGAGCTGGCTTGCATATATCGAAAGGGCTCTGAGACATCTTATAGCCCGAATGCCCTCCATCTTATTATATTCACATATGAGTTTGAATACAGCATCGTGAAGCATGATAACATGCGCTACCTTCGACTTGTACACAGTGAGGCGCTTATATGCAGACACGATATATGGCCGTCTTGTTCCCTGACACTGAATTTCGAAGCCATGCTACTCACATTTGCATTTGAAACCGCAACTCAGATTTGACGAGGGTCCCGGGTTTCAATGTAAGCGTTTTGTCACTTGATTCTCTGTGCCTTGTATTTGTAACGGCGAGTACGTTCAAAGGCTGCATCGCCACCGGCCTCTGATTATCATCCGTGTGACTTAAACCAACATCATAAGGATACTCGTCATACTCGGAAAACCCCAAACCGGGCTGTAAGGTCTAGCCAGCGCACAAAGCTAGTCCGGACACACACGCGATCTGGCGCAGCCTGATTCTGCTTACCAGCGGCCTCCTCGTGACGTTCCAACAACGAGAGGCAAAAGAAGGTCCAGGGAATAGACCATCGACGGATCAGGGATCACTGGCAGGTGTCTTGCCACCTTTAAGGTTGGCGGTCCACTGACCTTTTAACACATTGCATGAGTGGAACTGGGGTTTCTCGCCAGAATATGACTTTTTATATTATTTTAAGAAAACACTATCTTTGACAGGCTGACGTGAGCTTTTCTGGAATGAAATGGTCCAGCCAAAACCCCATGTTGTTTAGACTGTGCTAGAAGCGTGGCGCAAGTGGTCACATAGTGGCCTCATCATAGGGAACAACAAATAGTCACACAACATGCTGACGATGGGGATCAGCAACCAGGCTTATGCCTGCGGACTAGCGTCGGGAGCGCGGGTTAGACCACGATGGCATATGCAGCCCTAATCCTGATGGCCCATTAGAAGACTGTGTTAATGGGAATCCGGCACGACTGCGTCAGAAGGGGCCAGCGTTGGCTAATGGATCCAATGCGTTTGTTTGCTGTCGTTGGAGCGGCACTTGTATGGTTCAAGGGTCAGCACTCTCCACATGCGAGCAAAAGTTGCTCGACTCTTGGAGTATGCTTGTGCCAAGAGAGGGGTTGTTGTCACGCAGGTCTCGTATCCAAGTCGTATCCGTATTCAACCATCGCCCTTGGTTGCTGAGAATCCGCAGCCAATAGCGACATCCTTGTGGCTTCGCGAGGCATTATAATCATGACCTCACCAGGCCGTCTGGAGAGATGCAAGACAAGCTGAGTGAGCTACAAGAGTGCAACACATGAGTCGCAGGCAGCGCGGCGGCTGGGGGCTCAATTGGCGAGCGAGAAACGAAAGTGGATGCACGATGGGCAAGGGGCGGCAGAGCGAATGTGGGTTTGAGCCTAGGACGAACAAAGATGATTGATTGGCAAGTTTGACGTGCAAAAGGCGACGCGATCTGTTGGCGGCCATAAGTGGAATGCCCACCTAGAGGGGATGTCTTAGTACAATCGTTGGCATCGTCAGGGGGGCGGGTGAGCGGCTGTGGCACGGGATCGATGTTTACCGCTCTGGCGGCGTGGAGTGGCTGGATCTACACCACCCAGCTGGGTGGTAGAGGCCATTTTAGAGGCCCGAGAGTCATGGTTGAAGGTCGGGGATGGGATTACAAGGGGCCAAGGGGGAGACCGAGCAAATACTGCTTGGTTCCTTTGCCATGGGCGCCTCTGTGCAAAGAGGAATGCAAGTTGCCGCATATCTATCGCTGAGGCGGGACCTCTTGAGCCCTACGCTGGAGGTTTGGAAGCCTTCTTAAGCGTAGTTCATCATGTGCCGACGATTGCGAGATGACGGAACAACTGGTTATGCAGACGCAAACCTCCAAAGTTGCGGATGGACGGTCATGCGGTGGCGATGAGAGCGGCGGCTTTTCTGGGGCGGCGGACGAGTACGAGATCCTCAAGGTCCTTGTACGGCGCCAAGCGGGTGCGATGAAAGAGTGCACGATGCTGTGAGTGGTTATCAGAATACCTACACGGCAAAGGCTCGCACCAGAGGCATGAGTACCTGAGCAGACACGCTGAGAGTTGTGTATTGTGGGAGTCGGTCCGGCGTCCATATCCGTGAACATGACCAGTGGCTACGGAGTAGTGAGGTGTAAAGGCTGCTGCTGCATGGAGGGGGGCCGGAGAAGAGAAGAGAGGAGAGGGAGCGGCTCGGTAGTCGACGATTGGCTCCAGGGGCGGGAAATGGTGGTGAGGGAGTTGAAGGAGGTGGTCGCGGGGATGATTAAGGCGGGGAGCAGACGGATGGGTTGATGGTGGTTGGGCAGCCGGGGGGTGTTGTTTGGGGCCCTGTGATGTGTTGGCATGGCGTGCCAGCTCTCGTGGACGACGCAGATTGGATAGTGGGCGACCAGGATGGCTGTCCACTATGTCGGTGTCCTGCCGCAGCTGCGGAGCGGCCGTGAGGGTGGTTCAAGCAACGTACCGTACGTAGGTAGGTATCCGTCCCCATCCAATGTTCTTCAGGTCTTTGGGTCTTCAGGTCTCGACGATGGGTGCGCATTGGGTGATGGAGCCTGTAAGATGAGAGACAGGGGGAGAGAAGCCCCAGAAGGCCATGCATGCCAACTCATCAAGGCGGCCAGAAGCAGAAACATCAAATCTCTCTTCCTACGCAGTAATCCCGCCTCCTATCCTCCCCGTCTGGATGGATGGATGCGATGCCCCGGAGGGTTGCCTTGCTGATATCTGCGGCGTTGCTTGCATTTATTGGACCGTCGGTGAGCATTGATTTGTTCGACTTTGTTGGGGCAGTACCCGAGATGCTGATGAGGTGGACAAGACAGCATGGCATAGCGGATTTGCTTGCATCTAAACTCGATGTTGCAGACCGCTTCTCCGATGCCCAAAGAAACTCGACAGGTCGGTTACTGCAGCGGGGCCGTACTCGTATAGACCGTGGACCATGGGACAAAGGACAATCGTACTCGGGACCCAGGCGGCGGCGGCGGTGTTTCCTCTGCAGGGCAAATAGGCTGGCTGATTGATACCCTCACTACATGCTCGGTACCGCGGGCGAATAAATGCGAAGTACATATCCTTCAAGTGACAGCTGTGTCCAACGGGGTGAGGTAGAACGACGACGATGCTTCTGTGTGTCTGTGCCTGATAGTGTGGTCTGCGGTTTGCAGGAGATAAACGACGCAGAAGACTACACTGCGTACGTAGGTGTTGCGTGAATGTTGGCTTGCAGCTAGAGCAGAGACAGGGGCAGCCGAGGCAGGGGGAGATGACGATGCCAAAGTCAATTAGAGAAAATGTCATGCATTTGTCGTGGCCAGCCCTGGCTCGGATCTGGTAGGCGAGGAACAAGTTGGGAGACAGAGAGAGAAATTGGAGTTGATGACTTGGTGGCCTCCGTAGCAGCACTAGGTAGCTGTGGCTATGGCGAGGTTATTCGCTGTTTGTTGCTCGTTGCTTGACCGGGTTGGTTGCTGTCCTTGTCGGTCTTGTTGACTGTTTTGTTCGCGTAGCAATCGGGGAAAAAAAAAAGGTGGTCGCATCGTGTGCCACCCTGAATTAGACTAGGTAGAACGGCATCGGTGCGTTGAACGCCAGGATCGGGATTCGACGACGTTGAATGAATGAATGGAAATTCGAGCGTTGGCTGGTGAATTGTCCCCCCCCCTCCTTAGTGCGGGCATGTATGCGTTGGCGGGCAACGCCTCTTTCCCCCCTTTTCTTTTTGCCTCTCGCTCAATGTTTCTGTTCCTGTTTGACTCTACGCATATTTCAGTCTCAGACCCCAGCTCCGCCCCTTCCACTCCGTTGCTTCCATCTGTTGTGCCTTCTTTCCTATTGCATTGCATTGTCTTGTCTTGTGAGGTGGCAGGTAGGTCAGGAAGGCTCGCCCCATCTATACCTTCTAGCTCCTTTCGGTCTAGGTCCGTTCTTCCCCTCTAGGCGTTTACCCCACGCTACCCGCCCCGTCGTTAGGAAGGAGAGGCAGGCCGGTACTTGGGAGAAAGGCCATGCCAATGTACTAGAGTCATGTATCTTTCAATCATTTACAGATGTCCTTTTTTCGTTGCATTCCCTTGGAATATCAAGTAATACATGTCTCTTTGGTGCTATGCGTGTCCGGATCGCCTCTCTGTTGTGTTTGCTTTCTTCGAGATTGGAGATATATTGTAGGTAGGTAGATAGTAGGTACATAGACAAGTGCCTAGGTAGGTAAGGACCTGTAGGTACGTACCTGTACGTACACAGGTATCCTCGCATAACACGGTCGCTGGCGGTTCGCAGCAATACCCAGGTGCTAGGTACCTAGGTAGGTGGTAGGTAGGAAAACGGCTTGCCCTGCCCTGCCCTGCCGCACCTCTCTGCCACGCATTCACCCTGTGGCTGGTAGCCCAGTCTTTTTTCTTCTTTAACCGCTGGCCTGCCTGCCATTGCCCGGCCGGCCCTGATTCCGGTTCACCCCTGCTTTCCAGCTGTTGGGTTGGTCCAGCAAGTCGGGTAGCGCAGCGTCTCTCGGTCTCCTGCCGGCAAGGACGAAGTAGGTACGATGTACATCGCGTCTAGTCACTTGCAGCTCGCTCACCTCAGTGTGCTTCATCCCACGTTGCTGCCCCGTTACAAGGTCGCTCCAGATAGGTACCTAACGCTACGTACCTACCTACCTACCTACAGGAAGTAGGTACCTTGCTCTTGCCAACTGCTAGCCCCCGTTTGTTGTCGTGTCGTGCCTGGCCTCGCCTTCCTTGCCTTGTTGCTGTGCCTTCCTCCCCTCGCCTTGCGACCCTTGCCTTTCTTGTCCCGTCCCTTCCTCCCGCATTACCTTAAACTCCAACCGCAACCGGGCCTCGACTTGTTGCTCCGGTTCATAGGCGTTTCCCTCCTTTTCAACTTTCATCTCGACGTCAACTACCTATCCTACCTACCCAACCTGAGTATCGCTGACCGACGAAAACGCACGCCCCATTTCACGAGGAACTGGCATTGCGCCGACCTCTCCTTTTCATCCCGCCCTCCCCCCCGCCCTCACTCTCCCGCCAGCCGATTGCTGAACCTGCCCCGCCACTCCAGCAGATATCGATCGTATCCACCCTCCAGCCCCGACCTTCGTTGCGAGCAGCGCACAACCGACCATCTAAAGCGGTCGCGACAGCACGGCTTTCTGCTTGCACGAGGGCTGCTGCTGAAGCTGGCCCGTTCGCCCTGCACCCTCCATGCTCATGGTCACACTATGATTTCCATGCAGCGCTCCCTTTCCTCGCCAGTTCGCATAGTGTCCGTCCGTACGTCGCACGCAGCTATACTACCCACGACCCTCACCTCTCCCATCTTGTTCTTCACCTACTGACGGCCACTGCTTGTTGCCCTACAGCTGTCCCCAAAGATGACGCGGACCAGCCTCCATCACCGACGCCTCCTTCCGACACCTATAATCCTTCCTTCCGTTCCCGTCGCCAGAGATCCCCGAGTCCCACCCGGAGCGCAGAGACCGCACCCGTCCGCCGTAGCGAGGACATGCCGAGGAGACCAGCCTCCCGGTCGCACCAGAAGCCCGTGATTGCCCAAGCGTCAACGCCCACTGCCACCTCGCCCGTCAAGCCCACAATGGAGCCTTCGTCCGAACCGGCGCCTGTCTCGGTCGCCGACAAGACATCCTCGCCCGCACTCCCCCAGTCCCTTCTCCCGGACCCGTCCTTGTACGAGAACCCTCATTTAGCCCCTGAGCCTGACACAACAACCCTGGAGGAGCTCGCCCATTTGGTTAGACTATCTAAGTATCAGGAGCGCAAGCGCGCAAACACGAGGATACGCCTCCAAAGGAACCTTATCTCTACTGCCTTGTCTGCCCGCTTGAACCGTTGCGGTGAGATTGCCCGGAAGAATTTGGTTGACTGTTTCCGATCCGATGACAAGAAGACCTTTGCTTCTCTCTTCAACGCCATCCACGATGTGCGCAAGAGCTGCGACGAGCTACGACGCTATGCTCTTTTGGAACCCGAGATGGACTCTCTCCAGTCCCCTGCTCTGGCGTCTTCGGAAAGCCTCGACACGCCGCCAAAGTCAACCTCAGCATCCAGCTCCCTTGGATCCATGACCCCTTTCCTCTCCGAGTTGCCGGCCTCCGTCAGAGAAATCTTCCTGAACTTCCTAACCCAGATCAGGACTAACCCGGACTACCTAGCCACGAGGCTGTGTTCTCTGACCTCTGCAGAACTGAATGCGTTTACCACATCTCACCAGGGGCTGGAACCTGTAGAATCTGTTTTGCCCTACCACGGCCGCTCTACTGCCCGGGGTCACGCCGGCCCAAGCAGCCGGGGGCCTGCACACGCACCCAATCCTATTGAGCGTTTGCTGTCCTTCCAGCGGCACGATCCCTTGTCAACTTTGGTACATACCTGCTTCGCCAACTCCGCCGGCCCCGATAGCGCCGAAGACAGACGTCGAACTGAGATATGGGGAACGGCGCTAGCGAGACTTATCACCGAGTCCAAAGCCAGCAGCGAGCCGATGTTGATTTCCGTGCTTAACGTCTGGACCACCATGCGAGATTGGTCCGGCAAGTCCAACATGGAATGGTATCTGATGAAGATCCTCGAGGATGGCGCCTTTCTTTTGGACAAAGCCGAGGACCAACACGGAACAAGGTTTAATCTTGCAGATTGGACAGCCAAGGACAGTATCGCCGCCGAGGAATTCTATGACCGAGCCGTCAACGAGCTGTTCGAAATCATCGATGATGAGGATGCGACCGGTATTCCCGAAGGCCTCGTTGAGCTAGGCAACGCCATATTGAAGAAACTGGATAACAAACTCGTAGAGGGCACGCGGAACTGGTTTGTGTACAAGTGGCTTTTCTCCGTCTTCCTTCTGGGCGTCGTCATCCACCCAGAGAGCCATGGTCTCATGGGCGATTACCACATCACCGAGTATGGCCGCCAGAAGATTCTCAAACAAGTCGCCATGAGGGCGCAACAGCTGGTCGTTGAGATTACTTGGAACAAAAAGGGGACCGTTTCGACTCCGCCCAAGATCCAGGGGCACGTGGATAGCATTCTGAACCGGTTCAAACGGTCTCGGTCGCAAAGACCTCCAGCCAAATTGCTGCCCGCCCGCTCCATTACCTCTCTCCGGGAAACTGTTGAGGTTCACCCTTATTTGGTCGTGAGCCCGGCTGACCTAGTCACACTGGTTAACGCACTGTTCCCCGAGCGCAGGCCTATGTCGGCCCAGTCCAGTGGTTTAAGATCAGGGGCCCCTTCGATTTCTGGGTTTTCGGCGATTTCCCAACCAATCTCCATGGGAGCATCCCGCAGCAACTTCGACACAGCATCAATCCTTAGCACGAGTGCATCCTCCGTCCTCAGTGATGCTACAACGTCGCGCGAGACGACTTTAGAGGAACAGAGGACCGGCTCACCTCAGCGCTACTCGCCCCCTGTTCTAGACCCCCTTAGTCAAAGACGTCTTAGCAACTACGAGGACGACGGTTATCGTCTGCGCTTCGCCCTCCGTGAGCTGAGCGCTCAAGTTGGAATGGATGTCGTTCAGGGCTCGTGCCACCCTTGCGCTGAACGATGGGCTGTCTTATTCATTTCAGCAGATGGAAACAGTTTGTCAAGCCAGATGACCTATGACCCAGACGAAGAGGCTGAAGATGAGGAGAACTCCTCAACTAGCGATACTGACGATGACGAAATTGACGAAAAGCCGGAACTAGACAAGGACTACCACCAGCTGAGAGATTCGATCCTGAAGCTCGTCGAGGATTTTGAAATACCAGCAAGTATTGAGCCGGAAGGCGCACGAGCACAGTTCAGCAACCGGGCTACTGGCATTAAGAAATACCGATCAAAAAACAAAATCATCACGGCTGAAAAGTCCACCTCGAGCAGGAACCCTTATCGCATTCGCAACGCCGAAGCGCAGGCGAGCCTTGCACGGGAAGATTTGCAGGAGGACAGCGTGTCCAGCAAAGAGGCGAAAAAGCTTGGGGAAACAGATGGAGAGCCGCCCTCTGTGCTCATCGCCATGCTTACCGCCGCTTCCGCTCAATCTCGAGCGCAAGCCGACTTCGTGTCGGCGCATCTTTATTGGAAGACGTTGCAACAACTCAACGCGCTTAGTTCCGAGTCTTTGCGACGCAATGGTTTCGCAATCCTCTTGAACATTTTCTCCCGAGGACCACGGGATTCAATTCGCCGCTGCGCATCTGCCATTGAGGAATACGATGCATGGCTCGTCTGGCTGAAGCAAAGCCAGGAGCGACACGAAGGACTCATCGACGCCATGATGAAGCGTCTGCGCGCTCTCCGTGACAAGATGTGGTATGTGACAGACGTTCGCAATTCCGCGCCGTACGAACAAAGCCGCAATATTTGTGCTGCCCTCAAGACCATGGGTATGCCACGGCGATACAATTCATATCAGCGCAACTGCGCCCACCTTTCACGAGGGCCCGCGTCAAGCTATCTGTACCGCACAGAGACACAGATCATGGACCTTCTAGCCGCTTCCGAAGAGCAAGGCGGACCCAACAAGCTGAGCGACGATCAGGCAGACAAAACCTCGCGCTGGCTTCGGCAGGCGGGGGTCGAAAACTTTTGCTGCGGAGAGGAACGCATACACAGGTTCTGCTGTGAAGTGGACACATGTATATCAAAGCTGGTCGGCGAGTCGATCATGGATGGTCCTGTCCTGTGGTCGAGTGAGTTGTATCAACGGGACAGGCGGAACTTGGAGACGACGAGCAGAGGCGGCGCTCGCGACAGAGACCATCCATTTGACGACACCGCCAGCGTCATGAGTGACCCGGACCGGCGGTTCATGTCTACTGGCCGGCCTAGCTCTGTTCGGGACTTGCGGGGCATGTCAGCTCACAACTCAAGTCAGCAGTCGTTCGACTCTGGCAGCTACCGTTTCTCAAGGGCAAGCACGGTCTTATCCGACATTATAGATGGACAGGACTATTTTGGCGTCTCGTCGCCTGTTCACACCATCGACTCCAGTTCTACGTTTTGGTCGCCGTTCCAATCAGCGATCTCAACGAGCTCGACAACGTCCCGCGCCCAGTCTCCAACAACAAGCATGACGAACCTGTCTAGTGTGTTCCAAAACCCTCAACATCACTCAATGGGCTCTCAGGCAAGCCAGTCAACTGGAAGGCCAGGTACCGCGGCATCGTCCAACGAGACAATTCACCAGCAACGCCTGTCAGAAGAGAAGGCCCGTTTCCTCAACGAGCTACGCCAGACGCTGGTCAGCCTACTGCTGTCTGATCTAGGCACTCTTGTCTTTTCTCGCGGTTCGGAAACCGACGATTGGTTTACCACTCTGGGTCAAGAGTGCATTGATAGGCGAGACGCCCTCGATAGACGCGCGCGGAGAGCGGGGAAGTCCGGCAAACTGTCGCTGAGACCGCGTGTCATTGAAAAGAAGAAGAGCTTTGGCAACTTGCGAGGCGCTGGCGAGACAGACAAGAACTCCGAAACCACAGAAACCGCAAGCGCTCCGGGAACCGACAGTCCGGCGACAAGCGACACTGTTTCCACCCGATCCAAACAGACCCCCAAGGAGTCCACACCCGAGTTCCCATTCAAGAAGGCTTTCCAACGCCTGCTGCGCATGTTCAGTGTTCATCCAAACCCTTATGCAAAACTCAATGCTCTGTATGAGCTACAGCAGCTCATCATCGCATCTCTGGCAAGTGGTTCCCGGAGGCCGAGACTAGGATGGAACCGGCAAGAATTCATGTCTGGTCCAGGCGATGATTCCGCGGGAAACAGTCGCTCTAATCCGCTCGAAGAGGCGATTGACAACGTTAGAGGAAGACGTTCGCACACGCTTCTGCAATCACCCCTGTCCTCGCCACCGACTATGGGGCCTCACCAGATGCGTCAAAGTAACGGCGATAACCGCAACCTCACTCCAGGCAGCTCATCTACCACTGATGCCGTGACCAATGCTTTGCGGACACTGTTTCGAGACCCATCCATCCGCCCAAAGACTCTTTTTCGCGACTTGCAATTCATCGCCGCTTTCGTCAACCCAGCCATTCTCGACAACACAGACAAGGGCACGGCGTTCTGGAATACGGGCCTGGCTGCCTTGGGTCTTAAGCAAGAAGTGTGCCGCACCATGATTGAGGTAGCAGACGAGGTCCAGGGCGTGTACACGAGCACTCGCAAGACGACGAACGACATGCCGATGCAGGATCCGGAACGGCCAGAAACCGATTCGCCGCCTCCTGTGACAACAGCGTACAGCTTGGCACAGGCAGGGAAGATGTGGACCATCACGGCGAAGGAGGGCCTTCCGACGGCTCAGCGAGAGCTGGCAATATTTTACCTCTCCAACCCCGAGCTTGTGGAGCGTACCACCTTGCCGCTCTCCAAGCCGCGAGAGGTTTTCAAACAAGCCGTTATGGACAAGTACGCCGGGGCATCTGGACGGACCGGTCCTGGCGCCAGGCTCTATGCTGGTGACAGAAACCGGCCTACGGGCGCGTCCGGTCTCGGCGGATCTGTCGGTTCCCAACATCCCGGGCAGGATTCGGGCTCCAAAGACGGAGATGTTCGCAGCGACCCCGCGCTGATGTGCGTGGCCGTCCACTTTTTCCAGGCAGCAGAACAAGGCGGCGACGAGCTTGCCACTTCGTTCCTCCGCCAGAATGAGTTCAACGCCATGGGCTAGATGGCGGGTGATCGACTGGGGGAGTGCGCCTACTTTATTAAATTTTTGTTTTAATTTGTCCGATCTGGTTTTCATTTGCCTTTCGCTACGTCGGAGACGAGCAGAGCTTATGGAACCATCTACGGGTTCAATGTTCTCTCATCAATAACTCATATACACAGGGCATATATACTGGTAACCTAATTGGTCAGGAGGTCGTCATCACTTGGCCATGTAGTACAGCAGGCGGGTTTGCTTATTTCCATTTTCCCCCATGGTTTCGCTTCGACTCTTTTGGTAGTTGGCCCATGTACAAGGTGATGACGACAAATAATTTTTTTTCTCTTTCCCGGTAGCGATTATGTGGGCTTTTATGGAGGATATACCACTTTTCTACGTATCACATCATGAATAGGATATGAAATACAGACTTGAGTCCATGAGGCTAGCTGCTTTGGTGTTAAGAGTGTCGTGTTGTGACGAAATCTGTTCCTTGACGATGACGATGACGACTGGCAGTGCACAGAAGGAAGGGGGGCGATAGTCCTTGTCAATAGACCAACTACATGTAACGAAGCAAAATAACTTCAACGGCGGACGAGGCGCAGTGGCTATATTCACCTCAATTCAGAGGTGCAGAACCAACGGGTAATCTAACCAATACGTGCAACGCAGAATCACAAGAGTGCCACCAGCCACCGTCTTGGTTTGGTTCAGTGCCGCGTAAACCAAGCGACATCCAAGCCTCCTTCTCCCAGGTAGTAGTAGGTCCGGCCCCGGTGTATATGCCCTTTTGGTACAGAGCGTAGCAGTGTTGGAAAAAGAAACAAGAATAAAAAATAAATAAATACGCAGTGATCCTCCCCCGTCGAGACCTATAAACGCCGTTCTTTTGTTCCATTTTATAAAACTCGTATGCACATCAGCAGACCCATCCAAAAAGTCTGGCTGTTACTGTCCCTCCTTCCTTCTGTTGAGAAATCATGAGTTTTATTTTTGATAAACCACCGCCCCCGCCTTGTTCCCGAATCATGAAGGGTATCTCGTTGGAAATCAGGTGCTACTGCCCCCTGCCGAAGCGTATGTCAAAGTCCTTGAGCACGCTCATGATACTCGCCGCCTCGACCTCGATGGGCAGGCGGGAGGGGGATGGTAGTGTCTGGCCCTGTCTGGGTGCGGCACGGAGCTTGGGCAGCCATGAGCCAATGTCGTCGGCAGCCTTTTCAAAGTTGCGATGGCTAGACAAGGTCTGGTAGGCCTCGGCGCAGCTCAGGCTCAGGCCGAGCTTGCCCTTGGTGGGAAGACGAGGCGGTGCTGCCTCGGACTTGCAGCACCCGCCGCCAGGACCCGCACCGCCGCAGCACCCGCCACCGGAGCTTCCGCCGTTACGCTCGAAGTTTGCAGAGAGGGCGCGGCAGAACAGGCCAGATTTGGGGTCGGCGAGACACTGGGCGCAGGATCCGGGGCCCTTGGGACCGCAGCCACGGGACACCGGGGCGGCGGGCTGGGTCGTCTGATTACGGGGCCGAAGCTTGACGGCACCGTCGGCGTCGATCTCCATGGGTATGGGCGGAGGGACAGCGTCATTCTCTGACGGAGGAGGGGTTTGGGTCTGTTGCGAGTACGCGGGAGGAGGGCCGTAGTCGGTAGTGGCGGGAGGGCCGAGGGGCATGGCAGTGTCAGCGCAGAGGCAGTAGCTCCCATCCTTGCAGAATCCGCAAGCATCCTTAAAGGCCATTGAAGGCAGCTGAGAGTGAGGCTGAACAAGGGAAGAGGTCGTTGTCGTCGACTGCTGCTGCTGCTGAACAGGTGCCTTCTTGGAAAACATGGCAGTGAAGTCGATCTCAGTCTCCTCCTCTGGCGGGGTCGGCTCAGTACGGTGCCGCTTCTCAACAGAGGTCACTGCTGAAGGCGAAGATGCTCTCTTCAGGTCCGATATGATGGCGCTTTTAATGGTCTCTTCAAGGCATGCGCATCGGCCTCCGAGAGTGCAGTTACCGCAGCCTGTGACGGTGTCGGCAAGGATCTCGTTGGCGCAGGCGCAACTGTCGGGACCACATGAGCCGCACCCAAAGGGGGCGGGAGAGTCTGCCATGTGCGTCGAGTCCTGGGGGGGGACGATCTGCGAGATGGAAAAGGGCTGGTTTGAGTGGCCGACCGAGGGGGAGGGATCATGGTGGGTAGGGTGGGAGTCTCGGGGGTGGGGGGACGGCAGGGGCCTTGGGGCTGCAGTGGCCTGGCCACTCCAGCGCCTTTTCAGGCCCTCGAGCTCCGTCTCGGCCGTGACGCGGTCCTTCCTCTCGCGATCCAGCATGTTCTCGAGGACGAGACAACGGGACTTGAAGGACTGGAGCTCCATTTCCAGACTGTGGACCCTGTCCTTGAGCTCCTGCTCGGCTTTCTCGTGGGTCTCGCGGATTTCGTCGAGCTGCTCCTCCAGCTCGCCGACCCTCGCAGCCCTACGCTCGCGGAAGGCGCGCTGAGCGGCGCGGTTCTGAGCCTTGCGCTTGGTGGGCGGGGTGTCGGTGGCGGGTTTGCGGCCGGGCTTGGGCCTCGGAGGGATGACCCATTCCTTGGTGGTCATGGACATCTTGGGGGCCTCGGCGGTGGGCGGTGGGCTGATGACGGAAGCCATCGACATCTTGTTCAAGACCTGGGGAGGTCTGACGGAAATGGGCTGCGCGGCGTTCGGTCTGATGGCAGGAAGCTGATGCGGGGCGTGGGAGGCATTTGTCGGACAGCTCGGGGCTGGGGTCGGTGCGCCGTGAGAGGTGCTCGCGGGGGGCGAAACGGCGGAGACGGGGGTCGACACGACCGAGCTGGAGCGAGAGACGGCGCTGTGAAGGCTGGGAGCGTCGATGGCTGACGGCGAGGTGACGGGGGAGAAGGCCGAGGGAGAGTTTTGCTGGTGGGAGGTGGAGGAGGAGGAGGAGGCGGTGGTGGAAACGCCCAGAGCGGTCATGATGGAAGAGACAACTAAGGAAGAGCAGCAGGATGGATCCACAGGTGGGGTTCGGTATGGCCGCTCATTCGTCGGCTGCTAGCGGAATGCAGCTGTGGCAGCTGAGAGGGGCCACTGGCAGGTGGCAAGGGGGCTTGCTGCAGATATTTGCCGGCTGGTATATCCGAGGAGGCGGTTCGGCCCAGGTGGTGACGCTCGGCTGTCTAGGTGGACTGACTGGACTCAACAAGACCAGACGGACAGCTGAAAGATGTGGAAAGGGAGATGAGATGAAGCGCCGAAAGTTTGTCTCCTTTCTCTTCTCGTTTGTTTGGAGGCTGTACTGTACGTCTTTACTCGTGTCCTATGACGGCAATTGGTTTTGCCCCAGATCCAGTCCGCAAAGAAGTTATAGAGCGATCTGAGCCGATGCCGAGGTAGGTAAGCAAAGCTAATAGGCGTGCGCGTGGCCAACTTCTGGGGCAATATCGGAAACAACCTCGAACGCGGTGGTTGTATTGATGTTGTATGTAGGTGGTTCTCGAGGTGTAATGAGTCCAAGAAAGGGAAGAGAATAACTAAAGAAATTGTTTCCTCAAAAGAGCATGGAAGTTGATGATGGGGTAGGTTCTTGTCTTTCCTCCGGGAGTCGGTCGGAACAATGGACGTGGGTGGGCAGAATCCTTCGTTGGTTTTGGAGGGGGAACCGATAACAATAGGCAGCAGGGCCAAGGAGGGAGGGGAACGGAGGAGGGGGATTGGAGGGACACGACGGACTCGAGGGGACGGGGGGGGGGGAAGAGAGATTGAAAAGGAATTTTTGATCTGATTGATAAGATTATCCGGCTCTCAAGGTCCCCACCCAGGGCCTGGCGCTAGTCGCTGGGTTTTTTCATTCGGGGGTTTTCACTTTTCTCACTCACTCACTCGCACACAACACTCCGGCCAGATAGGTACATACCCAGTACATAAGGGGACGGATACCTATGAACACACACGCGCGCACTAGTAACCGTTCTCATGGCGGGCCACCCACGGCACCCACAGCAGAAACACGCACTGTCGACCCATGCTGCTTGGGATCGTTCGATGGGCCCCATGTGCACTTCCGGTTTCCAGTCCCCGGTCCGGGCTGCGATTTCGGATCATGCTCCCGACCTGCTTCAGTGACTGACTGCTGACTGGCTGACTACGGAGTACACAGCCCGGCTTTTTCCTTTGGTCACGCTTAACTGCACCAGGGACCCACTACTCTTCGTTTTGATCCTGGGCCAGCTTGTTCTCAGGGCCGGCCGATGTCGCACATGGTTCGGCAGGTACATACATGGGGAGTCATGAATGGCCAGTAGGTAACGGATGAGCTTAGCCATCCCATTGGCAAATGGGACCAACTACGGCAAACAGAATGATGCCAAATGCGTGTATCAATGTACAATGTATGCCTAGAATGAAGGATGCAGAGAGCAAAGTGAGCATCACCCGGTAACCCGAGACCTTGCGCTTCAATGGGCCAGTCAGCCAATCGTCTCGGGGTACCTACTTCATCAGGAGATACTTGATAAGATGTCACCACCCTACCATGCCCTCCCCTTCCAACTCGATCCGTATTACCGCGCATGGCATCATCCCACACAACCAATCGTTGGGTTTGGTCACCCGGCGGCCGCTTTCCTTCACATACCCATGTAAACCAGAAATCGTGGGGACACTGTAAGTAATAAGTTTTCTTCGTTGCTCGCTGGCTGCGCATGAGACGGCCGGCTCTGGCATCAGTTAGGCCGACTGTCCATGATGTGTCTCTCAACCCTATCCTAGCTAGGTAGGCCACTTTGTCAAGTCAGATTGGCCCTTTCAACCCGCATTTGCCGATCCAAGTGGAGGCCCGGAGTGGGAGCCAGGAGAAAGGACCTACATAGCGTGGTGATTACAGTGCAAACCTCTGCGTGGTATCTGGCCGCCGGTAATTGTCTTTTTCCCGGGTTACCGATAGGATACTCCTGTGGCTCCGAGAATGTTTTCTCTTGCACAAGATTCCCCTCCCTTGTAAGTTTGCGTCAAGCAAGTGTACATAGTTACTTATTACCTTGGCCACCGGACCATTGACTTCCAATGCTAGTTCAATGCACCTCCGCAATCCTCTCATGAACCCGCACTTGGCTGATCTTTCTCTCCAATAATAACTGCGTCGGAGTTGATGCCAAGGTATGCGGTCATGGCCGTACTATGTAAGTGCCGAGCAGGAAAGATCTTTCCTTCACTCCATTATCCTTGTGCAGGGTTCAAAACTGGCCAATCCAATTCAAAGCCAATTCAACTCCCCTCTCCGCGCCAAAGCGCAGCCCGCATTTGCGCAACCGTGTCCACTGAGCGAGCGGCTGTGGAAACACAATACGGTTGACCGACCCCTCCTCTCACTGTACTGATACTGTCCCAATGTCCCAATTCCCGCAGTGGTGGACCCCTCCGCGAAACCCAATCCGACCTCCCCAAAGAGCTACCGAGCTGCATATCCTCCAATAAAGTCTTTGGTGCCTGCGAAACGGAACCACCAACGTGCCACCCGAAGCCGCCTCTCACGAAACCAAGTCCCAACAATTCCTGGCTCCGGTTCTCCATATTGAGCAGCTGAGCTGAGCTGACGTCTTGCTCCGAGATCCAAACCGATTACGCCGACTCTACCACCGAGGCCACATTCAACCAACACTGCGCGAACCGACCAGACACACACGCGCACCCATACAAACAAGATGGCCAACCTTGGCATCCAATCGCCGACCCGGCAGACAGCCGCCTTTCACCTCCCCTCGTCTTCGTCCTCTTCGGCCGCCGGCGATGACGACGACAAAGACGTCCCGCTCCCTTTCCCTGCCGCCCTTCCGCGATCCGATTTCCTCGCCCCCAACTTCCACCCTGCAAGCTACCTGTCTGCCCTGCCACATCGCCATCAAACCCTTGACGACCTCAAGGCCGAGCTGCGCGACCGCAGCGCCGCCATCAGCGCCGAGCTGCTCGAGCTCGTCAACGGCAACTACACCGCCTTTCTGTCCCTCGGCAACGAGCTCCGCGGCGGCGACGAGAGGGTCGAGAGTGTCCGCGTCGCCATGCTTGGCTTCCGGAGGGCTGTCGAGGAGATCAAGAGCAAGGTCCGGACGAGGGGGGAAGAGGTCCAGGGTCTCAGCGGCGAGCTGAGGGAGGTGCGGCGGGCGATCGAGGTGGGGAGGAAGATGTTGGAGCTGGACGACCGGGTGGCTGCGCTGGAGGAGCGCCTCGCTCTGGCGAGGTTGCCCGGGAAGCCCCCCCAAGGCGAGGAGGAAGACGGCTGGGACGCGGATGACAGCGACGAGGAGGATGAGGAGGACGGCGACGACGACGCGGGAAGCTTGGTGGGTAGCAGCCCGGCGAAGCTGGCGGGCTTCGCGCACGAGTTCTGCATCATCGAGGCCCTCGCAGATGCCATCGGGCGTGAAGCTCAGTTCGTCGTCAAGACGGAGGCACGCATGACAAGGTGCCGAAACACCATCCTCCTCGACCTAGGAACGGCAATGAGGGAGGCGAGGAAGGCGGGGAATAGGGGGCAGGCCAGGGTGATCAAGTACCTCGGCCTCTACGGGCTGCTGGACGCCCAGGCAGAGGCTGTCAGGGCTCTCAAGAGCAGTTGATCCAGCTGTGGCGGCGGACGCATGAGGGGGAAGGTCACCAGGCAACAAAAGAAAAGTAGCGATGCATATGATACCCGATTTTCCGACATGTTCTAAAGCGCTATGCCACTTTTTGATACACGTATAATAAACACACATATGATACATTTGATCCTAATCCCCAACCCTTTTCTTTTCTCTCTCTCTCTCTCTCTCTCTCTCTCTCCCACCCTCTTCTTTTATACAGGTTACATGACTGTGGACAGGTGAGCCGGCGTAACCTTCTCATCCGTCGAGCCAAAGTTGCCGTTCAAGCTGAAGCCGGGGCCCTGCGACGTGCTCAGCACAACCTCGTGGACCTCCTTGTGCGTGTCGAGGCCGTCGATATCGGCCTTGATGTTGCCGACAAAGGCCTTGATGTTGGCCGACAGCATCTTGGGGGTGAAGCCGAGCTGGCCGATGGCCATGCGGATGCAGCCCAGGCGCTCGCGGTAGTTGTCGGCGCCCATGGTATCGCGGATGGCGCCGATGATGTTGTCGGTGATGGTCTTCATGCGGCGGTTGGGCATCAGGCCCTTGGGGCCGAGGATGCGGCCCAGCCCGGCCTTGTTGAGCGCGGCCTCGCTGTCGGTGTGGCAGATAAGCCGGTTGAAGACGATGTTCCCGTTCTGGATGGCCTCGAAGACGGACGCCTCGCCCGCGACCACGGCGCCGGCCTGCAGGGCCTCCTGCGCCATCGGGCTCCCTTCGGGGCAGATGACGCCGACGCGAATGTCCGACTTGACGGGGTTCGGGAGGCGGATGCGGTTCTTGATGACGGACCCGTTGCGCGGCGTCTTGAGGTGGACAGCGATCTCGTATTTGATGGCCTGGGGAGGACGGCCGACTTCGTATGCGCGGAGATAGCTGCCGTAACGAATCAGTAAAGCGATTGGGGGACTGGAGGATTCGGTACAAGAGCAGAAACCACCGAGAAGGGGGGGGGGGGGAGGGAAACAAAAAGAAAGGTCATACCGCATGGCGTCGCAGAGGGAGAACTGGGGGCAGCCCTTGACGTTGTACCTCTTAAAGTCCTTGGGGACCTTCTTCTTCTTTGGCGCCTTCTTGAAGCCCCCTTGGTTGCTCGCATATCGCGTCTGGGCGATTGAAGGAACCAGAAACCGGGGTATCGTGGAGGCCGTCGGCCTTGCTGAGGCGGAGAGACTGAGACGGGCCATCGAGGCCATGCATTGGGTTGTTGACGCCATCGCGGGGCCGGGTATACGTGAATCAGAGGGTGCAACACCAAGCTCTACCTGGACCTCACGATTTTGTCGTGTGAAGCTCTGGCCCAAGACTGCTGCAGAAAAAAGATGTCGGCCTGAGTATCAAGGCAGAACTCCGTATACGTATCTTATCGATCAAAACGGCTTATCAGAGGTCCGGTCCGGTCCCGGTGTGGGCGGTACGTACTCACTCGACCCCTTCAACCTACCATTGTCATCAGAGCACAATATGAAAGAAGAGTCATAGCCTTTTTGCAATGTTTAGTTTTTATTACTAAAAAGGGCGTTGAACTAGGAGTTCGTATGCTTGTAGATTCGTCTCTTTCTGTAAGCTTCTACAGAGTCCCTCGCACTGGACGAATAACAAGTACCTACTTTCCTCCTGTCCTCGGTCAACAAGCTCTCAAGCTCGCTGAGCCACCAATCAAAGCCACTCCTCCCGGTGCCGGCCGAGTGCTCTCGGTGAGTCCGTCCCCCCCTCGGAGGCGTTACCCCTCCATGAATTTTAACCCCACCACGAAATATCAGCCACTCTGCGCATTTGACTCACGAGACAACAGGACCATCCTGCCCATTGCATCCTCTCGACTTCTTGATCGCCGCAATTGGATCACAAAACCGCCATCATGAAGGCCGAGGAGCTCCAGACCCTTCCCACCGCCCTGGCCGGCGACTTCAAGTCGATCGAGCCGCACCTTCGCGCCCTCGACAAGCACCTGACGCTGCGCACCTTCATCGAGGGCTACTCGCTGGGCGAGACCGAGGCCAAGATCTGGCAGACCCTCAAGCTCAACAAGGTTGCCATGGGCTTCATCCGCAAGGGTACAATGGCCAACCTCACCCGGTGGTATGTCACGGGCACCGCTTTCTCGCCCGCTGGTCTAGGGTCGTGCGGACCGACGCTAACCACACGATCCCAGGTTCACCTTCATCGAGACCACCCACCCCGAGATCCAAGCCGAGACGAACGCCGCCGACGCTGAGCGCAAGGCCAAGGTCGTCGCCGCCAGCAAGAAGGGCGCCAACTACTCGCTCTCCCTCCAGAACGCCGAGGCGGGCGTCGTCACCCGTTTCCTCCCCGAGCCCTCGTTAGTGCCCCCCTACGCTTCATCATGTAGCAAACAGCGCCACCCTATCTAACCGTGTAACAGAGGATACCTTCACATCGGTCACGCCAAGGCAGCCCTCCTGAGTGACTACTTTGCCCACGAGGCCTACAACGGCAAGCTCCGCCTCCGTCTCGATGACACCAACCCCGCCAAGGAGAGCGAGGAGTTCCAGGATGCCATCGTCGAGGACCTCAAGATGATGGGCATCACACCCGACGCCCTCTCCTACACCTCCGACTACTTCGACTACCTCTACGAGACCTGCGTTCGCCTCATCAAGGAGGGCTACGCCTACGCTGATGACACCGAGCAGGAGACGATGCGCAACGAGCGCACCGAGGGTATCGCCTCCAAGTGCAGAGACCGCAGCGTCGAGGAGAACCTGCGCATCTTTGAGGAGATGAAGAACGGCACCCCCGAGGGCCTGAACAACTGCATCCGCGCCAAGATCTCCGTCGACAGCGTCAACAAGGCCCTGCGGGACCCCGTCATCTACCGCTGCAACATCGAGAACAAGCACCACCGCACCGGCGACAAGTGGAAGATCTACCCCATGTACGACCTCGCCTGCCCCGTCGTCGACTCCCACGAGGGCGTCACCCACGCCCTCCGATCCACCGAGTACACCGACCGCAACCCCCTGTACCAGTGGTTCATCGACACTCTCAAGCTGCGCCAGGTCTACATGCACGACTTCAGCCGTATCAACCTCGTCCGCACCTTCCTCTCCAAGAGAAAGCTCGCCAAGATTGTCGAGAAGGGCACCGTCTGGGGCTGGGACGACCCCCGCATGCCCACCATCCGCGGTGTGCGCCGTCGTGGCATGACCATCCCCGCCCTCCGCGAGTTCATCATCAAGCAGGGACCCAGCCGAAACGTCGTCAACATGGACTGGGCGTCGTTCTGGAACATCAACAAGAAGGTCATCGACCCCATCGCCCCCCGCCACACCGCCATCCTCGAGAAGGACGCCGTCAAGGTCAAGGTCGTCGGCGCCGAGGCCCCCGCCGCACCGCGCACCGAGGACAAGCCCAAGCACCCCAAGAACCCCGACGTCGGCACCAAGAAGGTCGTCTTCTCCAGCGAGCTCATCCTCGACCAGGCCGACGCCAAGAGCTTCAAGAAGGACGAGGAATTCACCCTCATGGGCTGGGGCAACGCCTTCGCCCGCGAGATCGGCGCCACCGACCCCATCACCGACCTCACCGTTGAGCTCCACCTCCAGGGCGACTTCAAGACGACGGACAAGAAGGTCACCTGGCTCTCGACGGCCGGCACCAAGCTCGTCAAGGCCGAGCTCTGGGACTTTGACTACCTCATCAACAAGGACAAGCTCGAGGAGGACGACGTACTCGAGCAGGTCCTCAACCCAAACACCTCCACCATGGAGACGGCGTGGTGCGACGCCGGCGTCGGCGAGCTCAAGAAGGACGACATCATCCAGCTCGAGAGGCGGGGCTTCTTCCGCGTCGACAAGGGCCTCGAGGGCGACGTCGTTGTTCTGTTCAACATCCCCACCGGCAAGGCCAAATAAGCCAGCCAGTTGGGGTTTCCGATTTCTGTAGCTAAATAAAAAGACAATGAAGAATTCCAAGCATGAACTCGAAACGAAGCCGCACCCCCCCCCCCCCCAAAAGAGACTGCTAGGCCCAAACTCGCTACCCTACTAGATATACACCCTCTAAACCCTTTACTCATCTTTTCTTTTGTAACTGGCAATACCACTACCGAGTGATCAGACAAGCTGACGATGACCCCCTCCCTAGATGACCTAGGAGTACCGAGCTTCGCACTAGGTAGTCTAAAGTAGGGTTGGATCGGGTACGGATTATGACATTTTTCAGGGAATGTTTGACTGTCTGGTTAACCTTGCACAGATCACACGGTCCTCCCCGATCGGCTATGGGGGGTTCATTGTCAGCTTGTCTGATCACTCGACTTCTTCCGCAATGTTCCTGGGTATCAAGGAGTGCCCATGAGGTTGTGTCCCTGTTCCAATAAGCTGCGAAGAACATGTGAATCCCCGACATGCCTGATGACAGTAGCATTTCCTGTGGCCTTGGGAATGTCAGCAGTTGTACAAACAACATGCCATCATTCGTAGGACTGACCTGTCGATGTGTGGAGCAACGTGGTTGAATTATCAACTCGTCATCCGTGCATGCTGAGTATTGCGCCTCTGAACACACGGTGCCGAGCCGATGCCGACCGAAGAAGATGCTTCTTGTACCATTGGACCTCACCTGATGGACTTTTGCGGAAAAATCGACCAACAGTGGTAAGATGTCATTGGGTCTTGTTGAGAGTTGGATTATTGGAGTAACAGGACAAAAAGCACCTAACTGGCTGGCTGGTTTGACAGACCGTCATCATCATCACCCCACAGGTTCCGTCCCCTATGAGGCGCCCAATCGTGGGGGTGCTGGAACAGTGACATGTCCCCCTTCAGCTCACAGAGAGACTCGTACCAGCTACAGACAAGAATCTTTTACACGGGAAACCTTTACACGGGAAACCAAGCTAGGATGGAACACACAATGTCAAGATAGCTCGGTGTAGCCTGAGTCTCAATCGCCAAGAAAAAAACAACAAGAAAATCCCGGGCATCCCTCCCTCACCCGTCTACTGGTGACCTTATCGGAGCCCCCCCCCCCCCCCAATTTGGGAGCTCTTGCATTATCTTCGGGCGTGCCCGATATCGTCAGGCTATCTCGTCTCTTCTTGGAGCCCCAGCTTGTCCGGCCGCGTGCCCCGTTGTGCATCGTCCCCCGCAACGGCTCATTCTCCCAAGACGAAAGGCGCCTTCATACGTATGCTCGTATTGCACTTCAGTCTTCACTCGCAATGGCCGAACCGCACAACACCCCGTATCCGCCCGCAACACCGCAATGCCAAACACCTCGCTCCTCCTCACCGCAACGTCCTCACCAGGGCACAACGGTCGGGGCCCTGACCCCAGCAGGCGCGGCGCCGGCAACCTCGGACGGCGGCGCGCATGCGAAGCCCAGAGTGCTTCACATCGGCGACCCGATCAAGTACAACCCGCACGCCTACGCCGCCTTCGCGGCGCGGTGCGACATCATCCGGCCGACGACGCCCGAGCGCCAGCGCCCCGCCTTCGCCGCGGCGCTCCGGGACGGCAAGTGGGGTGACTTTTCCGCCGTCTTCCGGCCCTTCTGGGGCACCGGCGGCGAGATGGGCGACTGGGACGCCGAGCTGATCCCGCTGCTGCCCGCGAGCTGTCGGGTGTTTGCGAGCGCGGGCGCGGGCTTCGACTGGGCCGACACGCGCCTCCTCGGCGAACGGGGTGAGCTCCCCCGACGACTTTTGCGTCGCGAGTTTCCGAGGATGATGATGTCCGTCATTCGGGGCTGACAACATGAACGATAGGGATCGTGTATTGCAATTCCGGCCTCGCGGCCGCCGAGGCAGTGGCAGACTTCGCCGTCGCTCTCGTCATATCCACCTTTCGCCGCCTCCCGTGGTGCATGACCGCCGCCCCCGACCCAGTCGCCTTTCAGGACTGCCACGCCGGCGCCACGGCCGTCTCGCACAACCTGCGGGGCCACGTGCTCGGCCTGATCGGGATGGGGAACATCGGCCAGCAGGTCGCCCAGCGGCTCGGTCTCGGGTTCCGCATGGACGTGCACTACTTCGACATCGCTCGCAAGGACGCCGCCGTGGAGGCCGTGTCGGGCGCGACGTTCCACGAGACGCTCGAGTCGCTGCTTGGGGTCTCGGATTGCGCGGTGCTCTGCACCCCGGCCGGCGGCAAGGTCATCACGGCCGAGTCCCTGGCCTGGTTCAAGCCCGGCTCGCGGTTCGTCAACGTCGCGAGGGGGGGCCTCGTGGATGAGGAGGCGCTGGCCGACGCGCTCGAGTCCGGGCGGATCGGCGGCGCCGCGCTCGACGTGCACGCCGACGAGCCGAGGCCCCATCCGCGGCTGCTGAGGCTGGCCGGGACCAACGTCACGTTGACCTGCCACAACGCCGGCGGGACGGTCGAGACGCACAAGGGGTTTGAGAGGCTGAGCATGGAGAATATCATGGCGGTGTTGGGCGGTGGCGAGCCCATCACGCCGGTGAACCTGCGTCATCTGAAGCAGTAACAATGCCCGAGACGCGGACTTCTTCAAAATGTCAACAAGGAGAGATGGCATAACACCGCGGGTTCTGAGAATGAATTAAGAAACGATGGGCTTCTACCACTTCGGTCTGGCATCTGCGTCGTAGTTTGTGTCGGTGTCCAATCAGACAGATCTTCACGCTACAAACTGTCGAATTCCAAGCTGTTCTGTCTCCCAATCCTTGGTTTGGGTCATGCCATCACAGTTCTCCCCCCGTCGCTGGTCAGTCGAGAGCGAACCATCACCCGCAACGCTCGATGGGCCAGTCGCTGCAGCACAGCCGGTTCACTCGTTCCCTCCTCGTGCAGAGCAAGTACCGTGCTCGGCGAAAAGACCAGAGCCTGTCCCGTATGCAGCGAGACAATCATGCTAAACACATCCATCGCCGGTTCCCTGCCTCCGATAGGGACCAGGCTCACTGCCTGGATCTCATCCGCCTCCTCCGTCGCCGTGACCGACATTGATGAGATGCCCGCCAGGTGCTTTCCCAGAGTGCGTAGCCAGTCGGGAGAGGTGAAGCGGTGCACCACCGTCATCGAGCAGAGGTCGAGGAGTTTCGTCGAGACCGTCGGCTCTTGGGTCGAGATGAGCACTCGGACGCCCAGATGGCGCTGGAGGCGGATTGTTTCGAGGAGGGCGTTTGTCAAGGTCTGGCTTTCCTCAGACTCCTTCATGTACTTGTGCGCCTCGTCGAGTGCGACCACGCGGCCGATGGTGGACTTTTGCTCAAGGAGGAGCGAAAGACAGATGTTGAAGAGGGAGCAAGCCAGCTCCGCGGTCACGCAAGGGCAGGAGAGGTCAACGACCGTCAGCTGACCAGACTTCAAACCAGGAGGTTAGCTCAGCACTAGAAGTTGACGGCGGAGAGTGGAGGGGGATACTCTAGGCTGCCAATCAATGGGTCCATCCAGAGAGCCGGCCGTTTTCTTGAACATGAAGCTCTCCAGGGTGTCAAGACGCTGGTTTAGAGGGTTCAGCTGGCCCGGGGTCAAGTCCTCTAGGCCTAGGCGTTTCCTGAACTCGGCGTATCTGAAGCCGAGGCCGTTGCTCTGCTGCTTCAGACGCATTTCTCGCAGAATACGGTTGACCACGTGGAGGTAGAGTGGAATAGAGCCGCCTTCCCCGACGGCCATGAGGTCGTTCATGCGACGCGTGTTGAGGTCGTCGTCGCTCAGCATCAGGGGCTTGATGGTGACGTTTGGTATCCCGCTGTAAATCTTCTGTGAAAGCATCAGAGCCAAGCAAGACCTCGCGGGGAATTCGGGAAGAGGGATACCCGAATCGTGCGGACATTCGTCGGGGCACATAGGACTCTGACGGAAACCCGCTCATGGGATGCAATGAAGGCGGCCTCGCATGGCAAACCGCCAGAGTCTGAGACGAAGCTGTCGTAGTGGAACACGATGCCTGTCAGGGGATGGGGCAGCTGGCCGAGCCGGCTGGAGATCAGGCAGTTCTCGAGGAGGCAGGCGAGTGTGTTGCTTTTCCCCGATCCTTGGCTTCCGCAGATGAAGACACTGGAGGGACACGCGACGTTGTGGAAAAGACGGGCTTCTGCCAACGAAGTGCCGCCTCCCGAGATGCTGGCGCCGAAGAGGCCGAATTGCGAGGGGGGCGATCTGTCGATGAGGGGGGCCGTCAGAAGTGGGCTGGACAGGACTTCGTCATTGTGCTGCGTTTGCGGTTCCAGGGCCAGGTGCTTCAGCTGCGCAACGAGGTTCACTGGGAGCTTGGCTTCGGGCAAGTCGCCACCAGTGTCAGAGCTAGCCGAGGACTCAGACTTTTCAGACATCTTGTGGAATCGCAGAAGTGTCGAGTCAGAATTTCCAAGAGGCGAGAAAGTGAACAGCCCAAGAAAGTGAAAAGCAGGGGAAGACTTCTGTAGCTACAGAGAATGAGAGATTTCCGTTCTTAAATAAAGGTTTCGGCGACAACAGGGATCCGATACACTTCCTCTGCTAGGTCATCAGAAGGCGCTAGTAAATGCCTGGAAGGACTGATGTCCTATATGCCTTTGGATCTAATAAAGAATGCGGTGTCTCTGTGACAAGGGAAGATGCTGCGAGCCTGAAGGGTGGTTTTTGCTTGGAGATGCAGTGTGGCCTTTATCAAAGATCGCAGTAGCGTTCCATAATGTACCAGGCCGAAGTTCTACGTCCCTGGGCATCTTCTCTTATGTGGTTGATTCTTGGGGCAACAAGGACACGACATCAAGGACCATCTTCTCGTTGGATCTATGACTCTGGTGAAATCCGCTTAGTGTCTGCCCTTCATTGTCATTTGAATAGGAAGAGAAAAGATGAGATGGCTTTGAAGCTTCTTCCCGACCAAAGTTGATGTTGGTAGCATTGAACAGCTTAATAGCTAGTCAGCTTTAAATTTCAAAGAAGCTCCCAGACGGCCGCATATATGTTATGTTGTCTTGGAATAAATCGTACCAACGCCCTATACTGCGCGCCTTTTGAAGAGCTCGCCTATGGGAACTTGCATCAGTCGGAGGAGCTGGGCTAACATGTTTATTTCACTTGCATGACTTTAACTCTCTGGGGTCTCGTTATCTTGCTCGGTCAACGCAGCAGTGGTGTCTCCTCACCAGCCGGAGTCCTGCCCTCTTCACCGACATCCTCCCTCCCAATGACACCTGACAGCCAGTGCTTAAAATGCTCGCGGATCTGAGCGTCTCTGTAGACCCAGGCGATGCAAACACCTGCACCAGGACCGAGTGGAACGGCTGCAAGAACTGCCACTAGAGGAACCTTCCAGCCGGTCTCGACAAAAAGCCAGTACAGGACGGTCAAGCCGATGAAAAACGCGTCAATCTCAACATACTTGATGGTGGAACGCGTCATCTCCTTTCTGTCGTCGCGCTGGAAGAGGTTCCAGATGAGGTACACGTGGGAGACAGCGGAGCACAGGATGGGGACGATGTAGACGAGCAGGAGCGAGACTGTGTGAGACTCGAGGTGGAAAGTGCGGTGCTGGCGCTTCTGCAGCCGCAAGACGATCCAGCGGACAGCCTGGCGGATGAGGGACACCCAGACGGGGAAGAAGAGCCAGAGGGCGATGGTGATGGGCGAGTTGTAGATGAGCATGAGGACGGAGGGCAAGACGAAGCCCCAGGCAACGCTGACGGGGATGGCGACAATCTCCGAGTCGACGACGAGATGGCGAGACTTCTTGCCAAAATCGGGGTCTTTGGAGGGCGCGCCCTCGACGATTTCCTGACCGGCCTTGTTCCTCGCGAGCAGGATGGAGCGCGAGCGGTGGAGGAAGGCGGGAATGATGACGAGCTGCCACACGACGGCGCCGCCGATGAGGTTGAAGACCAGCCAGGGCCCGGTGGGGTTGGCGATGAGGACGTTGGGGGCGTTGCAGACGCGGGCGGCCTCGACGGTGGTGACGGTCATGAGGCCGGCGATGAAGGACAGGATGGCGGCCATGCTGGCGAAGGTACGGATGGAGTCCAGGGCAGTCTGGAAAAAGCTAACCGCGAAGCAAGCGGGCGGTCCGAGGACGGGGACCCTACTGATGGCCGGAAGCCGGGCGTACGAGTGGCATTGCGAGTAGAGGAGGGCGACGTTCACGTCCGAGTGGATGAAGAGGGACGCGAAGGTAGCGAAGGCCAGGATGACGGGCACCACGAGCAGGGCACGGTAGGAGAAGACGTGGACGGGCGCCGGCCAGCGCTTCGGGGGCGCCATGGTTCTGAGCCTCCGTCGGAGCGGATGGTGATGTTGGGGTCTAATGTCGCGTCGCACGAGGCGGGTGTTGGTGTTGAGGTTGTAAGGATCGCGACGCTGCTGGCATTCATGGGGGCTGTGAACAAGGGCCCGCCACCATCGTACAGATTATGTCAGCTTTCACTACGTACCTGCCTACCTGCCTACCTGCCTACCTGCCTACCTGCCTAGGGGCCTACCTAGCACCTAGGTAGGTAGGTAGGTAGGTAGGTAAACTAGTTGATACCTAGATAGTCACCCACGACAAGAATTACGATCCGAATCCGCATTGAGTGTGGGGACTGATCTGTGGCCGCTTTAACCTGAGCCAAAGGTGAGCAAAGGTGAGGTAGAGGGTGAGCTTGGGTTGGTCACCCTGAGCCCAGCTCTCGGCATTGTTTCAGCGCGGTTAAACTTGCCGTGAGCGAGGCTAAAAGCAAGGATAGTCGTGCTGCACTGCCCCCGTGCAAGCGCCCCGCCTCCAGGTGATGGGTGACTTTTCATCTGTCTCTAGGGCCAACCTTCTGGTTCCTTGGCCCTAGTTCTGGGTGGATCTCTGACAAATCACTTATGCAGTGTCACAGTGGGCCTTCGAAGCAATGAGTGCATGCCCTTCGTGCTGCGGATGTCAGCTGCTGACACCAGCTGGTTGTCCCCAGAGGCATCCAGATGTCTGGTGCATCACTACTAGTTTCTCGATATCAAAAAACGGAAGTGACTAGTACTCTGGAGGAATGAGCCACCAGGATCGTGGCTATTAAGTATATCCGGTACCAGTTCCGTAACCAGGGGGCTGCAGGTTAGATTGTTGTACTGGTAGCTGGTAACATGCTGCGCAGCGGTACTGGTGTCCAGGCTTCCTAAAGGGCCTGGGACTGGTTTCCAGGTCCCCTCTATGCGATATCACTAGTCCCGGCCGTTCAAAGATCAAATTGATACTGGTCTTACAATGTCAGGTATTCTCTTCTTACTAGTCCCAGTTGTGGTCCAATTCCTCATATTGCGGCTTTACACCTAGATTAAGCTATAGTTTATACTAAAAGTACATAACCTCTATAGTAATTTGTTCCTTGACTATTGTTTTAACAGCTTATACCCAATAAGTGCTACCATACGATCCTCAATATGAGTAAGAGAGGAGACCAGTAGCCTGGATTAACGCACATCTGCTGCGCATCCGAAATGCTGGCAGGAGACTCTACGGTACTAATAGCGCCTGGTTTCTGGGTACCAGTCATTCAAAGAGCAAGGTTTTTGTCAATCATAGGACTGATGATACTCTTGACTGGTACCATGCCAAAGGCCGCTAGGCTGGGACAACAAGACTAGTCATCTATCTATGTGATGTTTGTGCTACCATTCACCGGGCCAAACCCAGATTGGGGTACCAGTAAGCGCACCGCCGCCCACGACGGGGACCAATCGCACCTGTACATGCAGACCTGGGGATCAGTCTCCTACATACCCAATGCGTGGTGGTCAAGGGCACAGAGCTCGACCAAAGCCTGGCTGGCAAGTACAAAAGACGTGCGACTTTACCATCGACGTAGCATATCACTAGTAGTTATGGGGTTTAGAAAGACACTCTCCCTCAGGCGCTTCCGGAAGTCTCAAAACACTAAGAAATGTGGATCAGAGTATCTTCCTGTTGACGGAAGGCCGTCCACGCCAGTGCCAACAACTGTCAAGTGAGAACCGCCTACCGGGTGTTGATAGATGAACTAAAAAATGTAGACTTCTAGATACACTCCGACTTCAACTGAACGCATTAGAGGTTACTGCTGAACAAAACTCCGATAATCCGCAAATACAATCAGAGGCTCTCAAAAAACAGCTAATAGATATTTGCGATCGCCTCACACAGCTTTCCCGCTTGATGCACAACCTTTTGCTTGGTTCAGATTAGCAATTGCAAAGATATCTCACTATTCAAAGGGCGGAAAACAACCTGCCTTGTGGCTTCAAACCCATCATCGAAGATGGTAAGCTTCAGAAGCGTTTCTATTATGCTCATGGACCTCAGCTGCTAATCTCGATTTCCCGAAAGATTAGAGAGCGACAGGAGGTCAGAGGTGAATGAAGCCCGGAATATGGAGGTCCTTATATAAGAACCTCTAGTGTTATACTAGTTCACATATAGTTCAGAGCTCTACATCTGGGCTCTAAATAATCTGTGAATCTAAAAAAACGTCTGTTTGACTCGTGACATCAACCGTACTTAAACCTTGCAGTTGCCAAGTGTCACAGGTTACTGTCATCACTAGAAGATCCCTAGATACAAAGCCACACTCATAGTAACATTGGTTATGCTCACCTGCGCATTCACGTGGCTGCTGTGTATGTAGTCCATCCTCTCGAGGACTTCGCCCTAGAGAAAGGTCAACCTTGAGGATACACGGGAGACTCAGGATCCATGGTGGCACAAAGAGTTAAAGAACACGCTTATCAGGTACATCCACATTGTGAAATCTGAGGATCTATCGAATATATCAAGGGCCTTCGAAAAGTAAAGGTCACCCCTCTTTAACTTCCGTCCTACAGAATAAGTCCGCTGCGAAGCGTCCCATCCCCCAATACCATGCCGCAAATGATCGACGTGTCTGATGTGGCGGTTTTCTAGCGGCCTGCACGGCTGGACTGAAAAGTATAAGTTCCATCCTTGCGGGCATGGGCACTTCCAATCCTGGTCCCTCTTGTACTGTAAAATGCCAGCGTAATGACGTCCTGGGTCTCGTTGGGGTCTTTACGTGACTTGTGAGCCTTTGCACCCCTATTAAGCATTAGCAAGCAGCAAGCGAGGGAAGGAAAAGAACACTTACTGAATTTCGTAGGAAGCCACATCTGTGCGCTATGAGAGAAGGTCAGTCACCAAGTACTGGATGTATGGACTATTCTACCGACTTGACTTTCGATTGTGCTCGCAACAATCTGGACATTCTTTACCCATTGCGATCCGCTTGTCTCGTTTATTTGGTTAACATCTTCTAAAGAAACTTTGCCCACAAGCTCCAATAGCTTTCGGGTCGTAGTGGAGAATCCTCGAACCGACATCCTAAAGTTGTGTAGATGAAGTGAACTTGAAAACGGCAGATGCAATCATCAGTCTGTAAGTGATTCAAGGGAATCACGCGACTTATTCAGATGAGAATTTGTTCCTAATGAGAACTTAAGGATAGACTACAGCGGCAGTGCTATATTCATTATCCTTCTTACCCACTTAGAGGGTTGACAAGCTTGGTTAGGACTGAGCGGTTATGGAAGCCACTTTTACGCAGTGTTCACAGTGCGATTGGGCGGCAAGTGAAACCGATTTCCCATCCTAAAATGGCCAATGAAGATTACAGCAAACCGCTAAGAGCTCCAATCACTTCAACCACTTCCAAACGAGCAGCTCGAAAGAAAGCTAGATACGGATTTCTTCAGAACCCTCCGCGAATAGTTTCCAGCTCAGGATCAGGCGCTTAGTGCTCCTAGAGCAGAATGAAACGCAATAATTGGGCGCAACCTGGTTAGCCCCTGTTCGTCTAAGCGCCACGTCAGGGTGGGGCATGTGACTTCACGCGCGCGCAATTTCCTATCGCGCAATTGGCCACAGCCACGCCTGAAGAAAGATCAGCCTCCGGGGAATTCACGGACACCAATGTCCTCTGCCACAAGCTTTCCATCCACAAACACATCACTTATATGCTCCAGAGCAACTGTCATGACGCCATACCGAGTCGCCTGCCGACGACTTCTCTGTCGTATTTTACCTGCTCACCTCATTTCTTCCTTGCCGCCTCGAGCTCAGCATCATATATCAATGGCTAAATGTAACATGTCGTCTCAGCGCCCACGGTCAACGCCCCGGACGTTCCCGGTGGCAGGATTCGATGCCATCAAGCAAGATCAGCTTGTCGAGGAGGAAACCATGCCGGAATACAGCTCAGAACACTTTTATCCTGTTCGACTTGGCGAGGTCTTCAATGACCGGTTCCAAACTGTGGCGAAACTTGGCTATGGCTCGTCCTCCACCATCTGGCTTGCGCGTGACCTTCAGTAAGTAACCCAGTCCAGGTATGACAAGTGTACTAATCGTCCAGCATAGATGTCACCAATACGTAGCGCTTAAAATCTACATTCACAACTCAGTCCAGCATCGGGAGCTGCCATTTTATCAGTACTTGGACAAGTTTTTCCCAAGCCGGCACCCTGGCGCAAAAAATGTCAGAAAGCTGCTCTCTTCTTTTGAAGTAATTGGCCCTCATGGCAAGCATGTCGCGCTTGCTCTTCAGGTTTCTCAAATGAGTATCCGTGATATGGATACGGTGTTTATGGACGGTCGCGGGTTTCACGAGGGGTTTGTGAAGGGAGCTATCAAGGAGCTTCTCGAAGCGCTTGATTTCCTGCATACCGAGGTACAATGTGTACATACCGGTACGTGTATACTCCCTGATACCATCCTTTCTGTGTAATTTTGCAGAAAAAAACATGCACAACATCACAGCTGAGACGACATCAGATATTCATCCCGGTAATATGCTACTTGGGACAGATGACGACTCTCTCTTCCAAAGGCTGGTAGAAAATGAATTCTTGAGCCCCGTTCCTCGCAAGCAACTTGAAGGCCGGACTATCTACCTTTCCCGCCTGATGAGGCCTAAGGCTGGGCCACTACTGCTTTCTGATTTTGGGGAAGCTAGGCTCGGCCCTGGTCCCCACGCG
Organism: Colletotrichum eleusines; assembly: GCA_016807845.1. Taxonomy (NCBI): domain Eukaryota; kingdom Fungi; phylum Ascomycota; class Sordariomycetes; order Glomerellales; family Glomerellaceae; genus Colletotrichum; species Colletotrichum eleusines. Next base: position 6,224,735 of record JADEZO010000001.1, on the reverse strand, counting down.
GGCGACATCATGCCAATCGTGTACCGAGCCCCGGAGACGCTCTTGCACATCCAATGGGGCTGCCCGGTCGATATCTGGAGCGTAGGACTTACAGTATGTGTTTAAATCAAAGGTGCGGTTCCATTGACGGGCTCACTAACCATTCCTTCTGTGTCTCAGGCGTGGGATCTCCTTGAAGGAAAGACGCTGTTCAGTGCCCGCAAAGAAGACGGCAGCTTCTCGGACGGAGTTCACTTCGCCGAACTCATTGCGGCACTGGGCCCACCGCCTCTAGAGCTCCTTAATCGGCATCGCAATCGAGCGCTTGAGTATTGGGATGAACATGGTTCGTTTGATAAAACTACGCTCCAGTATTAAATCCTTCTGGCGGGAAATCTGACCACGGTCTCCTAGGAAACTGGGGCGAGTTTGTGCCTATACCGAAAGAGAAAACCCTTGAGGCAACGGAGACCAAACTTGAAAATAATCTCAAGTTTCTGCAATTCATCCGAAGAGCCCTTACGTGGGACCCGAACGCTCGGCCTACAGCAAGGCAACTTCTGCAAGACCCGTGGTTGACGGACTAGGTCAGGATTGCTGAGGTGCGCTGCAAACTCAAGCCTTGATCATTCTTTCAATCCCGCATCGCATGGATTCGATCGGTAACTCTTATAAGTCGGCCGCTCCTGGCGCCGCACGTCACGGACTTCGCCGATCCAACGCAAACAGGATAGAATGGTGATTTGTACTACAATACTTTGTACAAGAATACTACCCTTTGTTGTTCACGAGCTCTCACGGAATATGTTCCGAAGAAGGTGTCTCAAGACAATATTGCCGTCTCCTGGGTCCAGTGTGTTGCGAAATATCTTTCGTGTCTTCTTGGTGTAGGCTCGCAGCTCTTCAACGTTGCGGAAAGTCTGGACTCTTCCCTTGTTTTCCCGTCCGCATTCAATTAAATCAATGATGTTGACATGTGTCCGTCGTGCAGCCTACGATTTGTGTCAGGATGAATCAACCAAATTTCATTGTCTGGACTTCTACCTTCTCGCATTGCTCACAGGTATTCGGAAGTGGTTTGATACCAATTGCGCGGCAAAGCGCATGCCATGCAGTCAAGTCGTCTTCCGCACCGTACCACGTTTTGAGTTCCATTTTCAGCGCAATTTGGTAATTATTCCACGCATCGGATGAGTCGGATTGGCCTTGGCGCCAATTCATATGTCTCTGCAAGTTGGCATACGAATCGTTCGGTGGGAGAGAGGGATCATAACTGAACGTCGGGTAAGAGTAGAAGAATGAGTCCAAAGGGGTTTTTGTGTTTTGTTTATGAATAGGAGAGTCGCGTAGGTGCTGTCGTAAAGCCTCCTCACTGCCGAACGATCGGTCGCAGGCTTCGCATTCAAGAGACGGCGCATGAGCAGGGGAGTCGCGTAGGTGTTGTTGTAAAGCCTCCTCACTGCCGAACGATCGGTCGCAGGCTTCGCATTCAAAAGACGGCGCATGAGCAGGGGAGTCGCGTAGGTGCTGTTGTAAAGCCTCCTCACTGCCGAACGATCGGTCGCAGGCTTCGCATTCAAAAGACGGCGCATGAGCAGGGGAGTCGCGTAGGTGCTGTTGTAAAGCCTCCTCACTGCCGAAAGAGCGGTCGCAGACGGTACAACGAGAGGTCATGATGCCAGAATTGTCATGCTATTTCTCAGCGAAATTTGACCGCTTTGGAGTCGTGAGCTGGGAAGGACAGCGCATTTAGATATGTGACTAGTCTACGCCTAGGCTCATAAGTCCAAAGTACGCGGGTGGCAAGTGAGTGATACACTCGAGCATGCAGGACCTGCATGGATAGCAACTACGTTGTCGACCAACAGACGGTGAACCGAACCAACCACTGTGATGCCTTCGCCGGTTATGCACCATGGTGAATTCCGTCCAGTCCTGCGCTCAAAGTACCCACGACGGCCAGCCTTAACAGGCGATACGCCGTGTTAGGGGTCGATAGGCAATGCCAGACGGGGCTTCCAGGAGGGTTTCTGTGGCCATGCGCCACCCCGAGAGCAAACCCCGACAGCAACCCTCGTCCGGGTCTCATTGCTTACTGGCGCGCCTGGCCACGCTCTGTCCTCGAGTCGGTCCGGCCGTTGCTCTTGTGCCTGGTGTAGTGTTGCCATGCAATTCAATAATCCGATGGTTCTTCCAGAGTTGAAGTAACGGCGTGGTGATGCTGATGATGGACCACAGACGCAGATGTGTGAGGTGTGTGTACCCGGTAAACCTCTTCGTCGCCTAGCCTGGATCAAACGGACTGGCATGAATTTGGCGGCGCTTACTGAACTTGCAGGTGGAGCTGTTACTGGGTCCACGAGCACAAGATTGGATTGCGAAAGGATTCCATGGTCCCTAAGCGCTCGCGAAGAAGTGAGGCCAAAGCCTATGGTCGCTGCACAGTAGCAGGCCCCAATCCAATCGATGGACATCGGACAGAGGGCTGAGCCGGAACTCGGCACAGAATGCACCCAGCAGACCAGGCTCCACCTGTGGCCATGTCGAACGGCATGTTTGGCTTGCTGCGGCTTGTTAGATTAGGCCAGCAATCGCATCTTGACAGTGGCCATATATTAGTGGGATTGGCCATATCGACTTGCACTGTGCTGGAACAGACGGAACCAGCCTGTTTTCGAGAGCGACGTCCACCTGACGGCGCGCGTTTTGGGGTTCAGGAGTCGTTCCTAGACCCAGTGGTACCTCAGCACGAGGTCTGTCCAACTCTCAAACAGAATGTGTAAGCTCGGATCATTACGTTGGTTCGCCCAAGGTAAAGTCCAGAGCCCTAGTTGTGCTGTTTGCGCTTGCATACCGTTCTAAAAGCATCGTGACACGGAAACCTCCTCTGCTAACCTGTCCCCTGCATCTGAAGGTCAAGCTGTCTATGAGTCATGGTCACATCTCCTCGAATAATCCCTGATGACAATTTCCTCTAAGCTGGGTTGTAGTAAAAGGAGTGTTTCTTGTATTTAATAGTGGTTGTGTACCTCAAGAGAGAAAGATGCGCTCTGTATGTCCAATAAGGAATGACAAGTAGTTGGGCTAATTCCAAAGAAGGCAAAATCAAGGTAACAGCATAGAAACCCCCCTCCTAAAATCAATCACCCGGAACCCATGAATCCCCCGTTCTTAGCGCTCTGACCTCCCTCATACGGGACACCCAGGCCTTTACCTCAGCTAAAGCGCCTGAGGGTGAGTCCCTGTTTGCCAGGAGAAAGGAAAATATGTTAGTAGGACTAAACTCTAGCTCCGGTACTTGGGCTGCAAACTGATCTGCTAGTTGTAGGGTTTTATTATTGCTGTCTGCTTGCTTCTTTAAGTCGGGTAGCTCCTTTTCTGATTGCTGGAATACAGTGTTGAAGATTTTTCTGATAATATTAGCATCTGCGAGCTGGAACTCGATCTTTTTATCAACTCGGCTAGATCGAATCAAAGCATTATCGAGATGCTCTATGTGGTTTGTTGTTATGATAAGGACGTATCCCTCTTGCGATGTGACGCTGTTAAGAACGTTAAGAAGTCCAGACAATGAGATAGTCCCCTTTAGCTTTAATGACCTTTGTGAATATTCTGATTTGGTTTTGAAATTATTGGTATCAGATATATGGGACTGAGTTATACTGACTGCATCAATATCCTTGAGTAGGATAATGCAATATGGAGGAAGCTCCCTGAATAAGGCGCTGAGTTGACTGTTATTCAAAGCGGCAAGGCTGAGAATATAGATATCTAATCTGAAATAACCGGCTACGGATATGCTGAGACTGGATTTTCTGGTTCCAGGGCGGCCGTACAGCAGGTAGCCCCTTTGATATAGCAGCCTATGGGATGCATACCAGGACTGAGCTTTGGGATCAAGGAATTTTTAGATATCCTTGAGGAGCAGTTGCTTTAGGTCTTTGTTTATAATAACGGTATCAATCAGCCTTATGTTTCTGGTATCTGTTTGTTTCTAGCTGTTGTTATAATATTCGAAGATTATAGTTTTGTTTTCCAATAGCCTGAGGTATTTGAGGCGGCATTTGTCTAAGAGTTTTTGTAGAACCTTTGGAGAGCGTCCAATACAAGAAACTGTTATCTTTTGGTGTGGTAGTAAGGCTGATGTGTTTTCCGTATATTGTAAACTGAGAAGGTGCCCCTTGTACTAGAAGTACAGCCGCTCTCCCTAAGGCGTGAAATAAAGAGGTTTCTGAGTCGTAATGTCGGAGCCCCGGGTAATTATTGTTCTTACTTGCCGGCTGTTAATACTAACAAGCGAGGAGCTGGTATTTTTGGAAAACTTCTGAGCGGAGACCCATGATTTAAGTATGTCAAACGCCTTATTAGGATTATGAACTTCGGTCTTGGAAGCTGCTGGTATATTAGTATTGTGTCTCAGGTTTGGAAACAGTTACTGACTGAAGCTATCTACAAACCCTCCCACGGTCCTATAAAGAAACTTGCTGCAAACTATTAATATTCCGCAGATGCATAACAAACCGGCGAAGCTATCTAAGTTCCTATTAAGAAGCTGATGGAGCGTTGTGGTGAGACCGGTGAAGCCGGGGAAGAAGATGTCTATCACGGATATGTTGGGAGGAGCCGGAGGATGATGCATGACTCAAAAAAATGATTGCTCTTTGACTACGCCTGGCAATGCTGACAACACTACTTGCAAAAATTTGAGTTAAGAATGTCGACGGATTTTTGACATTCACACCAGCACTGACAAGGGCCGGGGATGCTGAGAACGATAAGCTTATGCAGGAAGAGAGGGTACGGCCGAGGCTTTAAACCCAGGAGTGTGCTACAACAACCGGTATGGCTACCTATCATTGCTCCTACGCTGTCAACAGAAACTATCTCATCCTTATAATCAATTCCTGAACTCTTGTTTGCTCTAAGACCAGCCAAACAACATGATCCCAGACCAACGACTAGGGAAGAGAGGGTAGGGAAGAGAGGGTAGGGAAGAGAGGATTAGAGATTATAAGCAACCTGCAGGGAGTCGGTTCAAATCCGGCTAGGGAACCTGTTGGAATGCGATTCATCATCGCGGATATTGGGTGGACCCGAGCCGAGGTCACGTGCGCGGGCACGTGACCCACCTCGGCCCTTCCCCCCATATCCACGGCCTGGCAGCTGACAGTTTCGCGATACTTCTTCCTTTATACATACACACAACCTTAGCAATAGTAATACAAGCTCTTGTTGATTATATCGATATGCCTGTGATACTAATACTGATCAGTGGTTAACTTCATAGTTACTACTACCGCAGATCAGTAAGGATCACTAGAAGAGACCGTAATAACCTCACTTGCTGAAGAAAGGCTCGCAGAGGCTCTAGTACTACCTAGCTAGAGGAAAGCTTAGTACCTAGTAATTATTACTAGTAAAGACCTTCTCTAGCCCTATATCTATTATATAACTATTATTAACTTTATTACTATTAGAGAAGTCTACTTCTTCTCTCTTACTTATACTAATTACTTACTTTTTTTTTATATTACTTTCTTATTAATAATAACTATAATAATATTACTATACTTCTTAATAACAGTATTAGAATAATATATATATTACTATTATTAGAGTTTTTATTAAATAAGATATAGGGTAAAAATCTTATCTTATTATAAATAGATACCTAATAGTAACTTCCCCCTTTTATATAGGCAGCCTTCTAGCTTTCCTTTCTCTCTATTAATAACCTCTTTTTCTAGCTACTAACTTATTTCTCTAGCTCTATTATATAATAACAGTAGCCTACTGTTATATCTACTTCCAATATTACTATTAGAAGTAAGGGTAAAGGGTATATTTATACTAAGAATTAAGAATTAATAACTCTTATTTCTTATAACAAAATCTCTATTTAACACTATAACTAAAGGTTATATAATAATATAAGTGAGATAACTAGATTCTACTAGTAAAATGGATAAGAAAAGTATATAGGTTGTCTCTAAGACATTAGTAAAACTAGTAACTAAGCTAGTCTTACTTAAATAACCCCTAGATATCTAAAGCAGCCCCTAGATATCTAGAATAACCCCTAGATATCTAAAGCAGCTCCTAGATATCTAGAATAACCCCTAGATACCTAAAATAACCCCTAGATATCTAGAATAACTCCTAGATTCCAAAGATAAACCCTACATACTTTATAACCCCTAGATATCTAAGATATCTAGAAATAATCTGTTACAATATATCTTATAACCTTTTATATAAGAAGATAATATTTCCCTTATAGAGAAAGAATTATGATCATGAATATCAACACTTTTACCTCTACCTTTTACTCTTCTCTATCTTTCCCTTGACCATCGTGAATTTATATTCTTAGTGGTTATGAGCCCAGCTCGATAGAGACGGACTTTATCTCTTTACTTCCCCTTTTTTACCTTTAAGACTTGCTACAAAAAGTTAAAAAGGATTTATTTATCCAAAAGCTCAACCTTATCAGGGGACAAACCACATTGATAAGGGAACTTTATGGAAGAACAACTCTAAGGCTACTACACCTCATACCCAGCAATCCATATTCAACGGAATAGAGGGATCGGCTTACCGGGCAAGTTACACACCAGCTATATTTTACGTCACTACAGCTCCGGACGGATAACCAACCCAACAACGCTCAGAAGGTCTATCGGTTACTTTAAGATCCAACCGATAAAGGATCTTTCTTCTTGCCTCCAGCTGGAATTGAACCCAAGACCTCTCAATTGGTAGTCAATCGATTGAGTTAATTTAGTAGTTGACTAGACTACTAGACTAACTGGTCTGCTGTCTGGCTGGTGAAAGCTTTGGTGGATTACGCCCATATATATCATAAAATCGACTTCCAACGCAACGCAAGCCAAATACAACAAACCCACATACTTTCAATATCTATTTTTCACAACAAATCCAACCATAACCTTCAATATCAAATCCAACCACTTCCTCATCTTTTAAAGATGGAAAGATCTATCAATATCCCCCGCCTTTCAGGTAGCTCTAACTACCTAGTTTGGGCAACCAGATTTGAGGCTTTACTTATAAGTAAAGATATAAACTCAAGTCTTATAACACCTCCTATAACTCCTGCTCAGCAGAAGTCTGATAACAAAACTTTAGCTTTTATGAAGCTGTTTTGTGAGGATGCCCTTTACGGGTTATAAAAGATTCAACTACAGGATTTGAAGCTTGGAAAAAACTGAAGGATCTATATGAACCTACAGGATTTACCAATGAATATCTTACTTGTAAGGAATTTTTCAATACCTCTTTAGACTCTTTTGATTCTATGGAGAGTTACCTAAATAAGGTAAAAGAGCTTACAGACGACCTATCCTCTAAGGATATGGGTTTACCAAAACAAGTTATTATAGCTTGGGTATTAAATAGTCTGGATAATAGTTATGAAGGCTTTATAACCAACGTAACACAAGCTCTTAGAAAAGATGCTGATTCTTATACTATAGAATCTCTTTTTGCAAATCTTATAGATGAAGCAAAAAGAAAAGGCTCTTCTACAGTCCTATATACTTCTTTTAGGCCTAAGAAACCTTGGAAGAAGATAAAAGGATTATATTGCACATATTGCAAACTAAAAAACCATTTGGTTGAAGATTGCAACTTTTACATCCAAATAAGGCTCCAAAGTCCTGGAACCATAAGGATAAAGAAAGAATAGAAAGAAAGGCAAATAATAAGAAGAAGAAGCTTTATAGAGCACAGAAAGCTCTAATAGCTAGAAAGGCTATAATAGAAGAAGATTCTGATTCTGATATACAAGAAACAGTAGATAAAATCACTGAAGAACAAGAAGAAGATCAAGAAGATCAAGATCTTATAGATCTAGACTTTGAAGACGTAAGTAATTCCTACGCTTCTATATATATGACTTCTTCTAATAAGACTATAGGTTGTAATATAGCACCTATAGATAGAAATTCAGTTCTTTTCTGCTTAGATACAGCAGCTACTGTAAATATTATAAATAATAAATCTCTTTTATAAAGACTACATCTATAAACCATAATATAAAGGCACCTTATACACATGAACCTAATGGTATAATAGAAAGAGCTATAAGGACTATAACTAATAAAATAAGAGCTTTATTACTACAAGCTAACTTACCCTTATATCTATGGGGAGAAGCTGCCCTTACAGCAGTCGATTTATATAATATAACTCCTCATAAAGCTCTAGAATATAAAACACCATATGAAATAAGGAATAATATAAAACCTAACTTAGATAATATAACTACATTTGGATCTATATGTTATTATAAGAATAAAGATCCTAAGATAAAGAAGTTAGATAATAAAGCTATTAAAGCAATAGTGTTAAATTCTAGAAGCAATATATATAAAATATATGATTTTCAGAAGAAAACTACCTTTTGGACTAGAGATATAGTAGTTCTAGAAGATCAATTTATGCCTTCTCCTATAAATAATCCCCTACGTGACAATAACAGTGGAAGGGAAGCCTTGAATCTAGGAGAAATAGATAATAATAATAATAATAATAATAATAATAATAATAATAATAATAATAATAATAATAATAATAATAATAATAATAATAATAGTCCTATAACTAATAATTCCAAGATAGTAGTAGAAATTCCTAAGCTAGATAAGGAAAAGCTTAAAGAATATACTTGGGTAGCAGAACAAGAAAGCGCTTTATATACTATAAAAGACTGCCCTATAATTAAACCAATACTTTCCACTATAAATAATAAAGATAATCAAATAAATAGGTTTAATAAAGCTTTATATATCTTATCTATAAATACAATCGATGAACCCTCAACATATAAAAAGGCAATAAACTCTATATATAGAGATAATTGGATTCAAGCAATGGTTGAAGAGGTTAATAATCTTCATAAGATGAATACTTGGAATATACTTCCTCTACCTAATGGATATAAACCCTTAGGAGGAAGATGGGTATATAAATTAAAAACAGATATAGCGGAAAATCCTATAAAATATAAGGCTAGATGGGTAGTACAAGGGTATAACCAATATATAGGTATAGATTACCTAGAAACCTTTAGTACTACCTGTAAGCCAGAAAACTATAGAGCTATATTAATAATAGGCATAAAGCTAGGATGGTATTTTAGACAATATGATATCTCTAATGCTTTTTGCCATGCAGATATAGATAAAGAAATATGGGTACAACTACCTACTGGATTTTCATATAACCATAACATAAATACCCTGGAATATACTAATAATATAGAAAAAGTCCTATACTGTAAGCTAAATAAAGCTCTATATGGACTAAAACAAAGCCCTAGACTTTGGTATAAATGGTTAAGATCTATAATAAATAAGATAGGCTTTAAAGAATCCCCTTATGATGAAGGAATCTTTATAGCAAATAATAAGAATATAAGAGCTATAATAGTATGTCACGTAGACGATATAATAATAACAGCTCAGTATGAAGAAGACATACGGTACTTTTATAAGGCTGTATATAAATATATAGAAATAAAGGACTTAGGAATTCCGCATACGTTTTTAGGGAACGAAATAACTATAAATAGAAAAGATAAGATCTTATATATACACCAAACAAAATATATAAATAAACTACTAGAAAAGTATAATAAAAAGGATATAAATCCTTATAATAACCCTATATTACCTTCTATAAAACTAAGGAAAAATATAGAACAAGCAACAAAAGAAGATATAACAAGATACCAACAAGAAGTAGGATCGCTACTATATGCTAGTTTAAAAACTAGGCCAGATATAACATATCCAGTTAATTTATGTGCTAGATATATGAGTAACCCATCTAGAGAACACTTTGTAGCTCTAGATAGAATATGGGGATATCTTAATAAATACCCTAGCCTTGGATTAATATATAACTGTAATATAGACCTACAGTTAATCTTATTTTCAGACTCTAATTGGGCTGGAGATCTAGATGATAGAATGTCTACAACTGGATATATAAGTACTTTTGGTTACTATAATATAATAAGTTGGAATAGTATAAAACAGAAAACAGTTGCTTTATCTACTTGTGAAGCTGAATATATGGCTCTATGTGAAGCTATAAAAGAATCTATATATCTATATAACTCTTTCTCTTATATATATAAAGAGTTAAATTTAGAGTTAACTCTTAATAAGCCTATTATATTAATAGATAATGAAGCAGCCCAAAGGATAACTGAAAATCCAGAACTGCATAAGAAAGCTAAACATATAGATATAAGATACCACTTTTCTAGACAAGCTGTTAATAATGAGTTAGTCTCTTTATATCATATATACACTGGAAATAATATAGCAGATATCTTTACTAAACCAGTTAATAAAGAAGTATTTAAATACTTTATAGAGACAATAAACTTAAATATAAAGGGGTTTTTACCTAAAGAAACTATAGATAATAAAGAATTACTTTCTAAAAGAAAGGTTAAACAGCTTATACACTAGGTTTCCCCTTATAATTTTTTTTATTTTTTTATAAAGGTTTTTCTATAACTATAACTATACAATTTTCCCTTAATAAAGGTTTTATAATAAATATTTTTTTTTATAAGTTACACTTTATAAGTATAACTTAAGGAGGAAACTAAGAATTAAGAATTAATAACTCTTATTTCTTATAACAAAATCTCTATTTAACACTATAACTAAAGGTTATATAATAATATAAGTGAGATAACTAGATTCTACTAGTAAAATGGATAAGAAAAGTATATAGGTTGTCTCTAAGACATTAGTAAAACTAGTAACTAAGCTAGTCTTACTTAAATAACCCCTAGATATCTAAAGCAGCCCCTAGATATCTAGAATAACCCCTAGATATCTAAAGCAGCTCCTAGATATCTAGAATAACCCCTAGATACCTAAAATAACCCCTAGATATCTAGAATAACTCCTAGATTCCAAAGATAAACCCTACATACTTTATAACCCCTAGATATCTAAGATATCTAGAAATAATCTGTTACAATATATCTTATAACCTTTTATATAAGAAGATAATATTTCCCTTATAGAGAAAGAATTATGATCATGAATATCAACACTTTTACCTCTACCTTTTACTCTTCTCTATCTTTCCCTTGACCATCGTGAATTTATATTCTTAGTTTTATTACTATATCTACTTCTAGTATTATTATTAGAAGTAAGGGCAAATAGAAAACTCTACCCCTACTACCTTATAAGGCTATATAGTAACTTGTTACCTATTAACTAGCTTTACTACTAGGGACTTTAGCTGCCTGCTTGATTAGTAGGCTGGGACCACTTAGTCTCTTTACCTCCTCTTTTTTCTAGCTACTAGATGTTTATCTTTATCCCTTCTTATTCCTATTATCTCTCCCTCTATCTCTCTCTTTATCTATTATCTATACTACTAGTAGTAATTCCTCTAATATATAGATTTACCTCTAACCCTATAGGTAAGGAGAAGTACCTATATTTAAGAGGTTATTAGGCTAATAGAGGATAATAGACCTATTCTTAAATAATAATAACTATTGTGAAGGGCTGGCTCCGCAGCGCGTTTAACTGGTGAAGTGCCTCTATTACTGTTTACTTCTAGCTGAGGAGTAAAAGGGAAAATAGGATGCGGTGTAGAAAGCTTTGCTTGGGATAAGGGGGTCGCGCGCCGGTGGGGCGCCGGTGGGGCGCCGAGGGGCCCTAGGGTTGCTCGGGCAAAGCCGGAGCTGGTCCATCGGGCATCAGCCCGTAACATTAGCCTCCCCCTCCGGTCCCCCGCCGGGTTCTCTTTGGCGCGTACGCCTGATTCCTGTCGTTGTCTATAATGTCGCCATATAACTCCTTGTAAGCGTCAAGGGCTGCCAGTCCCTTGACTACGTTAACTGGTTCCCATGTTGGGTCTATGTAGCCCTTCCAGCTCACCAGTGCCTCTCTGGTCCTCCCCCTCCCTCTCCGTCTCCATCTCACAGCAAGTATACTGTCAACCTGGTATTCTTCCTCTCCATCTTGACCGACTATCGGCGGCGGCTGCTCATCGGCGCAGGACTGGTAGGGGAGCAGGTCCTCTGCCGCTCGCCATAGGAGGTCCACATGGAACCGGTTGTGAATCCGGCCCGGCACGTCTAACTCGACCACATACAGGGACACCACTTTTGTAACCTTGTACTTATGGTGTAACCACACAAGCTTCTTACTTGGTCGGGTGGTCGCGTAGTTAGCTACTGATAGCCAGACTTTGTTGCCCACTAGATACCTCTCTGCTGGGGCATGCTTCCTATTCACAGCATCCTCTGCCCGGTGCTGGGCTGCTGCTATCGCGGCTTGGGCCAACTCCGTTGCTTCTTTCAGACGCCTGACCAGCTGGTCAGCCCCTCTCGTCTTACTGTCCATAGGCGGCGCTCCCTCATCTTGGTCCTCTTTAACTGGCAGCAGGTCAACATGATACCCATGCTCCAGGAAGAATGGCGATACCTCAGTAGTACTGCTAACCCTATTGTTAATCGCCAGCTAGGCACTGGGCAGCAGCTCTCCCCAGTCTTCCTATATGTAGCACACGTATACACAGAGGATAGACTAAATCTCCTGGTTAAACCGTTCTATCCCTCCATTGGTCTGCAGGTGGTAGGCGGTGCTTAACAGCTACTTTGTCCCTACCAGTTGACAGAAGCGCTTCCAGAAACGGCTCAGCCAATTACTTCCCCTATCGCTAACGATAGACTTTGGCATTCTATGGAACCTATAGTGGCTGCTAAGGAACCGCTGGGCACACGCTTCTGCCTCCATGGTCGTCATCTCTTCCAGCGTCACGGCCTTACTAAGCCTGTCCACAATCACCCACAGGTATCTGGCTTTAGTGCCTTTAGTGGGTGGTAGGTCTGTTATAAAGTCCATCGACAGTTCGCTGCGTAGGCGGAGGGGCACCGGCAGGGGCTTAAGGAGCCCCCTCTTCAGTTGTCGCCACATATGTACTCCTCTGCAGGTGTTACAGTTCCTGCAGAATCTCCTAACATCCTGGGACTGGCCTGGCCAGAAGAACCGTCTTCCCACTATCTCTAGGGTCTTGTTCCTCCCAGGGTGGCCTATCGTCTTAGAGTCATGGCATCTCTATATGATCCTTGTGCGGAGTTCGTTGAGGGGGTCATCCGGTGTTCCCCCGCCAGGTACCTATAACCTCTCTCTGAATGTCAGGCGCTGAAGGTTATCTAAGGCGCATTTGGCGATCTGTACTTTCAGGTGGAGTTCCGGTGGAAACCCTTTTATGCCCTCTTTTATAGCAGTGTATACACGCTGGTATATACGGTCTTCTCTAGCAGTTGTCTCCCATAGTTACTGTAGCTCCTGATCGCTCTTGAACACTATAGGGGCTGGCGCTATAGTCTTGTCTCCCTGGCTGGCACGTCCGACCTGGGGGGCAGCAGTTGGGGGTGGTCTTGGAAACGCATGACTAGGGATCACTTGTATGACCCTTCCCTTCTCCCTTTCATCGTCCCATCCAGCTGGGGCATCTTGTTCCCTATGTGACAGGGCGTCTGGGACTATGGCGTCCTTACCTGGCCGGTATTTGAGGTAAAAGTTGTACTGTGCTAGTTCCTCTGCCCACCGGCTCTACCTCTCTGTTAGGCGCTGCTTCTTTATGAAGTATTCTAGGCCTTTGTGGTCTGTAAGGATCTTAAAGGTCTTTACACTGTGTAGCTCTGCTTGCTAAGCTTGTAGGCAGGAGAGTACTGCTAAGAGTTCCTTGTTATAGATTGGATAGTTATACTTGGCTAGGGATAGCTTCTGGGAGTGGAAGGCCACTGGGTGACTTTTACCCTCTTTATTATTTTATGTTAAGATGCCACCTAAGGTGAATCCTGAGCAGTCGGTCTTGACTATTGTTTTGGCGTCAGGGTTAAACCTGTGTAGCACTGGTTCTATTGTGAAGAGTCTCTTGATCTCTAGGAAGGCTGCCTCCTCTCATTCAGACCATTAGAAAGCTACCCCTTTTCCTGTAAGTTTTATAAGTGGCGTAACTATCTCTGTGTAGTTGGGTATGAATATCCGATAGTAGTTAGTAAATCCCAAGAAGCTTTGTACTCCTTTTACAGACTGGGGGGAAAGCCACTCCTTAATAGCTTTCAGCTTCTCTGGGTCACAGGAGATCCCTTCTCTAGCGGTGATAATAAACCTTACATACTTGACTTTCTTGACAGCGAATTTGCATTTGGTGGGATCCAGGTGTAGCCCAGCTTCTGAGAGGGCGCTAAGCACTTGGTATACCTTGGTTTTATGATCCTCTTTTGACCTATCTAAGTATATAAGTATGTTATCTATATACGCTGTAACAAAGTCGTCTAGGAATCGCTATAGGGTGCTGTTGATGTATCGCTGGAAAGACGCTGGAGCACCGGTGAGCCCAAAGGGGCACACTACCCATTCAAACAGCCCATATCTAGTTTGGAAAGCAGTCTTTTCTTAATCTCCTTCATGTATCCTCATCTTATAGAATACAGTAACGACGTTAAGCTTTGTATACCACCTTGTTGCCCCTACGTATTGCAGTGTCTCTGATATAAGGGGTAGTGGGTAACGGTCTTTCTTTGTGATGGCGTTTAGGGCTCTATAATCAACATAGAAGCAAATACCCCCTCTAGGCTTCTTGATAAACAACACTAGGGCACCAGCGGCTGAGCTGCTAGCCCTGATGAACCCTTTGTCTAATAGGTCCTCTAAGGTTTTCTTAAGGACCAGTAGTTCTTTGCGTGACATGTTGTATAGTGGTCCCCATGGCAGGGGCGGGTCTCGTCCGTTAGGTCCAGGTATTAGCGGAATCTTGTGGTCTATGCTGGGTTGGCTGGGGGGGAGTGGGTAAGCCTTCTTTAGATTGAAGAGGTCTGGAAAATCCCTTAAGATGTTGGCTGGGACATGGTCCTGTGGGTTGACTTCCTTCTTTGGTTGGAGGGCCCTTTTGATATCCTTGAGGCTAATAGCTTTTATACCGGTGATCCCCTCTTCTGTGCTATCTTGGCTCCCAGGCGTTCTAGCTACTCTTCAACATAACACCGCAAAGGTAGGTGCCTACGTTAATTATGTACTTTAAATCGCCTGTATTGTTTCCGGTTCTTCCTGGTTTAAGAGGTATACCTAAATATTTCCCTTGCTGTGGTAGATCTGGTGGTCCCTGGCTCGGTATGTGACGTTATTTAGGATCATCTATAGTCTTCCTAGGTAGAGCTGTGGCTCTAGGTTCTTCATAATGTAGGCGTATGTCTTCTGGGTGTACCCACTGATCTCCAGGGTCAGTGCTACTGTCCCTTCAGTGTAGGTAGGCGGTTTCCCTTCTTTAGAAAACCCTTGAAGAGGTCTTCTCTTATGGTCCACGTACGGTAGGCAGAGGCAGCGGGCTAGCTTCTGGTCTATCATTGAATATGCGTTGCAACCGCTGTTAACAAGGGGATAGATCAAATAGCCTCTATTTATTTGAGCTTGAATAGTGGCTGACCCCTTAATGGCAAGCAGGGCGTCCTGTAGCTGTTCCTATTCCTTAACCTCCTCCTTTGTTGCCTCTGGGGCCCGATTTTGCCCCAGAGCTATTCTTTTCTTGAGTCCTCAGTCTCAGAGGAGGAGCTAGGGCCCATCGATTCCTCGGACTCTGGCTCTTTTGGCTTCTTGGTTCAGGCAACCCTAGTGGGTTTTACTGACTTCTTCTTCTTCCTCTTATGCTTGTACGCCTTACGGCAGTTCATGGCAATGTGGCCAACCTTGCCGCATTCAAAGCATTCTCGGTGGTCTGGGCGTTCGCTGGCTTCTGAGCCACTAGACCCCTTGTGGGACCTGGGTCTCTGCGGCTTTGGGGGAGCGGCAGCCGCTACTCTGACCGATCCGGTCATATAAGTATCCCCATCGCTGTCCTTCAAGGGCACCCAAGTGGTCCTTAGGTTCCTTCCCATGCAGGCGCCTATCGCCATCCTTTCCATCTTCTAGGCGACCCCTTGCACTCTAGATAGCCAGTTGGGGTAATTATCCAACGGTAGTTCAACCGACATAAGGCACTCTTTAAGTTTCTGGTTAAAGGCCGCCTTAAGGAAGGATATCTGGACAGCGTCATGCCACTAGTTACCCCCTGCTTCCGCTAGGGTGTATTCAAACTTCAGAAGAAAGCTAGCCAGACTCTCATTATCTTTCTGGCGTAGGGTATGGATAGTAGCAATAGCGTGCGTCTGCGTACTTGGGTCCAGATATGTCCGATCAAGGTACGCTAGGAAGTCTTTTGGCCTTTGTTGGCCGTCATTTCCCCCAGCTGTATAGAAGGTGGCTACTATCTGCTGGGGACCGATGTCTAGGCATAAGTTGATCAAGTACTATAGCTTGTGGTTCATAGAGTAGAAAGGTCGGTCTATTTCAATCTTATCTCTCATCTGCTGCACCTAAGCCGGATACTCCTGTCTCTTGCCGTTGAACTTTGGCAGGGATGGTAGCGGCTTTCTTCAGGGCTTCTCGCTGATGGTTACCTAGGGGGTACTAGTTCCTGAGGTGGTTACGTCTATCGTGTTCGTTGTGTTCGTTCGGTAGTGCTCAAGCTCTGCAGTGAGCTGCACGATTCTTTCTTTTAGGGGCTCTACGGCCTCATTTACTAACTTCTACAGTTGGGCTTCCATCGTTCTGTCAGCCATCATCGATCCGGTGGGAAGCCACGCTTGACCCAGTGTCGTTCCATTGTAGGCAAGCTAGAAGTATATGAAGGGCTGGCTCCACAGCGCGTTTAACTAGTGAAGTGCCTCTATTACTGTTTACTTCTAGCTAAGGAGTAAAAAGGAAAATAGGATGCGGTGTAGAAAGCTTTGCTTGGGATAAGGGGGTCACGCACCGGTGGGGCGCCGGTGGGGCGCCGAGGGGCCCTAGGGTTGCTCGGGCAAAGCCGGAGCTGGTCCATCGGGCATCAGCCCGTAACAACTATTATTATTATATCTTTAAGTAAATAAGAGAAGAAGCTAAAGGGGAAAGATAAGTAGTACCTATAAGATATTAGGTACCTATTCCCTATCCCTAAGTATAACTAGGATATAGTTATACTATTAATCTAGGGAGCTACCTAGTTTAACCTCCTACTCTATAACCTAGATAATATTAGTAGAGTATAGGTGCTTAATACTATTATTATCTATAGGATATATTGTCGAAGTGGACAATATGCCGGCGATGGGCACGGACCTCCCCGTGAGCTAGACCGTATTAGGAAAGGTCCACGGAGAAATGTCGGATGCATCCCTGGGACGAATTTCACCAGCTAAATATCCGAAATCCGATGGCACATGCATTTGGATCCTAAGGCAACATAATAGCCAGAAATAGGCGGGGAATTCCCTAGAACATAGTCATAGGAGATACACACCAGTAATTAACCAAGGATTAACGCCGTATTAACGTACTTCAACAATTAACAGTCTGAATCGCGAAGCGCCAATTGATGTCGCTTGAAGTATTATATACGGTATATACGATATATGCCTTGGCCGTCATCATGACCGACAACAAGGTTACTACTGCGTTGGCCACGTTAAAGAGCCCTACCGACTGGAGTAACTGGTATATCCAACTGTAACAACAGGCCACTGCTCTCAATATATGGGAATCAATTGACCCTGACGGCAATAATACCCACCAGAGGACCACCAGGCAACTGGTGGTCCCACTGCAGGCTCCAGAGATATCGGATTATCCGATGACACGTGTGGCCCTCACTCAATGGGTAACCGACAACTCATCGCCAGGGTATACCCCTGATGGGAACAATGCCTGCCCTTCAAGACTATCCCAGCTATCAACAGACAGTCAGAAGCAGCTGGAATACAATGAGAAGATATATACACGACTATAGCGACAATACAAGCAAAACCGCAAGGCAGTTAACGATGTGGTGACTTGGATCCACACGACGGTGGATCCCATGATAGTTATAGAGTGTTGCGATGTACACAAATCGATACACGTATAGATACACAACATTGAGGCATACGTTGGCCTGCCACTATACAAGGAGAAGGAAATCGCTGTAGCGAAGTACAAGAAAGTGATGAAAAGAGCCATAGACTACAAGGTGAACGATATAAAGGAGTTGGAGAAATGGATGGCGGACTAGGAGGCAGCGCTCTCTCATGGCACCCACGTCAAGTGGTATTTGGCTATGAATACCAGCGAATGGTTCCCGCCGTTGATGAAAGCGCTGAGGTATACGCCCCTGGCCGCATGGGTCAAGGCATACAAGACCGGCAACCGCATATCGGCGAGCAAGGATATTCTCCAGTATCGTGAGGTGACGTCGGCTATAAGGGCGCAAATCGCCGTGGAGCCGGACCGCCCCCGGGCAAAAGCAGCCCGCGGGGCCTTCGGCCCAATCGCCGCGGTCACAGTCACCAACGACGTCACGGAGGACCGCGTACAAAAGGAGCCAAAGCGCAACAACGGCAATAGCCAGGGCAATACACAAAAATGCGCCTTATGTAACAGGCTGGGGCATCTGGTCGATAGATGCTTTTATGCAGGCAAAATCCGCCTGAAGTTCCCATAGCGACCGCGCGAGAAGGTTATCGCCTACGTCAGACGGTCACTGACGGAGCAAAAGGTGAAGGACAAGCTGAAAGAGGAGGATATATCGATATCGTCAGTATACAACCGCCTGGAGGAGCTCTCAGCAACACTGCCACCAGACAGTACATCGGCTCCTCTAGCAAAGTGACGGTTAATCGATGGCGATAAGGAGAAGCAATTGAAGGGCGTGGGGGCTTTATCAATATGGTTAGCTGCCTTTACGATATCCAACTACCCGCTCAAGGACTTTGTGATCCTAGATTCAGGAGCAACCCTTTATGTCTTCCATTCTCGTCATCGCTTTTTGGAGATAACTCCAGCAAAACCAGATAACTTTATCTAGGCTGGTGACACCACTATCCCAATTGAAGGGTGGGGGACTGTTGTCATCCGTGTAATGGCAGGAAAAAGAGAGGCAAAGCTGACTCTGCAAAGAGTTGCATACTGCCCATCGTTATCCTGTAATCTGGTATCATATGCGATGCTGAAGATGAGGAATAACTGGTGGTGGGATAATAGTCCTACTAATAACTGTATCCGCACCGCTAAGGACTACGCTGTGGTATTTGATATGGACGAAATCGCTGGCCAACAGGTAATCAAGGCCAACAAGGACCACGATGTCCTTCACGCAAGTGGCGCGGCGTACCCAGCGGCAGCAAACGGGGATGTACCTGCGGGAGACGAAGAGGACCACGATGTCCTTCACGCACCACCGGCGGCGACCCCAGCGGCGGCAAACGCGGCACATTCGCCGGAGCCGGTGGACAGACGTCGGCAAAGTAGGCCGGTGAAGGCGGACCGCTGGCATGACCGTCTCGGCCACCCGGGCAGTCGCGTACTCCAGAAGATAACCGCGTGAGCCCGCGGTGTACAGATAAAAGGGCATATACCGGAAATATCTACAGCAGAGTGCAAAGTATGCGCGATGAGCAAGATACAGCGGCAAATATCACGTCAACCACAGGAATCAATTAAGTACATAGAAGTAGGAAACCGTATAGCACTAGACTTTCACCCATTCAAGCAAGGCTACAGTGGATATAAGTCAGCCTTGCTTCTCAGCGACCGCAAATCCGGATTCACGTGGGACTATTACTTGCCACATCGCACTTCCGAGGCCATCAAAGCTGCGCTCAACGATTTCACGCAATTGATCAAAGTGCATGAGTCCACCGAGGTCCACGTGATCAAGTGTGACAATGAGATCACAACTACCCATCCGCAGGTGAGGGAAGCCATAGAAAGCCTGGGAATCCTGTTCGAATCCTCGGCGCCCAACACCCAAGCGCAGAATGGAGGTGCCGAGAGAATCGCCACGGTGATCAAGGAGAAAGCCCAAGCGATGAGGCTGAAATCGAAGCTGCCTTCATCGCTGTGGCCAGAGATTCTAAAGGCAGCGGTATATCTATATAACCGCACCCCGGCAGAGTCTCACGCTTGGAAATCGCCATATTAAATACGGCACATATCTCAAGGGCGGCTATTATCCATGCCATACCTTGGCCACTTACAGGTATTTGGCTGCCGCGCATACGCCATGACTGCAGACGCCCAACTCAGCCGTAATCGTCTACAGCGCTTCAAGTCAAGGGCACATATTGGATACCTAGTTGGTTATACGTCAACCAACCAGTATCACATATATATACCGCTAAAGAACAAAGTGGTCACATCTCGTGACGTGATATTCAACAAAGACGGATACTTCTCAGGCAAAAAGGATGAATAGGTGGACGAGTTGAGCGATGCAGACGAGGCTGCAATCAACGAATGGATCCTCAAGGCAACTGAGAAGAATTTCATGAATGCTGCTAACAGTGAGACAACTACAGAAGATAACATTACGGATATTCCGGCGCAAATGAATGGCGATTCACAAGAATCAGCCTACAAATATATCAAGTCACACTTCGCATTAATCACTCCACCAGAGTCTCCAAAAGCGTCGTTCGTCACGCTGCTGTCAGATGCGCTTGACACGAGAGGGCGGAAAGATCGTGAAGACCACAATAAAGTCCGTCGCGCTGATCGCATCACCCAGCAAAGGCAAATATACCCACAAGAATCTTGGAAAGCTGTGTTCATGGCCAGGACTGTTAGCAGTCCTCACCACAGTACCCAAGACTGGCAAGCCGCTCACATGGCCGGGACTTTCAACAACCCTCGCCGCAGTCCCCAGCAAGGCTTAAAGCAAAACAACCAACCTAATGACCGTGCAGGCTGGCCCCCTCACGGCATAAGGAAAACGGTTATTGCAGTGGGAGAGGATATATCTGAAGCCTCTGAAACAGAAGAAGCCGCAAGGCCGAAATCGGCCGCAAGGCTGCATTGGAAAGATCTGCCCGGATTGCCTAAGGCATATGCGGACTTGAAAAACCACCTATTTACGGGGGAATTTCGCGAGGCTGAAAAGGCTCATTTATAGAGCCATATCACCATAAATAGCTGGGACAAAGTCGGTATAAAGGAAGCTGGTGACAACCAGATACTCAATTACCGATAGGTATACACCTATAAGCTAAACAAACACAGGTATCTCGTGAAGTTTAAGGTACGCCTAGTCATTTGTGGCGATCAGCAGCCAAAAGATGCAATCCGCAATATATATGCGGCAACACTGGCTGGACTTTCATTTCGGTCACTTATAACGATTACAGCTAAGTTAGACCTTAAATTGCTTCAGTTTGACGCAGTGAACGTATTTATACACACTGATATTGATAAGACAGTGTTCATGAGACTTCCCCCAGGACATCCAAATCGTGGAAATGGCAATATCGTTTGCCTGCAAAAGGCGCTTTATGGGTTACGATAATCACTACTGCTATGGCAAAAACACCTGGAAAAGGGACTTCAAGAACTTGGATTCACGCCAGTTGCTGGCGAACCATGCTGCTGGCAAAAGGGCGCCATCACGTTCTTCTTCTACATCGACGACTGCGTCTTTGCCTTCCCCAAGTCACTGCAGCAAGAAGCCAACAAAGTGATAGATGGTATGAAAAGGAGATATCATCTAGAGGGCGGCAAGGAGATACAATGGTTCCTGGGCATGGAGATTCTCCGTGACCGAAGGCAACGAAAGATATGGCTGTCACAGTCGGTATATATCGACAAGACGGCAAAGCTTATCGACGATGAATCCAGGCCGCCGCCAGACGATACTCCGATGGGTGATGAGGAACTTCTTCCATCAAAGAAGACAGCAGCGATCTGCGAAGTGGTGAGATACCAGCGGAAAGTCGGTTCAATCCTGTACGCAGCAGTGATGACCAGGCCCAACGTCGCATTCACCGCAAGTCGCCTGGCAAGATTCAATCACAACCCATCGCCAACCCATCAAAGGGCAGCAAATCACACGCTACGATACCTCAGGCATACTGCCGGACTCTGCCTCCAATTCAGGCCCAACGGCAAGTTAATCGTCGCCTCAGATACAAGCTTTGGCGACAACTCAATTGACCGCAAAAGCTCGCAGGCTTTCGCCATCAAGTTATACGGCGGACTAATTGGCTGGAGGGCAAATAAGCAGCAAACAGTGACAACGTCTACAACAGAGGCAGAGTTATTGGCCCTGTCGCAGGCCGCGAAAGAATCGATATTCGCAAGCCGACTAATTGCTGAACTAACGATCGGCAATACGGCGGCGAACCCACCGCCAAAGGTCACAATACAATACGACAATAAGCAGACGATTGGACTCGTCACGAAGGAGTTAGTGCAACTTCAAACACGCCTTCACCACGTAGATATACATCACCATTGGCTGCGACAGGAGATTGCTGACGGTCGCATTGAAGTTATCTACACCCCGTCAGCGGAGCTAATGGCGGACGGATTGACGAAGGCCCTGCCAACGCAAAAGTGGCCGACGTTTCTACAGCAATTGAATATCTCTGACCAAAGCGCCTGGTTGACGCGAAACCGTGAAGAAAAGCTGGCAAAAGATACAACTGACGAATTGCCTATACGATCGAAGTGATAGTCGCCACAGCGATGGGAATATCTGGCTGGTACGGCCCCAACCGGGATGGTCAATTGTCACGGTCGTGCCGGCCAGCAAAAGTGGGTTATCACGGCGATGCGCCCGGCATTTATCGACGTCAACAGAAATCAACCAGCATACCAGCAAAACTTCAACCACAAATATCTTCACAACCACGCGACTTTCACAGTCGGCGATTGCAGTTTTATAATCGCCTTAATCAGGGCTACAAGTCAATATAAAACCCAACTACAAAAGACAACTATTCAAAGTCAGAAAGTCACAACAAAAGGTCAAAAGTATGGTTAATACTATACTTTAAAGAGGATCACATATACAGATCCATAGGGACCATATCGAACACCACAGGCGGCAATTGCCACGAATTGGTCGGGTTAAATCTGGGAATAGCTTCAACCCGAGAGGGCGTGTCGAAGTGGACAATATGCCGGCGATGGGCACGGACCTCCCCGTGAGCTAGACCGTATTAGGAAAGGTCCACGGAGAAATGTCGGATGCATCCCTGGGACGAATTTCACCAGCTAAATATCCGAAATCCGATGGCACGTGCATTTGGATCCTAAGGCAACATAATAGCCAGAAATAGGCGGGGAATTCCCTAGAACATAGTCATAGGAGATACACACCAGTAATTAACCAAGGATTAACGCCGTATTGACGTACTTCAACATATATAAGTACTCTATATCCTAAGCTATTAGGTAGTAGCTATAGGCTATACTTAATAAAGACTTTAATACTATAACCTATAAATATATATAAGACTTTAGGGACTATATCTAATATAAGGGAGTATAGGTTTCTAATAATAGGGGTAAGACTATAGCTACCTAACTCTATAAGGCTATTAGTACTAACAAGCTAATATTATAAACCCTTAAGGAGATTAAGAACTTTAGTTAAAAGAATAAGGACTTTAGGTCTTAATACTCTAACCTAGATTTTATCTATAATCTCCTTAGCGACCTTTTTTAAATAGCTATTCTAGAAGATATAATAAATAATATAATAGTATATATAATAATAGTACTAGAATAATCAGTCTAATAAATTAACCTAGTATTATTATATAATAACCCTAGGTTTATTCCCCTAGTACTGGATTCTAGTAATAATAATAGTAGTAATATCTTATTACTAACTATAAATATACTAATTATAGTAGGAGTACTACCTGCTTACTAGATTATAGACCTTATTAAGATATACCCTAAGGAGCTTAAATATAGTAGAGGGATATATAAGTCCCTTAAATTAAAGCTTGCTATCTTCTATAACTAGTACTTTAAGGCTAGTATTCTATAGGAGTACTTTAGTACTACCTTTTTTATTATATTATAAGAGGATATAGCTAAGTTTTATACTAATTATCTATATAACCTATTACTTACTTTAGACTTTTATAGTATAATTACTAAGGTTAAGGCTAACTTTAAGACTAAAGAGATATACTAGGCCTACCTTATAGAGCTTAGAAGGACTAACTTAGTTAGTATTATCTATAATAACCCTAGCAAGATAAAGCTAGAAGCCCTTAAAATCCTTATTAAGAGAGTAAACCTCCTAATATAGTCTATTATAAGGTATAGTATACCTTCTAATACTAACCTATATAACTAGCTATTAAACTCCTACTATAGGGTTAAAAAATATTTACTTGTTCTCTTTAACCTATCCCTAATATATAGTAGTATCTATAGGTAACTTTACTCTACTATTACTAATATAATATAGTTTAAGTAATAGTAATAGTAATATATAGCTAATACTAAGCCCCTAAGTTTCTCTTATAGCAG
This sequence comes from Colletotrichum eleusines, assembly GCA_016807845.1. NCBI lineage: Eukaryota > Fungi > Ascomycota > Sordariomycetes > Glomerellales > Glomerellaceae > Colletotrichum > Colletotrichum eleusines. The sequence continues at coordinate 6,200,364 of JADEZO010000001.1, read as the reverse complement.
TAATTGTAACGGTCCAAGGCGAGGTATATTGCAACCAGCTATGGCGACTACGTATGAGTATCTAAAGCTAGGGAAGAAAGGAGAAAAGCTCCCTAAAGGTTCACCGCTTCTCAGGTCTGGTCAGGGCGAAGGAGCGCATAGGCCGTCGGGTTGACGTTGTTGCGGTTCCGTGCCTCCGATCAAAGGTGATGTGTTTCCTGGCCGCGATATCCAGCAAGGCTTCTTTGGGCCTAGCCTGTTACAATACCCCCCTTCTCCCTCTCCTAGGGATAGGGGTCTCCTTCTGCTGAAAGGCAGCCCACGCTGCTGTGTCTTTGAGGTTGCTTAGCGGTTCCTAGGTCGGTTTGGTGTAGTCTGTCTATTTTACTAGAACTCTCTAACCTTTTCCTCTACGCTTTATCTGTAATATCTCCTCAACCTTATACTCCAGATCAGGCCTGGATGTTAGGGCGGCAGGTTGTCTGTCATCTTGTTGTTAAGATGGAAAAGGGTCATCCCCTATGTGTTTTAGGAGTGAGACATGGAAGACGTTATATATCCCAGGTGGTGTATCTAGGCGGCATACGTGGGATCCAACGGCCTCTAGGACTGTATACTTGGCGCAAACCCAGTTAAGCTTTTTAGATGGCCGGTCTGTCCTAACGTTTGATAGCTGTAGCTATACCTTATCCCCTGGTTTGAACTGATCAGAGGGTTGACGATAGGCGTTTGTATAGTGCTCTTGTTTTTCTTATGCTGTGGCCATGGCAGCCTGGGCCTATGCTATAGCATCTTTTATCTTCTGTACCAGATTCTCAGCTTTTGCGATAGGGGTAGTGCCCTCTGTCCTAAGTGTCTCTTTAACTCTAATTAGGTCTATGTTGTATCTGTGACTGAAAAAGAATAGGCTGATTCCTGTAGAAGTAGCTGGTCTGTTGTTAATTGCCATCATAGCTACTGGTGACAGCTCATCCCAATCGTCCTGGGCGTAAGCATAGAATGCTCTTAGGTAGGTCTCAACCACTTGATTAGCCCTCTCAGTTGCTCCATCTGTCTTGGGGTGATAGGCTGTAGACAGCCGTTGTTTTACGTCACACAGTTGGCAGAGACGCTTCCACATTTAACTAACAAACTGAGTCCCTTGGTCTGAGACTATTGCCTTTGGTAATCCATGGTGTCTGATTAGGCCTGTAAATAGGGTGGATGCAGTGGTTTCTGACGAGATTTCCTTCATAGGCTTAAGGACAACGTTCTTAGATAGCCTATCTGTAATAACCAGGAGGTTGGTTTGTTTATATGTCCTGGTTGGTGGTAGGTCGGTCATAAAGTCGAGCGATATTTCAGCCTATATACGCTTTGGTATAGGGAGTGGCTTTAGTAAGCCTTGTTTCTTCTCTCTCTAGAAGTTTATCCTTCCGCAGACGTCACAGTTCTTCATAAACCTCTGAACGTCTTGCGATAAGCCTGGCCAGTAGAAGCTCCGACTGATCAAGGCCTTAAGCGTATCCTTTCCTGGATGCCTAGATAGGGTAGAGTCGTGCATTACTTGGATGATTTTGGTCTGCAGAGGCTCATAGTGTGGGATCCAAATTTGGTCTCTCCACTTTAGCCTTCTCTTGTTGTCTATAGTGTATTCTGACAACATAATAGGTAGTCCCTAAGCTGAGGGTAGTTGTTGTGTCCCTTTCTTCACTGCCTCTCTGATTAGGTAGTATTGGGCGTTGTTCTGAAGGCCGGTATCCCATAGGGCTTTTAGAGGTTCTTCTCCAAATGGGTTCTCTGGGGGCGTCCTATCCTCTGGGGAGTTGTCCCCCTCTTCGTCGGCGTCTGCGCCACTTGTAAATCCTGCTTTTACAGATGTAGCAGTCTGATCATGTCTAGTCAAGGCAGCTTTATTGACTTGTAAGGCTTTCTTTGATCCTTGGAGGAGTTGGAGTTCTTGTCCCTTTAACCTAGTGTCCTCTATGTTAAAGGGCATGTCTTGTTCTCTCCTTGAGAGGGTATCTGGCGTTATAGCTAGCTTGCCTGGGCGGTACTCTATCTTGAAGTTATACTTTGAGAGTAGTTCGGCCTATCTGACTTGTCGTTCGCTTAGCTTCTGCTTCTTTGTAAAATACTTAAGGTTAAGGTGATCGGTCACTATAGTGAACTCTTTTATACTCCTTAACTTAGCGTCCTACTGCTCTAGGCATCGTACTATAGCTAGTAGCTCCTTATCGTGGATTGGGTAGTTGCATTCTGTAGGGAGGTTCTTCTTTGAGAAGAAGGCTACAGGGCGTAGGAGTCCATCGTCGTTAACTTGCGATAGAGTGCCTCTTACTACGTATCCTAAGGAGTCTGTTTCTAGGATTATTTCCTGTTCTAGGTCCCAGTGTGCCAGTACTAGGGCACTGATCAGGCGGGTTTTGAGCTCTTCGAAGGCCTTCTGGCATTCCTTGCTCCATATGAAGGCGGTGTCTTTCTTAGTCAGTTCTGTAAGTGGCCTTACAAGTGTTGAGAACTGAGGAATAAACTGTCGGTAATAGTTGGCGAATCCCACAAAGGATTGTACTCCTCTTACTGACTTAGGGGTTTCCTATAGTTGTATCGCTTTGATCTTCTCAGGGTTAACTTTTATCCTTTGGCCGACTTTAACAATAAATCCTAGGTACTTGACGCTTTTTGCTTTGAAGTCGTATTTATTAATGTCGATCTGTAGGCCGGCTTCTTTTAACCTAATCAGGACCTTCTTGACTTTGTCCTGGTGGTCTGCTAATGATCTATTAGAGTAGATCAGGATGTCATCGATGTATGCTGAGCAAAACTCGTCCAGGTATCCTTGCAGGGCATGGTTGATATAACGCTGGAACGTAGCTGGTGCACCAGTTAAGCCGAAGGGGGTGACCAGCCACTTGAATAGTCTGTACCTTGTGTGGAAGGCTGTCTTCTATTCTTCTCCAGCCTTGATTTGGATCTTATGAAAAGCGGCGATAACGTCTAGTTTTGTTAACCACTTTGCTTGTGCTAGTGATCTTAGGGTTTTGTTGATCAGCGGTAATGGATATCTGTCCTTCCTAGTGATGCTGTTTAGGCCCCTGTAATCCACATAAAACCTCAATCCTCCTCCTGGTTTCCTCACGAATAATACAGGAGCAGATGCTGGCGAGCTGCTAGCTCTTATGAACCCTTTATCCAGGTATTCAGTAAGGGTCTTCCGGAGGACTATCAGTTCTTCTTGTGACATCCCGTACAGTGGTCCCCATGGGACTTCAGGATCAGCGCCGTTCTTCGTTTTTTCCAAGGGTATCTCGTGGTCAATACCATCACGGTGCGGTGGTAACTTAGCAGCCTGATCAGGGTTAAAGACGTCCAAGAACTGGTGGTATTCCTTTGGCAGTAGGGCTTTAACGTTAGGCCTTTTCTTTGGCGCTAAGGCTTTTGTTATATCTGCTAGACTTGCGGCGAAAATCTGTGTCCTTTGTTGGGGTTGTTGAGTCTTTAACTTCCTTCCCCTCCTGATCAGGGCCATGAAAACCGAGGCTATCTGCTGGCGGATAGACGAACGATTTTCCTTCTGGCTTAGGTCTCGTCTGTGGACTGTATGGTTGGCCACGCCAATATGTAACAGGTTCCTGGCTGGACGGATTGTGACGTCGTCCTCTACCATCCAAGTCTTGCCAAGGATAACGTCCTTAGTCTGATTGGGGATAACGTAGAAGAATAAGCGGCTTCTCTTATAACCATCAAGATCGATTTCCCCATACGTAACTGCAGTGATGGCGTCAGGGATAATTCTGTTAACGGTCTTAAGCGCTCTAGGCTTGATTTTGATATGCGGCAAACGAAGCTTCTTGGCATAGTCCTCACTCATGGTGGCAGTGGTAAGGCATCCTGAATCAATAAGGGCGTAGGTATAGGCAAGTTGGTTAATTCCTATGTTGATGAAAAAGGGGTCACTGTCTATGGTCTTTCTGACTAGCCTCTATTCCTTCTTTGCGTCCTCCTGGCCGCGCTTTTGGCCAGGAGTTACTCTTTTCCTGAGTCGTCTGAGGTCTGGCCAGACCTAGCTTCGCTCCATTCCCCAGAGCTGGAGTCGGTGTCGGTCTCTGGGGAGGACTTTAATTTCTTAGCTGAAGACTTCTTAGCCTTTGGTTCTGTTGCTTTTGATCTCTTGGCTTCTGAAGGTTCTTGTCTCTTTGGGCAGTCCCTTGTAAAGTGGCCTGTCTTGCCACAGCTATAGCAGTTGACCTCTTTCAACTTGTGGCGATGCTCTGGGCTCTTCCGCCCCCTAGGGTGCTGGACCTTAGTAACCTTGGTGGGTTCCCAGTCTATCTTGTCCTCCTTAGAGCTTGTAGGTGACTTAGGCCTGGCCTGATCAGGTGTGGGAGGGCGCCGTTTGTACTTCTCCTGCTTCTCCTGGTAATTACGACTGTCCAACCGGGAGCCTATCTTCATAAGGAGCCTGGTGTACTCTAAGTATGTGTCTGGGATGTCTACTATACTGATCAGGGCGTCGCGAAGGCTCTTGTTGATAGCTCCGTCTAAGTAGTTGATCCTTACTTTATCCGCCCAGTCGCTACCCCCACTCTCAGCTAGTTCCTTCTTAAACCTAGGTAGAAAGGAGGCAAAGCTCTCATAGGTTTTCTGCTTAATTATGCGTAGTCGAGTCAAAGCTTGGGCTTAGGCGTCAGGGTCTCCATAACAGCTTTCTAGGTAGCTCATAAACTGGTCAGGGGATTCCATTCCGTTGGTTCCCCTGTGGGCGTAGTAGGCTGAGGCCATCGTCTGGGCTGCCCCTTCAAGTCAAGTGTATATATATCTAAAGATGTCGGTGTTACAGTTGAAAGCCATCCTATCTAGGCAGATCTTCCCTTTCATCTCTAGGAACCATCGTTAGAAGTTCTTATGTGTCCCATTAAACTTGGGGGGGTTAGGTATCTGGTGTTTTCTTTGTCTGGTTGCAGTATTTGGGGTCTGATCAGGGATAGGCGTTGGTGTGCTTGTTGTGGTGACTGAGGTAGGTGTCGTCATGGGTTGCCTCATGCTTGTGAGGGCTTCTTGCAGTAGGCGTATCTGCTCCCGTTGAGCCTCTTGCTTGTTGGCCTGGGCAGTTCATATCTCTTGTAATTCGTTGGCTTGTGAGGTTTGTATCTTGTGTAGTTGAGTGGCTAGCTGGCTTACCACTTTGAGTAACTGCTGTGATCCTATAGATGGCTGGGCTTCTGTGTTGCCGTCTATCTTGTCTGTAGCTCCCTTAACTGCTCTAGTTGTATTGGGGCTCTTCCTGTCCTTGCTTATGGGCCTCACTTCGATCAGGGAAAATCCTTCCTGTATCTGGCCAGACAGGGAAACCTGAGCTCTTTCGGAGCACGTAGGCTGATGTGCAGCCTACCGTTCTCAGCTCCTCCAGGGCTAATCAGCTCAATCTGATTAGACCTAGGATACAGTGTTTCTGGTAGCTATTCTTGTTGATGGAATCCTTTTACAACTAAGCTGTGTAGGCGTATCGCTCTAGCCTCCCTCTCTAGGTCTGTTGTAGCGTAAAGGCTTGCACTAAGGCCTAAGCTACAGTGTACCTAATTAATTCTCACTAGCGGACCACACGTCTAGTCTAGAGAATTCTAGTGCTTCTTTTGAGCTTTAGATAATGTAACGGTCCAAGGCGAGGTATATTGCAACCAGCTATGGCGACTACGTATGAGTATCTAAAGCTAGGGAAGAAAGGAGAAAAGCTCCCTAAAGGTTCACCGCTTCTCAGGTCTGGTCAGGGCGAAGGAGCGCACAGGCCGTCGGGTTGACGTTGTTGCGGTTCCGTGCCTCCGATCAAAGGTGATGTGTTTCCTGGCCGCGATATCCAGCAAGGCTTCTTCGGGCCCAGCCCGTTACAGTAATAATTAATACTAGACTAATTATATATATAATAGCTAAAAATATTACTTCTACCCTAGTAGTAGTACCTAATACCCTTATAGAAGCAGAGGCCTATATTATTTCTTTAAGTATAACTAAGACTATAACTATAACTATAACTATAACAGCCCTAGTATAAAGAAGTACTATATATATAGTAAACCTAGATACTAGTTAACTAAGTACTTAAAGGAGGAATACTAATAATTATACTATAAATATAAGGAGTAGTACCTAGTAGTTACTATACTTAAAAGCTTTACTTACTTTATTACTAACTATAAAGATTATAACCTTATTAAGTTAGATAATAATACTAATAACTAATACTATATAGATTATAATAATATAGGTAATAGTAGCTTTAGTACTACCTTCTTTAACTTAGTATTACTTAATAGCTTAGACCTTTTTATATCTCTATATAATTAGTTAATATTATACTTCTTTATAAAGAAAAACTTATAAGGGGATAGTAATATTAATACTATAGAGATATTTATACTTAATAATAGATACTCTATAACTACTTTCTAAGGTATTATACTTAACTCTAGAGTAATAGAGTACTCTATAGCTAGCTATTAGTAGTACTTAGCCCTATATAACCTCTTTAAGAGTAACTTACTATTAAATATAGCTAATACTAGCTAAGCCTATATCTACTTTAGCAGTAGTATATACTTTATTTTAAAAAGTACTATTAATATACTAACCCTGCTTAGTATCCTTATATTCTATATAATACTATCTAATATACTGTTCTTACTCTATCTTATAGATATAGACTGCTATAATATCTACTTTAATAACCTTACTAATAAGCTAGTATAGGGTAAAACTATTATATCTATTATCTATTAATAGGGCTACCTATAGATACTCCTAGGTTAGCCTATATAGAGTATTACTTAGTATTACCTAATAAATACTGAGCTCTAATAAGTATATCACTAATTTAGCTACTTATTAGTCTAATACCTCTACAAGGTCCTCTAGTAATTAGGTAATAATATTAATATCACTATATTAGAATATATTACTAAGTTTTACTATTACTACTAGATAAATTTAAAGGTACCTAGCTACTTTAAGTTTATACTATAGGATAACTATAGCTTTAACTATAAAGTTATTATTGATATAATATACCTTAATAGTAACTATCCTATACTATATATTATTAATATTACTATATCCTTCTAAGTAGCCTGTTTTCTAGATAGTATTACTACTAAGAGTACCTAAGAAGCCCTAAGGATATATTAGATTAATATATACCTTAGCCTATTAGATTAGATTATTACTAATACTAGCCTTAACTTCTATTCTACTAAATTTAAATAGTCTATATAATACCTCTTAATTAATATCTAGGAGATACTAATTAAGGTATATAACAGTATTAGGAAGGTTAAATAATACTATATGCCTTTTCTAAGCGACCTAAAAAGCGGGCCCGCCACTTGGTCGTGACGGAATTGGCCTTAAGTATGAATGTCGCCCAGTTGACATTCCAACAGCCCCCTTTAAGGGCAAATCCGGTACTGACCTTACCCGGTTGGTCTGTGCGCCTGCCTGTTTTGGACTCACGGTCGCACGCGCCTGCCATTTTGGACTTACGGTCGCAAAGCGCGAATTGAACGCGCAGCACTTTAACTCATAAGCGTGCGGGGAAAACACGCATGTGGTTGGCCTAACCACTGAGGCATCTGGGCTCATAACCTCTAAGCGACCTAAAAAGCGGGCCCGCCACTTGGTCGTGACGGAATTGGCCTTAAGTATGAATGTCGCCCAGTTGACATTCCAACACCTTTTTATTAGGTATATAAGATCCTATATAATAATAGCTTTACCCTAACTATCACCTTTTAACTAGTAGTTAAGGCTATTAATAATACTACTAGCTTAGATAGCCTAGTACTTATACTATTAGTCTTTAGTATATACCTATAGATTTCTAATACCTTACTGCTATTACTAACTATAGCTAAGAGAGCTAAGATAGTAAGAAAAATAATAGAGGTAGTATAATAACTTTATACTAAGTACTAAGTTACTAAAGTATTAGCTACCTGTAATAGCTTAGATACCTCTAATACTATTACTCTCCTACTTTAATCCTTAGTCTATATATAGTACAAGAAGGATAGCTAGTAAGAACCCTTCTAGCTTATTACTAGTAATAGAATAATATATACTTTAGATCTCCCTTATAGCCCCTAGGCTTTTAGATCTACTATAGTAAAGCTATACTATACTAAAGTAGATAGTATATGTGAAGGGCTGGCTCCGCAGCGCGTTTAACTGGTGAAGTGCCTCTATTACTGTTTACTTCTAGCTGAGGAGTAAAAGGGAAAATAGGATGCGGTGTAGAAAGCTTTGCTTGGGATAAGGGGGTCGCGCGCCGGTGGGGCGCCGGTGGGGCGCCGAGGGGCCCTAGGGTTGCTCGGGTAAAGCCGGAGCTGGTCCATCGGGCATCAGCCCGTAACATTAGCCTCCCCCTCCGGTCCCCCGCCGGGTTCTCTTTAGCGCATACGCCTGATTCCCGTCGTTGTCCATAATATCGCTATATAACTCCTTGTAAGCGTCAAGGGCTGCCAGTCCCTTGACTGTGTCAACTGGTTCCCATGTTGGGTCTGTGTAGCCCTTCTAGCTCACCAGTGCCTCTCTGGTCCTCCCCCTCCCTCTCCGTCTCTATCTCGCAGCAAGTATACTGTTAACCTGGTATTCTTCCTCTCCATCTTGACCGACTATCGGCGGCGGCTGCTCATCGGCATGGGACTGGTAGGGGAGCAGGTCCTCTGCCGCTCGCCGTAGGAGGTCCACATGGAACCGGTTGTGAATCCGGCCCGGCATATCTAACTTAACTATATATAGGGATACCACTTTTGTAACCTTATACTTGTGATGTAACCACATAAGCTTCTTACTTGGTTGGGTGGTCGTGTAGTTAGCTACTGATAGCCAGACTTTATTGCCCACTAGATACCTCTCTGCTGGGGCGTGCTTCCTATTTGCAGCATCCTCTGCCTGGTGCTGGGCTGCTGCTATCGCGGCTTGGGCTAACTCTGTTGCTTCTTTCAGACGCCTGACCAGCTGGTCAGCCCCTCTCGTCTTACTGTCCATAGGCAGCGCTCCCTTGTCTTGGTCCTCTTTAACTAGCAGCGGGTCGACGTGATACCCATGCTCCAGGAAGAATGGTGATACCTTGGTAGTACTGCTGACCCTATTGTTGATCGCCAGCTGGGCACTGGGCAGCAGCTCTCCCCAGTCTTCCTGTGTGTAGCACATGTATGTGTGGAGGATAGACTGAATCTCCTGGTTAAACCGTTCTGTTCCTCCGTCGGTCTGTGGGTGGTAGGCGGTGCTTAGCAGCTGTTTTGTCCCTACTAGTTGACAGAAGCGCTTCCAGAAACGGCTCAGCTAATTACTTCCCCTATCGCTAACGATAGACTTTGGCATTCCATGGAACCTATAGTGGCTGCTAAGGAACCGCTGGGCACACGCTTCTGCCTCCATGGTCGTTATCTCTTCCAGCGTTACGGCCTTACTAAGCCTGTCCATAATCACCCACAGGTATCTGGCTTTAGTGCCTTTAGTGGGTGGTAGGTCTGTTATAAAGTCTATTGACAGTTCGCTGTGTAGGCGGAGGGGCACCGGCAGGGGCTTAAGGAGCCCCCTCTTCAGTTGTCGCTATACATGTACTCCTCTGTAGGTGTCACAGTTCCTGCAAAATCTCCTAACATCCTGGGACTGGCCTGGCCAGAAGAACCGTCTTCCCACTATCTCTAGGGTCCTGTTCCTCCCAGGGTGGCCCGTCGTCTTAGAGTTGTGGCATCTCTGTATGATCCTTGTGTGGAGTTTGTTGAGGGGGTCATCCGGTGTTCCCCCGCCAGGTACCTATAACCTCTCTCTGAATGTTAGGCGCTGAAGGTTGTCTAAGGCGCATTCAGCGATCTATACTTTCAGGTGGAGTTCCGGTGGAAACCCTCTTATGCCCTCTTTTATAGCAGTGTATATACGCTGGTATATACGGTCTTCTCTAGCAGTCGTCTCCCATAGTTACTGTAGCTCCTGATCGCTCTTGAACACTATAGGGGCTGGCGCTATAGTCTTGTCTCCCTGGCTGGCATGTCTGACCTGGGGGGCGGCAGCTGGGGGTGGTCTTGGAAACGCATGACTAGGGATCACTTGTATGACCCTTCCCTTCTCCCTTTCATTGTCCCATCCAGCTGGGGCATCTTGTTCCCTACGCGACAGGGCGTCTGGGACTACAGCGTCCTTACCTGGCCGGTATTTAAGGTAAAAGTTGTACTATGCTAGTTCCTCTGCCTACCGGCTCTGCCTCTCTGTTAGGCGCTGCTTCTTCATGAAGTATTTTAGGCCTTTATGGTCTGTAAGGATCTTAAAGGTCTTTACACTGTGTAGCTCTGCTTGCCAAGCTTATAGGCAGGAGAGCACTACTAAGAGTTCCTTGTCATAGATTAGATAGTTATACTCGGCTAGGGATAGCTTCTGGGAGTAGAAGGCCACTGGGTGACCTTTACCCTCTTTATTGTTTTGTGTTAAGATGCCACCTAAGGCGAATCCTAAGCAGTCGGTCTCAACTGTTGTTTTGGCGTTAGGGTCAAACCTGTGTAGCACCGGTTCTATTGTAAAGAGTCTCTTGATCTCTAGGAAGGCTGCCTCCTCTTGTTTAGACCATTAGAAAGCTACCCCTTTTCCCGTAAGTTTTATAAGTGGCGTAACTATCTCTATATAGTTAGGTATAAATATCCGATAGTAGTTAGTAAATCCTAAGAAGCTTCACACTCCTTTTACAGACTAGGGGGGAAGCCACTCCTTAATAGCTTTCAGCTTCTCTAGGTCGCAGGAGATCCCTTCTCTAGCGGTAATAATAAACCCTATGTACTTAACTTTCTTGACAGCAAATTTGCACTTGGTGGGATCCAGGTGTAGCCCAGCTTTTGAGAGGGCGCTGAGCACTTGGTACACCTTGGTTTCATGATCCTCCTTTGACCTATCTAAGTATATGAGTATGTCATCCATATACGCTGTAACAAAGTCGTCTAGGAATCGCTGTAGGGTGCTATTAATGTATCGCTAGAAAGACGCTGGAGCACCGGTAAGCCTAAAGGGGCACACTACCCATTTAAACAGCCTATATCTAGTTTAGAAAGCAGTCTTTTCTTGATCTCCTTTATATATCCTTATCTTATGGAATGTAGTAACGACGTCAAGCTTTGTATACCACCTTGCTGCCCCTACGCGTTGTAGTGTCTCTGATATAAGGGGTAGTGGGTAACGGTCTTTCTTTATGATGGCGTTTAGGGCTTTATAATCAACATAGAAGCGAATACCCCCTCCGGGCTTCTTAACGAACAACACTGGGGCACCAGCGGCTGAGCTGCTAGCCCTGATGAACCCTTTGTCTAACAGGTCCTTTAAGGTTTTCTTAAGGACTAGTAGTTCTTTGCGCGACATGTTGTATAGTGGTCCCCATGGCAGGGGCAGGTCTCGTCCGTCAGGTCCAGGTATTAGTGGAATCTTGTGGTCCATGCTGGGTCGGCTGGGGGGGAGCGGGTAAGCCTTCTTTGGATTGAAGAGGTCTGGAAAATCCCTTAAGATGTTGGTTGGGACATGGTCCTGTGGGTTGACTTCCTTTTTCGGTTAGAGGGCCCTTTTGATATCCTTGAGGCTAATAGCTCTTATACTGGTGATCCCCTTTTTTATACTATCTTGGCTCCCAGGCGTTCTAGCTACTCTTTGATATAACACCGCAAAGGTAGGTGCCTGTGTTAATCGTGTACTTTGAATCGCCTGTATTGTTTCCGGTTCTTCCTGGTTTAAGAGGTATACCCAAACGTTTCCCTTGCCGTGGTGGATCTGGTGGTCCTTGGCTTGGTATGTGACGTTATTCAGGATCATCCATAGTCTTCTTAGGTAGAGCTGTGGCTCTAGGTTCTTTACAACGTAGGCGTATGTCTTCTGGGTGTACCCACTAATCTCCAGGGTCAGTGCTACTGTCCCTTCAGTGTAGGTAGGCGGTTTCCCTTCTTTAGAAAACCCTTGAAGAGGTCTTCTCTTATGGTCCATGTACGGTAGGCGGAGGCGGCAGGCTAGCTTCTGGTCTATTATTGAATATGCGTCGCAACCGCTGTCAACAAGGGGATAGATCAAATAGCCTCTATTTATTTGAGCTTGAATAGTGGCTGACCCCTTGATGGCAAGCAGGGCGTCCTGCAGCTGTTCCTATTCCTTAACCTCCTCCTTTGTTGCCTCTGGGGCCCGATTTCGCCCCAGAGCTATTCTTTTCCTAAGTCCTCAGTCTTAGAGGAGGAGCTAGGGCCCATTGATTCCTTGGACTCTGGCTCTTTTGGCTTCTTGGTTTAGGTAACCCTAGTGGGTTTTACTGACTTCTTTTTCTTCCTCTTATGCTTGTACGCCTTACGGCAGTTCATGGCAATGTGGCCAACCTCGCCGCATTTAAAGCATTCTTAGTGGTCCGGGCGTTTGCTGGCTTCTGAGCCACTAGACCCCTTGTGGGACCTGGGTCTCCGCGGCTTTGGGGGAGCGGCAGCCGCTACTCTGACCGATCCGGTCATATAAGTATCCCCATCGCTGTCCTTCAAGGGCACCTAAGTGGTCCTTGGGTTCCTTCCCACACGGGCGCCTGTCGCCATCCTTTCTATCTTCCAGGCGACCCCCTGCACTCTAGATAGCCAGTTGGGGTAATTGTCTAACGGTAGTTTAACCGATATAAGGCACTCTTTAAGTTTCTGGTTAAGGGCCGCCTTAAGGAAGGATATCTGGACAGCGTTGTGCCACTGGTTACCCCCTGCTTCCGCTAGGGTATGTTTAAACTTTGGAAGAAAGCTAGCCAGACTCTCATTATCTTTCTGGTGTAGGGTATGGATAGTAGTAATAGCGTGCGTCTGTGTACTTGGGTCTAGATATGTCCGATCAAGGTACGCTAGGAAGTCTTCTGGCCTTCGTTGGCCGTCATTTCCCCCAGCTGTATAGAAGGTGGCTACCATCTGCTGGGGACCGGTGTCTAGGCACAAGTTGATTAAGTACTATAGCTTGTGGTTTGTGGAGTAGAAAGGTCGGTCTATTTTGATCTTATCTCTTATCTGCTATACCTAAGCCGGATACTCCCATCTCTTGCCGTTGAACTTTGGTAGGGATAGTAGCGGCTTTCTTTGGGGCTTTTTGTTGATGGTCACCTGGGGGGTACTGGTTCCTGAGGTGGTTGCGTCTATCGCGTTCGTTGTGTTCGTTTGGTAGTGCTCAAGCTCTGCAGTGAGCTGCACGATTCTTTCTTTTAGGGGCTCTACGGCCTCATTTACTAACTTCTGTAGTTAGGCTTCCATCGTTCTGTCAGCCATTATCGATCCGGTGGGGAGCCGCACTCAACCCAGTGTCGTTCCGTTGTAGGCAAGCTAGAAGTATGTGAAGGGCTGGCTCCGCAGTGCGTTTAACTGGTGAAGTGCCTCTATTACTGTTTACTTCTAGCTGAGGAGTAAAAGGGAAAATAGGATACGGTGTAGAAAGCTTTGCTTGGGATAAGGGGGTCGCGCGCCGGTGGGGCGCCGGTGGGGCGCCGAGGGGCCCTAGGGTTGCTCAGGCAAAGCCGGAGCTGGTCCATCGGGCATCAGCCCGTAACAGTATAATAGTAATACCCTAGCCTATAGCTACCCTAGATACTACTCTAGAGGATAGTACCTTAGATAGCCCTCCCAAGAGTAATAATAATAATAACAAGCTTACTACTACTCCTACTAATAATATTATTATTATATCCTACCCTAAATAAAATATAGGTCTCCTATAGTAGTATACTAATTTCTTTAATAAGATAGGAGTTTACTTTATTGTAGTTAAAATATATATAATAGTATTAATATTATATATTACCTCTAAGAAAGAGGCTAATTATCTATTAGCTCTTAAGCTCTATAAGAAAAAGATTATTACTACTCTAGGTTAACTATTTAAATAATCTAATAAAACTAAGATTAATAGCCTTATTAATTAAAGTATCTTCTAATTTATTAAATATAATAGTATTAAATATAATAGTATCTATATCTTTAAATCCTATATAGTTAATAAAATTAAGAATAAAAATAAGAAACCCTATAAGAAATTATACCTTATTATCTAGGGATATACTAATAATAGTAAATAAGTTATTCTTATCTAATTACTAACTATTTAAAGAGCTAGCTAGTAGATTATCCTTACCCTTATACTATTACTACTATATAAGCTTGGTTTCTTACTTTAGCTCTAAGATATTACCTAAGTATATACTTAGTCTACTACCCTATTAAATTAGACTATTCTTATATATCTGCTAATATAGATATAATATTTTGTTAGAAGTATAAGCTCTCTTAAGCGCTCTACTACTTCTTTATCTTATATTTCCTTTATTATAAGGAATTATCTATATAAGATATATATATATATAATCTACTAACTTAGTAGGTTAATATATATATTGATTACGTAAGCAGGATGATTACGTAATCTGGTCGAATCTAGGAGAAGCACCTAGAATGTCCTCTCTGCTCCTCCTAACTCTATCTTTCCTATAAGGTTATTGCTTTAAGTTAGGGTTATTAACTTAGGGTTATGGAATTACGCAATCCTTAGGTTGATTTATAAGCAGCTTACGCAAGTATGGAATCTTCTAGTAAGCTGGACATGTCTATATAAGAGTTGGAATTCTTCCTGTTTTCTAAGTCTCTTATTGTCAAGCAAGCAAGCAAGTCAGTAGTCAAAAATCCAACTATTATACTCTCTTTAACTATATATCCTTATATCCTTATACCTATTATATCTACCCCTGTTATCCTATATTCTTGCTTCTATAGGATATATTCTTATATAAGAGATATACTCTCTTATATACCCCAGAGGCTGTTATTACTCTCCACGAGTTCAGCCCACCTGTTGTGCTAACAAATAGTAACCTAAAGTATACTTATATTAGAAATCTATAGTATAGTTATAGGTATAGATATAGCTTATACTATCTTAATAACTCTCTAGTAGGTAATAGAGCAACTATTAATACTAGTGATACCTATAGTACTCTATATAGACTTATACTTACTATATAAGTACTTTATAAAACTTAGTACTGTTACGGGCTGATGCCCGATGGACCAGCTCCGGCTTTGCCCGAGCAACCCTAGGGCCCCTTGGCGCCCCACCGGCGCCCCACCGGCGCGCGACCCCCTTATCCCAAGCAAAGCTTTCTACACCGCATCCTATTTTCCTTTTTACTCCTTAGCTAGAAGTAAACAGTAATAGAGGCATTTTACCAGTTAAACGCGCTGTGGAGCCAGCCTTTTATATACTTCTAGCTTGCCTATAACGGAACGACACTGGGTTGAGCGTGGCTTCCCACCGGATTGATGATGGCTGACAGAACGATGGAAGCCTAACTACAGAAGTTAGTAAATGAGGCCGTAGAGCCCCTAAAAGAAAGAATCGTGCAGCTCACTGCAGAGCTTGAGCACTACCAAACGAACACAACGAACGCGATAGACGCAACCACCTCAGGAACCAGTACCCCCCAGGTGACCATCAACAAAAAGCCCCAAAGAAAGCCGCTACTATCCCTACCAAAGTTCAACGGCAAGAGATGGGAGTATCCGGCTTAGGTATAGCAGATAAGAGATAAGATTGAAATAGATTGACCTTTCTACTCCATGAACTATAAGCTATGGTACTTGATCAACTTGTGCCTAGACACCGGTCCCCAGTAGATGGTAGCCACCTTCTATGCAGCTGGGGGAAATGACGGCCAACGAAGGCCAAAAGACTTCCTAGCGTACCTTGATCGGATATATCTGGACCTGAGTACACAGACGCACGCTATTGCTACTATCCATACCCTACGCCAGAAAGATAATGAGAGTCTGGCTAGCTTTCTTCTGAAGTTTGAATGCACCCTAGCGGAAGCAGGGGGTAACCAGTGGCATGACGCTGTCCAGATATCCTTCCTTAAGGCGGCCCTTAACCAGAAACTTAAAGAGTGCCTTGTGTCGGTTGAACTACCGTTGGATAATTACCCTAACTGGCTATCTAGAGTGCAGGGGGTCGCCTGGAAGATGGAAAGGATGGCGACAGGCGCCTGTGTGGGAAGGAACCCAAGGACCACTTAGGTGCCCTCAAAGGACAGCGATGGGGATACTCATATGACCGGATCGGTCAGAGTAGCGGCTGCCGCTCCCCCAAAGCCGCAGAGACCCAGGTCCCATAAGGGGTCTAGTGGCTCAGAAGCCAGCGAACGCCTGGACCACTGAGAATGCTTTGAATACGGCGAGGTTGGCCATATTGCCATGAACTGCCGTAAGGCGTATAAGCATAAGAGGAAGAAGAAGAAGTCAGTAAAACCTATTAGGGTTACCTAAACCAAGAAGCCGAAAGAGCCAGAGTCTGAGGAATCAATGGGCCCCAGCTCCTCCTTTGAGACTGAGGACTTAGGAAAAGAATAGCTCTGGGGCGAAATCGGGCCCCAGAGGCAACAAAGGAGGAGGTTAAGGAATAGGAACAGCTGCAGGACGCCCTGCTTGCCATCAAGGGGTCAGCCATTATTTAAGCTTGAATAAATAGAGGCTATTTGATCTATCCCCTTGTCAACAGCGGTTGCAACGCATATTCAATAATAGACCAGAAGCTAGCCTGCCGCCTCTGCCTACCGTACGTGGACCATAAGAAAAGACCTCTTTAAGGGTTTTCTAAAGAAGGGAAACCGCCTACCTACACTGAAGGGACAGTAGCACTGACCCTGGAGATCAGTGGGTACACCCAGAAGACATACGCCTATGTTGTGAAGAACCTAGAGCCACAGCTCTACCTAGGAAGACTATAGATGATCCTGAATAACGTCATATACCGAGCCGGGGACCACCAGATCTACCACGGCAAGGGAAACGTTTAGGTATACCTCTTGAACCAGGAAGAACTGGAAACAATACAGGCAATTCAAAGTGCACGATTAACGCAGGCATCTACCTTTACGGTGTTATGTCGAAGAGTAGCTAGAACGCCTAGGAGCCAAGATAGCACAGAAGAGGGGATCACCGGTATAAGAGCTATTAGCCTCAAGGATATTAAAAGGGCCCTCTAACCGAAGAAGGAAGTCAACCTATAGGACTATATCCCAGCCAACATCTTAAGGGATTTTCCAGACCTCTTTGATCCAAAGAAGGCTTACCTGCTCCCCCCCAGCCGACCTAGCATGGACCACAAGATTCCGCTAATACCTGGACCTGACGGATGAGACCTGCCCCTGCCATGGGGACCACTATACAACATGTCGCGTGAAGAACTACTGGTCCTTAAGAAAACCTTAGAGGACCTGTTAGACAAAGGGTTTATCAGGGCTAGCAGCTCAGCCACTGGTGCCCTAGTGTTGTTCGTCAAGAAGCCTGGAGGGGGTATTTGCTTCTGTGTTGATTATAGAGCCCTAAACGCCATCACAAAGAAAGACTGTTACCTACTACCCCTTATATCAGAGACGCTGCGACGTATAGGGGCAGCAAGGTGGTATACAAAGCTTGACGTCGTTGCTGTATTCTATAAGATAAGGATACATAAAGGAGATCAAGAAAAGACTGCTTTCCGAACTAGATATAGGCTATTTGAATGGGTAGTGTGCCCTTTTGGGCTCACCGATGCTCCAGCGTCTTTCCAGCGATACATCAATAGCACCCTACAGCGATTCCTAGACGACTTTGTTACAGCGTATATAGATAATATACTCATATACTTAGATAGGTCAAAGGAGGATCATGAAACTAAGGTGTACCAAGTGCTCAGCGCCCTCTCAGAAGCTGGGCTACACCTGGATCCCACCAAGTGTGAATTTGCTGTCAAGAAAGTCAAGTACGTAGGGTTTATTATCACCGCTAGAGAAGGGATCTCCTGTAACCCAGAGAAGCTGAAAGCTATTAAGGAGTGGCTTCCCCCCCAGTCTGTAAAAGGAGTATAAAGCTTCTTGGGATTTGCTAACTACTATCGGATATTTATACCTAACTATATAGAGATAGTTATGCCACTTATAAAACTTATAGGAAAAAGGGTAGCTTTCCAATAGTCTGAACGAGAGGAGGCAGCCTTCCTAGAGATCAAGAGACTCTTTATAATGGAACCGGTGCTACACAGGTTTAACCCTGACGCTAAAACAACAGTCAAGACCGACTGCTTAGGATTCACCCTAGGTGGCGTCTTAACACAAAACAATGAAGAGGGTAAGGGTCACCTAGTGGCCTTCCACTCCTAGAAGCTATCCCTAGCCAAGTATAACTATCTAATCTATGACAAGGAACTCTTAGCAGTGCTCTCCTGCCTACAAGCTTGGCAAGCAGAGCTACACAGTGTAAAGACCTTTAAGATCCTTATAGACCACAAAGGCCTAGAATACTTCATGAAGAAGCAGCGCCTGACAGAGAGGCAGAGCCGGTGGGCAGAGGAACTAGCATAGTACAACTTTTACCTCAAATACCGGCCGGGTAAGGACGCCATAGTCCCAGACGCCCTGTCGCGTAGGGAACAAGATGCCCCAGCTGGATGGGACGATGAAAGGGAGAAGGGAAGGGTCATACAAGTGATCCCTAGTCGTGTGTTTCCAAGACCACCCCCAGCTGCTGCCCCCCGGGTCAGACGTGCCAGCCAGGGAGACAAGACTATAGCGCCAGCCCCTATAGTGTTTGAGAGCGATCAGGAGCTACAGCAACTATAGGAGACGACTGCTAGAGAAGACCGTATATACCAGCGTGTGTACACTGCTGTAAAAGAGGGCATAAGAGGGTTTCCACCAGAACTCCACCTGAAAGTATAGATCGCTGAATATGCCTTAGATAACCTTTAGCGCCTGATATTCAGAGAGAGGTTATAGGTACCTGGCGGGGGAACACCGGATGACCCCCTCAATGAACTCCACATAAGGATTATACAGAGATGCCATGACTCTAAGACGATGGGCCACCTTGGGAGGAATGGGACCCTAGAGATAGTGGGAAGACGGTTCTTCTGGCCAGGCCAGTCCCAGGATGTTAGGAGATTCTGTAGGAACTGTGACACCTGCAGAGGAGTACATATGTGGCGACAACTGAAGAGGGGGCTCCTTAAGCCCCTGCCGGTGCCCCTCTGCCTACACAGCGAACTGTTGATGGACTTTATAACAGACCTACCACCTACTAAAGGCACTAAAGCCAGATACCTGTGGGTGATTATGGACAGGCTTAGTAAGGCTGTAACGCTGGAAGAGATGACGACCATGGAGGCAGAAGCGTGTGCCCAGCGGTTCCTTAGCAGCCACTATAGGTTCCATGGAATGCCAAAGTCTATCGTTAGCGATAGGGGAAGTAATTGGCTGAGCCGTTTCTGGAAGCGCTTCTGTTAACTGGTAGGGACAGAGCAGCTGCTAAGCACCGCCTACCACCCACAGACCGATGGAGGGACAGAACGGTTTAACCAGGAGATTCAGTCTATCCTCTGCGTATACATGTGCTACACATAGGAAGACTGGGGAGAGCTGCTGCCCAGTGCCCAGCTAGCGATCAACAATAGGGTCAACAGTACTACTGAGGTATCGCTATTCTTCCTGGAGCATGGGTATCACGTCGACCCGCTGCCAGTTAAAGAGGACCAAGACAAGGGAGTGCCGCCTATGGACAGTAAGACGAGAGGGGCTGACCAGCTGGTTAGGCGTCTGAAAGAAGCAACGGAGTTGGCCCAAGCCGCAATAGCAGCAGCCCAGCACCAGGCAGAGGATGCTGTGAATAGGAAGCATGCCCCAGCAGAGAGGTATCTAGTGGGCGACAAAGTCTGGCTATCAGTAGCTAACTATGTGACCACCCGACCAAGTAAGAAGCTTGTATGGTTACACCATAAGTACAAGGTTACAAAAGTGGTATCCCCACATATGGTCAAGTTAGACATGCCAGGCCAGATTCACAACTGGTTCCATATGGACCTCCTATAGCGAGCGGCAGAGGACCCGCTCCCCTACCAGTCCCACACCGATAAGCAGCTGCTGCCAATAGTCGGTCAAGATGGAGAGGAAGAATACCAGGTTGACAGTATACTTGCTGTGAGATGGAGACGGAGAGGGAGGGGGAGGACCAGAGAGGCACTGGTGAGCTGGAAGGGCTACATAGACCCAACATGGGAACCAGTTGACGCAGTCAAGGGACTGGCAGCCCTTAACGCTTATAAGGAGTTATATGGCGATATTATAGATAACGACGGGAATCAGGTGTACATGCCAAAGAGAACCCGGCGGGGGACCGGAGGGGGAGGCTAATGTTACGGGCTGATGCCCGATGGACCAGCTCTGGCTTTGCCCGAGCAACCCTAGGGCCCCTCGGCGCCCCACCGGCGCCCCACCGGCGCGCGACCCCCTTATCCCAAGCAAAGCTTTCTACACCGCATCCTATTTTCCCTTTTACTCCTCAGCTAGAAGTAAACAGTAATAGAGGCACTTCACCAGTTAAACGCGCTGCGGAGCCAGCCCTTCACAAGTACTACTAAGGAGAAGCAGCTTATAATAAATATTATAGCCCTCTAGTAGTTATATAAGAGATACAAAGTCTACAAAGTCTAATAGATATGCAGTAATAATAACCTAGCTAATAGATTTATAAAGGTAACTTTAAATAAGGCGCTGGGATAACTAGTAGGTAATAGGACTATAATAATTAGAATAGAGGGATAGGTATTAAGAGCTATATAATAGGTTATATAGCTAGAAAGTATTAAATACTTTGGCCTTTGGATTATTATTGTGTTTTTAAGCTTTCTAGCCTATGGGGGTATATATGCTATTTTTCTTTACTTTAGAAAGTTGCTAGTATTGGAATGCGATTCATCATCGCGGATATCGGGTGGACCCAAGCCGAGGTCACATGCGCGGGCACGTGACCCACCTTGGCCCTTCCCCCCATATCCACGGCTTGACAGCTGACAGTTTTGCGATACTTCTTCCTTTATACATACACACAACCTCAGCAATAGCAATACAAGCTCTTGTTGACCGTATCGATACGCCTGTGATACCAACAGAACCCCTTTATCTTCCAGCCTTTAGCAAGCAGGAAGATTTAGGTAACCAAGTGGAGGTATAGGATTCCTTAACATATCAAGACCAAGGGGTTAGGTTTCACCTTATCTATCGTAGATAGCTGCATACTGTGTATCTTGGGCGCTTTTCTCTGAAGAGGTTTTATGTCCGCTAAACCAATTATGTATCTAAAACAGTGTTCTCATTTGACCAATACAGTGTACCTGAGCGACCTTACGAGGGACCGCCGGTACAAAGTACCTTTTTTTTTCTTTCTTTTTTTAGAGATCATAAGTGGAGACAGAAGAGGATAATACAGATAAGGAATAGATACAAAGGAGGGGGAGAGTAGAGCTCTGCTTACGGCATAATATATATCCGGATCCTGCCGTGAGGCCTAAAGAGCATCAGGCGTCAATTCTAGGCAGATAGGCAGGGAAACAACCTCTATCAAAACTTCTACATGACGACATGTAAACTCTCAACAACAAGGTTATCCTATGTGAAAACATTTTCAAACGCTTTTCTAACATAGTCTCCGAAATCTTCCCAAGTTCATTCCCTTCGACTATTCCACAAACCGATCCCGACCACCGACGGCTTAACTGGTAGACGCTCGATGGAATGAGAAAGTTCCGGGTGAACTCTTCGTCGGACGAGGAACTCGTCAACGATTGCAACAATAACGTAGGTACATATCAAATATTACTAAGACAGGTGCTGACCACGCCCGCGCAGATTAAAAAGCGTTGCTCGGATCCTAAATGGCTCGATCTTGAGGACACGCCATATAAGCCGAGTTCGGATACGGCTGTCTTGATAGTAGACATGCGAAATGCAGAGAGCTGTGCAGTCAAAGTTTACACAACGAAAGGCGAATACGTGGATACAGTCGGCATTGATAATAAAGGATACGCTGTCATAATACCATGGAAACCAAGGCGAAACATTGTATGCTATGGACGTTGTAGAGTTGCTGAAGTCACAGCTACTCAAGAGAATCCTACATAAATTGGTTCCTTGCTGCTGACCAGAATTTCCCCGCTTCGGTCTCTGATATGTCGATAGTAATAAAAGGCCTAACATTTGGGGACAGAGGAACTAGGAGTTTAACCGCTCCTGAGTAGTGCGCCAAGGCCTCATAGAGATACTCCTTAGGTATCATGTAGCCCCTGAACTTCAGCCGATCAAGCATGTCAATTTGCGAATGAGTATCTTTTGTCGTTGCTTCTGACATGAGAAAGTGGCTTTCTTGCGACACTTCAAGTTGAGCTTGGGTGTGGAGTTGGAGTGGTACTTGGAGTAAACCATACGAAACGTCGAGTTGGCTCTCACGTAGTTGCGGCATCGGGAATTGCCCGGCATGCTGTGAAAACGTGTCGTGGGAGACCAGAAGGCGGTGATCATTCGTGGCGTTATCGCATTGATTGTTACTAAATGTGCCGTTTTCTTGAACATCGGCGACCGCTTTGGCGGCGACGTAGTCATCTTTGTTGTTATTGTCATCGTTGTGGTCGTTGTCGCGATCATCGTTACCATGCTCGTCATCGTCCTCGCCATTGTTCCTTTGCTCTTTGTTCCCGTCATGAGAAACAACCCGAGGAACAGCTTGAGTCTCCTGACGAATGGATACCGAGCTGCACCGAGAACTGACAAAAGGGGGCGCATCACTGCCAGAGTTCCTCGACGCTTCAAGCCGCTGGAGCCTCTTATTTGCTTCGTGCGTGACTGGCGGAGTGTTGCCTTCGCAGTTACCAACGTCATTCGCCTCGCTCTCAGCCCGGCCTGATGACCTGCCCCTCACTCTTGCTCTTTTCGATGTGTTTATGACTTGTTCGTTCGTATCAGGTGTTGATCGGCGACGCTTCTGCTGAGATGTAGGCCGCCCAGCCGTTTGCATCTTCTTGTGATACTCCTCGATTGCCATACGGGCTTTCTCGGTGACCACTGGTGGGATGTTATCCACATCGGGCCATTCCTGCAAGGCCTTCCAAAAGCCGGTCTTTACTGGGTCTTTGCTAAGAGCCGAAATACTGCAGGCGAATAAGCAGAGATAATAGACAGGATACTTGAACTTATTCCGTGTCTGTACGAGGGTTTTGAGAGCAATTCGATGCCGACTTTGGGTTGAATCAGACATCTCCAGATGGTAGGGTTGTGTCTCGTTGAGTAAGGGCCCTGTCCCACAATTCTTCCCTCCTATGAGGTGTGCTAACAAGGCGTCAGTTCCGATTGCGTCGCACAAAATTAGGTCACGCAATCTGATAAGTTGTTGAAGGTTCTGATGAGGCTCAGCCTTAGTGGACGCCATGATAAGGATAGACATATAGAAACAATATTTGACAGAGATGGAGGATAGGAAGAGAGGAAGTGAAGAGGTAGAAAGGAAAGGCAGGGAAGGAGAGGGAGGTGAGGGAGGTGAGGGAGAAGAGGGAGAAGAGGGAGAAGAGGGAGAAGAGGGAGAAGAGGGTGCACTACCTGTCAAGAGACGTTTCTTGGAAAGGGATGGACGAGGCATATGGATTCAACCGGTCACACATCCTATGAAGATGCAAAGTTGCCAACAGCAAAACAGGCGATAAGCACAGAAGTTACACCATCAGTAAAAGCCGGCATATCTCCTATAGCGTTTGCATCAACGTTCGAGCAGACCATCCGCAGCAAGTATGACGGACTGATTCAAGAGCTTCTAAGCGAATGTCGCGAGGCAAAACGCCACTGTCCATCCATTCATACAAGATGGTTCCAAAGCCTAGATTTGCTCGAAAGGCTGTTCCCAGATGGCCGGGACATACCTTTCGCACAGATCAGTACTTCATCTGACTCACCCAACGGTGATGTGTGGTACACCACGGAGGAAGAGCTAGCACGGGTTCTAGATGAAGAGGTACCGCTGAGCAGACCAATCGTTATAAGGCCAAGCCGACCATTGCCGTCTTGCAATGGCCTTGACGAGTTCTTCGCCTTACTAACAAGTCATTTCAAAGACGGTACGGTGGATGTGCAAGACATGAGCACTGAGAGCAAGGATCCGATCCGAATGAGTATCAACGAGGTGGTCCGGCGCATGGCGGAAGGCAGCGACTTGAAACATGGACGACTACCGATCAATTTGCTGAACCTCAGGTTCTTAGGCCAAGTGTCTCCTGGTCCCTCGTTCCTGAATCGCCGGCGATTCGGCGTTATACCGGCGATTAACTCTCGGCTGGAGGCTCAGTGGAACGGAGAGGTGGTTGTTGGTAAACGAGGCTACGCGACCATACTCGGGGCTCGCGAGGTGGACCTCGTCGCCTCAATAACGTTCTCCCTTTTTGCCCAGCGCGGCTCAATGACCGGAATGCACGTCGACAACCCCGATGGCACATGGGTTTGCAATCTTGGGGGTTTGAAGATCTGGATCTTCCCTACAAATCGATCTCGCGACACGATGAAACTGTTTGAGAAAGAGGGCGACGATTGGGTACCTGAAGCTGTTAACATCATTGTGCTTGAACCCGGAGACGTTCTTGTCATGCCCCCGGGACAGATCATTCCTCATGCGGTCTTAACTCTGGCGGACTCCCACATGGTTGGCGGCATGTTTCTTGACGCCCATCATATCTTGGACTTGGTAGAGAAAGTCTTGTGGATCGCGAACAACCCTGCTGTTACAAACGAAGCCATCCCTCTCCAGCTACTGAAAGGTTGGGAGCACCTCCGCGACCTTTTCATAGAGAGAGAACCAACAGAGGCAGGGCGAGCCAAGTTCGACGGCCTGTCACGTACGCTTCATGACACGCTAAGTTGCTCTTGCGCTGGACCTTGTGAGGCAAGATGCGCCAACTGCAAGTGCACATCTTCAGTGGCACAGGATGGGAGATGTACGGTGTGGTGCCATAGTAGGGCGCCGGCTAAGAGGAAGAAGAAGACGACCACTAGCAAAAGGACCCGGAAGAGGCGAAGTGAGTATGTCTTTTGACTGGCTTCTCTTGATAACTTGACGATGTAATAGTTTTCACCAGTTTGAAACACCAGACTTAGCGTACGTCAATAGGGCTGTGGAAATATACTGGTTGCGGGCATATCACTTTGTCTATGGAAACTGGTGATGAATCAAGAAAGCCCTTCTGGCGCTAGAAGGTAAACAAGCATGGTGCGATCATCAAGCAAACAGCAAACAATCAAACCAATGAATCTTATCGCGGAGTGTGCTGAGAGCCTCGACTTCCTTCTCTTGTAACGGATAGCGTATTTTCTTTCACGATTTCCGCTACAGCGATGTGTAATACGGGATCTAGTGTTTTGAGAATCCTGCAATGTGCTATTGAAAGCGTGGCATCATCATATCGTCCTCAAACACTGCTTTATTTCTATACTTCGACGAAAATCTCCTCTGCTTGACGCTTACGAAACATTGATCCAGACCAACCCTCGTGCCAAGGACATATAAGATCTGCCATATCAATCAAAATCCCGCACCCTTTCCAGTTGTCCGTTCGCATTGGTGCCGTCAAACAAAAGCCAGCTCGGTAGTAAAAGTCCAGTTGAGATTGGACTACACTTTTATCCAGACTCTGGCTTTCAGGGATAAAATCGTAGACAATAGCATAGTATTTCTCATGAGGCCATATGTACCTCCTGATACCATCCAAGGTATCACTTGGCGGACTGTTCTTAAGACCTAGGCTCCACAGCTCTTCTCCGGTGACTTTTGTCCAGCCAAAGCACTCCCTTATTGGAGGTATAGAAGTGCAATGGAACGCATCATGTAACTGTTTTAGCTTCTCTTGGCGACGACCCTCATCCGAGAAAGCCTGTAGATTGAGAAGTGCGTGCTTGTTTGTCTTTGGGTTAGGAATTAGGTATATAGGCGTACTGCTGGTATCCCTTATTGCGGCCTGTAGTATTTGGAGTAATGCAGCATTATGGCACTCTTGTTGGATAGCCCAGTAACGGTAGCCTTCAGGAGCAGTATTATCCCAAAACTATTACTATTAACTACAGGACTGTTATAGGGTAATGGAGATACTTACTACTTTCACAGCACAGCTACGACCGTTATATTCAGCCTTCCAAACTATACCGTCTAACCCATAGCCAACTCGCTCTTTCCATACGATCTTAGCTTGAGGGTCGAACTGCCGAAGGAGTGGAGGACAAAAGTTCTTCCAGGCGCATAGCGGGGTCCCAGTCATCGGCTGATGATCAAGAAATGGTCGCTCCTTCGCCTTTTTCCAGCGCTCCGTAAGTAGTGATGAGGTTGCCATTGAAATAAGCGTATATAGAGTGGTGTTTGTCCGTGTTTGATAACGGTGAGTAGGCCGCGGTTTATGATTGATTTTATCCCTACTTGGTTTCAGCTGTCTTTGTCAGCAACTATGCTAAGATAGTGGGGGTTGGCCACTAGCCGATGCACTCCGGGTGTTAATCCGTGGTGCTCCACTTTGTGAAGGGAGATGAGGGAGATGAGGGACACAGGGGACATGGCCTCCAGTGAGCACACTGGATGCTGCTTGAAAAAGCAGTAGGACGATGTGGCAGACCTTCTCGTGGTGTCCGGTGTCAGTAGGAGTGGTGGGTGTGGCGCGGTGCGTCGCGCGCGGTCGACAACCACGGCTGGACGGTGCTGTGAAAAGTTTTCATCGGCACTCTCGAACCTACAAACGGACTACGCAATCAACGACCACTGCACCACCCACACCATTTCCGAAGCCAACAAGCTACATGGGGGATACTGGCGTAAGAAAACCATCCGACTTGACATTGGCTGATGTCGATGAAGAGACAGGACACCCTCCGGCCCATCCGGCTCTGGGTTCGGGAGGCGGACGGGTCGAGCATCTGAAGCATCGGCGCGTCTCCCGACGAGGGCTCGGAGCAAGCCTACATGCTCTGTCGAGCGTAATGGAAGTTGTTAAGACCGACGGGTTGATACGGAGTCAGCAGACTTGTTAAGCTTCGAGCACAGGAAAAGCGCCCGGACCGATCCCGAGGACACAGCGCACCGCGATCGAACATCATACGGCGGACATGGGTTGGGTTAGTGGACAGAGTGCGAGTAGCCGTGCCGGCGTGGCGGCTGCTCTGCGCCTCTGATCTGCAAGACATGGTCGGCTGCGAGTCGGAGACGAGTCGCGGTAACGGGAAGCTGGACCCGGGGTTGCGCCCGGGGTTTCCGGTGGGCCGTAGCGCCGTGGTCGTGACCAGAAGGCAGCGGGGAGCTACGTTCCCAGCTCGTACCTGGTCCGTCGTGAGGAGGGAAAGGATCGGTATGTCGGAGGCGCTCCCAGTTCGTACCTGGGCCGCCCTCGGGTGTGGTATCGCCGGTGTGTCCGGTGTGCCGGATGTCATGCCCCTCCGATGCGACGTGGTATCGCCGGCGTGGTAGCCCCTGCACTTGAGACCTGCGGAGACGACACGGTGGCTCGAGAGGACGGAGGCGCATGTCGGTCGGCTCAGAGACTGGAGTGCAGTTGCAGCCGGCTTAAGGTGCAAACTCGGACGACGCGACCGTATGGCCCGTACCGGATACGGGGCGGCACCGTCTCGGCTTTGCCTGGGGCCGAGACACTCCTGGGGGAAGGTCTCCATGCGGAGCAAAAGGCTAACGGGGTCGTTAAGGCGCAGCCACGGCCGGCCGAGTGGCTTCCCAGAAGGAGTGGGTTGTTCGGGCCAGAGCCAGAGCACACGCCTGGAGCGTAGCAGATCACCCATAAAGAAGAAGATACAGAAACGTCAGCAGCCGACAGGGAGCCAGACACAAGACGAGAACACGATCGTTGTCGCAGCAGAGGACTCTCGGCCGAGACGAGCGATAGTTCCCTCTCGCCGCGCGCTTGAAGCCATAGACGCGAACATACAGATGACAAAAGATAGCCACCCTATGGAAATTGTCGACGATAGCGAATGACCACACAAAGCACACTCACGATACTACAGTACAACGTAAGAAAGTCGAGGGATGTGGTGATGGCTACGCTCCTCCGCGACCCCAGGATCGACGACTACGATATCCTCGCCATCCAGGAACCATGGATAAATCCCTACAACGCCACAACGCATCACCCGGCGAAGGACCGCTTCCACCTCTGCTACCCGTCGAACAGGGAAGAAGGCCCAGCAAGGGTCTGTTTCTTCGTGAACAAGAAGCTAGACCACTCGAAGTGGCAATTCAAGGAACACAGCAAAGATCTCTGTACTCTCACTCTGGAATTTAACGTAGGCCAGAACACTGAAGTCGCCATCCACAACATATACAACCCGCAAAACCAAGATAACAAAAAGATGAGATCCTTACAGCAACTACGGAAAACGCTAGAAGCTAACCACCACATCGAACAAATAGTGGTAGGGGATTTCAACCTTCACCACGAGCTATGGGGAGGAAGCGAGATCCGGACGCCAGATGCCGAAGCGAGAGAACTGATAGAACTGATGGAAGATTTCGACCTCATCAATCAACTACCCGTGGGCACGATTACATACATGGAGGGAGACGGCCGCTCAACAATAGACCTCTGCCTTATCACAGTTGGGCTGGTTGACAGGCTCATAAAATGCGGAATAGACGACAACGTAAACCACGACTCAGACCACCTTCCTATCGCAACATCGCTAGACCTGACAATCGCACAACTACAACAAGAAGAGAAGAGAAACTGGAAGGCTATAGACGAAACCGTCTTTACGAAAGCTGTCAAACGGACTCTTCCCCCGCTAAGGAGGCCGAGGACGAAAGCGGCCCTAGACAGATACATCCAGGAGATAATCGAAGCCCTCACCACAGCCATTGACGAAGGGGTACCAACGAAAACCGGCTCCCCTAAGTCGAGAGCAGGCTGGAACGAGGAATGCGCGGAAATCCTTGCTGAAACTAAACGACTACGTCGACAATATAACGAGGAACACACTGAACGAAGCTGGGAGGCGTACCTCACAGCACGAAATAGGAAAGGCCGGATTATTAGGAAGACGCTACAGAAAACACACCGCGAGGCAGTAGAAACAGCAGCAGAATCGCCAGCTTCACTCTGGAGGATCGCAAAATGGGCCCGAACACGACAGAACCAAACACCAACCGTCACGCCAGAGATCACAAACCCCGCTACCTCTCAAACAGCTACCACGCCAGAAGATAAAGCCGAACTCTTCAGGAGAACGTTCTTCCCAACGCCCCCAGAGGCCAACCTCGAAGATATAGAGAACGCAACATACCAAGGACAAATCACGCTCCCACCTATATCAGAAAAAACGAAGTAGATGAGGCTATACAAAAACAGCACCGCTTAAGGCACCCGGTCCCGACGGAATCACCAACAAGGCGCTGCAACTAGCCAGACCATGGATCAGCCCCCATTTAACTCGGGCATTCAATCAGAGCCTCCAGCTCGGATACTGCCCACAACACTTTAGGAAGTCCACAACAGTCGTGTTACGAAAGCCGGGCAAAGACAACTACACGACACCCAAAGCATATAGACCAATAGCACTGTTGAACACCGTCGGAAAGGTCATCGATGCAATCATAGCGGAAAGGCTAAGTTATATGGCCGAAACATACAAGCTACTACCAGAAAACCACATGGGCGGAAGAAAACAAAGGTCGACAGAACACGCACTGCACCTCATCATCGACAAGATATACGAAGCCTGGAACAAAGGACAAGGAAAGGTTGCGAGTCTGCTCCTCCTCGACGTGCTAGGGGCGTTCGACAACGTATCACACCGGAGACTCCTTCACAACCTCAGGAAGAGACAGGTCGACGAAGCAATAGTACAATGGATTGCCAGTTTCCTGGGAAATAGACAAACCCATATCCACATCGACGGCTATCGGTCCGAGCCATACACGCTCACCACTGGCATACCGCAAGGCTCTCCCCTATCGCCAATACTCTACTTATTCTACAACGCAGACCTCCTCGAAAGATGCAACCAGGGCCAGAATACATTCGCCACAGGATTCATCGACGACGTTGCTATCCTCGCATGGGCAGATACAGCAGAAGAAACCTGCAGCAAACTCCAAGAGACACTAGAAGTAGCGGAAGGCTGGGCAACAACACATGCATCCGTCTTCGCACCTGAAAAGTTCCAACTCGTCCACTTCACAAGAGCAAGGTCACGAATCAACGTCGATACACCGCTGCAGAGCAAATGGGGCGAGATAAAGCCCAATACAGCATGCAAATACCTCGGCTTAACCATGGACACTTCCCTCAGGTGGAAACAGCACATCGATGAAATAGAGCGCAAAGTCTTAAAGACCATAGCAGCCATCAGCAGCCTAGGAAGCTCCACCTGGGGAGTAAGAGCAAGGGAAATGCGGAACATCTACCAAGGGGTAGCAATCCCACAAATGATGTACGCATGCTCAGCGTGGTCGAACGCTGGCTGGGGCGGCAAAGGATACACGGATCGAACCCTGAACAGAATGCGAAGACTACAGGCCAGAGCGGCGAGGGCGATGTGTGGTGCCTTCAGGGCAACATCCTTCCCAGCACTCGACGTGGAAATGCACCTCCTTCCAATAGAGCAACGAATATGGAAGCAGAACATCGACACGATCAACAGACTGGGCCCAATAGAACAAAGAGAAGACGAAAACGTCAGGAACAGAAGACAAAGAGAAAGAAAGAAAAAGAAAACAAGCCCTCGGCAAACGATCGAACGAGAACTACGCATTAAGCAAGGCGATAGCACAAGACATCAGCAACAACGGGAGACCATCGCCCCCTTCGTGACCCCACCGTGGTGGCAGGGACCGCGCATGTTCATCGCGGACACCGCGGAAAGCGCTAGGAAAGAGCACCAGAAATGCATCGATCGCGAGACTGAAGCCATACACATTTATACGGATGGGAGCGGCATCAACGGCTACATAGGAGCGGCGGCGGTATGTATAACTACATACCAGACCCGTAACTCATACATGGGATCCGACGCCATATCGACGGTGTACGCCGGAGAGCTGCAGGGCATTATCCTCGCCCTCGAAATAGCCGAAGAAGACCGACAGAGGGGAAACAACAGAAGCAAGGTCCTGATCTATACCGACAACCAAGCAGCCATCAGATCATCGGCCAGGCCAAAAGGCAAGTCAGGCTCTTACCTGCTCCAAACGATCGCATGCAAGACACAAAAACTCCAAGAACAAGGACTCAAAACGGAGATCCGATGGGTCCCCGCCCACACGGGGATCCAGGGCAACGAAGACGCCGACAAGGCAGCCAAAGAAGCCACAGGATGGAGACAGAACGGCAAAACGGGCACCAAGGCGGACATGCCACAGCATCTGTATGCACTCAGATCCACACTCAAAACATGGACGTACAGAGAGGCGAACAAAATGTGGCAAGCCAAGTGGACGGCGGAAACGCGAGGCAAAACCACCTTCCGATACACACCGAGACCGACAAAGAAGGTCCTTCAGCTCCACGAGGGGCTAAGCAAGAGACAGAGCTCAATCCTCGTGCAAATGCGCACGGAAAAGATAGGACTTAAGGACTTCCTCTTCAACCGAAGAGTGCCGGACGCCACGGATGCCAACTGCCCATGCCGGGAAGGACGACAAACAGTATCGCACATCCTGTTGCGATGCCGTAGACATCGACAACTCCGACGCCAGGAACTCGGAGCCATCCCAGGACGACACAACCTCCGGGCCGTATTGAACGAGCGCAAAGCAGCCGCAAAAGTCATCAGATTCATGGAACAGACCGAGATCCTTGGGCAATTCAGGATCGAGTCGCAACCCAGACAAAGCTGAACATTGGGGGGAGACTGTAGGTACGCAGAACCACAGTATGAGGCATCAGGCCTCGATAGATCCTAGCATAGAGACCACATTAGTAAGAACCGTAGTCTACACGAGGTGGCCGCCAAAGGTAGATAGAGGTTAGAGAGCAAAGCGGGAAAATGGGGACAGCTGGTCAATGTTTTGCATTGGCGAAGTGGGGCGGCTCGGATTAACGTCTGAACGCTTCGGCTGTTTGCCGGACCCCGCTATCCGGGCATAGCTGCTGACTAAAGAGCGGCTCCATAACCGAGTAGGAATAAATCAATCAATCAATCAATCAACACAGGGGACATGAGGGTATGGCGCAACCTATGCCTAAATTAGAATAGAACTAGTTTCTAGCTGCTAGTACATATGTTCCCTAAGCAGCAGGATGTACTATCTATAATGCAGACTATGCCTACTACTTCTATATTAACAATAATAATAAGTATTAAAGGACCATATCCAACATAGCCAGTATTGTTTCCTGTTTTCTTTATGGCTCTTCTAGAGAAGATTTTACTTAAAGCTTACTATCTAACCTATTTACCCAACAATCATCTTGCAATTCATTCTTGACCCCTGTCAGCCATGGTTCAAACAATCCTCGATGTGCTTCAGATGCAGAACCCATGGCTTGATGCCAGCTCTGTCAACGGAGGACCAAACACATCCAACAAAAGCTGGGTACATGTCTAATCATGGCGACCGTGGACAGATTTCACATACGGAAACCTCGTCAAAATCTTCAACCGGCAGCTGTCGGTGTCCTGGAGTCACCCACCAGTTATTGACCCAGGATCCGCATTCGACCACGTTATACGGGATGAACTCACCCTTAATTACTTTCTATCAAAATTCGTCTTTCCGATCATCAATCAAGCACTGGAACGTGCTTCTGACCCCGAAGTGTTCTATATAAGTCCTGGCAGCTGGTGTATTGGATTTGGCGTGCCAGACTGGGGGCTTGTTACTCCGAGACGGTTCGATGGGAACTATCACAACCTTTTACCTGGTGACACAAAATTATCAGCAAAATGGCAACCCTGGATGGTAGAGTCACAGAGTGAAGGTGAGAGAGTCCAATGGGCGCTACCTGTCCGTCAAGTCAACTCGTACGCAGCAGATTCAGCTTGCCGCTACGGTTACATTATTACTGATGAGTATTTGGTTCCTCTGCGGTTTTCCAAAGAGAATGTTGGATTGGGAACCGCATCGTCTCGTCCAAGCCGAGCTTCACAGCCATCTCATCAAAGGGTCGCTTCAGGAGGGACGGATCTATCGTCCCTCGTGGAGTCCATGTCTCTCCACTCTTTTGGCGCCCAGTCCTACACCAATAACAGCTTGAACGAAGAATATCAAGACCCGGAATACGCGTTGATTCCATGGGATACTAAAGGAAGCCGAAGGCTCACCGTCAAGATGGCTTTGTTTTGTCTCAGTTTAATGGCCGCTGGAGGAGATGTCCACATCGACAGCAGTTATCCTCCGCTCAACAGTTGGAGTCAACAGGGTCGCCACCGGTTTACCCATAACACCTCTGGGCTCCAAGCAAGAAGTATTCCCTCAGACGCGATCATCGTGAACCCTGGCTCTGATGAGGATCAACACTCCAATCCTGAGAACTTAGACGCTGAGTTACTTGGCGATGACCAATACCCCTACCACCAAGACCCGACTGCCGACCTACTTGACGAAAACCAGCCAACCCAGAACGAACAAGACACCACGGCCAGCTTCGATCCTTCACTTGCGGAGCAATCAGCCGAGAATATGGAGGATTCACTGGAGCAGGCAATGGAAGGAGACTACCCCTCGGTGGCTCATGAGACAGAGGTTGAAGCTGAGTCCTCAGCTGGACCCTCGGTTGGTCCCCCGCATGAGGTCCCTCGCCCGAAAAAAGACAAATTGAAGAAGGTAGTGATTGAGAGAAGGGAAAACAGTAATGGCTATAAGTTTGTATGGAAAGGACACAGTGAGAAGGTCAAAACTGAGAAAGGTGACTGGGATAGGAACGGAAACAAGTTGACTTTACGTAAAAAGTATCACGGCTACATTGTTTGGGGCTATAGGCCGAATCGTTAGAGATCTTCACGGGTTTCTTTTCCCTTACCTTGCCGGCTCAACTTCAGCAAGATTTCGGTTTAGGAAGGATGCTCAACAATCCTCCCTCACAAATGCAACAATCTGTCTCTATCGCAAACTTACCTCTATTGATACACGCTGATGTCTGAGACTATAAATAACACTTGAATGAACGTATCCTGAAGCTTAGGTACATTGTGCCGAATGGCACTTCCAAGTGCGATCATTCGGACTGAGCCAGTTCCTACGTCGTGCATAATTGTATACCTCGGCAGTGCCAAGTATTGTAGCCCACCCTACATACGAGCCACCATCACCATCACGACCCTTTCCAGCCATTTAAGTGCAGTCTGGTCAGTCGTCTAGCCATTAGCGGAGTATGTGAAGTGCCAGCATATCTAGATAGGTTAGATGGGAACCACTGGACCTGTCGTATATCATGTCACGATATGCCCGTCAAACCAGGTGAGATGAATCGCTTCAGTAACAGCACATCACATCTACACAAAAGAATAACTGGCCGCTATATTTGGCCTCCGCACAAAGTAAAGGCATTTAATGGCCATAAGGGTGACAAAGAATGGTCCGTAAGCCCCCTCTAACAGTACACAGTCGATTGTGGCTTTCCATCGTCGCGAGACTCTCTAAACCTTGCCGGCACATGTCGTTTTGCCGCTCAGTATCCGGATCTATATGTGGTTAGGCTAATTTATATCTGAGCTGGCATCATGCTACTTACTATATCATCGATAAGCATAGCATCCCGAGATGAATCCGCAAGAAGCCTTTTCTCAAACTCGTCCCGATAGCGGTCTCGGATGTTTGAGTGCTCTTGGATGATCCTCTCACGGGCCTTGGTTTTGGCTTGTTCTTGGGACCGAGCCGTCTGTTCAATTTCGTGATCAAGTAGAGAAATATGGTTGCAGAGTATAGAAATTTCGTTCTCGGCACCTATCCGCTGTTGTCTGAGGTTCTGTAAGCGGATATCTAGCCGCTCCATCTCCTCGTTGTGGAGCTTAGTCAACGTCTGTAGTAGGGTAGGCTCGACAACGGGTCGGATCTCAGCGTCTTTTTTCCGGGTCTCATCAGCATTCTTTCTCGCACTACTGTATGACCGGACTCGATGCTTAATAGCATCAAGAAGCGGACCTGGCGCGATTGCTGTGTTCGAAGGAAGGGCGGGTGAAGCGGGAGAATGCATAGGAGCGGACATGGTTATTCGAACTCTGAAGCATCAGTTTCAAGCGTCTTATCGCTCTATTTAATACAAAGCACATTTGAGCCGGTCACTGATACCACGCACCATGAGGGCGCCATGAACACGGTATCGGATGTCAGGTGTTCAAATTGGAGACCCTAGGACTAAGAACCTGGTAGCTAAGCGTTATAGGTGACATTGTAAATGTAAACCAGAATTATGGTCGTATGTACGGATACTGTACCAAATACGGGATCAAAACATCCAGAAGTCTGGGTACGCCTATGTCGGGACTCCAGATTCCCGGCTATAGGTTTTTATCTGAGCGCTGGCTAATTCCATCGGAAGGCTCATTCATCTATTCACTTGGTACAGCAAACGCAACATCAATAATAATCAATTTCAGAAGTAATTCCATGAACAGTTGAACCCAGATCCCTAGCTTTTTGAGCACGTGTTCAATCCTCGAGGTGCCATGGGTGTACACTGATGTCGCGGTACACGAACCAGAGATGCAAAGAAGGACACGGATTCGACAGCGTCATGCACAGAAGCATAGGGGTGCTAGGAAGTGTGGCGAGTCGGAGAGCGAAGTGCAAGGCAGTGCAAGAGAGTGCAGGGCAGCGTTAGTGGGCAAAAAAGGTACATAATTATGGCCTGTGGGGGTGCAAGGAGGTGCAATAAGACATACAGGCCCGAAGGAAATAGGACTCCAGGACACAGGGGCCAGGTTCCAGGCGGCGAGGTGCAATGGGGTGCAACAAGGCAAACTAAGTAGCACTACGGGCTGAAACGAATGAGTACCCAATTGGTTGGGTTGAGTAAGCGGTGACACCCCAGTCTAAGTCCTAATTTATGTCTATTGTGTCTGGATTCATTGCCCTCCAGAGAGTAAGGAATTCCTCGTCACGACATTCTGCAAGCTTCTCAGATCGCCCGATACGCTTGCCTCCTCGGCTATCCTTGCAATATGCGCGCATGCATCGATAAACCCGGACGGTGTATTCCGTTGAACGTTAGCAGCCAGGGTTGTCATGGTGGCTTTATCAACACCGGAGGACCTGTGACTTTCTAATGTAAGCCGTGATAGTCGCCTACCCAATGGATAGATACACATACACAACCGTCTCAGCTATTTTGGAGTACACGAGAAGAAAGAGGGGTGATGGTCCTGCAAGTATCATCCAGCGCCGACTGGTTCGTCTGCGCTCACAAAGCACAGTCCTGAGTGCTTTTGCATCTAACGAGCTCTCTTGTGCACTCTCGTAGATGTCTAATGCGATACTTACATCGCGACAGCCGGACTCGCGACGGACACCGGTCTCTCTTTCAGCCTTTATAGTGGCTTCAAGAGACTCAAATAACCGTAAATGCTGTATATAAGCCAGTCATCGATGTAAATAAGTGCCCTCTTTACCGCACAAAATCATGTCGATGAACCGGAAAGCATTCACAAAACGAAGGTCTGAACTGGCAATATTTGCTGGTGGTGTTGTTTCGCGCAGTAGAACAGTCCATTGTGGCAAGATTTGGTTGCAATTGTTCGCAAATACACTGAGTGGATCGGGATCAATGAGTCGACTGGAAAGGGAGACAATTTGTGTCGTTTTACGAGCCCGCTTTCTCCTAGGGGCTTTTTTGGGAGGGTTTGATCGATCCTCCTGCTGGGGTTTCAACATTGTGCCCTTTGTGTGCCAAGCCAAGAAGTTATTATCATGTGAATATTGCCCAGTTTCTGGCCTGTATCTTTGCATCCTGTGTAAGAATGATCTTGTTCAACGACGTGATTGAGAAATACTAAAGGTTTTTAGTATCGTGAAAAGGGACCAAGATAGCAAAGAAAGAGCAAAACGTCAAACCCGCCTTCGAGGCCATAGCTCTCTTTAAACCAAAAGACCTAGCAGAACTTTAGGCCCCAGGTTTTGGGTATTTACCAGAAGCCGGGCCTCTGGGGTCTCTTGAGTCGGGTTTCCGGGTTGCGCGAGCCAGTATACGGCACTATCCAGGAAGGGATGACATTCACCCCTAGTCTGGTGCTATGTGATTTGCTTACAGCGAAGCCCGCACGTTAGATGGCGAAAGATAGCCCGACCAGATCCAAAGCCAGTCCATCGCTTTCAATCTCATAGGTCAGATAGGGCCGTTTCACTTTGGCTGTCATTTTAACCCAGAGGAAGTGAGTGGCCAAATATAGAGCTGTCTTTGGGCCAAAATGAGATCAAGATACGCATATGGAAAACTTAGGATCTATTTAAACGACTGCTCTTGTGAACACAATGATCGAAAAAACATGACTATTGCATCTTGAGCTTCTTGAATCATCTAAGACATCCATTTACCCCCTCCATGTTTGATTTTTCAAGTTGTCAGGAGGAAGTTTGAAACCGAGGCTTCGTGCCGACTACTGGTGGTGACGGCGACCGTGGTACGGTTGGCCCAGACGCGAGCTCCCGTGACCTGTAGACAGAATCGCCTGGCAGTTCTACTCGATAGAGAAACTTATCAGGGGTTTGGTAGGAGAGAGGGGCTGCTGAAAGTTCTGAAGGTCTCGAGAGACGACTCGCAGCGTCCTTTTGGGACCGTACATTGTCCAGGATAGTCAAGGACGTTTTTTTGAATGATATGCCTTTGGATGATGTACGAAACTTCTCTGCATGCTCGATGGTCTGACTTTGGTATCCTTCAAAGGTGCTAGGCATGTACCAATGATGATGGTGGATGTGTATATAGGGTGCTTCACCATGCGGTCGACAGCGACGGCAAATTCCTTTCACAGGGGGATACTCAGGCCCAGCCGGAAATTGGTAGTGAAATGTCTTGGATCGACTCCGACCGCATGCATCGCATGTATGACGGTATTTGCGATAAGCCATGGTGATAGATGAATGTTTCTTTTGTAGAGATAAGCTAGGTAAGGGACGGTTACCAAAGGGACTTCAGCCTACATAAAGCCGTCTGTTTGGTGATGAGGTGCCAGTAATCAAGATCATAAATAGGTTAAGAGAGGGTGTAGAAAGGCATCCGAGGGACAGGAACTGGGCTATAGTCGGCTGTAAATCTGAATGACTTCGTCGACGGCGCCGTGATCCAGGCTCTCGGAGCGATGGGACACTGCTCCGTTGAGAGGTAGATTACCAGAGCTTTGATTGGTGAGGGCCATGCTTGCTAGCGTTGTGAGTGCCTCGGTCTGCCGGTTGAGTTCTAAGTTGACCTGGCAGTTGTGCTGCCTTAGCATTGCAATAATGTGATCTTTGTCGTCATCGATCCGCTTTTGGCTGATGATTTGATGGCGTAGTTTGCGATTCTCGTCCTCTAACGCAAGTATCTGGTTCTCTGACCAGCTAATTGGTCTTTGTGTTGGACTGAGAGGCGCAGAAAGATCTCTAAGATAACTCAACTACCCTACTTGCGAAACACCCCCACATCCGAAACACTATCACCACCACCATCACCACTACTATCACCACTTATTCCTCGGGCTTGCCGCCCACCCATATACAACTTTCGGCCTCGCTGGATAATTCGGATGCGCTGGATTCAACCGGACTATCTATTTCGCCGATATCCGTATTTTGCGCCCGCTGGATATCCCATATAGTAGCAAAGGTGCTGTTAGGCGATAAGGGGACCTTTTTCCTCTTGCGTTGCTGTAGGTCCTCTAACTGGCTCTCTAACCGGCGGACCTTTTGCTCTAGAAGTATCCTTCTAGATGTCTCCTCATCATATCCCTTTTGCACCTTTCTAGATAGGTGACGAATAGTATGGGTATCCAACCCATCCTTGGCCAGCTAGGTTAACTAGTGTAATTAATGCCGTAAGTCAGCAGACCGACGAGGGGTTAACCATGGGACGATAGATACGGCTTTATCCCACTGTTGGCTGCTAGGCTGGTTAGTCTGCTGGCTGGTCTGGCTGGTCTGTTGGTCCTTCGTTACCATGGGGTTAGATAGAGGTCGCTGTATAGATATTGGCCATAGTCCAGCTGACCTCCAGCCACTTCTAACGTTCTGGACTGTTATAGCTGTATCTCTGGCCCTTATATAACAGGCCAGAAATGCCCTCTTGCCAGCAACAGTTGAATCACTAACCCAGTCATCTAGATATCCAACCTCCCTTCGATAGGCATGCTTTAATTGGCTGAAGACCGATATATCCAGTGGCTGGAGGACAGCAGAGGAGTGTGGCGGTAGATATAGTAGATATATCTTATTCTGAAAGCATTCCCACATAAAGTCTGTAGATATATGGCTGTAATGGCCATCTAGAACCAGCAGTCTGGCTGCCTCTGGTTCCCTAGGTATAGTGCCTGGGATAAAGACCTTCTTTAACCATTCAAGGGCTGTTTTTTCAGTCGTCCAGCCATTATCCGTATATGTGAAGTGCCATCCTTCATATCCAGATAGGTTGGATGGGAACCACTGGGTCTGGACTGACTTGCCTTTATATATAACCAGTGGGCATAGGGACCTCCCATCGGCAGCCACACACTCGATAATAGATACCCATGCCCGGGATCCTGGCTGCTTTTTTTTGATATGCCGAGATGCCGCAGAGCCCAGCACTAGCCCATTAGATCCCTTGCCTTCCATAATGCCAGTTTCATCCATATTCCATCGGTTAGATGGATGGATTCCCTGGATGGCAGGGATATTGGTCAGACGATGGAAAAAACCCTGGATAACCTCGGAAGAATGGGCCTTCCATCGCCGGGCATCTATTGTTCTGGATCTCCGGGTCCTAATTGATGGGTTTCGCCGTAGGAATCGGTGTATCCATCTCTTGCCTAGAGGTTGATGGGTATCATGGGTATCGCCCAGCATACGCTCTGCCAAGCCCTTTAGTTGTTGATGGGTAGGGCCAGCGCCTAAAGCATCCTGGATTTGAACCCATCCAGCCAGATAATCCTCCTGGGCTTGGGATAATCGCTGCATATGGGTATAGGCAGTGTTTTTGCTTTGGCGCCCATGGAATCGGTGATAAAGAGATGTGACTGGTATACCCCATGTGCGAGCTGTTTCCCGGATACCCTTCCCAGCTGCTATCTCTAGAAGGGCCTGTTGGAGCTCATATTCGGAGTATTGCTTCATGATGGGTTGAAGAAGGTATTCTGAAAAAATGGCGTTGTTTGGTCATATATGGTAATTGTTATGATAGTTTAAAAAAGGTGGTGATGGTGGTGAAGGAGGAGAAATCGGGTGTTTCGGATGCGGGGGTGTTTCGGAAGTGGGGTAGTTGAGTTAGACAATAGCCAGGGTGCCTTGCAAGGAGTCAGGTGGTTTTCAAAGGCTGCTAACTTCGCGTTCATACGGCCCAATGGCCCGACCCCACTCGGACCGCTAGACCCGTACTTAGATAGCGGAGTTTATCAAATATCGGCGATCTGCGTTTTCACGCGGACCGGAAGATTAGCCCGGCCAATCTCCCCGGCACACGGATCGCGCCATCCAGCCGCCCTCTGAGGTCATTTTTAAGACATAGGCGACGATAACTGCGAAGCGACTGGCCGTGACCTCAAGCAAGTGACACGTCCGATACGGCTGCATCAAATAGCGACATCCGTGTTTTTAGCTGAGCAATTGCGGGCCGTTGGATGATGACTTGGTCTCAGGTCACTCAGAAACCCAAACCGTGGACCTTCGAGGTTCTCATTATTGAACAGGGGCGTCGGCATAACAGTGCGTGTGCATCTCCGCTTGGGAATGCTCGATGGTTCTAGACAGCTCAAATGCTAAGAATGCTCTTCATCTCCAATAACAGAGGTTGGGTAATCCAGAATGGGCTCTTCAACCCCACCCAAGACCCCTGGCGGTGATGACACGGAAGCCAGATGTGGCTCCAAAACATGCACTGAGAAACTGTGTCAGCTGAACGTTCCAATGTTTGTCCCGGCCGTTCAGGGTCGCTGGGGCTAATACCAGCCGTCGACCCTGACATAACATAGTCGCAGCTCCGCGTTGGTAGGCCATAGGCCAAGAGTCTAGAATCTCTTGGCATAGGAGCATTGAATCAAACGTCCAGAAGATCCTCCTTATCAAGCCGGCGGCGCATGATAACAGGCAGATAC
The DNA here is from genome assembly GCA_016807845.1 of Colletotrichum eleusines. Lineage (NCBI taxonomy): Eukaryota > Fungi > Ascomycota > Sordariomycetes > Glomerellales > Glomerellaceae > Colletotrichum > Colletotrichum eleusines. Next base: position 6,159,302 of record JADEZO010000001.1, on the reverse strand, counting down.
GGGTCACAGCCTCTACATAAGCCAATCGGGTCAACACAGCTTTGACCGCATGGATGATGAAGGGTTGCATTCTCGAGTCATGAACAACGTAGCCCGCTTTCAAGTTGTTGCAGCAGCCAACTTGTGCTGTTGGTTTGGTAAGGAGCCAACATGTAGCCGGAAACGGCTCCTGCAAGACAGGGGTCCCTGTGGAGAAAAGATGTGGTTTGGACTGGGCTTCCAACAGCACGTTGGAATCAAGCACCTTCGGCCTTCGGAGTCAACTACAGCCATTATTGGCTTCACATCCATTATTGGCTTCACATCCATTATTGGCTTCACATCCATTCAAGGTGTATTTAAAGCGGCCGATGTCCGTGTGAAACGTTGAGCACTTGGCAAAATAATTCGACACTTATTCTCGCGCCTTATCCTTCAATAATAGAGCAAGCACCATGGCCGCTACTTCTTCGGCAGGAAATTACAGACGCGATAAGGACACCAATCAAGTTCAAGATTTTGGCGGTAGCGCTAAACGGCAAGCGATTCTATTAGGCCAGGAGGCCAATGTGTTTTCCGCTGTCATCCACTACAACCCTATCTCCAGACGGCTGGAGGCGGCTGTCCATGTTCCGAGAGGACAGAGCATCCCGGATGCGAACCAACTTGTAAGCTCTCGTGTCGAAGAAATAGTTTCTGCCTAAACTCACACGATTACGATCAGGCTGCCGTACTAGAGCATTCAAACGGCAGGCAATCGTCTTTCCCACACTACCAACGCAGACGTGCTTAAAGAGGACGGCGGACAAGCACCCCTGGACAAAACGAAATTCCGGTGGAGACGATCAACAAAGCTGCTAGAAGGGAGGGAACCACCGATACCACTGTCCTTGAGGCTGCCGTCACTCTTTGCCGTATCCAAGAGAAGCCGTGCCATGTAGCGATCTCGGTGGCAGAAGACTCAAAAAAGAAGCTTCAAGACGAAATGAAATTTCGCACAGCTCAAGAACCCGAGGCAGAAGTTGGTCTTCGTATTGGTCTTGACAACCTTGAACGTCCAAGCAGCGTGCTTGACTCAGGAGCAATCAAAGACGGTCCAGCCAGTCGCGCCAACAACGCTGCCGTTGAAAAGACCCCATCGATCTCTCACAGTGGAGCCAACTGTTCAGTTGCGGAAGGGCAGCATAGCGCGCACTTCTACAGGGAATCTGCCCTTAATGCTACACCTGTCATGGCATACGAGAGACCAAGTGGAGAGGCGCCGAGAATGGCATCAGCACGTGAGCAAGTACAATTCTTTCAACGAGTGTCCAAGCAATTTTGGTTGGCGACACATCGTAGGCATCCCAGCGTCACATTGAAAGCCGAGTCGGCGCCAGTGGACCTCTCCGTTCGACACAGTAGTAATAGCAGAGGGAGTAGTGCTGAGTCTACTAAAGTGCCACAGCGGATGGCCGTAAACGGCACAGAGCCCCTTCTGAAGGCCCAAGACCGACTTCCTAGCCCCGCTCGGATTCGTAACAGAGGGCTGGGAATGTTACCAAAGGATGCTCTTAAGGCAGCAGAGATTAGACGGCACCGATTTTTCCGATTAGTCGCTATGCAACTTCGACGTGATAGTCAGCACGCAAAATGAACTGGAGGACATGGCATGTCGGGTAGACGGAGGTTCGCACCGTTCCACAAGCCGTGAAGCTACTGCTTTACTTTTTGTGTAATCAGCAAGTCTGAACTCACTGCTTAGACTTTTTTATTTCTCTTTTGCTTTTTCTTTATATTTTGTTTTTCTTTTTTTCCTTTTCTTTTTATTCGGCTCTTCCGGTGATAGAGATTATATGTAGCTCCAGGAACACTGTTGCGATGCCTATCATCGCGGGACCGATCGGCATTATCAGGCTTAACCCCGATAACCCGGCGGCGGAATAACAGCTATTCCGCCGCGACCCCACCCAAGGAATACCCATCACGGTATCCACCGTAGGTGGGGTGGTTATTGACCGCCCATTTCAACCGGGCGGCCCACGATAACCTCACTTTCCTTACGCATAATAGAACCACGGTATTTACCCCTATTATTCGTCACTTGCCTATGTCTGAGGCCTATCGTGTTGGAAATATCCTTAGTTGCATTCCTCGTGGTTGCTTTAGATAACTACAGCACATATAGCAGCACCGTTTCATCTTGCCGCCCAGGAAACCCTGGCAGAAGTACCCTAACGACATCATCTCAACAATAACCCAGTTCCCCTAAGACCTCTAGCTCAAGATTGTCCTGGTCTTCCTTGGTGAATATTACAGGAGTTTCTGCACCGTCCTTTCGAACCCAGCCTTGACGAATATGTGAAGATCTCTGTAGCTCTAGGCGCTCGATCCACCTCTGTTGAAATCGGACGCCGACGTTTCTCGTTTTATCTCTCTTTTGCGACTGATCGATAACCCAAAGCGCTCTGACCAACTTGGTATGACACTCATCTGGAGGTAACAAATGAGCCGTCTGCTCCTTGAATAAGGAATACCAGCTGAATAACAGGTTGGAGGAACCAAGAATGTTATCCTTGAGTCCGTATTCAAAGGCAAATGGATAGAAGCCCGCCATTTCCCAGTCAACAATAGCAGCCAGGTCATAAGATAGTCCCTTGCTGTTAGTCGATGGCCGGACAAGAATGTTGCGGGGCTCGAGGTCGTTGTGGCAGAAGACGGTATGATGCTTGAGTTCATCAAGGTCTGCGCGTGTCAACTCAGCCCGACCGACATCCGACTCCAGTAGAATACCATCATCAACATCCAGAAGCCTACAATGAGATGCATCTGGATCGCTCGACCGGAGCCTTCCTTCCAAGAACAGCTTAATGTCTTGGAAGTATCCAAGCTTTGGGCCGCCGACTGTCGCGTTGTCAGGCTGTGTGCCAAGTTGAAGCTTTTCTACTGCAAGTACCACTGAGTCCATTAATCTTTTCTGATCGATCGGCTTAAGTGTGTCCCATACCGCCTCAAGCGTAGTTGTCCCTGTGACATACTCAGACACCACATAGTCGACCTCCATTCCGCCTACCGTATTGGTGGTGCCATGGTGCACGATCAGGGGAACGAGATCGGGAAGTTGAACACGGGCGAGCCTTTGAAGCGCTACGATCTGGTGCAAGTGATGTCCCGACTTTTCTAGTCGGACAAGAAGATCCGTGGGGTAACCAGGGAGAAGAGGGATTTGGGTGTGGATGCTAAACGTGCATGTTTCGAATGTGCTGGAAATGACTTTGGGTTCAACGTTGACGTACTGAAAGATGGCGTTGAGAGTTTTCTCGTCTGGTACGAGATCCCTCTGTTTGGCGGACATAGTGCGAATGGAAGATGAGTCGACTTGGGATAGCCAACTGGAGTAGAGGCGGGGGCTCTACTAAATAGTCAGCTGGTCCTGGCTCTCCAACTATTGACTTACTGGGGTGCCAACCTCGAATGCCCTGTAAGCTCTGTAAGTGGTTACGGCATTGGAAGATCATGTTATCCCACAGCGGGGCTACCCACTAGTTAGTTTTCCAGCCCAGCCAACCGGCCCACGAGCTCTTCACAATCATCAACCAGCGGACTTCTTCCTTATATAATCAATAAGACAAAGAAAGCCACAAACACCATTACTATTTGCTGCATCACATGTATTCTTCTAGGGTATACCACTTTTGCTGTGACTTTTCAAGATGATTCAAATTTAAAACGTGGGACTAGCTTCCTCTGTGGCGGTCTTCCTCTCACCAAGTGATCGAGCCCATGATATCGTTATGTTTGACTGGCTGTAGACATTTATTCAACTGTTTAGACTGTCTCTCGCACCCAAAAGTTTATTTCCTCTCTGAGACTAGCTGTGATCCACGTAACCTAGGTAATCCTGTCACCAACAAGAGGCCATCACGTATATTGCCTTGTACTAGTGCGCCTCCGTGTTCCTTCTGCTCATTTGCCGCACTGGAAATTGTCACTGCTGCCAGTAAAGTTCTTTCCGCATTTGCCACATTTGTTCATGTCAACCGGAAGGTCAGGGATCGAAGATGCCACTGGGAGCTACGTCAGTTGAGGATCTCCCGTTCCTGCTAAGAAGACACACTTGTATGGTAGGCTTTTGTGCTGCTGGGGGTTGTATAATGCGGAGGGTTTTTTCTAGGGTTAAACGCGATGGATAGAGTGTATGGCGTTGGCTGACGAAGTGAACAGCTTGCTCTTCAGCTCTTTGTACGAGAAGGCTTCATTTATACATCTATTTTCGCCCTTCCACGGCACGATTGTAAGCGACAGACCGAAGTTGAGGCTGGTCAGAACCAATCTTCGGGGTGGTCAGCACAAACTGCCTGATGGTGAAAGTCCTCAAACCTGAGGGGATCTCACTGCCAACAATTTCGTGGTTCTATCAACCGGGCGAAGCAATGTAACGAGAGTCAGCAACGTCACATGGATGCCTGTATGCATGTAGGCTATTAAGGCAAAAAGAAATGCTTGATCTACTTTGATAAGCCCCTCTCGTTGTTCTACCAATTGTGCTCGCTCCTCAGTTGTCATATTTGGCGCCTCTAGGCCACCACGGACCGCCTCGCCTTGTTGGCCCGGCATCAATCCATGGGAAATGCGGTTTCCAGCCTGGTGTCCAAGGATCAGGCCATTTACTGAGCCGCCGGGTAAAATTAGGGGGTCACAGCTAGTGCCAGTCACGAGAGGAATTTGGTTGAGACTGCTTGGGTGAGCAGAGGTTTGCATCACAAGCAGATTCTAGACCATCGGTGTAACCGGATTTGCAAGCCTCATTCCTAACACCTCTTCACGGACCCCCTGCCAAATTCGCATCAGGCTGCATGCACCATACAACTTACCTGTCAACATAGGAAAAGCAATTGATAAGAGTAGGCTGTTACCAAGCCCCATCGGCATCTTTCAGCGGCGTAGCTTGTACCATGCCGTTCCTGCGCTAAGCTTCATTTGCGTTGAAAAATAGTGGGACTCCCTAAAGCCAAGACAGCACGTTTATTCCAATTTGTTGTAACATCGCAGGGAGGGGAATGCATTCATCCCAATTGGGTAATCGTTGATTGGCCCAGAGTCATCGGCCAAGGTGCACGGAATCAGACTGTCTGGGTTTCAACGTCGTGAGGTAACTCATTACATAGCGAAAAGGGTCTGTTATTGATAATGCCCAGTTGAGGTCCCCAGCTATTTCGCGGAGAAAACAAAGACAACAATCGCTTCCAACAGGGTGCCTAGAACGCCTCTGCATTGCAAGCTCATTCGGGAAATTCATTCGTACCTGTGATGCGGTTGCACTCGGTTGACAGGAGTGTACACCGATGACCTTTGAAGGTACTTCTGCCTCCTCTGTGTCCAGTGTTTGCTCCGGCGTGAAGGCTCCTGGCATCTGGCACACTTTACTTCCCGAAGTGAACTAGGACACTACAAGGCGGTTCCTCTTGAGGTCGCATATGTACACACTGATAGTTACACAGTTAAAAAAAAAAAAAACCCAGTAAAAGTACCGGTATCATGCCCGATACTCTATACAGTAACGCCTCCAACACGACTTCGCCAGTTTGTGTTCATGCATGCCGCGCATCCAGATAACCACCTATGTATCCACCTCAGCCGCCTGTGTCCAATCGGATGATCCGCGTGGCTGCATGAGTGCCCTTGAGAGACCCTTGTTGTCACTTTAGGCGTCCTGCCATACGTTGGTCAATACTATGTAGTCGTAAGAGGGCTGTAGCTATTAGCGGGCGCAGCAACACAGCCTCTTTGGCGTCACTGGCGGGCATCCTGGGTCGCCTGGCAGTGAAAGCGCCTTGGGTGCGTTGACGCCGTCGCGCTAACGGAGAAGCTGCGGGCTCCTCCACTTGCGTATTGCTGGACATCATTGTGACTTACGGCCTGCATTCGGTCGCAGCCAATGGGCACTGTGCGCTTCGGTGCTCTGTGGACAGCCATGCGGCGCCATCACCAAGGGCACATACCAGAACGGACACCTGTTCCGCGCGACCCTGGCAGAGGTGACCTGTCTGATAGAGACAGCGCCATCCCGTTCTAGCAATCTGATGACTGTTCCGCTATGTATGATAGATCTGGTCTGTCGCGTAAGCTATTATGGCGGTGCTTCGAGTTAGAGGTAGGACTAACAACTTGTGGTCCACCTTACAGGGAATAGCAAGGGCTGACTGCCAATGACATAAACACACTGCTTACATAGCTCCCCACTTGAGTAGCCGTTTGTTCTTGGTCCGTGCGAGGCTAAGAAAGGCTTGCTGGGACTCAAAGGGATCATGCCTTCCGAGGTTTCCCCAGCACGTGAGTATTCAATTTGATGACTGGATCCACCTCGGCTTATCGGATGCATGTTGTCCCGCAAAGACGCTGCATTTGCAGGTCAAATCATCAACGGGGGTTCATCCCGGATTCTGCTAGAGAAAACCGGGGAAGGCCCTACTGCCTTTCCAATACAACGGCACCCAGACGCACAGTTCCAACATAGGAAAGCCGCATTCCCCGGAGTAGTACTTGAGGTTTCCTATTCACAGGATGGGAAAAACCTCAAGAAGCTGGCCTGGGATTACATACAACATTCGAATGGAGATATCAAGGCTGTAATCGGGCTTGACATAAATCACGGCGTGAAACCGTCGACAGTTTCGTTATGGCGCCCGGAGTACACTAGAGACAAAGGGGAAGATCTTGACACTCTTGGTGTGCGGACCGAAATTGCATATCAGGTAGGCGATACGACTGATCTAAGGGATACGACTAACACGTATGCAGGCATTCCGATCTCCAAACCTCGACCACGTGAACGGAACAGATGATATACAACTCGCATTGAGCGATTTTGCAACGGACGCCCTGTCCGACGTATCAATTACATCGATATGCATCAAATTTGGAAGGCTTGCTGAATTGCTCGATGAAGCAGAGGAAGTACAGAAAGCAAGAGAAGAGGGCTTGGGTGGCGGGATTAGGTCTAAGCGGGCCTTTAAGAAGCGGCTACGATCTTCCAGCCCGACCGAACAAATACTATCTGAAGACGAACTTGTGTTTCGCAAAAAAGAAGGCAAAGCCTTGGAACGGGCTGATGCTAAGGATAGTGATTTTTCTCCACCACTAAAGAGGAGGAATTGAACTAAACAGCAGTTAGAACAACATGCACGTAACTAGTATCTAATATTCTGAGATCTGCTAGCGTAAGAATTAAAGGGATTTACCTCAATTTGGTATTGGTTATTCCCATAATGCCATCCTTGGCAGCATCCTGCACTTGCACCACTACGTACGAGTATCTAAAGCTAGGGAAGAAAGAAGAAAGGCTCCCTAAAGGTTCACCGCCTCACAGGTCTGATCAGGGCGAGGGAGCGCACAGGCCGTCGGGTTGACGTTGTTGCGGACCCGTGGCTCTGGTCAGGGGTGATGTGTTCCCTGGCCGCGATATCCAGCGAGGCCTCTTCGGGCCCAGCCCGTTACAGATGTGGTGGTGTCTCGCAAGTAGGGTGGGCGGGTTACTTTATGCGCAGGAAGCTAATCTTCAATATGAACATTCACATGACAATAGCTGGCTTGTTATTATCATGATTCCACATTATGATATGTTCTGTGGCTCCCTGCTGGAGCGACAGCGTGGCGAAAGCAGATTGGATGTCCGAAAGAAGCGCTTCTGCGCTAATCACGTTATTAATGCTAGATCTCCCTAGTTGCAACTAGATTTGCGCTGGTTTCTGAAACGGGTAGTAAACGGGCAGAAGTTTGGTTAGATAATCACATAAGAGTGGGGTAGAACTAATAGGCGCCTGCGAGGCACTTTAAATTAACCAATGGTCAACGGAAAGTTCCAGGACCTCCGTCCTCTATAAACTTCAGGTGTGTCAGAGGTAGTCACCTCGGAAATGCCTAAAGTCTTACAATTGAAAGCGTTGATAGATAGCTGTGTACGGTGATTGATCTTGATTAGCGTTTGCGATTGCATTGACCGCCAGTATCAAGTAGCCAGTGAGAGATAGGTAAGTTTAAATAGCCAGGGTTTTGCGTTGGGGCTATACTTATCCTTGATCTTATTTTCATGTGGCTTAACTCAACTACCCCACTTCCGAAACACCCCCGCATCCGAAACACCCGATTTCTCCTCCTTCACCACCATCACCACCTTTTTTAAACTATCATAACAATTACCATATATGACCAAACAACGCCATTTTTTCAGAATACCTTCTTCAACCCATCATGAAGCAATACTCCGAATATGAGCTCCAACAGGCCCTTCTAGAGATAGCAGCTGGGAAGGGTATCCGGGAAACAGCTCGCACATGGGGTATACCAGTCACATCTCTTTATCACCGATTCCATGGGCGCCAAAGCAAAAACACTGCCTATACCCATATGCAGCGATTATCCCAAGCCCAGGAGGATTATCTGGCTGGATGGGTTCAAATCCAGGATGCTTTAGGCGCTGGCCCTACCCATCAACAACTAAAGGGCTTGGCAGAGCGTATGCTGGGCGATACCCATGATACCCATCAACCTCTAGGCAAGAGATGGATACACCGATTCCTACGGCGAAACCCATCAATTAGGACCCGGAGATCCAGAACAATAGATGCCCGGCGATGGAAGGCCCATTCTTCCGAGGTTATCCAGGGTTTTTTCCATCGTCTGACCAATATCCCTGCCATCCAGGGAATCCATCCATCTAACCGATGGAATATGGATGAAACTGGCATTATGGAAGGCAAGGGATCTAATGGGCTAGTGCTGGGCTCTGCGGCATCTCGGCATATCCAAAAAAAAGCAGCCAGGATCCCGGGCATGGGTATCTATTATCGAGTGTGTGGCTGCCGATGGGAGGTCCCTATGCCCACTGGTTATATATAAAGGCAAGTCAGTCCAGACCCAGTGGTTCCCATCCAACCTATCTGGATATGAAGGATGGCACTTCACATATACGGATAATGGCTGGACGACTGAAAAACAGCCCTTGAATGGTTAAAGAAGGTCTTTATCCCAGGCACTATACCTAGGGAACCAGAGGCAGCCAGACTGCTGGTTCTAGATGGCCATTACAGCCATATATCTACAGACTTTATGTGGGAATGCTTTCAGAATAAGATATATCTACTATATCTACCGCCACACTCCTCTGCTGTCCTCCAGCCACTGGATATATCGGTCTTCAGCCAATTAAAGCATGCCTATCGAAGGGAGGTTGGATATCTAGATGACTGGGTTAGTGATTCAACTGTTGCTGGCAAGAGGGCATTTCTGGCCTGTTATATAAGGGCCAGAGATACAGCTATAACAGTCCAGAACGTTAGAAGTGGCTGGAGGTCAGCTGGACTATGGCCAATATCTATACAGCGACCTCTATCTAACCCCATGGTAACGAAGGACCAACAGACCAGCCAGACCAGCCAGCAGACTAACCAGCCTAGCAGCCAACAGTGGGATAAAGCCGTATCTATCGTCCCATGGTTAACCCCTCGTCGGTCTGCTGACTTACGGCATTAATTACACTAGTTAACCTAGCTGGCCAAGGATGGGTTGGATACCCATACTATTCGTCACCTATCTAGAAAGGTGCAAAAGGGATATGATGAGGAGACATCTAGAAGGATACTTCTAGAGCAAAAGGTCCGCCGGTTAGAGAGCCAGTTAGAGGACCTACAGCAACGCAAGAGGAAAAAGGTCCCCTTATCGCCTAACAGCACCTTTGCTACTATATGGGATATCCAGCGGGCGCAAAATACGGATATCGGCGAAATAGATAGTCCGGTTGAATCCAGCGCATCCGAATTATCCAGCGAGGCCGAAAGTTGTATATGGGTGGGCGGCAAGCCCGAGGAATAAGTGGTGATAGTAGTGGTGATGGTGGTGGTGATAGTGCTTCGGATGTGGGGGTGTTTCGTAAGTAGGGTAGTTGAGTTATGTCACTGATTGAAAAGTAACTATACTTCAGTACAATCATTTGACGATGTTCCAGGCATCTTATGGGTTTAACGTTGCTCAGAGAAATATATTTTAGCAAGAAAAACGCAAAGCCTAGCGGGATCTTTCAGCAAAGTGGAAGGCAAATCCTGGCACCAACAAGAAAGGCCGGATTGGAACAACTATAGTTAGTAGAAAGTCGTCTTCTTCCATTCCGTCTTGTTTATAGGAGTCTCAACCTGCTATAAATATCACTCCTCCTACGCTGTTATCCTCAAGCGTACTAAACCTCCTTCCTCATACCGATGTCATATACAATCCTAACATTGGCACCTGTTTCATCATGGCTCCTTATCCGAATCGCTACGATAGCCATAGTCCAGATGGCTCCATTCTCGTTGGTGCGTTTGGCCGCCTAGATCTGTGTGATGAGGGCTCAACGAAGCATACAGACAAATCTAAATTGACAGAGGGCTGGTTTTATGTGAACCCACGCTGGACTGATAAACCTAAACGTTTGTTCCAACAACCGTTGTTCTACAGAACAGTGAGCTCAAACTCATTTAACAAATTGACTGAAAGTCACCGTTCCCGACTTTACCCGACCCCATCGTTGGAGACATTGAGTGTCTTGTCAATGCGCATACACCTCGAACGCCACGCCTCCCTGGCGAACCGGCTGCCCACCCCCTTTCTTTCTGCTACCCCCGACCTTTTACGTGCTCTCACCTTATTATTTGGCAAATACAAAGAAGACAACGCAGCGGGCATTCTGGTAATTTTGCCACCGCTTCTATTGCTGGGAAGTTATGTTGCTTGTAATGACCTGCGTGCGGGAGTTAACCTTCCTCGGGAAGCAATTTACAACACGGAAGTTCTCATTTGGGGAGAAATCCCCAATGAGAGTGTGATCCACCACTGGTCGCGGAAGGACATTCTCGAAAGTGGCCTACTCCAAGACCTCCCGTGCCTGGGCAAACTAAATCTGCAATCGAAGGTGGCCGAGCTCCGCGATGTTATACGTAACGACTACCATCGGCTATCCCCAGCAAGGATTGCGGAAGCTCTTGTCCGACTAGGCATGGATCCTTCCGAAATTTGGATCAAACAGATTTTTGTCTTCTTGCTTGGCAGGGCTATGGGATGTCCCATGGAGAAATCTTTCGAACAGATCGAAGAAATCATTGAACTAAGCGTACCCCAGATACTCCACAACTTCGACAAGGCTGTTTACAAAATAGTCTTTTTATCTGGAAAACGATGTATCACAACCTACTACCAAAGACTTCGAAAAAACAAAGAAGCACCTACTACAAGTTGGTGGCGACCAGAACTTCTCGATGACGATCACAAGTTGGCAGCCAGCGGCCCTCAGAGGCGCAGGGACGCAAAACTATGGGCCTTACTGATTACGGCATGTATATGCCCGAACTATCAGTCTTGGAAGTATAGTGTATGGGACTTGGATTTTGGCAGGAATGGAGATAGGTTCGGGCTAAGAAAGTGGTTGGCTCCAAACCAGAATTTATAATCAGTTGTGTCAGGCTCATCCCAGCTCACTTGTTACGGCGGTTGTTACATCCCGCAAATCAGACCGTACCATCTTACAGGAGAATGACTAAGTCCGTTAGCAATATGCACATAGTAGATCGCTCTTGCATGGTCCGATATGCAGCAGTCAAACATTGACCAGTCAGTGAACAGCTCCCATGTCGGGCAGAAATGGTTGCACCCAGGCCACGTCAGCTATGCATGCTCAGCGTTGGGCATTCTATCGTATCGGGCTGGAGCACTTCACAGAGAGCGCTCAGTTGACAGGTTTAAAGGCACATAACGAAACGCGTACTCATCATTCTAGTCTTCATTTCAGTTCGGCGATACTTTATAAGGGATAGGGATAAATCAACACCAACCTGGTATTAACATACTCTATCGCTCAGGATCCAGACATCGACTTGATACTTCTACCAGAGAATGTAGAGCTGGGCGACATCGACCTGGACACTATTCAAGATGACTTCTCTGATTCTGACTCCCAATCGCTGGATAATGACGCAACGTCCATCGACACCTCCGTATTTGAGGGCACCCATCTCGACGAGACCAGTGCCACCACGCATCCCCCGCCTAATGCTCCAGACAATGCTGCCACAGCACCTCACCTAGCGAATCCCTCGACGCCGTCAGTAATAAGATTCAAGGTGTCAACAGTCATCCTCCGCGAGACGTCCCCGGTATTCCGCGAGCTGCTCAATGACCACATCGGAACTCCCGGAGCGGAGACGACGCGTCGCGGCGCTCCTTGTATTCCCATCCGCAATGATGACCCCATGGCCATGGCCCTCGTGCTGCGCAAGATTCACCGGGTGGTGACCTACGAGGGTATTCAAGACCTTTTCCCGCTCACTGATAACGACGTCGACCTTGCTTGCCTCGCTGATATGGCCGTCATCGTTGAAAAGTACGGATTACATTCCTATATTGAAGATGGCATAAAAGAATGCATTGAAGAACTATGGGGAGAGTTTGACAAGTCTTCTGTCCTTGACGCTCTGGCGTGGACTTGGATATCATGGGCCTTCGATCTCACGGATCATTTCACCGAGGCGACCTTATGCCTGGCGCAGAACGCTGATAAGTCCCTTGGGAGAAAGGAAGCGCTCTTGTACCCACTGCCACGTCAGATATTCGGTAAGTTTCCAATTTTCTCTAAGGTTTTGATTCTAGGATAAAAACGAACTGTAGATTCTATTAGCCAGACACGGACCGATGCCCTCAACGAGCTATATGCCCTTTTCACCGTCCATCTCAGGTCATTCGTCATGGAAGGAGTTTTGAGACTGAATAAAACTATTCAGTCGCAAATGGACCCTAGAATTCGTGCTCAAATCGAAGTGTACGAGCCTAGTATGGTTGGGTGGCTTCTGCTCCAAGGAGGACGGCTAAAGTTCTGGCCGCGACAAATTCCAGACTTCCACGGAACCAGCTATGCTCATGTGGGGAGAGTTGTACGGACCATGGATCCCGGTACCAACTACCGCAATTCTCAATTAAGCACCTCGACTTACATAGAGCAATATGAGTCTCTGCTGGAGTGTTTAGACAACCAGACTTGGGGTCTGGCAATCGGAGACTATCGAACTGGGTTGTTTTAGAATCTTGTGAATTTATCAGACAGATCTTCTTATTAGTTAAGCCACCCGTTATTTACCATGTACCCGTTAAATGACATAACAATGTACACGCTGAGAGATCAGAGAGAATTTATTCTAATAGGGCACTAATTTACTTATTACTATAGAGAAAACACTAACCTTAAGTTATCTAAGTTATGTCTTCTTAGTTTATATTATTAAGATTTCTCTAATTCTCATATACTGTCTTTCTACTTATTATTTAGAATAAGTTTATGAAACTTCTTTTAGAATTTTATAATATCTAATAGTTTTTCTTTTTATAGATAATTTATAAATATTCTTACTTAATTTAGTTAAAGAATGTGGTATTTCTTTTTACTTTACAAGTACTACTTATTCTTAGTTAATTCCTCCTTCTTACTTCTATCTGTAATACCCTACTTGACACAGCCCTCCTGGCAGCCGTTCCGGATCTGACAGGGGAAATGGGCTGCGATGCGCTAACAACGCGGAGCGGCAGTCAGCGTCGCTAAGGTATGAGGCGATAACGTGAAAGTGAACAGCAAAGCAGTGAAACGAAACGATAGATCAAATACGAGCGATATGTCACAGTCAAAGCTAGATATGATGCATCTTGGTTGATTCTTGGTTAACGTCCTTCTCGAGGCGGAGTGCCTCGAGGAGGCCGTTAAATACTCGTGGGCACGTGACCTCAGGATCCTGGCGGTCCTAGGCCACGCGCCCCTTTCAGACTGTGACACTACTTATACCTCCTCTTAGTCTATTCTTCATTCTAGGAAAGCCCTCTAGAACACCTTAGAACATATGGCTGCTGAGCTGAGTACAACACAGTACATAGTTGATCACAGTGGTGGGCATACCGCACCATTCTTGCATTTACCGGCTACAGGCCGACCGCAGGTATGTCACACAAGCCAGTAAGGGTATAGTCAGGTCGTAAGCGAATGTTTTGATAAGGCGACTGACACCTGCATTGGGACACCTCAGGTGTATTTTTCACACTATGTCTAGTCTTTCGGCGGCACGATCACAGCCAGGACAAACCGCAGTGTGGCGATTAATGTAAACTATCAAACCCCGACGTCTCATCAATAAACTGGTACATTACCTCGACTTTCACATTCTCTAAACCTTCAACGCCACGCCTTTGTTTTTTGCAAGGGGGTGACTCCTCTTGTTTCAGCAGCTCCTCATTCAATATCTCATCATTTTGTGCCAACTCTGATATGTTCGGTTCCTTGGTAAAATCGCGGCTATGAGCATCTAGGAGGTGAAACTTCAAGTGCTCAACCGAATCGAAGGGCGCACTACAATACTTCCCTGGATGAGGGCATTTCGTACGTTCTCCGCCGTCAGAGGATTGAACATACGTTTCGTAGTGGCTTTGGACATGGGCCTTCCACGGACCTCTATCCAGAAATTGACGGAGTCGAGCCTCGGGTTCCAGCGATGAATCTGACATACAGAACACGCAGTAGCCTGCGGTGGCAAGTACTCCGCCGTAAATAAGAGGATCACATTGGATGGGCAATGTCTCTGGACGAGCAAGATGCGAACGACAGTGCTCGCTCCAGCTAACATCGCCAGTAACCCATTCGTTACATAGAAAGCAAAGTTCAGTAAAGTCGCTACTGGCTTTCTTAACGCCGTTGTAAATGTGTCTCCAATCGTAGGTAGGTTGCCGGTTGATTCTAGGTTGAGTAATCCTAGGTAATTTGCGGCGGCGGCTCAAGTCGTCGCACTGACACCTTTCCGGTTCTAGACCCGGTCGATATTCTACCTCTGCATCCGCTTTGCAGAGGGATATCATATCTTCAAGGGCACTAAGACCAGTCGAGCTCCGTAAGGCAGCAGTCTCAAAAAGAGTAGATGCAAGACGATCCCGTGCAGGCATGAGGAATCTAACACGGTTGAAGATGCTCCGGTGATAGCACGGCATGGTATTATCTTCCCCAATCGGGGTAGGGCGATTTGGTTGAGTCTTCTGCCATTTTCGGAGTTCTCGGTCCACAAGCCTTCGTTTTTGTTCATAGAGGGTTTTGCGACGGGACGATGAAGTTGCATCACGCCTACCCAGCAAAGTTGCGAGCTCTTTCTCGATCGCAGCGAATTCGGGGTTGGTTCTCAGTGCCTCTTGCTTCTCTGCTGGGAGAGATTGTGACAGCTGCGGATTGCGTGCCAAGGTTAGGCCGCGGAAAAGATCATTGACAACACTGCGCACGTCATGGCCAAAGTAGCTGCCTTGGCCGTCTGTGCCACTATTGTTGGGCTGGTAATGGTTGTTGAAGGTATTGGGGTCTCTCTGACCCGCATGTTTCATTCGTTGGGCAATGGTGTACAGTTTATCTATAGCATCTCGATTAGTTGAGCCAAGCCAAAGGGATAGAGTTACTATACCGATCCAATACAGACCCTCCGCCCTAAAATCGTGCACGGTGGGCGGGCGGATGTATCCGGTGCGGAAACCTAACGCACGGAGACGTCTGCCGAACGCGTTGGCTGTTTCTATCTTCCCAGAGATCCTTTTTGAGGACGTGCTCTTAAAAAGAGGCTGGTGAAGCACGCAGTCGTTCCAACGTAGTTGAAGCATCTCGTCATCTGCTGGTTCTATGGCGAGGAGTTCTGCAAGGGTGCTGTAGTCCTTGAACGCTTTTTCAGCTACAAGGATGGCTAGTATCGAGAGCATTGGGTTGCAAATAAGAGGCATTTGTCCTAAACCCTCGTACAATGAATGTTCAGGTCTAAGAGAATCATAATCAGAATAAAAGTTCAAGGTGTAATAGCAAACATCTCGTACCTTTTGTCAGGGGTGTGTGTCATACCCTTTGCATCCCGAACAAGCTGAATAGCAAACTCGGCATTACCATGTTCGTTGCGGAAAACGCCAAATGTCACATCCTGTCACCCAAAACATAGGTTAGCGTGTGCCATTCTCAGCTTTCGTGCTTCCCTGCTCACCTTGTAGTATAGCCCGCGGCCAGAGTTTGACCGGGATGTAGACTCGATGTACTCGCCTATACGAGCGGCAGAACAAACGATAGACATGTGCGCAGCCCAGTCGTACACTCTTGTCGCCGGCTTCTCATACTCGACCCAATCGTTTCCCCACAGTTGGCGACCTAGATGAAGAAAGTGGTTCTTTGTACCAAATCTCCTCTGTCGTTTGTTTTTCACCAACTCAAGTGAGCCCTCCTGCTTGAGGATCGTAGGCAATTCATAGATAATAAACTAGATTATACCTGTAAGATATGGGGATCAAAAGTGAGGAAGTTGTGGGTCGTGATGACTTTATTGACATACGTTTCTTATGGAAAGGGTAGTTTTCCCGGGAATTGGATCATGTTCACGGCGCCAGCCGGCGGTGAACTGCTTCCAATACACCATTACAGTTCCTTCTGCAGGGTTTGGGTCGTCCTCTGCACCATCAATGCTAAATGCAATGTCTTTTATGAAACCTTTCAGACATTTCAGGTCGTATGGGCTTGGGTCGACTTCAGGGTGGTCTTTCGCATAATCTATTGCGTACCTAGAGAAAATATACCGTTAACAACGCTAAGATCAGGTCTCAGGTGAACTCACTGATTCCAGAGATCAAGCATGCGCCCGTATCCTCTCAGCGACTTGAGTGTTGGCTGCTTGAGTACAGCAGAATCGTTGATTCCTTCCGTGCACTGTGCAGAGCCTTTCTCTCTCCCTCGGCGGAAAAACTGGTCGGCGCTCTTCCTTGGTGGCATTGTAACTGCTCTGAAGAGTTCTGAATTGAGATAAAGAGTATTCGCTAAGAAAGCTAGGTAGTCATGTGTAGGTGGTGTCGCGTGGTAGGAAGTAGGAGGGAGACGAATGCAGACGGTTGCGACTTTATAACCAGCTTGCGCAGTCAGCTTCTAGCAGCAGAGGGAACAGGAGCGAGCCGAAACGTACGAACATCTCGCAATAGCCGGGCAACAGGCGCCTGGATGTTAAGGACACCAGGAGCCGGGTCACTTGCCTGAACCTGCAGTTATCCCGTCTCCTGGCAGCGATGACCGAGTCCCCTTCCATGGTTAAAGTCGCGTAAAGTTGACTGTCTGGAGGAATAAGGAGGCAGTGTTGAATTTGAGTGGACGGTTGGATGCGTCCTCGAAGAGGGGGTGATTGAGGTGATTTGTATCCTGAGCAGCACTGAGCACGGGTGACGCGAGCCTGAGCAAGAGCGGCGATGCTGACTAACCTAGTTGGGACACTGGGGCCTCAGGTTTCGTGCACGACTACCTAGGTAGTTAGTAGGTGGTAGGTGGTAGGTAGGTAATTAATGAGTTAGTGTATCTACCGACATAGCCGTGCAAATCAAGCACATCACAAGATTTGGCGACACGTGCGCTATTGTGGTCATCAGCATCGGCTGACCTACTTTCTTTCCCCCGACTCGCCTAGTGTGACTACATGTATCCGTACGCCATCTACACTAGACAGACCGGCGCACGCAACAATTGTAGCGACAGCGGAAGAGCATTGGACCATGGTAAGAGGGTCCGCGATGAGGAGATGGTGGCATTCAACGACTGTTTCGGTCTTCTCGCTAGCATGTATAATATAGTCCAGTCTTTGTAGACATTTCTTCTCATGTTTCCAAAGTTCAGCTAGATACTCGAGCCGAGACGCACTCATCACATATACAGTACATGTCGACAAAAAGAAATCAATCCGGGTTGTCGAATTATTACAATGCCACTGAAAATCATATCCTGGAGCTACCTTGAAATTGGCATTGTGGGGACATTTTTGGAAATAAAGCTGAACGAACGCGAGGTCTCATTTCTTACACAGCCTGATCTGGGGTTTCATGCGTATTATGTATACCCAGCTACTATTACAGACATTTCCATGCCTCAACTATACTGCGGGCTTTGCACATCGAGAACAACGAACGACAGATGGAATCACACAGTCTAGAATAAAGTATATCGATTAAATCATTTCTACTACCTTGTCAATAGCATCACTGGGTCAATTCCAATCATTCTATATGCACGAATACCTCCGCATACCTCTCGCCACATACATACAGGAGCATTACAATGCAACACCCCCAGCCATACCTATAACCCATCTAACCCAGTAATGCAATTATCATTAATATCTTCAAATTACAACTACAATAATCACTTCTCCAGCGAAGCCGCGATCGCAGGCAAAACTTCAAATTCTGTAAAGTCCCAGATCGTGCTTGAGCTCCCCGAACTCCACGAGTGACCTGTCCAAAATGTGTCTGTCTTACCCTGAAGTGCCGTATAACGCTTGTAGAACCCGGAACGAATCGCATCCGTGGACACGGTCAGACCAAAGGGCGAGTGGTTGTTGAACGCGACGATTTCCGGCCCATCATCGTTTCCCTGGGCGTCGTCAGGCTGGCCCAGCGCACGTCGAGCTTTGTGTACCTGCTCCAGGATCGTCGCTTTGACTGTCTCCTCTGATTGGTTGTAGGGACTGGTGTATTGTGTGGACCAGAGCTCCGAGACGGTCTCGGTCGTGAAGTAGTAGACGCCCGGCATGGCGGGGATACCGTACTGCGACTCCAAGTCGTAACTGTACACCGACGTCGCGGCGGGGAAGCCTGAGCGAGAGATGACGGCGTTGTAGTAATAACTGTTGTTCAGCTGGCCGAATACCTGACTCTCTTCGTCGCTGAGATCGAGGAAGGGCTGGAGGTTTGCCAGGGTCGGAGGAATAGTGATGAGTAGTTTGGAAGCTTGAATGGTTTTGGGGCCGGAGGGGGTTATGAGCGAGACGGTGACGCCGTCGTCTTGGCGGTCGACACGGGTGACTTCTGCCGAAGTGAAAGCGCTGTCGCCGAGGAATGCCTGAGCCGCGTTCCAGAGTGACTGGAGATCATCGTCCGCCTGGTAAACCTTGGAATTCTCCTCGCGGGCCCGGACTTGCATCGGGTTGAACAGCTTCATGATGTAAAGAGTGGGCTGGGCGAGAACATTGCCCATGCCTTGAAACCGCAGCCACCCATCGTATGCGAGTGCGCCGAGGTCATACTTTTGAATGAAGTCGCCCCAGGGGAGGAGCAGGTCCTCGGGTACGGGGTCGGGCAGATGGTAACCCCGGAACATGTCGTCGGGGTACTTGGCCAACTGAACCTTGTATCGCTCGAGAGCGGCCGCAGTGTCGGTGGCATTGACGACCGGCCAGGAAGGCCCGGGCCGCTCGCGGGCCATGTCTACAGCCACGGACTGCCTCTTCGGTGCGAACGGCGCCAGGGGGACGCCCAGACTGCGAAAGTAGTTGTACACCTCGGTGGTGTTGACGAAGTTCTGAGTGCCGTAGTCGAAAGTCTTGCCGGTCTTGGCATCGACATATGTGTTGGTATGTCCGCCCAGGCGCCCGGCTCTCTCGATCAGGGCCACGCGCTTCCCCAGCTGCTGCAACCTGACGGCTGCATAGGTTCCGCTGGAGCCGCCGCCAATCACAACGACATCGCGTTTGAAAAGGTTCGGGGCCACTTCATCGTTCGCTGAAGCGGCTTGAAGGAGAAAGAACCCCAGCACGAGTTTTCCGAGTCGTGTCATGTCGAAACCAAGTGTGATAACATGCATAAGATAGGTAACACGAGTCGAAGAAACAGAATGTAAAGCCTTATCGATCTTTTTATGGTTGACTGCCCCAGTCAGTCCTTAATGACGCTTTGTTACTCGCGTAAATAAAATGTTTTTAAGTTAGAGTTAATTTGCTTAATTCTTGGCATGGTGTTCTGGACATGCGGCCCGGTGGGTATTAGTATTAGTCGGCAGAAAGCCTGACAGCTTGTTCAATGACTCATGTCGAGTTGTACGGTGGATATGGTAACCTGCCAGTGAGAACAGTTAGTTCCAAGACCCACACTCAATGCGGATTTGGGAGGAAGTTCTTCTCATGGGCAACTACATAGTACATACAGGTACTATGTAGTTCAGGTAGGGGAGTTCGCGTGTCCATACAGCTGTGTGTCAGGCACATTTTCACCCAATCAAGAAGGACCAGGAGTTGGCTTTCAAACTATCAAACATGAGAACCCATCAAACGGGCCATTCAGAGCAGCTCTAGTTCCCCTTTTGGCAATACCTGACTAGGGAGTCACCGATCCCCCAAACTGTTCCGGGGTGCCCTAAAGAGCAACCATGTGCCCGCCGTTAACCCAGTCGATCCTCCCGCCTTTGCTACAAACCAATGGACTGTTCAATAATTAGCCGGTCAACCCCTTTCTAGAGGCCCCCCAACTCAAGACTTCCAGTCTCCGGTCCCCACTTCCAGGATCCCGCTCCGGCCCCCGGAAGCCCGAGTCTGGCATTGTGTCCTTTACCATTCAAACAACACTACTGAGACCTAGTACCGTCGTGTATATAGCGGCCGGATCTCGTACATCTCAACCTTCTAGGCTTTCTTACCGAGCTCAACCGGCAGGCTGGCGAAAGATAGCAAGATTGCCCCGCTATGTGGCATTACGTGCTTCTCTGCACCAAGGAAATCACTAACAAGCAAGTAGTGTCTTGGTGAATCGCTAACTTAAAGAACAGGCAGAAAAGATATCAGATTAGCCGATGATATCGCAAGCGATTCATTACCAAACTAATTACTCTGTACGCACTTTTCTAAAACACCTTAGAGACATCGAACACTCCTCGTCTGTAGCACAATGGAGCTTGGAATTGGTTCCTCACGCTAGCGTCTTGACATAGGCTTCTACATGATTGGCAGGCTGTTCTGCCTACTGGCAAGTTACGTGACAGGATATGCATCGAGCAACTTGTAAATACCCGAGGAAACCTGCGGTACGGATTGAGAATGGAAAGTTGGATGATGCTGTCACACGCCCGCCCAGAATCCAAGACTTCTTGCCACCTACCAAATTCGAGCAAAGCCAAGGCTGCCAAGACCAGCCGTTGATATTCTCGTCCACCACTGTCTAAAAGTCCAAGACTATCATTCCCATCCCAGGCAACCAGCCAAGATGTGGGTTCCAACCTTGTGTCAACCATGAAGAAAGCAGTGTAGAATGGATAAATGTAACATCAAAGCATTCGACTCACAACCAGGACGTCGCATGTTTAACCATCCAGTCCAAAGCCGAGCAGCATGAAATAAGGAGAACAACATCTGGATCTGAATATTTCACTAACTCAACCCCCCTACTTCTGCACCACCCCCACTTCTGCACCACCATCATCACCATCACCACCACCACTATCACCACTTATTTCACCACCTCTGCCGCCCACCCATATGCAACTTTCGGCCTCGCTAGATAATTCGGATGCACTGGATTCATCCGGACTATCCATATCGCCGATATCCGGACTTTGCGCCCGCTGGATGTCCCAAATAGTGGCGAAGGTGCTGTTAGGCGATAGACGGACCTTCTTTCTCTTGCGCTGCCGTATATCATCCAACTGGCCCTCCAGCTGGTGGACCTTCTGCTCTAGAAGTGCCCTTCTAGATGTCTGTTCATCATACCCCTTTTGCACCTTTCTAGATAGGTGACGAATAGTATGGGTATCTAGCCCATCCTCTGCCAGCTGGGTTAACTGGCGTAGTTGATGCCGTAGTTCAGCAGATCGACGAGGTGTTGACCATGGGACGATAGATACGGATTCACCCCACTGCTGGCTGCTAGGCTGGTTAGTCTGCTGGCTGTTCTGCTGGCTGGATGATGCCTTTATTACTAACGAGTTAGATAGAGGTCGCTGTATGCATATTGGCCATAGTCCAGCTGACCTCCAGCCACTTCTAACGTTCTGGGCTGTTATAGATGCATCTCTAGCCCTTATATAACAGGCCAGAAATGCCCTTTTGCCAGCAACAGTTGAATCACTAACCCAGTCATCTAGATATCCAACCTCCCTTCGATAGGCGTGCTTTAATGGGCTGAAGACCGATATATCCAGTGGCTGGAGGACAGCAGAGGAGTGCGGCGGTAGATATAGTAGATATATCTTGTTCTGGAAGCATTCCCACATAAAGTCAGTAGATATATGGCTGTAATGCCCATCTAGAACCAGCAGTCTGGCTGCCTCTGGCTCACTAGGCATAGTGCCTGGGATAAAGACCTTCTTTAGCCACTCAAGGGCAGTCTTCTCAGTTGTCCAGCCATTATCCGTATATGTGAAGTGCCATCCTTCATATCCAGATAGGTTAGATGGGAACCACTGGGCCTGGACTGATTTGCCCTTATATATAACCAGTGGGCATAGGGACCTCCCATCAGCAGCCACACACTCGATGATAGATACCCATGCCCGGGATCCTGGCTGCTTTTTCTGGATATGCTGCGATGCTGCAGAGCCCAGCACTAGCCCATTAGATCCCCTGCCCTCCATAATGCCAGTCTCATCCATATTCCATCGGTTAGATGGATGGATTCCCTGGATGGCAGGGATATTAACCAGAAGATGGAAAAAACCCTGGATAACCTCGGAAGAATGGGCCTTCCATCGCCGGGCATCTATTGCCCTAGATCGCCTGGTCCTAAGTGATGGGTTTCGCCGCAGGAATCGCCCTATCCACTTCCTCCCTATGGGCTGCTGCCCATTGCCTAGCATACGCTCTGCTAGGCCCTTTAGTTGTTGATGGGTAGGGCCAGCGCCTAGGGCATCCTGGATTTGAACCCATTCAGATAGATATTGCTCTTGGGCCTGGGATAACCGCTGCATATGAATATAAGCAGTATCCTTTGATTGCATGCCGTGGAATCGATGTCGAAGAGTATGATAGGGAATTCCCCATCTACGAGCTGCCTGGCGGATAGAGCAAGTAGTATCTATATCTTGAAGTGCCCGTTGGAGCTCATCTTCAGTATATTGCTTCATGATGGGTTAAAGAAGGTATCCTGAAAAAATGGCGTTATTTGGCGATATATAGCAATTGTTATAATAGTTTGAAAAAGGTAGTGGTGTTGATGAAGGAGGAGAAATGCGGGATTTTTGGGTGGTGCAGAAGTGGGGGTGGTGCGGAAGTGGGGTATTAGAGTTATGTGTCCACCAGACTGATAAAAACAGGCATATTTCACCTTGGGTGGTTTATGTAACTGCCATTCGAGAATCGACGGTGCATGCTTTACGTTTTACACGTCTTTCTTTAAGAGTTGATGGTTCCGCAAGAGACTCAGTTCAAACACAAATGAGCAATATGTCTTTTTCTTCTAGTGGAAACTCGCCAGCATTGCCTTGGGACATCCCCGCGTGTGCTCTGTATCTGAACGCCCTCTGGCAACAAATAGGCGCCGTAGTGTGAAGTTTCAATTCTCCCTCACACGCGGGTACATGCAAACCAGTGTCCTTTTCCCAGCCTCATCGCCGTTGATTGAGGCGTGACTGATCGAGTCCATCTCTTGCTTGGTCTCCCCCCCCCCCGCCAAGCCGGGAAGCTGTTGGGTAACGGATCTTGCTGCATTACCTTCTGCGCAACGTTGTGTCTTGTCTCGGCCAACCACAATGTAGTTCGCGCGTGCCGAGATAGCCCAGGCGTCTTCTGCTCCTTGTTATCTCTGGGCGCTCGCTCGCTTCGCAGTCGCCAAGGAGGGAATGCAACCATCGCCGCACGAGGGGAACCTTGATCTGTGCCATTGCGCCGCCCATCATCGACCGCCAACCAGCCTCTGCAGCGCCAAAGGTATGCGCCCGAGGAAAACTACAAAGGCGGCCGACCAGCCCCGCCAGCTCTCGCCGTCGCTGCCCCCCCCAAGCTCTGCCCAGCGGCTGCGACTTTGCCCTCAAGCTTTCCTCCCCCTCTTCCGTTCTCCCTTGGACAAGCCTAGCTCAAGAAACGTCAAGAGCTCATAGGGCCACGAAACGTCACGATGTCAACGGCCCCGAACCTCGAGGTGGTGGAGGCCGCGCGGGCGGACTACCCGGCCATCGAGAAGGGCTTCGAGTCTGCGAGGAAGCCGGACGCGTACGCGGGGGACCTCGCCGACGGACGGCTTTCCCACGACACACTCGGCGGGCCCAACGGTGAGGTCTACCCGACCGAGGAGGAGCTTCTCACGCTGCGCCGCATCCACGGCAAGGTGGACTGGCTGATTTACAGCATCGGATTTGTCGAGATGTGCGAGCGCTTCGCGTACTACGGCACAACGGCCGTGTGTGAGTGGCAGATGGGCCCCTTTTAATGACAGCATCGTGAGGAGAGTTGTCGGACCACCTACTGACTCCCCACTGCGCGTTCTACTATAGTTGTCAACTTTATCGCGTATCCCCTCCCGCCGGGCTCGACGACCGGCGCCGGAGGCACGCATGAGCAGGCCGGCGCCTTGGGCCTCGGCCAGCGGGCCTCGACCGCCCTGACCCTCTTCAACTCCTTCTGGTCCTACGTGATGCCCCTTGTCGGTAAGCAGTCTCAACACGACTCACTCTCTGAGCCTCCTAGGGCCCTAGCCGGAACCAACATCTCACTCTTGTCTCAGGTGGCTACCTCGCCGACACGTACTGGGGACGCTACCTCACGATCCAGTGGGCCATTGCCGTCGCCACCTTCGGCCACATCCTCATCATCGTCGCCGCCGTCCCCTCCGTCATCTCCAACACCAGCGGCTCGTTGGCGACCTTTGTCATCGGCCTCGTCTTCTTCGGGACCGGAGTAGGGTGGTTCAAGGCCAACATCTCCCCCCTCATCGCGGAGCAGTACGAGCTCACGCAGCCCCGGCAGACGGTCGAGGCGCTCCCCGGGACGGGCGAGCGCGTCATCATCGACCTCGTCATGACCATCTCGCGCGTCTACATGCGCTACTACTTCCTCATCAACGTCGGCGCCCTCGTCGGCCAGATCTCCATGGTCTACGCGGAGAAGTACGTCGGCTTCTGGCTCTCGTACCTCCTCCCGACCATCATGTTCTTCTTCTGCCCCGCCGTCATGTTCGCCTGCCGCAACCGCTACGCCAAGCGCCCGCCCACGGGCTCCGTCCTCGGCAAGTCCATCGCCCTCATCGGCTACGGTCTCCGGCAGGGCGGCGGCATCGGCGGGATGCGCAAGGACGCCTTCTGGGACCGCATCAAGCCCTCGCGGGTCGCCGACAAGCCGGCGTGGATGACGTTCGACGACGCCTGGGTCGACGAGGTCCGCCGCGGCGTCATGGCCTGCGCCGTCTTCTTCTGGTTCCCCATCTTCTGGCTCGCGTACGGCCAGATGACCAACAACCTCATCAACCAGGCGGCGACGATGCGGCTCGACGGCATCCCCAACGACATCATCACCAACCTCAACCCCTTTGCGCTGCTCATCTTCATCCCCATCTGCGACAAGGTCATCTACCCGGCCGTCGAGCGCGCGGGGCTCCGCTTCACCCCGCTCAAGAAGATCACGCTCGGCTTCTTCTGCGCCACGCTGTCCATGATGGTCGCCGCCGTCATCCAGCACTTCATCTACCAGCGGGCGCCGTGCGGGTACAGCGCCAGCGGCACGGACTGCGTCCGCGACAATGGCCCGCCCGACATGACGGTGTGGATCCAGACGCCGTGCTACATCCTCATCGCGCTGAGCGAGATCTTCGCGTCCATCACGGGGCTGGAGTACGCCTTCACCAAGGCGCCCAAGAACATGCGCGGGCTCGTCACCGCCGTCTTCCTCTTCGTCCACGCCTTCTCGAGCGCCATCGGCCAGGCGTTCGTCGGCCTGGCGGCCGACCCGCTGCTCGTCTGGCTGTACACCTCCATCACCATCATCAGCTGCCTGGGCGGCGTCGGCTTCTGGATCATGTTCCGGAAGCTCGACAAGGAGGAAGACGCGCTGAACGCGCTGCCCGAGAGCACCTACAAGGGACGAGGCGAGTTTGAGCCTGAAAGCAAGGCGGTCTAAGTGTCTCAAGGACAACGTTAACGTGGCGAGCGAGGCGCGTCGTGGTTGAGGCAAGGGATGCATAACTATTCATAGCCAAAGTGTTTGTAGAGGAGTGTGGTTTGCCTCAACATGCTTTTCTCTCTCTCTCTCTCTCTCTCTCTCTCTCTCTCTCTCTCTCTCTCTCTCTTTATCATACAAGGGGGATGTTATTCTCATCTTTAACCTTTTGACTACCCTGATGCTACTAGGCGTAAAATAGGCGTTGACGCAATGATAATCGCCAAGGGAAATAGTGCCAGAAAAGCCTCGGTTCGAGCTCACACACTAGATGATTAATTAGTACTAGTCACAAATGATGCGTGTTACAATATGGCAAGTTGGATAAAAAAAAAACAATTAAAGATCTGCGCGATTTGATCAGTTTGAGTTGCACTGCGCCTTGTACTCCCACTTCGGGCAGACCATCCCGCAGCCAGCCTTCACCCACCCTCCGAAACCCTCGATTGGGGATCAAACCCAGCCCATCCGTTATTTACCCTGAAATTCCTGATCCAACGCCTTGCTGCTGCCCCGACTCCTCGACTTGATATTGCTATAGCCTTAAAACCTCATGCGTCACGTTTTCTTACGGACTAGTCCGGCGCCAAGGATATTGACCTTCGGAGGTTCCCCATCGTTCACCTTGGTCGTGTCGACACTCGCAGTCTCTTCTTTGGACTTCCTTCGGATGAGCCCCGTGCTCAGGACATTAACCTTGCTCGCCGGCTCCCCCGATCCAGCAGCAGGCGACTCTTCTGTGCGTTTACGCTTGACCAGACCTGCTAAATTGTTCACGGTCCCAGCTGACGGCTGGCCTGATGAAGGGACCGGAGTCTCCCGTATGCCTACGACCTCCAAGCCCCACGACTCTCCCATGCCGACTTCGCTAATCCATCGCCTGCTGCTGCTGGTTGCAATATCAAGGTTGGCAAAATCCAAGCGCAGAAGAAGCTCGTTGACGCGCTTGTAATCGTTCTCGTCGATGATCTTGCGACCCCTGCCCTCGGCCGGCCAATAATAGTAGGCAGTGGAAATGGGCTTATCTAGCAGATAGTTGCGCTGTTGGGTCTTGATGCGCGGTTGCCGAGGCTTGATGACACCCGTCAGTTTCGCCTTTTTCTTCTTCTTGTTCTTCCGCCCTGGCTTTTCAGGTTTCGCCTCGGGTAGTGTACCAGACGGTGCTTTGGGGAACAGCCTGCGTGGCGTAGACATGGGCGTCGTCGGCCGGGCAGATTCCTGTTTGGTCGGTGTCACTGGCGGGTTTTCTGTACTAAACGAAGTGTTCGGCGTCGGCAAGGCCACCGAAGCGCTGTCCCGGCTGACGTTTTCCACCTCGGGGTCAAAGACAACCCATATAAAGCCCGTCAGACGCCCGCTGGAACACTCCTGCCTGTACGCCATCATCTCCCAGAAGGTGTCCAGGCTCTTGACGCTCTTCCACTGGCCTGTGGTCTTGAGCTGCTTCGACTTTCCAGTCTCCTCATCCAGTTCGTCTCGGAACCGCGACTTGGGGTCGTCTGGAAAGCGGGGGATGAGGCATCGTGCGGGCACCCGGTCGTACTCTTTGGTATAATGCGAAATCTTCTCGAGGGCGTGCCCCAGCACCCAATTGGCGGCGCTGCCGGGTGTCTTTGGCAAAAAGGCCTTGGTCTCGTAGCTGTCGAGCCCGGGGATCACGAGGTATCCTTTGACGCCAGCCCATGGTGCGCCCTTGGCGACAGGAGTGTTCTCCAGGAGAGGGTCCAGAACCTTGCACCACCATTTGACGAGTCCTCTGTCGTCGAGGACATGCTTGCCGCTGTACTCGACGCTGCCGGGAAAGAGGTATTGATCCTGAGCGCGGGCAAAGAGACTGACTACCGATTGAATGCCCTTGCGACTGCGCTGCTCGACGAGGTAGGAGACGAAGGCACTGCTGGTTTCTTTGATGGGCGAGGGGGTGCCCTTGGGGAGGTTCAGCAGCTTCAGGTAGCCGGTGGAGTCGGCTTTGGAGACAAAAAAGGTGCTGGAGTGTGCCGTGGTGTAGATGAAGACCTCCAGGGCGAGGATGAGGACCGGCTTGGAGGCGTCATCCTTCGTCGGCTTGTCGGCGTGGGCGGTGCTGGCAGGGACATCGATGGAGATGGCGAGGAAATGCCTCTCGCAGAACGTCTTGTCTTCCCGTTCCTCTGGCGGCGCCGAGTAGAGGGCGTCGGTCTTGGTGGGCGGAGTCGACAGGTGGTAGACGCCGAAGCGGTAGCCCTTGGGCAGAATGGCCGACAGCTTGTCGAGAAGAAGGACGCTGCTCTGAGCCGTGGTCTTGGCCCTGCTGGGAGTCGCCATGATGTGATGGAGTGCACAAGGATGCTTGGGGAAAACGGACTCCCAGAATGAAAGGTCATGTCATGGCTGTCGGATCGTGCAGCGGCATCAGCAGCAGAAGTGGCTGGTCAGATCTGCAGGGTCCAAAAGAAGTCGACGCGTCTCGATGGGCAAGTTTCTTTCAGAAGCGTGTCGTACCTAGGTACCTACCGTGCTACCGTAGGTGCTACCGTGCTAGGTAGGTAGTTTCTGTGGAGAACACGCGATGTGGATCACTTTCTTTCCATTAAAGGGAGGGCCGCGACCGTCAGGGGCCTGCCGCTGGGTCGTCACGGAAGCTATGAGTTGGAGCTAATGCCATTTTCAGACTAGCGCCGGTTCTCGCATGATCCTCTCCTCCGCGTGTGCCCGCGCGCGCATGCACGTGACCTCGAGAAATTGTTCCGTGCAGCGATCGCGAAAAAGTTCAAGCTCAAGCAATCAGAACGAGCTCTGGCTAGCTACGACGAGAGCACGCACGTACGGCTGCCTCCACCAATTTTCTGTTGCCAGCACCAAAGAGTTTCAAAATGGCAACCAACGGCGCCCGGTCAGCCTACGGCCTCACCAGGCATACCGTCCGGCATTGCCAGTCGGCGGCAACCCCCCGAGTCGCCTCTCCTATCCAGTGCCTCCTCTCCAGAACGTTTGCGACGACCAGCCCCCGAACCGCTGCCGAGAGCAAGATTGACGAGCTGTCGAGGAGAACCGAGGAGGCGGAACGGCCCGACGAGGTCAGGCAGCGCCCGCGATGGTCCTACACCCCCGAGGGCATGAAAGCCCCCTTCTCTCCTCACATCACCAAGAACCCGGCGCGCAGCGTCTGGTCTGTCAACACCGACCCCAAGAAGCTGGACCAGATGTACGTCAGGTTTCTCGGTCGCGATGGAGACAAGATGCTGCCGGATGAGGTCAAGTGGTTGGCCGTTACGCACAAGAGTTTCGACCAGGGCCGTCGGGGTTTCAACGACAGGCTGGCGTACCTGGGTAAGACCCTCCCTCTCCCGCTTTCGGAATTGGCTTGCGATTTTGCGTTTGCGTCACCCCAAAGCTACCTCAAGCTAACTGATGGGCGTTTTCCAATATGCTACAGGCCGACAAGCAGTCGTTCTCGAGTCTACACGAAGCATAATGACGTCGCAGGCAAAGGACGGTGCCGTCGTGCCCGACGAGCACGGCCGCGCACCGTTCGAGCACCCGGCTCTCGCAAGCCTCGACAACCTCAACGTTGAGCAACCGCAGAAGGTCGTCACCAAGGAAAAGATCGAGGACCTGGCGATTGCCGCTGGCATCGACAAGGTTTTGCGGTGGAAACCGTCAAAGGTAAAGCCTCACTTTCACCCTCCCCCTCTTCGCGGAAGAAACGAGAATAAGCCGTCTCGTCTAACGCATACGACAGCCGGAAAATCTTGCCGGGTCAGGCCAGCAGATTGTGCTCAACTCGGCTGTGTTCGCCATCGTGGGAGCCATCACTCTCCAGCACGGCGCCGAGGTGGCAGGCAGAGTCATCAGGGAGAGAATATTGAGACCGCTCTCGCTCAGTCAATAACGCCAACGGGCATAACACGAGAGAGACGTCTGTTGTATCATAGGTGTAAAACATTGACAAGAAGGGCAATCGTCCCAACATGACCGCCTCAAGGCAGCCCAAAACTGTTTTTTTTTTTGATCGCCCAATACTGCCGCATGACGGCGTGCTGCCACCGGGCCGCTGACACCCCCCTGGTAGCAGACGGCGCAAACGGATATATACGTATTAAACGTATATGTACATATTAAACGTATACGTATGTATATATGTGTATCAAATCATACCCCCGAGTAAGTGATATGATAAAACAACGCTTGCCAGGCGCGTGCCATTCACTCTGGCGGCGGCGGGCGCACCTGGCCGGTGGTCAGATGCATCACGTGGGAGATGCTGCGGTCCGGGGGCTGCCAGGCCAGCCTGATGACCCATCCGTCGGTGGTTGAGCAGAGGTCGTGGACGAGGGACTTTTCGATGCGGGTCGTCATCTCGACGGTGACGAGGTTGTTCCCGACGGCATGGTCGACGCCCTTGCCGAGGATCAGCGCCTTGCGGATCATGCTGTTGTTGGGGGTGCGCACGACGAGGCGCGAAGCCCGAGTCCAGTCGACGACGTGCAGGCCAAAGTCGAGCATGCCAGCGCGTCCGACCTCACCCGTGACGGCGTGCACGTAGCCCTCGCCAAGCGGACGGGTCATGTCCGAGGTGGAGCGGGTGCAGAGGAAGAAGCTTTTGAGCACGGCGAATGATTCGTTCAGGGTGGCCATGCCGAAGCCGGGGTCCGGATCAACGTGCCAGATGCTCTTTGGCCAGTCGTTGGAGCCGTAGTGGGCGACGCCCTCGCCCAAAGGGTCGTAGGCGAGCAGGTCGCTGGCAAGGATGGGCATTGTCAGAGAGCGGGAGGCGCCCTGGTAGAGGACAAGGTCCCAGTCGGGGTTAATATAGATGCGGTCCCAGGCCGGGTTTCGCTGGTTTCGATACGGGTAGCCGTGGGCGTCAGGCTCGGGCGAAGCCATAGGCAGATGGATCCTGAAGAAGGACAGAGCCTCGCGTCGGGCCTCGGCGCACACCCGAAAGAGAGCGGGACTCCTGTTCTCGCAGTACCAATGGGCGTTGCAGGCAACGTTGCCAAACTCGTTGCCAGAAGCCTCGACGCCCGAGGTGTTCATGACACCCCTGATGACGACGACGCGAGGCCGCTCTAGGTGGATGCGCCAGATCTTGGAGCGCAGCTCATAGGGCAGATCTGGGAAGCGGACAAATTCGTCGCCCCGACCGGACACGAGCGGCAGCGACGGCGGCAGTGGTGGTGTCAATGTCGTCGTCTTCGGGGGGTCGCTTGGTGGTGCGGCAACCCAAGTGCGCAAGTCGAAACCTTCACATGCTTCCAGGGGCCTCCAGGGATTCGTCGGCTGTTGTTTCCGCGCGGCGGAGCGGACATGGGTGTCGGCCGTGCGGGACCCCCCTCCATGTGAGCAGCTGGCCTCCACCGGACTGGCGTCATAGTCGTCTTTAGTTTGCGGACAAGAGGGTGGCTGGAGCGGCGGCGAGGACGAGTCTATCGGCTGAAAGGGCAGCAGTGAAGGGAAGGGGCTTGGTGAGCGGGCAGCTTCACCAGTCTCGTATGCCGAGTCCATTACGAGGGGGTGCTTTAGGTTTTTTGGCAAGTTCAAGGACGATGCTAGCAAAGGGCTTGGACGAGATAAGACAAGGGACGCCAGGTGGGGGACGAGACGGATGAAGAAGACGTTGAAAAAAGGTTCAACGACGGCGGCCAGACGTTGTGATAGGGGATCGCCTGTGCGCCAAGGGCGGGAGTGCGTACTACTGATGCAACGTGACGTGATGTGATTCGGTGTGCCTTGTAGGAGTAAAGCGTGCAAGGCAGCGACTGACTGAGCGAGTGAGTGAGTGAGTGAGCGAGCGAGAGTGGGTGTATGTGTGAGACACCAAATTTACGTAGTAACTTTGCAAGATGGGGGTGATGACGACGAGGAGAAAACAAGGGACGACGTGTTTAGGAACCGGGCAGCCAAAAGGGCCATGTGTTTTGGTATCAAAATACGAACCCGGACACGATGAAGTTGGTTGACCGTTCCATTGAACGAGTCGCGTCGCGCTGGGCCAACGAGGATGATGGGGGCTGGGTGAGAGAGTGGAAACAGAATGCGCCGCGAACTGGGACGACGTTTCATGGGGGGATCCAGGAATCGGGGCTGGGGTTGTTGTTCATGCTGTCTGCAATGCTGCTGCTGATGCTGATCTGATGCGGCTCGTTCTTTAACTCCGTGATTACTAAGGCTGACTATGTAAACTATCTAACAGTAGGTACTTTACTACGCTGTGGACGTACCAGTTCGGTACGGTACAGCCAAATGAAGGGACCCTTGTTGGAGACGGTACGTGTCCCTGCGACCCCATATCAGTACCTACCTACTATACTATGTACGTACCCGCAATACCTACGTGTAGGTACTTCGCCCCACCCACACTGTTACCAAGCTGAGTGGCTGACTAAAGCAGGATTGACCGGCGCCGTATTCGGCTCCGCCACCATATGATACAAAACAGCAGAAACAACGAAGGCCCCTTTACAGGGCCGCAGGGCGTTTTCTCTTAACGGAAAGGTTTGCGAGTGTCCGGAACGCATTGCGTCGTTATATGCCTTTACCTGCCATCGCTTGTCTCGTGAGTAAGGCGCTGTGACAAGAACGGCGTCCCACGGGTGGAGTGACCGACACCTCATGGTGTTTGGTAATTTGTGGTGAGAGAGAGAGAGGCATATAGAGAGTGTGAGAGAGTGTGTAACATGTATGTGTGTGTGTGTGAGTGTGCATGAGTGTGTGTGTATGTGTGACGGAGGGAAAATAGAGGGTGACGAGCGCTCTAGCCTCCCTGTCAGATTGTGTCAAATGCCCGTCAACCCATAATAGACTCGGCACCTTTTTTTTTTTTTTTTAAACTAGATCATTATAGTTTAAACTGCGAACGTCAACCATGTAATGAACTACGTGCATGGTATGCTTGCTTGTGCGAGCCCATCCCCGTCGCCATCACCATCACCATTCATTCCTTGCCACTAGGCGAGGCATTAACTTTTGTTTACACGTGGAGTGGGTGCTCGCACGCTACGTGGCTGATATCTATCGCCTTTAGATCCATAGTATAACTAGGTACGCTAGAGTTCTGATGTATCGCAGGGAACTCCTGTCCCGGTTTCCTTGTTATATTCTTGGCTCTGCCAACTATGATTTGCATCCGTGGTAGTGCAGTACGTAGTGTAGCATTCATCTACCTATATTCCCCGAGAGTCGTATCGCAGACTCTGAACCAACTACCGGCTTCATCCGGCTTTCCAAATAAACTGCCTTCAATGCCCATTGCCTCAGCAGCATCCGAGAATTGCACGCTACCGAACGAGGTTTGCAAAGGGGAACCGCGCCATGAGCCAATTACCGACCCGCCTCTGCGATGTCACCCTGCCGTCTGAAACTCGCACGATCCAATCCTAGACAACTGACAACCTGCACTCTTGACCCTTCCCTGCATCTATGGCTCCACGAACGGAACTTTGCTCAACTCTCAGAGGGATTCCCGGTCTTCTCTTGCCCGTAGCCCACCCTCTCCCTCATATAGCATCGCGATGAATAAGTTACCCTATTAGGCTTGTATGTCGCCGTCCGTCCAAAAGCCCACCACCACTTACTCGCACCACGACAGGGACCAACTGGATACCCGCTTCATCTTCATGCGACCTCCGATGCTCCCCTTGACGTCTCCCTGCTATGCACCTAACTAATCACACTGGGAACATGCTGTTGACAGGAAACTGGGGTCTCAGTGCCACAATCATGTAGTTTAAACGAATTTGACGTCCCCTGTCGTTCAGGTCATGGTCTGTCTCCCCGGATCTTGATAGCGTCTCGTACTATGCCACTCTGCCCCAGCGTACACAATAGGTGCGCCTTCCCGTCACTTTCTGGAGCCCGCTTGATCCTTCCAGAGCCTGCCGGACATCGTAGGGACCGGCTTTGTCTTCCCAACTCGATCAACCGAGCTTCCCCCCCCCCCAGCAGGTTCTGTCTGGGATTTTCGCAAGGTATTTCCCTCTGTCTCGCCCCGGCTTCAATCCCAGTCCATCCCGAGTGGGGCCCGACTCGGACCCATGGCTGCTGCCAGGGGGGGAGCGGGATCCCGCCGCATATGGCCGCCTGTTTACTGACGACCAACATCATCGCCCACTCCACGTCTAGGCCGGAGATCCGAGGTTGTAAAGCCTTTGCTATAGATATGTCCCCGTTTGTTTCTCCATATTTCCTGGTGTTTCTTTTGTTTCTTTCCACAAACTGGCTGTCCAACAACCCGGCCTGTCTTAGAACAGATATAATACCCCCCTTATTCTTCGTCTTTCACAACTGTTGAGCAGCCTTTACTTTTACGTTTTCTCCATTTTTCCTTTCCCTCAGCGGATACCTACCTTACTCTACCCATCTAATGTCATTGTAAAGCGCTGTCAAGTTTGATCGATAATCTGTTCCTGCCAACGACATCATGGAGACGACGGACATGTACAACAAGATATCACCACAAGAAGAAGACCCTATGCGGACGTCTCAGACACCACCACCAGCTCATCCACAGAGGCATGGTGCTTGGATGAGGTTCTGCGTAGGGTTTTTGATGGTATTTTCTGTCTTCAGCATCGGCAGGGAGATCAAGCAACAATTCAATCACAGGACTAGCCTTAGTAAACAGTTAGCATTGAGTCGTGATTTCGGATCATGGGGCCAGGCTCTCGACTCCATCGTCACACCCGACACTTTCGACGCTATCGGAAACGATCCCAGGCTAAGGCGGACCCTCATCTCCATGGTCGACTTCACCGTCGATCTCTCCAATCAGCTGGCTGCTCGTTACGAATCGCCCCAGCTCCACGAGACGAAGGAAGCGTTGCAAGAATACAAGAAGATGATTAAGAAAAGTCTTGGAGTCCTGGAGAATGACGACGTTAAGAGTGGCAGCGAAACGGAGCCCAAGAAGCAGCAGCTCCCAACCCTTGGCGGCCTGCTTGCAGTCGGCCGAGACGACGATGGCGAAACGACGCCCGAGAAGCGTCAGCTCCCGGGTCTCCCCCCCTTCTTTGGCGGTGGAGGTGGCGGGGTCAGTGGTGGAGGAAACATGTCGGCCGGCATCCTCAGCGGCCTTCTCCAGCCCCTGATCGACGGCCTCAAGAACGTCGGAAACGATCTGGTCAGCAACCTCAACGGACCGGGCATGTTCCTGGGCATTGGCGTCGGAGCCGGCGCCGCTCAAGGGCTGAACCTGTCGACGGCGGCCAAGACCATGGAAGTGGCTGCCAAGGCGGCGGCAGACAACAACCAGCAGGCGACCGGCCTGAACCCAGCGATCCAGAACCTGGGCGTCGGTGTCGCCTCGACCCTCCTGGGCTCCATAGACCTGAACCAGGCGGGAAGCAACCTGACACAGCAGCTCCAACCCATCGCTCTCGCACTCGGGACAGGTATCGGTAACGGCACCGTCGCCGGCCTCAAGCTCAGCCCCAACGCCGCGGGCCTCGAGCCCGTCAACGACTCCAGCATCCCCAACGTCGTCGGGACCTTTGGCTTCGGCCTCACCAAGACGCTGACCTCCAACATCGACATCAACCATCTCCTCAGCCAGGCCAACAACCCCGACGGCAGCCGCAGGCTCACGGAGATCCTGACTGCCGCCGCCTCGGGTCTCGGGAACGGTCTGGGCGAGGGCACCACAGTCGGACTCGGCCTGCAGCCTGACGTGGCGGTTACCATGAAGCAGATGCCGGACGGCTCCATCGACTTTGGCGGCGTCACGGAGATCTTTGCAAAGGCCTTGGCGAGCAGCTTACTGCGGAACGGCACCCTCAACGAGATTCTCAACAAGGTCAATGCAACCGGCAACGACGCCAACCGCAAAATCATGGATATCCTCCCCGACGCCGCCTCGGGTCTCGGCAAGGGCCTGGGCCAGGGCGCGACGGTCGGCCTCGGCCTGCAGCCCGACGTGGCGGTTACCATGAAGCAGATGCCGGACGGCTCCATCGACTTTGGCGGCGTCACGCAGACCTTCGCCAAGGGCCTCACGAGCAGCTTCCTGCAGAACGGCACCGCGGGCGAGCTCCTCAAAAAGGCGGGCAACGCCGTCAAGTCGAGCGTGGACGGCGGCGGCGGCGGCGGCGGCGGGATCCCCAAGACCATCGACTTCAACGGCCAGACGA
Source organism: Colletotrichum eleusines (assembly GCA_016807845.1). Lineage (NCBI taxonomy): Eukaryota > Fungi > Ascomycota > Sordariomycetes > Glomerellales > Glomerellaceae > Colletotrichum > Colletotrichum eleusines. The sequence goes on along the minus strand of JADEZO010000001.1, from coordinate 6,123,283 downwards.
TCGAGATCGGCAAGGCCGCCCAGGGCTTCGCCCGCGGCTTCATCCAGGCCGCCGGTGACTCCATCCAGACCATGGGCGGCGTGCAGTCCATCCTGGCGGGCAACGCCACCATCCCCACGGGCCCGGTGCCAAACTCCAAGGTCGACTTCGACGACACCATCGGCGGCGCCGCCACAGGTTTCGGTTGCGGCATCGGAGGGCAGGGCGTCATCGTCGCCTACGGCCTCGCCAAGAACCCGCGCGGGACCAACACCTCCGCCGCAGGCGTCGCCCCTGCTCTCCCTGCCACGAGCGCGCCCGCCGCCCGCCGGGACCTGGATCTCGTCGCCCGCCAGGACCCCCCGCCCATCGTCTCCGTCGACACGAACAACGGGTTCAACCTCTCCGTCGTCGTCAACGCCCAGACGGTCTCCGCGGCCGCGCAGTTTGGCGTCAACGCTCTCAGCTGCCAGGGCATTGGCGGCCTGGGGCTCATCGGCCTCGGCTTGATCCGCAGCAAGACCATCTCCCTCGACATGATCAGTGGCGGCGGCGGCGGCGGCGGCGGCGGCAATAACAACGTCACAAAGGTCATCAAGCAGGTGATACCCGACGGTACCATCAAGATCGCCAATGAGGGCCACTTTTACGTCATCGACGGCGGCATCATCCGCGACTCGCTGGGCGGCAGCATCACCAACGCCGCGAACGCCATCGAGATCAACGGCTTCAAACTGCCGGGCTGGATCGCGGTCCTCGTCATCCATAGTAAGTTTAGGAAAAAAGATAAACCCCCCCCCCCTTCCCGGTGATTTGTAGGGAAATCCAGCTGACAGCCAAACGCTCCAGTCATTTTCGCCATCGTTGCATACATCAACGTTCTCCCCCTGGCCATCGGGTTCGAGCACCTACGAAACCTCCTCCTCCGCGTCAACGTGCCGCAAGCCCTGCCCAATGTGCACAAGTGGAACAACATCATGTGGCTGTTCGTAATGGGTCCCTCGGTCGTGCTCGTTTTCATGTTCGGCGCGCTCGTCACCGCCAAGTCGGCCCACTTCCGCACCGCCCACGGTGTAAGTCGCCGGACCGACTCTCTTGTCTGATGGCCCCCCTTCGATAGCTAACAAAAACCCGTTCGCAGGTAATAAGCCTCATCACAACACTTGTCGGCCTGGGTGCAGTCCTCCTCCACCTCGTTGTCAAGGCCCGCGCACCACCCCAACTCCCTCGACCTAGCGGCCCTCCGCCGCCCCCGCTGCCCCTCACGAGCCTACCCAACATCCGCATCATGATCAACCAGCTCTTCCTGGCCCTTTCGTTCGCCTCCGTCATCACAGGATTCACGGACCTGAGCTCCGTGGCGCTGTGCTTCACACAGGTCGTCCCTTTCGACCTCACGCTCCTCATCGGCTTTGGCCTGTCAACGGTCTTTGTGCTGGGCTCGTCCATCTCGGGGCTCGACCTCGTGCTCACGGTGCGTGACATCATGCAGAGGAGAAAGACCGGCCAGGCCGGCTCCTCCGGGGCTGCTGAGAGGGGCGGCGGTGTGTTGCAGGGCAAGATCTCGTCGCCCAAGGCCTTTGAGAGCGACAAAGAGAAGGGCAAGTTTCTTTAGTGGGGCCGCGATGAAATTCTACCGGATGGTCAAGAATTTTGAGCTGTGCTCTCAGTCTCGTTTATAGGGGTTCGCAATGTGCTTGGCCAGGTGGGATCGGGATTTGGAAGGTTCATGGGATACCTACGGAGATGATAAGGAGTACGGCATGGGATCAACAAAAGACTGCATGAAAGACATACACTGGGCCACGCAAAACAGGACGGGAACGACAGAAGCAAGCGATATTTTTGGGTTTGTTTGGTGCTGTGCAAACCATGGCTGTGGCTTTTTCACCTTCATTATACCCCAGCTCGCCTTAGGAGGTGGGTTCTGATTTAGTCTACCATTCAAGTTCACCAAGCCCACTGCCTAGTGGGCTTTTCTTCTGTAACTGAACAATGGCTTACATTGGCTTTCCTGATGCGCTATCATACATAGCAAACATGTCCATTCGTGGACTAGTGACTTTGTTTCTATCAGGTATATCCGTTGATGAGGGCGGTGGCACTGCTTACCCAACCCCATAAACCGGCAATTAATAGTTATTTTAAAACAGGAATACTCAAAGCCAACTGCTGCTGGGACAAAGACCACTTGCACTTCCACCGCCCATGTGCACCAATACAGCGTGTAAACACACAGATATTTTCCCATTCTTCCCCACACGCGTCAGTCGTCATCCCACAGATGCCAGCTACTGCTCGGCCTCACATCCAGCACGCACCGCCTCTTCCTCCGCTGTCCCACGACTTCCCTCCCGTTGCTCAGGAAGAACTCCTCCGTCTCGCCGCCGGGGGCCTGCCTCACCATGCCCAGGCCCGCGAGGTCCGTCTTGACGCACTTCATCTTCAGGTGCCGGAAGTACTTGCGGTAGAACATGCGCTGCATGACCAGCCGGTCCGCCACGCCCCGGGGCAGGTACTCCCCGAGCTGCGCCCGCAGGGCCTCGAGCGCGGCGCGCTGGTTCGCCGCGTCGGGGGGCTCGTAGTCGTTGCTCAGAAGGAGGCGGGGCACGTCACGGTAGAAGGCGTCCTTGGCGGCGATGCCGCTCGTGAGGTAGCCCTCGTGGATCATCCACACGGGGAACCGGGCCGCCGCCCGGTCGTCCATCAGCTGGATCGCCTCCGTGTAGGACTCGAGGTTCGCCAGGCTCTCGGAGAGGGGCGCACACCCCGGCACGGGCGTCAGGTCCCACGTCTCGGGCCCGCCGCGGTCGCGGGTGCCGAAGTGGCGGATCCCCACGCCCAGCGGGTCGAAGGCGAGGCAGTCGCTCAGGAAGATGTCGAGGGGGATCTCGCTGCTCCAGGGGAACGTGAAGATGACGGTGTCGAAGTCCGGGTTGATGAGGACCGGCCAGGCGATCTTGTTGGTCGGGTGCATCGGCAGCTGCACGCGGTAGAACGCGCGCGTCTCGGCGCGGCACTCGCGGTTCACCCACATCAGCGCCGGGAGGGTGTTGTCGGCGCTCCAGGCGATGTTGGAGGCGAGGTTGCCCAGGGCGTTGGGCGCGAAGTGGATCTTTTTCAGGTCGTTCATGCATCGTATTTCGACGATGCGCGGCCGTTCCAGGTAGAAGCGGAGGATCTTGGACCGGAGCTCGGGCGGCAGGCGAGAGAAGGGCTGGAACGAGGTGAGGGGCCCGGTCATGTTTCCGCCGCTGTCGCCGCTGTCGCCGTCGATCGGCGGGGCGATGGCCGCTTCCGGGGCGGCGACGACGGCCTGCACGGACGGCGGGGCGAGAGGGGGAGGGTGGGTAATGGTCCACGGGCCGTATGGGACGCCGGACCGGAACTGGAAGCGGTCCTCGGGCTTGACCGGGGTCGGCGGCCGGTGGAGGTCGATGTGGCGGCGCTGGCCACAGGTGGGACACGGGGTGGACGCCGCCGATGGGAAGTTGCCGATGGATGCGCCGACGCTGATGCTGAGCGAGGTGGAGGACGAGGATGAAGACGACGGGGGGGCGGTGGCGGCGGTCTGGGCAGTTGTAGACGTCGCTGGCGAGTGGGAGGGGAATGTGGCCGGCATCGTTGTTGGGGGGTCAGAGTCTGTAAGAAGAGCAGCCTCTGGCTCACTCGGGCGCGCGTGCGTCTCCGCCCGTTGCCGCAGCAGGTGGTGGCTATGCCGCCGTGCTGCCATCGTGTTGCTGGCGGTAGTTTGCGTGCCCCTCTCGACGCTGTCCTGCTCAGGGTCTTGCCCTTCTACACCTTCTCCTCCGCGTCCTCCTGCGAGCACTGCGGGTGCCGAGAGCGGCGGGCCCTTGCGTGTGCGTATGCGAACCGACAAGCCTCTTAGCCAAGCATTTTTCCATTTCTTGGTAAGCTGTTGCTGCTGGTGCTGGTCCTTGGGCCGGGCACCCGAAGCTGCTGCCTTGCTGTTTGAGCCGGATGCCATGACGAACTGGCTGAGTCGGGCGAGGAGCCCGACGGTCCTGCTGTAGGCTTGCTCTCCTTGCTGCTACTCCTTGCGCGACAGCGTGATGACAACGAATTGAAGCGGGCTAGTTCACAACAGGCAGACAGGCAGGCGAGCAAGCTGATCCTGTGTTGTTCAATCGCTCCTTCGGATTCGTGGTGGGACGCATGCGGGGATGCGGGAGCTGCTGGCGCGGTGGCTTGCTCGTGTCTTGGAGTTGCGGTGAGGTGAGTAGGAGTGATTGCAGCAATTGGGAGGAAGAATGGAATAATGAAGGTTGGCCCTCATGAAGATGACGGGAGAAAGAAAAGGCGGTATGAAGCAGGGCGAATGGGCGACGCGGGGGAGGAGAAGATCTTGGTCAGGTTAAGGTTCATCCATGTGCCCCGGCCGCGTCGGGAAAGGTCAGTGTCAAGTCAGTCAGTAGAAAAGTGGTGTCCGAGAGTGTGTGTGTGCAGTCATTAGTCTCAGTTGTCAATGGGCGGCTTCGGAACAGTCCCTTAGCGCACCGGCAGGTCCTCGTCCTTCTTCTTCTTCTTCTGCTTCTGCTTCTGCTTCTGCTTCTGCTTCTGCTTCTGCTTCTGCTTCTTCTTGTTCCTTCTGATCTCGGGAATGGGTGCGTGCGAGTCGGGGTTACCGAATCGATATGCAAGAGAAGGGCTGCATCGATCTCTAAGGAAAGACGAGGCAATTGGCTTTGCAGGCAGGCGGTGGCCGTTGGAGAGATTGCGCGGTTCATTCTGCGGCCCAGGTGCTCGGACGGGATGCCTGTTTGCCCTAGAAACAGACAGTCGGGAGGTGAAAGGGGGGGGAGGGGAACGAGGGGCACGACACTGAGACAAAGCTTGCGGTTGGAAAGGGCGAAAGGGCTGCAACCAAACAGGACGAAGGACGAAGTAGACATGACAGCTTTCACCAGCCTCCCGGGCTGATCGTCTGCATTGCTTTCACCAGTCACTAGCCTGTCATGTGCCGCCGGCGCTATCTAAGCACGCCTCATGCAGCAGGAAGACATTGGTAGGTTACTCCGAGTTCATTAGCCGTCGAACCGTTCCAACCATCTGTGCCCAACCCTCTCAACCTTGGAACGCCGTTGCAGCGCCGCCTGGACCTCCCACGTGCTGAAACGCGCAAAGGGGGCGGGTGCGACGTTTGTCCATGACGCCGGCACCTAACTAACTACCTGCCTAGGTAGGTATTGTTTCCAGAGCGACTGTTTCGAGCACAAAAGCCCAGTCCATCGATCCACAAAATGGACAACTCCGTTGCACAAAAAAATTACGTCAGATCTTTTCACAGGGCTGACCTCTTTGTCCCGGAAGACGCACACCGGCCTCGGACACATGGCCAAGAGAGTTATTCGGCCTGGTGAGATCTAATTGGCACAAAGGAAACGTTGTTTTTAGGCGGCAATCGTCGGGCATTTTGCATCACAGTACCTATAGCGCTCCGGCCGAGTCTCCGGGGCCAATTGCGGGCCTTCGTTCCTCCGCTCCGTACATGTGAGCCGGTTTCCGGTGCTCGGCCCCGACTCCCTAGGTCCGGACGTAGAACTCCATTCGCCCTTGAAAATTCATCATGTTGTGATAGAAAAGCAGTGACTGCCCAGGATATGAACAAAGAATCCGCTTTGTTTTTTTGCCCCGCATCATAACTCGTTGCCCAAGTAAAATAGTTACTTGAAATAGTTCCACTTGGTAATTGAGGCCATGAGGGACATACAAAAAGGGTCAGTTCCCAATGTAGTTTGCACACTGATTTTCCCACAGAAACATTGATGCATTGATGCAATAATTTATACGGAAGTAATTGCCCTTGGCTATCTCGATCTGTTCCCAATTTCGCAAAGAGTGAAAGCACTTGGCGATGTTCCTCGTAAAGACGAAAGACATACTGACCTCAAACAAACAATGCCAGAGGGTGATTGGTGGGCTTATCAATTAATAAATAGTGGCTTGGGATGTTTAATTCATAGTAGGAATTCAAAGCCGCAAACAAAAGATCTGGCCGAGCACGTCTTGCCATGTTTCCTGCCGTGTCGGGGGATAAAGGCTAGCCTGAATATGAAAGTCAAGTGTTGAAAAGGAGCACATTGTCACAACTGTAGCGAGATTATTGATTGGTTTGGTGAAAGACACGCTTTATTGTCTATTTCGTAAACTCGTTTCTCAAAAAATCCATCCATAGCCGAGCAGAGAGTGCCTACAGACAGACGCTCCCCGAAACTGCCAGGCATTCGAAGTGAAAGCCATCACCTTACCCCAAGCCGCCAGATCTAACCATGATCCCCCTGATATGCATTAATCGACTTCCAAAAAGTCGCCCATAGAAGTGAAAGTGTGAACATTCAAGTTCAAATGGACTCCTTAAAGGATCAGAGCAGCGGCGACCGCGCTGAAGACGAGGGCGCCCAGGGTGGCGACGAAGTTGCTGGCTCCAGCAGTGACAACGCTGGTAGGAGCCTTGCCAGGAGGAGTGACGGGCTGGCCAGTGGCACCGCCGGCACCACCAGCACCGCCACCACCACCGGGACCGCCAGCACCACCAGCACCGCCGGCACCTCCAGGACCTCCAGGACCTCCAGCACCACCGGCACCACCAGCACCACCGGCACCGCCAGCACCGCCAGCACCGCCAGAGGTGCCAGGGGCAGCAGTCTGGTAGGGAACCACGGTCACGGGAGCCGGAGTGGAAACCACGGTGGTGCAAGTAGCACCGTTGCAGGTGACGGAAGTGACGGGCGGCTGGGGAACGACAACGCCGCATGAGCTGCAAGGAGGAGCGGGGGTGCCGCAGCTGCCATCGCAGGACTTGACGAGGTTGTACTTGCTGTCAGACTCAGACCACTGGTACTTGTTGAGAGCCTCGGAGGCGGAGCAGGACTCGAAGATGCAGGAGCCGTCCTTGCAGACGCACTTCTGGTTGCAAAGGTCACCGGTGCACTTCTCAACCTGGCAGTAGTTTCCGTAGCAAGTAACCTTCTGGTCGTACTCGACCATGCCCTTGACGGCGTAGGCGCACTTGCCAGAGTTGCAGACGACCTTGCGGCCACAGTCGGTGCCGTTGCAGGCCTCGGGGCGCCAGACACCGTCGACGGAGACGACGCGACGGCCGCACTCGGGACCGAAGCAGCCGAAGTTGAAGGTGCAGTACTGGCCGTAGCAGTTGATGGTCTTGTAGCAGTCGGAGCCGTAGCAGGGGACGTTTCCGCCGGGGATGCCGGTGCCAGTGGGAGCGGGGAGACCAGTAACGAAGCCAGAGCCACCAATGGTGCCGGAAGCGCCACCGATGGGGATGACACCGGTACCGGTGCTGGCACGGACGTAGATGCTGAAGCGGACGTTGGCGGCAATGATTCCGGCGAGCTGGCGCTTGGCAACGTTGCCGAAGAGACCACCACAGCGCTGGGTCGCGGTAGCACCACCGCAAGGGATGTTGCACTGGTCCTCAGAGACCTTGGGCTCGTTGACGTCGTCGATGAAGTCACCGCAGAAGCAGTCGTTGCCGAAGGTGGCAGCGTAGCGCTTGCCGAGAGGGGTGCAGACAGCAATGCATCGGTCGTTGGTCATGACAGAAGCAGACTGAGCGACGGCGAAAGTCGGGAAGCTAGAAGGAGACCTGTAGCAGCCGAGGTAGATGAAGGCGCCGACGTTGATGGGGTTGAGAATAGCAGTAGACGACGGGGCAGCGGTGCCGGTAGCAGTACCGGTAGCAGTGCCAGAGACGGTGCCGGTGCGAGAGGTGCCGGTGGCAGTACCGGTGGCAGTGCCGGTGGCAGTACCAGAAGACGTGGGGCGGCTGGTGGAGGCGGAGACGGTGCCGGTGGCGGAGCCAGAGAGGGTGAATGTGACAGAGCCCGAGACAGAGATGGTCACGGTGCCAGAGACGGTGCCGGTGCTCAAGACAGTGCCAGTCGACAAGGAGCTTGTGCCGCCAACCGTAGGGTTGTTGATCTGGACGCCCTGACCAATACCTCCAGACTGGCGACGAGCCAAGCGAGACAGGCCAGCGGGGCAAGCGACGGACACGGCTGTGGGGGCAAAGGAAGTGCCGCAGTAGCAGTTTCCGCTGACGAACATGCTGAGGAAGGGCGGGCCACAGGAGGCGGCACAGTTGCCGGTACCAGTGATACCAGGCTTGATCGAGCTGTCGACGAAGGGGAGGGTTCCAGCCGGGACAAACTTGCAGCCCAAGTTGGTCAGGAGCAGGGTGATCAGCTGGCTGAGGGCATTAGTGAGCTGGACATTGGATGACTGGCCAACCAACAGGGCCCTGAAGGCTTCGATAGTCCGGATGGTGTTGTCAACAGGGGCAGGAGGAGGCTGGTATCCATTCGCCGGGGGGGTGACGACTCCAGCGGTGGCCAGAGGGCCGGCACTAGATGTACCGCTGGGAACAGAACCATCGGTAGAGGCTGGAGCGCCGCTGGGGGCCGGGCCGCCGCTGGAGGCCGGGGCGCCGCTGGAGGCCGGGGCGCCGCTGGAGGCCGGGGCACCGCTGGAGGCCGGGGCGCCGCTAGAGGCCGGGGCACCGCTGGAGGCCGGGGCGCCGCTGGAGGCCGGGGCGCCGCTGGAGGCCGGGGCACCGCTGGAGGCCGGGGCACCGCTGGAGGCGGGAGCGCTAGACGCAGGAGCCGAGGTGGACAAGACGGAGGAGACGGCCGAGGTCGGGGGTACAACGCAGGTCCTGGTGTTGTCGCAAATCTGACCATTCGGGCAGGAGTTGTTGTTAACACAGCCGGTGGCACAAGTGTTGGGGTTTGCGGCGTTCGCTCCAGTCCTCGCGCTTTGAAGACAGACCTGACCGGCGGTTGGGCAGTTCTGGTCAGTCACGCAAGCAACACAGTAAGCTCCAGAGGTTGCCGTTGCTGGCTTGCAGAAGTTGTTCCCGCCGTTGTTGGCGACGGCGGCGCAGCCAGCATCGCTGGTGCAAGTAGCGACACACTGCCCAGTGTTCACGTTGCAAGTATTACCAGCGCCGCAGTTGGTGCTGGCGGTGCAAGCAGCTGCGCAAACACCGCCGGGAACAGTCGTGTCACACCTGGGAGTAGAGCCACCGCAATCTCCGGCATTGGCACAAAGATAACATACTCCGGCGGCGGAGCACTTGTTTCTGGTGCCCGTGCAGTCGTTGGCGACGGTTCCGGCGGCACAACCGCAGATATTGGCAGGCGGCGTGTTGGGGTTCGCGATACATCTCTTGCCATCACCTGCCGTGGCGCAGTCTGCCGACAGAGTGCCCACTCCAGCCGCCGCACAAGTTTGTTGTTGTGCTTGGGCAGTCGTCGCGAAAAGCGCGAAGATGCCCAAGGCAGCCGCAGCGGCACCTCGGCGAGTGAACTTCATCGTCGTCAAGTGAAAGAATGGACGTGCAAGGCAAAAGACCTGTACACTATTGAAAAAAAGCGAGCGCAAATAAGTATGATGGGAAACGAGCGTAGGTAGTTGGAAACCTTGTTGTGTTGGCTGCAGAACAGAAAAACCATCTTGGGACGGCGTCGAGGCACACTTATATATCTTTTCGTCCTCGTCCTGGCTCACCAAAACCATGGCCATCAGACTTTGTGAAGACACATTCCGCCGTCTCTCGCACTCACCAGTTTCCCCTTGCTTCGATGCCTATTGCCCACACCCAAACACGAGGGACAACATGAGCCTGCGTGCCTGACACCTACACGTCCTACTCCTCAACAACCGCCACCTAACCTGCCTCCATGTCTCGACCGCCATTTTTTCCCCATTTCCCTCTACACTGTCTCATCCTCTCTGCTGACGCTGGCCTTGACCAGGCGGTCAAGAATGGATCGCTCCGGCGAGGAACTCGCCCGATGGCAATGTCTCACCTTCTCCGCAATCCAACTGAGGGAGAAGGCCTCAACAAGGGACCAATCAATAACTCCGACGCCGAAAGGAAAGACATACTCACTAATGCTAACCCTCTATACACATGCGTTTCCCTCTCGCACGACCTTGGAGATTGAGCCTTGCCCGCGGCGCTCCCGCCGGCCCCCTCCCGAGCCTTTCCGTCGACGACGACGACTTACAATTTTGCCATCCCTGGGCCAAAGCTTTTCCTTGGAATTCGGGACACTGCCCCCTTCAATTATATCTTGCAAGTCTCACTCATCTCCTTCCTCCATCCCTGGCAGCGCCGCTCTCCCGCTCGTTCTGCCCCTGACTATCACCATGAAGCTCTTGATCCCGCGATCCTCTTGAATCATCCACCGGTGAGCGAGTCATTCTTGGCTAGTGAAGGGCCTCGGCTCGTTGGGACCTTTGAAGTCGTGTCATGAACCTGCGGCTCTAATGCGAGGTCCCCTCCCTGGCAGACGCACATTTCTTCTTCCTGGCGCTAAAACGTATGTACAGTAAGGGAGCATGACGGTGTTGAACTCCCTTCCCCCCCCCCCCAAAAAAAAGGCCATGTGCTTACGACATGGATAAAAGTCTCCACTGTACTTGCATAACCGAGGCCGTCCAGGCACTGCGTCTCAAATTTGCCCACCTGCGTTGAGGCGAACTTCATTCCCGGGGACTTAGATTAACTACTCTTACTAACTAATGCAAGTGACACAGACAAGATTCCAGAAAGACATCTCCTTCGTGTATCGCTTGCTAGACTCGGCAAAATAAACACGGTGTTCTTGCCCAAGATGACTTCATCCATTAATTAACACCTATACAGCTGCGAAGCCGCCGGTTGATGTGGCTCCGGTGATTCAATCGTACGTCTTTCCCGATGAATTCTTTGCCCAAAGTCTGGACCGATAAGCCTCACCGCTCACTTTTCCGCTCGCACAGCCAATGAATGTGTATGACTCCTTGACTCAAATTAGCACAATGCTGCCATGGTCGGCCTCCACATGGAAGACATGCGCCTTCAAGTCGACGACAGTCTTCTTGCCGCACGCGCAACGTCGTTGAGAGGGTACAGACGTCATCTACAAAGCAGTTGATATTAGTTGAGGCGAGTCGGGAGGGCTGCATATATTTGATGATACAAATTCAGAGAATCATTGAGAAGTAGGTCGTCATAGGATGGATGTTGATTAACCACTGGGTCCATCATAATAATACATCAACAAATGGTGCTTCAGTGATGAAATATATACCAGCTATGCTGCCGTGCTTGCCCCCCCAGTACTCCATTAAAACGCTTTCTTCTGCATCTCTTGGTCAATAGATGGCTAATCATGTGTCCTGAAGCTGGGAATAGCTTCGTGTGGCTAGTTGTGGTCGCCGCAGATATGGTTCCTAGGTCGTCCCAACCCCTGACACTTCTAGCAGACGACGCTCCAGCTCATCACACCATGATAGCAATTCTTTCTCCATGTATTCATGATGATTAAACCAACAAATCTATGCCAGTTACCGGCTTGAAGCATGGTCCTCATTGTATTTACAGATTCCGTACTATCAGCACATTTGGAATCAGCGTCTAGTAATAGTCTGTAATATCAATACACGTATGACCGGCGACTCGGTTCCGATAAGCTATTCACGGAGAGGACCTGGCGAGGCTCAAGAGTTCCAGATTCTAGAATATTAGTTACAGTTCCGTGTCTGTTTCACGTCCACCATAGATCTCTCGTCAAGTTCGGCGAGGACCGTTTGTAGACTGAAGGCTTGATGCTCTGTGCTGGCTATGAACAGTACTCAAGAATCATTACTTCAAGGGACAGTCCAGCAGGGCACCTCACCCTTCGGCTGCCAGCGGCAAGTGGGTCAAACTACGGTGCACCTTTACCATGTACGTGATTGCTGATAACTAATTGAACAGGGTCATCGGACCTTTGATACCAATAGAAGGGCCCTGCTTGAAAGGCGACGCACGGAGTGGACATCCTCTCACCGCGGCGGTTGCCGATGCCGCCAACACAGATGTGAGCGTGCCTGGCTGGTCTGAAACCCACCAATAGCACCTACATCCTGTTTGGATAAATCGCTCCGCGAGCTCTACGTAACCTGCGCTCGACGACAGTGTCCGTGAACTCACTCACCGCCTAGTCTTTGCATCAAGCTTATGCACCTGCAAACCTGTAACGTGATTTGGACATCCCAGGACTGTAACCCTCGCCCATGCAAGTCTAAAGATGGCCAAAATCGTTGACAAGTCACTTCTCAGGTCGACCCTTAACTGCCAGCATAATCTCTAGGTTTCTCACGTTGTTCTCTATCTTTAAGCTAGTTTCCCCCCCTTGTGTGGAGCTCGTAGGGACATACAGAGCTACCGAGGTGTAGGACAAAGTAGGGAATGTGGGCCGTATCGCAGACCAATAGGTCTATCCCGCAGTTCAGCTGAATATCGACTCGGTAAACCACTGGATGAGGGTATTTGTTTCCCAGCGGTCTGATAGTGTGATGAAAGGTGGTCTGATGGTATAAACGTGATAGGACCTCGATTTTCGCAAAGCTTGCCTTTTCGACAGATCGGGCGCAAAGGTTCTGACTAGGGCGAAGTACAAAATCGCCTCGACGACAACGAATAGTATACAGACCACAAGGTATCCAAGATAATTTTCCATGGTGAATGTTACTTAAGGACGGCGAGAGTTTCCGAATAAGAAATGATAGTGACTGATCCGTGTATCCTTCTAACACAGTTTCGTGTTCACTTGTACACTGATTAGGCTTTTCGAGCCAACAGCCACCGAGGAGCTTGCTCAGGGCTCTTGCGCCGATCCTCTGTGGAGGGGAGCAACCGAGAGTAGTTGTGCAACACACCCTCAACGTTGCCGCAAAGACGATAGTCCTGACTGTCTTGAAGAAAACCAATCGGGTTAATAAGTTATCAGAATGTCTCTAGGCCCCTTGTCAACCACTGTCGCTTAGATTTGTCACTTTGGCGGTTGGGAAAGATGCTATTCCCGTTCCAGTCAACCCCCCCCTGGAAATGTAACCATACGTCGGGCGGGAAGTCGGGTGCGCAGATATTATTACTTGTATTGAAATCAACACATATGAAGTCATCCAATGTGTACAACAAGCATATTCCTGGCGTCCTTCAGACTTCCAAAGATTCGAGATCTCAGCCCGACGTTCAAGGATGTGGCTTAGTTGACGAATCGACAGCTCGTCTGCGGGATGCCTGCTCGTCAAGTGCGTAGCCGGCCGTCAATGACTCACACTGGACAGCTCCTATACATGTTATTGTTCACAAGATTGAGGTCTTATTCGTTCACTCAGAGATGAACCGGATAAGAGGTACGTTGCATCGAAGACATGGGAGCGACTGTAGGCGACTTTTCCAAGGCCACGGAAACAATCCTCCGCCCAACTCACAATCGATACATCTGCAGCCCGAGACTTTGGACCGGAATTGCAGGTTATGAGCCAAGCCAATAAGTAAGTATACGACAAAGTGGCCATGCTGGGGAAGTTGAATTCGTCACGACAGGATGCTGTGAGTGGCCGACGGATCAAAGTCTGAGACTAAGGCGCGTCATCACTTTATTACCAAGAGCTGGTTACACAATACCTTGTCTCGAAAATGACGGAGACGAAAAGATTTACATCTTTGGAGGCAAGCTGTCTGGTCTTCTCGAAGAGCCAGAGACCACGTATATAAAGTGGTCAGTTGCCCGTCCTCAATCAACTTCCCGTCAGCACCAACAGTCTTCTTCATCATCGACTCAAGCAAGCCGTTCAAACTCTAGCTTTTCAATCATCAAGAACGAATCTTGCCAACCGTCTCGACATTCACAATGCAGTTCTCTGTTGCCCTTGTTGCTCTCTTCGCCAGCGCCGTCATCGCCGTTCCGACGGGCGGCCACGGTGGTGGCTCGACTCCCTCTCCCTACGACCCTTGCCCCGGAAAGTACGGCAGCCCCCTTTGCTGCGCTACCGACGTCCTTGGCATTGCCGACCTTGATTGTGCTTCACGTAAGTTTCCCATCGCGGTCTACATTTGTATCAGAACATCCATCTGACGGCCGAACCAAAGCTCCTTACGTCCCTACCTCACCCGACAGCTTCACCAAGATCTGCGCCGCTATCGGACAGCGTGCTCGATGCTGCTTTATTCCCGTTGTAAGGAGTTTACCTTGATTGTGCCCATTGATTGAATTATGCTGACGACCCATGTCAATAGCTTGGGCAGGCTATCCTCTGCCAGAACCCTGCGGGTGTCAAGAGCTAGGTGATTGTTTCCTGGACCCAAGACCTTTAAATCATTCAATGATGGTTTTGCATCAGCGACCAGAAGATATTTCTATTGCCTGAAGTTTGCAAATGTCATGTAAAGATCGACATGTAGCTGCAACTCGGGGTTCAAGCAGAATAGTAATAATCATTACCTGATTTGGAACCTACCTCTATTGAATGGTACTATAGCATTAGTAATACAACTTAGCCTTCGTGGACCACTCTCCGGAACCAATGTAGATTTATGATTGACCATCGTAATAAAATCTATTGTGCGAGTGAATTACAACAACTATGATGGTCAGTGAATAGGCTAACCTGGCTTAAAGCGTGTCGCTGAGGTTTGAAAGTCTGTGTAAGTGCACGACCCACTCCGATCCGGCTTCCGGTCCCACTGAGAGTCGCTTCTCGGCGCGTGCTCACGGGCCAAAGCGGGGATGCTCCGATGTGCCCCGACGAGGACCGCTTCCTTCGAACGGCATGTCTTCGTGCAGCTGAAGTGTCCCTTCAGTTGCCCAGAATCAACGTCATCCTCAATCGGATTTTCAGATGCGCTCCACCGCTACTACGCGGGTTCGACACATAGCCCTGTATCTTGTTGCACCGCGTGGTACATATATACATATATACAGCCTTTTCATGTTGGTAACTTGCCAGAAGGTAATGAGCCCATAAATCATTGCTTCACCGCTCGCCAGCGATTTAAAGGCGAGCTAAGAAGCAAAGTCCACATATGCAGCGTGCCAATAAGTGCGGTGAGCTTTAGTAATTCAATTATTGATTTTGTTTGTATTAGGAATCTGTCTTGGATCTTGCTTCTGCGTTTGTACTCGTGGAACTGAGAATCCCCGCCCATAATTTAAAAGCAAAGTCTTGGGCAGGGACCCGAATCTTCTTTGCCAACGTCTTAGGTGCAGTCGCATGGTTTCTATGGCTTAAGTCTTTAAAGCAATATTGTATTGACCAGAGCGCGTTACCAAAGTCAGGTCAGCTGGGTCGCTGTTAAAACGCAGACAGCCAAGCGCAGACGGTGACAGGAGCTCAACATGGCTTGACAGCGCATACTGATGACTTGGTTGGAAATATTATGCATGCATCTGATTTTTGTTTCGTAGCGTCATGGGGATCCCCGGCCGGTAAAGTGGAGGGCGGACTCGGTGAGAGCGGTGTCCTTATCTCGGTGACCACACCGACGATAAGATAGCAGGCCCCACCAGCCGACCCCCAAAAATTTGACCTTTGTAAGGAACTTTTTCCCAGTTCCATACATACACAGTCAACACGAATCATCCCCCCAACACGACGTCCTCTGATCAACACACCAATTGGTCTTGCCAGTCGACTCACAAATATGGCCGGAACATCAAACCAGAAGAGAAAAAACGACGGCCGACTGGCGCCCCCGTCCAAGAAACAAAAGCGACAAGACAGGAAGCAGGCCGAGCCTGCCTCGGAGGATGAAGAGCAGAGCTTCGACGCCGTGAACCTCCTCGACTCGGACGACGATGACATCCTCAACGCCAACGTCGACGACGGCGCCGTCTCTGACGACTCGGACGACGGGTCGGTGCGCTCAGCCGACGAGCGCCCAGCTCCCAAGAAGAAGACAAAACCCGCCGCGACGGCGGAGGCGAAGAAGAAGAAGAGCAGAGACGCCCCAGCTGGCACCGACTCGGACTCGGACTCGGAAGAGGAGAGCGGCGACGACGAAGGCGGCGAGGGCGCGCCGCAGAGGACCAAATCCAAACGCAACGACCCGTCGGCCTTTGCGACGTCCATGTCCAAGATCCTCGCGACCAAGCTCGCGACGGGGAAGCGGGCGGACCCCGTGCTCGCCCGCAGCGCCGAGGCGCACGAGTCGGCGCGGGCGGCCGTCGACCTGGCGCTCGAGGCCAAGGCGCGTAAGCAGCTGCGGCTGCAGAAGAAGGAGGCGATGGAGCGGGGCCGCGTGCGCAACGTGCTGGTGGCGCCCGAAACGGAGGGCACGTCGACGGGGGAGATGATTGAGACGGAGAGGCGGCTGCGCAAGGTCGCGCAGAGGGGTGTCGTCAAGCTCTTCAACGCCGTGCGCGCGGCGCAGGTCAAGGCCGTCGAGGCGGAGAAGAAGGCCCGCAGGGACGGCGTGGTGGGCGTGGTCAGGAGGGAGGAGAAGATCAACGAGATGAGCAAGAAGGGGTTCCTGGACCTGATTGCGTCCGGCGGCGGGGGTCTGAAGAAGGGCGCGTTGGAGGAGGCTTGAGAGCAGACGGAAGAAGAGAGAGAACAAGCACGAACAAATGGACGGATGGATGCCAGTGCCGGGTGTGGCTGACGGTTTCCCCTTGTCGTCGTCGTCGTCTTCGTCGTCGTCGACACTGACCTTAGTACAGGATTATGAGCTTAGAGGAGTGATGTTATTTCCCTCCCATCGTCCCTTGATACCCGCCAAATATCTAGCATATGCCGAGCCGAGCCGATGTGTATTTTCCCCCAACCCAACCGTGATGCCGCGCTTGCTTGAAGAAGACAGACTTTCTCCCGCGATCCACGTAATCCCCCTTGTCCTTTCTTTTTTTTGTTTATGACATGGAGCATGTATGTATAGTATAGTACAGATGATTAAAACAGTGCGGGTTAGGTATGCCGCATCCAACGCCGGCCGCAATGCTCGGGGAGGTCTCATGTCTTATTTGAAGTCGCTGGCCTGGAGGTTCCGCGTCATCGAGGGCAACTTGACTTTGAGGCCGTCCAGTTCCTTGGTCATCGTGACCTGGCAGCCGAGCCGACTCGTCTCGGTCAGGCCAAAGGCGAGGTCGAGCATGTCGTTCTCGTCGTCCTCGGGCTCGGGCATCTTGTCGTAGTATGCCTCGTCGGCGACGATGACGTGGCAGGTCGAGCAGGCGCAAGAGCCTCCGCAGGCACCTAATCTCTGCTGTTAGCCAGGTGCCGACCAGTGCTAGCCCCTCCTCCCCATCTTCCCCTCCAGCAATGGTGACTGCGTCCACGTACCCTCCATCTCCAAGTCGTTGTCTTGGGCGATATCCAGTAGGTTGTCTCCTTCGCTGACGGCAATCTTGTGCTCGTCGCCGTCCTTGTCGACAAAGGTCACCCACAGCCTGCGGCAACAGTCAGTCGAAGGGTCCGCTACAATCGTGGTCCGTGACCTTACTCTTCGCCGGGCTTGGGAGGGGTCAGATGGTTGTGCGGCCTGACAGCCGAGACGGAGAAGCTGCGGGCCGAGGGCCATTGGACCCGTCCGGGGACGAGCTGCGCATGTCTCTTGGGTGCCATCGCGCTGTGAATGTTTCGGCTCTGTCGCTGCAGCGGGCGGGCCTGTCGGCATGCGCCGGTGGCCACCCTGCAGAGGGTTGCGCCGAGTCTCGCGGAGGGCATGATTGCTTGCTGTGAGTCCGCCCTTGGCCGGGGATTATTCTTGAGGGGGGGCGGGGAGGGGGCAAAGGCCGTCGAGTAAAAGGCGCAATGAAGTGTTCGGTTGCAACAGAAGGGGAGGGAGAGATTGAGTATAATGGCAACTCGACCAGATCAGCGCCGTACACGAACGAGCCAAATCGAACCGCCCCAACTAACGGTGCTGCTGCCGGTGTCTCTCTCTTTCTCGACGGGGTGGCGGTCGCAAGCAGTGACAAAAAGCTGTTGGAAAGCTTCGATAAATGTGCAAGGGCCTGTGGGGAGGCATTGGATTCATGGAAATTTCCATAGGCTGTCACGGCCTGCGGGAGCTCCGTCAAGACCCGCAGCTATCGGCCATATCGGCCGGCGAATCGTGATGTTCCGACTCCGGGTCCCCCTCCATTTTTTTTTACCCGTTACGGCCTTTCAGCTGCTAGCGTCGCGCTGAGCTGTCGTGTGGGTGGTGCTTGCGTTCATTGTGGATACCAAGCTACATAAAAAAGACTAGATACTTCTCAAAGTACAGGCGATAGACTAAGTACTGGATAAGTATCTCAATGCTGGCTAGGTACGTACCAGGACAGATACGGATAGGTGCCTACAGGTACAGGTAGTATTACTGTCCCGGGAAGGAAGCTGCGGGCCCCGCTAATCTTATCTCCGAGGTAGGTTCCATTTCATCATGCAAAATTGGGAGCAGAAGTGGAAAGACCTCGAAATCATGCATCACCACAGTTGAGCCTCAACATCCCCCCCTCCCCCCCGAACCGATCATCATGGCTTCTCATCGCGAAGGGGTGAATCCCCTGAGACCATACTACAAACCACCGACCATAGGAGAGCCTTCCGATCCGACTCCTGCCTCGTCTGCGCCCAACCCCTTTGCCCGCCATGCCGGCAATGCGACGAGCGAGCGGTACGCGTCAAAGGCACGCGACATCTTTTCCGACATCGACTACAAGGACTACATCAGCGAGCCGTCCCCTTCTGTCGTCCAAACCGTCAAGGACCTTGTCGACGAGCTGCTGTGGAAGTACGCCTCGGTGCTGACCGCTCAGCCCTTCGAGGTTGCGAAGACGGTCTTGCAGGTCCGGAGCCACGATGACGTGACAATGGAGGCACCTGCAGCATCCGCCGCGGCGACGCCCCTGGCCACACCCGTCTCGCAGCGCTTGCAGTCCCAGTACGGGAGCGCCGTCTACAGTGAGGCCGACTCTGACTCTGATCTCGACGAGCCTGCCTACTTCACCTCCAACGCCCCGACCACCCCGACCCCGTCCTTCTCCAGGGACCATCGACACCGCCAGTCGCCCTCACCCCCACACACCCCGGCGGCCAAGCAGCCCGTGCCGCCTTACCACCTCACCATCCGCCGGTCCGACTCGTTGATGGAAGTCATCGGCCAGCTCTGGCAGAAGGAGGGCGCCTGGGGCGTCTGGAAAGGGTCGAATGCCACGTTCCTCTACTCGGTCCTCTCGTCGCTGTTGGAAAACTGGTCCAGAAGTGCTCTGAGCGCGCTCTTCAACGTGCCCGACCTGGGCGTCAAGGAGGACATTGATCGCCTGATTGATATCGCCTCGCCCTACCCTTGGGCCTCTCTGTGTGCTGCCGCGGCCGCGGCCGTTGCGACTGGCCTCATTCTCGCGCCCCTGGATCTGGTACGCACAAGGTATGTCACCGACTGTCTTGTTCGCTTACCCTTGTCTTGTTCCCCAGCGGTGCTAATTTGACTCTTGACGATAGACTGCTCGTAACGCCCACTTCGAAACAGCCAAGGAGGACCATGTCGACCCTTCGGGCCCTGCCCTCCTACGTCTGCCCCTCGCTGCTCGTTGTCCCCACCATTCTTCACTCTCTCATTCACCCCATTCTCACACTCTCGACACCACTCGTTCTCCGGACCCGGTTTCTCATCGACAGCCGGGTGTCGCCTACAACCTTCTCGCTTGCCAAATTCTGTGCCTCCTCGGTGGCGCTCTTTGTCAAGCTCCCGCTGGAGACGGTCCTCCGACGTGGCCAGGTCGCCGTCCTCTCCCACCCCTCACATGTCCGCGCGCTCTCGGGTAAAGACGAGAAGCTCGAGACTAATGTGCCGCCCGGTCGCTACCACGGTGTCCTGGGAACCATGTTCTACATCATGAACGAGGAGGGGTCTCGCGCCGTTCCCACTGCCAAAGCGACACCGGTGAAGAAGGGCAAGGCCAAGACCAAGGTCGCAGAGACGGTGTACCGCAAAGGGCAGGGACCGGAGGGCCTGTGGCGCGGCTGGAAGGTCAGCTGGTGGGGCCTCGTCGGGCTCTGGACTGCGGGCGTTATCGGCAACAGCGCTGAGGGCGAGTTCTAGAAAGGGGATTTTCAAGCGAACCAGCGCGACGTATGCATGATACACTACCCGACGGCCGACTGGGACTCGGCCTGCAGCCACATGCGAGGGCCAGGACGACGACTCGCGAGGGCGAGTGCGTGCGAAAAGAGACGGAAAACAAAAGCACTGACTGTAATTCTTCTGTTGTACTAGAAGTGTGTACCTTGGGATGCGGGATTCATCGGCGTTTTGGGGGGATGATCTTTCTTACACAGTCCCGAACAAACAACTCTCTCCTCCACGACCATGACGAGCTACGGTATGATATCCTTCCATTTCTCGACTTTACAAAAGGCAGCCAAACCAGGCAAACAACTCCCTCTGCAGGAAAACAAAAAATCGCCACATCCAACACGCTGTACTGTAGCTCTTCTGGCTTCTATTGGACGCCATTTATTTCAAACTCGAAGGCTTCTGGGATGCTGAGCCATACCCGTAATAGAAAGATTTGCGTTAAAATTAGTTGTTCTTCGTGACACTCATCCCACAGTTGGGTTTTCGTGTATGCTGCGAATGTCGTGTGACACCTCCTTGTCACCACATAACATGTCACGGCCGTGACTACGAGGGGATTCTTTCCGCCAGCCCCTCCTCCTTTCCTTTCGTACAACTCGGAACCTTGGCTCGGGAGAGAGGGCCAGCCCGGCCCAGAGAATCAAGAGAGCCAAGATAACGCAGAGAGCCTAATTCGACGGGGGGGGGGTGGGGGGGTGGCCTGCATTCAGGCCGGCCGCAGCTGTCAGTAACACTGCGGCAGCCAGCCCATTTCCGAGGCAAGGTTCATCTGCGAGAAGAAAGGGACTTTGGAGAACTCGTGGTCGTTGTAGTCATTGTTCTCTCCCCCCAATCATGCTGACCGAAATCCCGCCCCCCCGGTCGACGGAATCTGGAGTGCCGCTCATGCGCCGCACACCAGGGAAGGCTAATAAGCTTGTATACTCGGTACCCTGAAATCTTGCAACCTGCAGTTTATGCGCCCTGTATTACAGCCTTTTAGCAGCCTGTGGATTGTTCCCCCCCCCCTAAAGCCTTATCTGAAATTCGCAGGGGAAGGGGGGGGGGGAAGCGGTGGGACAAGCAGCAGTTGTAGGACCTTTCACCGAATTACGCATATCGCGCACCGTAAACATTGCCCGGTTGAGGCTTGCAATCGTCCATGACTCTTCTTAGGCAGATAGGAGGTATTGGGGGACGGAGGAAGTGGAGGAAGAGGCCAAGTGAGGCGCGGACAGGGGGGGGGGGGGCGGGCTGCGTTCGTGGGGGCCGAGCGGAAGTCCCATGATTCCTTCGACTGACAAGGCAGCAAGCACTTCAAAAGGGCATCTCGTCCTTATAGTCATAAATGGAAACGATTCAATGGAGACAATGGTTTCTTTCTTTCTTTCTTTCTTTCTTTGCGTCTCGTCTTCTCTCAAACCACTCGTCCACTGCTCATCGCCGCACTTACATCCTCTTTTTCACGAAGACTACACCTACAACCAGCCCAGATAAACAAACAATTACACAGAAAAAGGAAACCCATGGCTCGCACGTCCGTCTTCCGTCTTGGCTCGGCCTTCAACGCCGCCCTCCTCGCTTGCATCATCCTCAAGCACGTCTCTCTGGGCCTCGCGCGGTCCGCGGTTCGGCACGTCTGCATGGCCTTCCTCATGCCAATTATGCTTCTTCACGTTGCCATCGTCGATGGCTGAGACACATGTCTCGCGTCGGAGCCAAAGGGGACCGGACAAGACCGACCTCTCGAGGACGCCGAGTCTACCCAATTCTCCCCCCTACCCTACCACCATACCTACTCTACCCTCCCCCAGGACGAGACATTGTTACCTATTTCCCCGCCTCCGCCGTCTATTCAAGGGCTATGCAGTACGAGTACGCAAACGTCAAACTCGCAGCTGTCTCAACGCCTCGGTTCTCGTCGAAGGGCTGGGGACATGACCTACGCACACTCACTCCTTCTCCCTTACTCACCATTGCTCCCACAACATGCGTCAGCATGGGCCAACTCCCGCCGGCAGAGACATCTCCGCCGGTATCCCTTCCGCCGCCTGGCTTCAAAGAATCCGGGCTGTCTCCTCCGTGCGGCCCTGCCGGGGTCGCTTCCAGGTAAGGAAGCACTTGGGACCGACGGTACTGTCGGCGGTCAGTTCCTGCAATCCGAGCGGGTGGGGGAAAGCAACAAGTGGAATAAGGGTTTCTGTACGCCGTCCCGTTGCCAGGGTTGCATTTCTGCTGTCCTTGCTCTTTTGGTGACTCATATCTTTTTTTCTACTTGGTCTGATGGCGCAGTCGGCGGGCAGGTTTTCCGACCAAGCCTCACAGAGTCTTGGCAGCTTGGGAGGAGTAGTCGGCCGAGGGATGGCTGGACCATTCCAAGGACGAATGCGCTCAAACTTTTGTTTTTATTCTCTGCGCACCGGGCGGCGGCCTAGCGCTGGAGGGCCGGGGCAGTCCCGCCTTTGTCATCTACATGTATTCTTCCCGGGACTGCGGCCTTGGGGCACGAGTCCGTTTGTATTTTGTATAATTCAAAAAGATTGCCTGCGAGACACCATCGCCACCATACCTACCTACTCTTGCCAAGTTGACCGGCCCATCGGGGTTCAGCCTGAGCTTAGTGACATTGGTGGTTTTGTATTCAGCCAGACGCTTGGCGCATATTTTCCCTCGGCTAGAAACGTGGGTGGACGGCTCTTGGGCTATCTTGAAATGTCGCCGTGAGTCTTCGAATCTCACAGTGTTCTCTCTAATTGGCCTTGATAGTTCCGAGTTCCTCTTTATCGCCTGGAATAAGCTTGTCGCAGAATCACTGTCGAGACCCGGTTCGTTCAGCTGCCACCCCCACCATACCTGGCATTTCCATCCCATGGCTTAGAAACCAGTGTATATCCGACGCAACGCGGTCCATCGTGCCTACGTGCTTACGATACACGGTCGCTTTGCCTACACCTCCCTTGATTCCGTCAAGACAAATAATTTTCTTCGCATTGCCTTGCCAAGTTTCCTCTACGTCCACAAAGAGTCAGCGTTCGGCCTGAGTACCGCCACTGGGTTTGATTTTCAAGACACGCGGTTACATGTCCTCACGCTATTGAATATGACGCGGGGCTAGACTACTGAAGCTGCGCACTAGTCGGCGAGTACACAGGCACACAGGGCTGGTGGAACGTCTAGCTGTCTTTCTGATGTCTCACTCGAATCCGTACGCTGACATACGAAGCGTGATCCTCCGAACATTGGTAATAATATTGGTAGTAAGGCTCCGATAACATGAGGCTTAACGCTTGCACTGAGATGTTGTCACCTCTCAACGATACCTGCTCGGGAAACAATGATCACTGTGGAAGGCTCTTTTTAAGTATTTACCCAGTGCCCGTCTGCTTCATGGAAATGCTTCAGCTGTACGGTTGCAAGCCACCCGAGAGATCGGTGTTGGACAATATTCAAGATCGCTTTTGAGAAGCGAGCTCTAGCCATGGCGCTGTTCCATAGCTAAGAGCCACCACGCGCCGTTTGCAAACGGAGACTAAAACTTCTTCTCATCGCTCAACATGTCATTGGCATATTTCGCCGTGAGGCTGAAAGACGACTGCTGCCTCCGCGTGTGACGGGGCTTCGCGCTAACCTCGTTGCGACGACATAACAACCATTGCTGAGCCTACGGCTCCCGTTCGAGGGTAGAAGCAGCTCGGAGAGAAAATGTTCACTTAGCCAGTCTGGAGAGAGTCGTGAGTTTTTTTTTTTTTTTCTTCTCCCGTCAGCCGGCCTCCTCCGCTAGGGATACAACGACCAAGTTACGTCTCCCCCCTCGCAGTTATAAGACCATGAGGGGGAGACACAGATGCCCGGAATGTAGTGTTCACTCTATCCCTAGGTAGTTCGAGAACGGTTCTACGAATGCTGATCACACACGGATACCTATACGTACGTCGTGTATAAGTTGAAAGATCAACGCTTTGCTATAATCACGCCTTTGGTCGGACCAGCGCCGCTCTCCACGGTCCCATCACCACTCACTCGTTCTCTCCTTTCGTTGATCACTTCTCGTTTCGGACGTTTCTTCAACGTCCTTCCACTCTCTTCTTCACAATAATGGGATACCGGAGCAAAACCTCCTGTCTCGTGGCCGTCCTGGCCTCTGCTGCAACGGTTGCTGCCCACGGTCACGTCAGAAACATAGTCGTAAACGGCGTTTCTTACCGCAACTACATCCCCGTCCAAGACCCGTATACCAACAACCCGCCCCTCGTGGCCGGGTGGACAATCGACCAGCGCGACAACGGTTTCGTCGCCCCGGACGCGTACAAGGGACCGGATATCATCTGCCATCGACAGGCCGTCGCCGGCAAGGGCCGCATCACGGTCGCCGCCGGCGACACCGTCCAGCTCCAGTGGACGGACTGGCCCGACAGCCACAAGGGTCCCGTCATCGACTGGCTCGCCAATTGCAACGGCCCGTGTAACCTCGTTGACAAGAACGACCTGCGGTTCTTCAAGATCGACGGCGCCGGCCTGATCGACCCGCCCCAGCGCACCAACCGCTGGGCGGCGACCGCTCTCATCGAGAACGGCAACGCCTGGCTCGTGCGGATCCCGCCCAACGTCGCCCCCGGCCACTACGTCCTACGTCACGACATCATCGCCCTCCACGGCGCCGACCGGGAGAACGGCGCGCAGAGCTACCCGCAGTGCGTCAACTTGGAGATCACGGGCGAGGGCACGGACAACCCCCCGGGCACTCCCGGCACTGCTCTCTACAAGGCCAACGATACCGGTATCCTGTACCACATCTACCGCGATAACCTCAATGACTACGTGGTTCCGGGGGGCGCCATCATACCTGGCGGAGTCTCCATGCTGCCGCAGTCTCAGATCCGGATCACCGCTTCTGGGAGTGCTACCCCTTACGGGACGACTCGTACCGCATCTTCGTCTAGCGCCCGTGCCGCTCCCTCAAGCGCCACGTCTGCCGCCAGCTCGTCGTCGGTCGAAGAGAACTCGTCTTCCATAGACGCCGAGTCCACCACGACGATCCAGTTGACCAGGACCGTTACCGCCTCGCGCACCACCAGCACAAGCGACGACATCCCGCCCGGCGGCACGGCGGCACCCACCCGGACCTCGGCGCTCACAACGCTGCAGACCCAGATAACCACGGCACCCCCGTCCGTTGAGCCAACGCAGAGTTTGTACGGCCAGTGCGGCGGCGTAAACTACGCGGGCCCCACCAAGTGCCCGGCGTACGCCAACTGCTACACGGCGAACCCGTACTACGCGCAGTGCACGCCCGCCCCGGTCCCGGCGGGTGTTCAACCCCTCTACAGCCAGTGCGGCGGCCAAAATTGGCCGGCCGAGAGCCCGACTGCTTGCGTCCCCGGGGCCCGATGCTCCACGGTGAACCCTTACTACGCCCAATGCACCCCTGCGTAGAAGGGGCTTTGGTTGGCTTTCGCCGCCGCTGCTGGATCGCTTGCGGTATCTGGGTTTTCTGGAGAACATTGTGCGCGGGTTTGAGAATTGCGCGAGAGCGTTGCATAGAAGCGTGGGCCGGCTGTGTTTGTGTTGCTGATGGCTAGAGTTCGCTGCCGTTTTTTTTTTTCTTCACTTCAATCGCTGGTGATGGTCTCTGTTGGCCCATACAGCATAATTATTCTATTCAAATATCCCACTTGATTGGCTGACTGAATAAATTTGCCAAATTCATGTTGACTTGCTGTTATGCGATATTAACCTACCATGAAACACGACACACGAACGCATCACTAATGCATTCACACTCTCGCGGTGTTTTAACGTTGATTAATAGGACAGCCGGATGTTGATTCAAAATCCTATAGAAGTAACTATATTGTCCCGTCAACTAATTATCGACAGCTTTAAGCGCTACAATTGGCAGGAACAGGTTTGAACGGAAAATCCGTATAACAGGCTCTCTGGAGGATTCTGACGTCCTATAAATATTCATTCTGCAGATATAAGTACGAGTAATGCTCTGACCTTCTCTTGAGCTCAATTAAAATGACCAGAATCGCCAGGAAATCCAAAAGCGGTAGAGTCAGATCTTTCTAGAATGAAACCTTACATATTTAATTAGAAGAGGTGACACATAATAGGCTAGAACATACCACTGGTAATGTTGGCCAGCCAAGAGGGCGAGTATCTTCTAGTCTTCGAGGAGACTATGGCGATGTCACAAGAACAATAAAAAGAAATTTAACAACATACAACACCAGGGATTCGCTGATCGTCACCGACTCAACTACTAGTCTGGCCCTCACCGGCTTATCTATGGGAGAGCGGACGGGATCCCGAGTTCTCCAGTGGGTATGGTCGTATGTGACAAAGCCTCACGCTTGGCAAGTTTATAATACTAGTTTGGTTGGTGACGATGAGAGCCTGGCTCCTGCCTCACCCCACCCTACATTAACAGTGGAATATTCGTCTAATACTAATAGTTTCTATCTAACCTTTATACTCAATGTAGTTACCCCTTGATTGTGATTATAGTGGTTGACCAGGCCGACTTTTCTTTATTGTTGCGGTTCCGCCTACTGTTGCAAAAGGCGAGTAACAGGGATCGGGTTCCAACTTGACACCCTACTGTGGATCGTGGTCTTCACACGGCTTGGTGGCAGAGTGGTCTAATGCGCAAGACTAGAAATCTTGTTCCTTCGGGAGCGTCTGTTCGAATCAGGCCCAAGTCGATTTGTATCTGATTTCTTTTTTAAAGACTTAGTTTTTCAGGCGGACTTCTTGCTTTTAATCGCATGACACAGTGACCATCATTAGTGTGGAGCAGGCAGTGTTAGGATTATTGACTCAATTCTATAATAGACACTGCTTCGTGGTCGCTCACTGGTAACGTATGTACTCCCTAATTCAGTTCAGATAGTTCCCAAAGTCAATTCATCAATCATAAAACCCCATACGTGAACCTTCTTCTAAAGCTTCCAAGACGGACCAATGGACGTAATTTCATCATAGAGGAGACTGCGCGGCAAACGCGTGCAGTCAGCATCACACAGCTTACAGAACATTGTGGAGAACGGGGCACTTACGTGGTGACGAAGTCGGCGTAATCCTCGCCAGTCACTTGCGGCCGTAGATACTTGGCCGCCAACTCGTACTTGTTGTTGGCAGGTGCGGACTTGATCAGTTCTTTCGTGACATCGTCGAGGACATTGAGCATCGTCGTCTTGTCGAGTCTCGTGCCCTCGGCAGTGCTGACGCCGTGACGGACCCACTGCCAGAGTTGTGTGCGTGACACCTCGGCGGTGGCGGCGTCCTCCTGGAATCCATGTTAGTCCGAACCCACTGGAAATCGATTGACATCGCGCTGGTTGCGGACGCACCATCAAGTAGTTGATTGCACTGCAGCCAACGCCACGCAGCCAACCCTCCATGTAGGCAAGAGTGATGTGCAGGTTCTTCCTCACGCCATCATCGGTGATCTTGCCCGGGACGACGGGGTTCAGGAGATCGTCGCGTTTGACGTCCACCTCCGGACGGATGAAGATCTGGTTCGCGGTAGGCATGTGCTCGTTGAAGACCTCGCTCGCGATGGAGGCCAGCGCAGGGTGGGCGACCCATGTTCCGTCGTGCCCGGCCTTGACTTCGCGAAGTTTGTCGGCGCGGACGCTGTCCATCGCCTTGGCGTTGGCCGCCGGGTCGTCCTTCCTCGGGATGAGGGCTGCCATGCCGCCCATGGCGTGCACGCCGCGCTTGTGGCATGTGCTGATGAGGAGCTTGACGTAGGCATCCATAAAGGGGACGGTCATGGTGACGTCGGAGCGGTCGGGGAGGATGAACCCCGGGCGGTTGCGGAAGCGCTTGAGGAAGGTGAAGATGTAGTCCCATCTGCCGCAGTTGAGGCCGGAGCTGTGGTCTCGGAGTTCATAGATGATCTGTGAAAACATGTCAGTCCGCGTTTGCAGCGACAACTGCGGGTGGTAACACACCTCGTCCATTTCAAACACGGCGCTGATGGTCTCGATCAGAACCGTGGCGCGGATCGTACCCCTCGGGATGCCAACGTAGTCCTGAGCCATGTTGAAAACGTCGTTCCACAACCTGGCCTCAAGATGGGACTCCATCTTGGGCAGGTAAAAGTAGGGGCCGGCCCCGCGGGAGATGAGCTCCTTGGCGTTGTGGAAGAAATACAGTCCGAAATCGAAGAGAGCGCCGGACATGGGCTCCCCGTCGACGGTAAAGTGCTTCTCGTCCAGGTGCCAGCCGCGCGTTCTCGCGATCAACGTCGGGAGGGCGCGGTCGGTTCTGAGCTTGTACTCCTTCTCGCCGAGTCGGAAATCGACCTGTCGACGGATGGCGTCGTACAGGTTGGCTTGGCCGTAAATCATGTTGTCCCACGTTGGCCCGTTGGAATCTGATGTTACGTGTAAGTCCGGGAACGACTTCTTTCCGGCCGCAAACCTGACTGACCTTCAAAATCGGCCATGTAAGCCCACACGTCCGAGTTGAGCGCGTTGACAACCATCTTCCTGTCCGTGGGCCCGGTGATTTCAACCCTGCGGTCGACCAAGCCGGGCGCGGGCGCCGCGCCCTTCCAGTTCTTGTCGTCGCGTATGTGCTGGGTTTCTGGGAGGAAGTCCGGCAGGCGGCCATTGTCCGTTTCAATCTGGCGCTGTTCGCGGAGCTTCAGGAGACGCTTGCGAGTTGGCTCGAAGCTGCGGTGCAGAACGGCGAGGAACTTGACAGCATCCTGGGTGAGAATACGGCGGGATGCGTCATTGCCGGCGCCGAGGATTGCGACGCTGTCTAGTATTGATAATGATTGAGGCATTTTGGACTTTCTGAGGGTTGGAGACGGTGGAAATCGAGTTTCACTTGCGACTGCTTCGATGGACTCTGGTTACACTTGTGAGCCTCTGAAGCGACTCCTCTAGTTATTAAGTATTCATTATCACGGCTAATGGCGCATCATCCTGTGCTCGGCTGTCTCCCGATGGTGTTCTGCTTCTTCGCCCTGCTTGGTGACGCTTTTCGGCTCGGCAGCCGAACCGGCGTCGGATGAAAGCCGATTGGCTCCACTCGCCCTTGCTTCCCGCTGCCCGGTCGAAGGGAAGGTCCGCAACTCCCCCACATCCGGATGTGATTCAAACGTCGTTTCGCCATGGCACAAATCCAATTCAATGTTGCTGGTAGAGTTACTGCATCGATCATGTTTGATTATGACCATGTCTCAACTGCCGTTGCTATGAGCCGTAGCCACCGGGTAACATCATCTTTTCCAACTCGGCCCAGTCGAGCTGATCAACTCCTGTAAGAGGGAGCGTAGGGTCGTTGAAGCTGTTGTAGATGCCCTCTGCAGCCTCCAACCCGAAGGCTTGCTCAAGATTCTCATCCAGATTCAAGCCGAACAACGTATCCGACCCATAAGTATCCGCGCCAGGTCCACCAAACATTTCTCCCTCCCATGACGGCACCGAAGAACTCGGCGTCGGTGTGGTCAGGGGCATTTGCGACGTCGATGGCTGCCCCAACTGTTCCGGCAACACGGATCCAGGAGTGGCCTCCATGTGGGGCGCCCCATGTGCTTCCCCAGATTCTCCTCCCATCTGTACATCATGGTCCCTATCGAAGGCTACTACGTTGGCCCACACGTGGGCCGAGAACTGCCGTACATCCTTGAGGCGCTGCGCTGCCGCATTGTTGCCGGCCTGGGACAGGTACTCCATAAAGTCGATGGCTTGGAATAACTCTTGTGGCGGTGGTTTTTGGCTATCGTTCTTGTGTGCAAAACCGCGCATGATGAGGACAAAAGAAGCGGCAAAGGCCGCGTCCAAGTCGAAGAAGGCAAACGGCGCTGGGTTTCTTGTCAATATTCTCGTCATGGGCCGTCCGGGCAACAGAACCTACCGATTTCCTCTTGTCTCTGCATAGCCATGAGAATTCGAATGATCCTCAAGGCAGATTCGTTACAGAGCAAGCAGAGCTGCGAGATTGCTGACGATGCTGGTCCCTGTTTTTCTGTCTTCTGAACCTTGTCTTTTACCTTTTGCAGCAGGATAGGTCGGATGCAAAGAATGATGGCCTTTCAGTCAAAAGCATGTTAGCATGCTACGTAACCAAGAGGACTGAGTACAACTCAAGAGGGGGCCAATGCTTACCTGGAACAGCCTCAAATACAGTGATGCACCGGCTCTGGTAACTTCGAATTGCTTGTTGCTGAAGTCTATTGAAAGGTTTGCTGGGATAGATCGACCGGTAT
This sequence comes from Colletotrichum eleusines, assembly GCA_016807845.1. Classification (NCBI taxonomy): domain Eukaryota; kingdom Fungi; phylum Ascomycota; class Sordariomycetes; order Glomerellales; family Glomerellaceae; genus Colletotrichum; species Colletotrichum eleusines. The sequence continues at coordinate 6,093,173 of JADEZO010000001.1, read as the reverse complement.
CATGGAGGGATTGGAGAAGATTCCGCATCTTCCGGACGAGGTCGGCTTGCGATAAGGCACCTCTGCTGTACAGTGCTGAAGTCCATCTCAGTGAGCCAGCTCAACTATGACAACGAGTCGCAGGAGTAAATTTGGAGGCTGGAACCACTTACATGACATGATCTCACCGGTTGTACGGGCAATTTGCACATTTACATTGAGCGGTTCAGGGGAGTCGAAGCCCGGTGATGGTCCCGGAAGATCAAAGGAAAGGTGGCGATCATCGACAGAAGCTGGACGTCCAAGCCCTGCGGATATGCGTCTGACAGAAAACAGAGTCAGCTCGCGTGTCTTTCGGTTCAGTCAACATGCAACGTACTGGTCCAACATATAGACCGTCCACCACACCCTCATTCGATGCGCTCTCTCTGAGGGAAGGCATTTTTGCTCTGAGAATGGCAGATTGCAGCCTAACGTCAGTGCAAGCCGCACAGTTGTCCCCACCTGTTCAATGATTAATTAGTATTCGTGGCTGAGAAGGCGACCGAGATTGCTCTTACGAAGAAATATGCATCGTTTTTCCTGTCGTTCCACTGCAAATATGTGGTTGCCAGGCAGAGAATCTCGAGACCGACAATGCCGTACTCGCTAATGCTGTGCAGTGGTGGGAGCCGTCTCATCGCTTCTGCAAACCAGAACGCTCCCGGAGGGCCCCGGACCTCGCGGGGATCTTCCTCCATCAGCTTACCCATTGCCATTACCAACAAGTACAGGGTGAACCACGGCGTGTCCATTTGCCGGGCGCGCGAGGCCTGACTCTGGAACAGCAACGTCATGTTGTCTGTGAAAGTTCGCTGGTCTAGGAAGTGCTGTGTGACGCCCATATATGAATTGAAGAGGTCCAAAAGCCGGTTGGACTCGGCCTCCTTGGGAAAAGCCTGGTGCGGAATGCCCTTGATCAACTCGTTTGTGGAGGTCCACTCAGGGGTGAAAGGAAGATCCCTAGAGTCTTCGTGCTCCAAATGCTCCAGGACGTCCTTCTCTGGCGAGTCTCGATCTTTGCCATTGTTTTCATGGAAAAGACTTCTCAAACGCTGCTCAAAGAGAGGACCTGGCGCACTCTCTATGGATGCTATTTCGTCGGAAATCAGCCTGATGATGCAAAAGAATGTGTGAGGAAAGGACAAACACACCATAACTTGGAGGTGGCACTTCACCGGTTGGTTCAAAAGGCGCAATACCGGTTGGGCTGGAATTTGATACTGCGTTCGACACATGCCTTGACTGGGGGGTGGCGGGTGGGCGTGGCTGGCTAGAAAGCTCTATTGAGGTTTAGACTAGAGTGTCCTCAAAAGTACCCTGAGAAAAAAAAAAAAAAGGGAGCGTTCGATGGCTTCCGTACCCTTGAGTTGGTCTTCATATCGTGACAACGTTGCCCTCAGCTCCGAGACATAGCTAGTCATTAGGTCAGCAAGATGGTTAAAGTTGACAAGTCCGATTTCGGAATGCATCAACCTACGCTTCTGAATACCGCTTTCGCCCATCGCCAAACTCGCAGTCCAGATTGTTTCGCGCACAATTCCTACAAGGCTGTTCCCCAGAACACTTCACCTTGCGCCGCCGGCAAGTATTGCATCTACATGCCACAACCTCGGTCAGCCAGCCAGCCCGTCGTGTGGCGGAGTGTTGGTGGGGGGACAAACTGACGCATTTGCGGACCGAGCTTTGACTACCGCTTGCGGAGGCATCGCGGCTTCGTCGTCTCCTTCAGATTTGACGTGTCGTTTCCTCTTACGGCTCGAGGATGTAGATGAGGCCTTGATCACATTGAGAGACTGCAAGGTTTCGTCTCAGTCAAGCTGCAAAGTCTTCATGTGATGTGCTGGGAGTGCCGGTATTGGGATAACGGAGTGTGGGCCCGATAAGAATGACTCGCCTTTGAAGAGGGGTCTGGGGTAGGCGATAAGGAGCCCCTGTAACTGCTAGTTGACATTGTATGAATACCGAGCGCGTGTTTGAGCCCCGGTAAAAAAGGATATATGCAATTTCGCACGTTAAGTACGACAGCCGGAGTTTATTCAGGTAACGACGAGGTTGCTGGGTTGTCTGTGCTCTATGTGATCAAGAGTCTTTGTGCCGACCACATGAAACATGAAAAATGACGTCTATAATTATTTGTCGTGGTGACTGGAATTTCATTCAACAACATTTGAAGAAGGAAGCTTGGGGTGCACAGGCTTTGAGGCAGCATGGCCATCTATCTATCTTATCCATGTCTTCGGCGCTCATCCGAGTCGATGGCCACAGTTCGAATGGACCCACCTTCGGCTTCAGCACCCGCGCAGGCCCTGACACCATGGTCCATGTCATGATCACGCCGGTCAAATTTGTATCGTGTCTGTATGAGCACTGGTCATGAAGTACATGCCGAGTCCTGGAATGACATGTCTTGTTTACCTACCTAATTGATGAGTCAGAATAACTCCCTCGAGGGATGTAGCCACGGGTTTAGGCTCGGCCTGCTTCCGAGATAGAGGTTTCTGTCGCACGTGCTCTGGCACGTGACCTGTCAGCGTATTCGGATAGACTATGTCAAGTACCCCCAACAGCGAAAGCCTTCCTCTGCCGAGCGTATCTGCGCTTAGATAGAGATCCCGACTAATCTAGACGTTCCTTTATCCTCACTTTATTCTCCAAAGATCGCCAAATAAATGCATGTAAGCTTACTGAAGCATCCAATAGGCTGGCATTTTATATCAGCCGCGTCCATCTATATTCTATGCAATACATTCCGCAAAGGTTGTAGATGTTAGCTTCTCACAAGCTCAACATAAACAAATAGGACAACCAGAAACCTTTTCTTTATAATAAATATATACAAAGAGCAAGTGCTTTTACATCTTGATAACAATAATCAAGAGATCTACCAAAGGGATTAAATAAATCTAAAGAAGCACCCTTTCTCTAAAACATTAAGAAAAGTAACCTTTCTTGAGATTTGCAGATTAATATGTCTTGCTAACATTTAGAACCCTGATTGAGGTGTATCTAATATATACTAGCTTCTGACAGCAACAGAAATGCCAAGCCGCTGCCCGATACGCTGTACAAACGCTGACGTGAGATAGCCTGGGGGATCAACACTGCGTGGCACATTCCGCGTTCTCATCACGAATCAAAATGATATTCATAGCTCATATAAATTTCAGTTCTCGAACTGTTCTGAAAACTATTTAAGAAACATCTGACCTTCAGTCATTGTCACCTCATCTCTTGGTGGCTTCAATCACGTTCAGAATCCTTTCCTCATCAGTCACACCAACGCCATCGTAAACATGGCTTCCACCCAATCTTCCGCAGAATTGCGAAACGCAATCGAGGTGACGACGAAGTCTTTCCTCGCAGCATACACAGACGCCCACGACCAAAATGATCCCTCAGTCATTAACCGTGACGTGACGGCCGACTGTATCCGTCATATGCTACCGAGCACCATGATGGAAACCTTGGGACTTCCGACGGATCTGGTTGTCACCAATGAAATGTACGTCCAGAGCATCGCCCAGAATATTCGAGTTTACTCTGTACGAAACTCCGTCATATCAGACCTGGTCATCGACACCGAAGCTCGCAAGGCTGCATTTAGATCGAAATCGAATATCGTGTATAACGAAGGCTGGGAGTCGCACCCGCTCGAGTTCAGCTGGTTCTTGGATTTCAATGAGGATGGATCAAAGGTGAAAAAAGTCATTGAGTTCTGCGATGAGAAAACCATCCTACTTTTGAATGGCAGAGCCAAGGCGGAGCAGCCCAAGTAGGATAGCGGCTCTTCTGAGTCAACCAGGATTTAGATCGTTACCATTGCGGGCGTCTTGGGAAAGGCTGAATATACAGAAATCGCTGTTGAAACTCTCCGTCTCCACTAAATAGTGCGAAACATCTTGCCTAAGCCTTCTCTTTATTCGTGTGCTGTAATAGGCGCCCACAGCCGGGAGAGCTTATACACCATCACTGGCGGACACCCGCACAGCGCTCTTGCCTCGATACCCAGCCCAGCCAGCCAGACCTTTCCTCTGTCTCTCATCACCACCAGCAACAGAGCACTATTGCCACCACATACGCCGGTAAAGCCCATCCCTTCATCCAAGCCATGTCCAACATCTCTACTGCATCCGGCAGCTCTCTAGGTCTAGGAAGGTGAACGAGCAGCACACCGCACAGAGTAGAGTCTCATCTCGCAGAATGCGCTAGTTCAAAACTATTACGTATCCAAGTTACGTTCTCTGGGTTGTATGTATCCAGCTGTTGATATCACATCGGTGGTGAACTAGGTTAGAGTGGTGATAAATAGTAGGGGTAAAGTCGTAGTCTTTGTTGTACGTGAAGAAGAAAAGAAGAAACTATCGCGGGTTGCCTTGTTGGAAGGTCAACTACACTGCCTGGGTGGATAGGTCGCATAAGGGCTAAGCCCGTTATCGGCGAGAAATGGCAATGCCCGTCTTCTCAACATCAACGTACTAATCATGGCCCTGCTCTTCTTTACTTCTCTTGTGTTAAGGTGCCTCATCTTCTTGGTCCCTCCGGACTTCGCTGATATATGGAACGGGGCACATCAGCGCTTCCATCTTGAGACACTCCGGTATGATCCTGCGAACTACCCTCTTGACCCATGCTTCCATGATACGTGTACTGCGATTGATGGTGCTGAGCAAATTGATGGCCAAAGGAAGAGCCACCGGGGCTGAGACCGGAACGTGCGAGAGCCTCTCCACTGTAAATTGACTGCGATCCTGGCCGGGGTGACTCGTATTCCTGGCTCTGTTGCCTTCCTTGTTGGTACTGAATGTCTAATAGCGTACGTTGGCTACTCTTCGACTGCCCAAACGAAGCGGGGCTTTCGTAACCCCCAGCGTCTCCAACGGGGTCTCTGGGCAGCTGGTGGTGGCTCATCCGAGGAGTGTATGCCCCCGAGCCTTGTCGCGGTTCAACGTTTGCAATCGGAGTTATTGGGCGGTCACGGTATCTCTGATGATACGCATCCTGTTGCGGACCCAGGGTAGATTGCGGCATTTCCATCGAGTTCCTGCTCCAGTAGAGATGTTGCTGAGACCCATGATGCCCAGCGAAAGACCCCGATTCCTCCCGCTGAGAGAACCGACTCGGTTTCGTCTCGAAGGCTGTGTCATTTCGAGCCCGTAGCTTGAGTTCAATGGCCCTGCGGTCGCCCTGGGAGCCTTGGATGTCGCCAAGGTACTTGCCGAAGTCGAGGTAGGCCCTCTGGACCGTCCTGAAGTACTTGAGCTGCAGCCTGACGACCGCATATCGGTCGATCTCCCCGTTGACGTCGAGCATGCCGCCTTGCGCGTCGAACTCGGCGAGCGCGAGGGCCGTTTGGCACGCGTTGCGGATCTGCCGGCCGTTCCATCGGTTGTATCTGTGCTCGTGGAAGTGGTGCTGCGCAAAGTCCTCGATCGAGGACGGGTCAATGATGATTGTGCGCCCTTGCTTCTGGAAGCGCTGCTCGATGAGATCTAGGTTGAGCTTGAAGACCTTGAGCGTCTTTTGCTCGTCGAGCTCCGGGTAGTACAGGCTCATATGGATTCTCGATGCAAAGGCTTCATCAAAGTCGCCGATGCGATTTGTCGTTAGAAACAGGATGCCGGCATAATATTCCAAAACTCGAAGGAAAACTGCATGGGCATTTTGTTAAATAAAAAAAAAGGACCTTGCAATCAAGAGAAGCCTCCGGAGGGTTGACAATGATGGACACGTACCGGCGACCAAGCCGTTGCGGTTGAAGTCCATACGCTCGCGCGCGGACAGAAACACATCGGCTTCGTCCAAGAGCAGAATGCATCCCCATCTACTCGCCAAGGCAAAATTCTTCTCAAGTTCAACTTCCACCTCTTTGGCAGTAGTACCGAGGTCTCCTGGAACAATGGATAAAACATCACGAGTTAGTTTGAAGTCTTTGTGGTTGAAAAGTCTCCTTACCGCAGGTGATCTGGAATAATGGCTTCCTGAAAAGCTCCGCAATTCCCTCTATTTACCAGATGTTAGTCACGTCAATGATAATTACGCATTCGATGATCCATGATAACGTACCAGCCGTGGTTGTTTTGCCGACGCCTGGGGCTCCGTGGAGAAGCAGAATCAGTCCTTTGCCTAAAAAGTAAAGCCATCTCATCAGCGGGAGACCTTGGAGCAAACAGTCAAGGGGCTGAAAGTAAGCTCCGTTTTTTTGTTTCTTGTTTTTTTTCAAGGTGAACTCCGTACCTTTGCCTTGAATCAGGTCAGTTTGCTCGTCTCTCGCAAAGTGGGATTGTCGGTGGCGGAAATGTTGAATGACTAAAGACTTGACCATATCCCTATGCCCATCGGGGAGTTCCAGCTTCTCAAAGGCATTGATGGTCAAATTCCTCGCGTTGGAATTCTCGTATTGCAAAAACGTAAGATCAAGTTGTGCTAGGTGACGTGGTCGTAGTCAGTGCATTGTTGATTTTCCAGAAAGGAGGCGAATAATGGAACGCTTACCCCATTTACGACTTCGTAAAACGAATCCGAAAACACGGTACGTCATGACAAGAAACTCTGTTTCTGTCAATTCGCTCAAAGAATTGAGAGTATCCTCGAGAGACCTGGGTGACAAGATAAGGGAAGGTGGTCGAAGAGATGTGTCGGGTATCAAGGTTTTGACATAGTCTTCGGTCATCGTTGAATCGGTAGGAAACCCGTCGTGTACAGCCTGGTAACAGCAACAGGGCGCCACGCACTTATCGTCACTCGTGGCTTCCGATGCGGTGCTGACGGGTGCTATCCTTGGCTCCCAAGTCTTCCTCCGATCCTCATCGGCTAGTGCTTCGTTGAAGTCGATGACGACTTGACTGTCAATCTCATCCCTCTTGTCCATAGTGACTCCCATGTAGTACATAGCCTTGGGCTTGGCTACATCCAGCAGCATTCGGCCTCTCTTGATGATGCTATCCCTCGCCTGGGTATCTCTGGCGTATCGAAGAGGATAGACTGGGAGTGACGTGATCTGCTTGAGCTCACCGAACGGCGATATTCTGAATTTCTTCACGATAGGCCCAAATACTTTTCCATCAAAGTCAATGTAGACACAGTTGAGCGTAAATGGATTGTCATCCTCATTGTCCTCGTCGTCGGAGTCGGAGTCGGAGTCAGAATCATCTTTTGCGGCCCGCCCGTTCCATCGCTCCCAAGGTTCCTCGACTTTGTGACGCGGAATCTGGACCCGCAACACAACAAACACCTGTTTCTGATCCTGACTTATGACCTCATCCCCGGGTTTAAAGAGGTACCACAGGTCATGGAAGTGTACGCGGGTGCATTACATGCTATTGATGTATTCCCGCTTCGGCTCCAACGCTACGTCCATGAACTGGACAAGGCACCGCAAATGCAACAGTGCTAAGATGGACGTTGCCAGCGCCATTTCTTCGGATTCTTCAGTCCCATTTTCAGCTGTTATGTCATCGCCATTGGAATCTTCATCCTGAACGATGCTTTGATTGTGGAATGCGGTGCCATGGTCACTTTCGCCCCTCTGCTGTATGTGGTCTTCCGCACTCTTCAGCGGTAGGTTCTCCACTGATAATTATGGTACAGCATCATCCTGGGGAACCGGCTCGGGCCTTTTACCGTCGTAGTTCTCGAACAGTTTCTCGAGATTAGCGAGCCAGTTCCGTAATTGGCTCTGGTGGTATATCAGGCTCTGGTATGGCCGTAGGATAACGAGCGAGCCGTCCACATTCACTGCCCATCTGCGGTTCTTGGTGAGTTTTAAAAAGACAGCGTGCAAGGCTACCGAGGTGATTTTGATTCTCTCGGGCAAGGGTTGCTCAATCAAAGATTCCCGAGTTGGTGAAACCCTCTCAGTCCGGTGTATAGGAAGTTGGTTCGAAATTTTGTTTCTTTTCGCAGTGAGGTCCAGCTGGAGGATTGTTTGAGGCTCAGGCTCGCTGGAGATGACTTCGATTGGCGTCATGACGGCGTTTCTCATGTTTCCCTTTTTGGATGCAAAAGCATCCCAGTCGACTTGCATCGCCTTGGCCGGCTCTTTTTTCAGAAATGCCTCAGTGCTGATTTCCTTGATAGTCTCTGAATCGGACATCCGGGCGTTTTTTGCCTTTCTTAATGAGTCTTGCATCTCCTTTTGAGTTTGCTCGAAGTGAGTGAGTCTCTGGTGTGACCAGCGAATTTGCCGCATGAAGAACATTGCATCTTGATAAAACTGCAAGTGTTCCTTATAACCAAATGGTCCTGGCCGGGATTGTCCCTTAATAACATTCGGATCGTTGTAGTTTGTAAATTTCGCTGCGTCCATTGCTGATTCATTGATCATATTATCCACAAGACCCAGCTTTGATTCCAAGGCACGGATCTTTTCCTGCAAGACTTCCATCTCAGCGGGGACGAATTGTTCCTCATTTCGCCCTGTGGTAGGCCTTGAAGGGATAGGCTCATCTAGCTCTGAGAGCCGTTGGTTAAGGTCCCCCTGGTTGCTGCGGTCGGTTACATTTCCACCCGCTGCCGCGGGTTTGTTGGATGCTCTATCAGCCATGATCTTTGATTAAGATCAAGCCACAGCTAATTTGGTATTCCGGAGGCGAGCCTGTTGGTCAAAGCCGCTTTCCATTGAATGAACTATGAAGCAATGACTACGTGAGATCTCTAGGCTCAACGACGATTCGACAGGCGCCGTCAACAGGATTCAACGAGAATTGAGGAAAGACCCATTCCCAGTATTGGTTTACGCGGAGTGTAGACAGCCCCCTCTTATTACCCCGTTTAGTTAGAAGAGGAGTGACTGCACCCAGTCCCTATGACAGATGCATTGAAATATCTGTGATCCAATAACTGTGCTATCTCTAAAGAGATAAAAGCACACTTTACTGTTATAGGTATAGTATGGGATGTCTTCGTGTGTGCATATGCAGGTGTGGTAAGAATCTACTGCAGCCTGATCTTACCACACCAAGATAGGGTGGTAAGAAAAGAGAAGATACCACAGAGCCAAGAGCTCAGACAAGGATGGGCATATAACGCACCTATATCTATGCGTATTGAGGTGTGGGTGCGGATAAATTGCAGCCTAGTCTTACCACATGAAGCCTGGGTGATCACTCGCTAACAGACATGTACATATGCATATGTGGGGGAACAATGTATTACAGCCTGATATTACCACACCTGATCAGGGTGAGAAGGGAGAAGCAGAGACGAAAGCATAAGTTTCTTGGGCCAACGGAGGAAGCTTAAGCTTCTTTTGTGCCAAAAAGCGTTCTCTGTCTTCTACCTTATGCGCCCGGTATCTTGTTTCTTTTTTCGTTCAATTCTTAAAGAAACGAAAAAGAGCACTTTGTGGTATTGAGTTGCTTAAGATGGATGAGGACAATCTCACGCAAACTGCCACGCCCCGGCCACCCTTCCAACTGGACTCTCCTGCGGTGGACTTCATCGAGAACAGATTACAGCAGTATCATCCTGCATTTGACGCTCGCTATGTCCAATTCAGCCAATCCCAAGGACAATTTGTTCCCCGAATGCCACTTCCTTCAGATCTATCATTGTCTCAAAACATTATGACAGCACCAGTCGCGGGGCCTGACCTTCTTTCTCTTCCCCGGAACTCTCCAAGACAAGCACCCGACGCTGTCAATGATATGCTGTTCTGGTGCGAGATATTTCCAAAGGCAATGGAGATGCTAAATATGATCACCCTTCCTGCGAGATCAAAGACTCGGCGTGGAAAATTCGGCATCTTTCGACATGGGCCGATGTCCAAGCAACGCTGACTCGGGCTCAGCAGCAATACGACTTCTATTCCAACCCACAACAAGTTGGAAGGTTCAGAAGAAAGATGCGAAGCGTCTTGGACGACAACACTGTGAAACTGCAGCAGATTTCTAGACTGGTGCCAGAAGTTGACATCGCTAAGCCAGTCATCGGCGCCATCAAACTCGTGCTTGACGTAAGTTTTACCATGTTGCCCGGAAGGACTCCACATGCTAATAATAGGTATCCCAGGCCTATCCTCAGGTGTCAGAAGTCAGGGAGGAAGTGGCAACAAGCTTCGATGAGCTACCCGAAGCATTCGAGAACATAGAATTTTACCTTCAGACGTACCGTGAAGACGAAAACATTGCTTCAGCGTCATGCCATCTGGTTTGCGCTGTTTTGCTTGCTATAGAACACTCTATTGCGTTTTATACCAGTCATCAGGGTAAAGTTGAACGTGGATTTGGCGATGGGACGGCCATGACGCCAAAGCATTACTGACTACGTACGTTGCAGCTAAACGGGCGGGTATGGCCGTCCTCTCAGGGCCAGAGTACCAAAAGAATCTTGTCAAAGTCTGCATAACGTCAAGAGCCGCTGCAGCTCTTTGGAAAATCAAGGGAACAAGTCACTTGCTCATCGTGTTGCGGCTGTTGCCAGCGGTACGTCAGGTTGTAGATTGGTATAGGGTATGGTGTAACTGATCAAATATTTGCAGACAGTTCCAAGATGATCGAGCAACAAGCTTTCATGCAGCACGTCCTGGGATCTATTCACAGAGGCGTGGAGGTGCAGAGTTTTGCAATGCACCATTTGGGCAGGGCTTTCTTTGCAACCTTACTCAACGAGATATATCCGCTTCTAAGCGGACATGGAAGTATGGCCGTGTCCGCATACCTTGCATAAGAACTCTGAGATGCATGCTGACCAGGCATGCATGAGCCAGGAGATCTCCCTCACCAATGGGGAGAAGTCCGTCTCCATTGCCTCAGCTTGTCAAGGGAGAGACATTCTGATCGCCCCAAGACATATGATCCCGTTTGTGCATCCCGGCCATAGACGAGGACGATCTTCGCCATGTAGCAGAAAACGTAGAGTTGATGCTCCGCATGGACAGGGGCAGGGCGCAACGGCTTCTGGGGGAGCCACTTTTCAGAAAATGGATGTCCCTGAGAAGCTCTGCAAGGTTGCTTGTGCATGGGGATTTTCATCCGCCCTTCGATATCTCGCCGCTGTCTGTGATCTGCACCCTGCTGACCCACACATTCAGAAATCTGGGCAGCAACTTCGTCAGTCTTGTTTTCTTCTGCGGTCGACATCAGATCTGGGACGCACATCGAGGTGGGTCGGCCATGATTCGGTCCCTCATCGATCAGCTGCTGCACCAGTGTGCGCTTGGTCCCATTCGACCAGACCCAAATATTTGTTTGGAAGACCTCGATCGAGATGACATCAAGGCTTTGTGTGAGGTCTTCATTTTGTTGTTCCGCCAGCTGCCATCGCATATGCAGGTTTTCTGTCTCATTGATGGCATTTGCTTATACGAGACTGATCAATACCTAGACGGAATGGATATTGTCATCATGAGCTTGATAGGCCTGGTCGAATCAGGAGGCTATGGGCTCTGGCCAACGCTCAAACTTCTCATCACAAGCCCCAAGCCCACAATAGAGGTTATACAGGTCTTTGACCCGGAACCAGACACATTAATTTCTATACAAGGGCCCTCCCTTGCTGATGGTGGGATGGGACTGGCTGGTCTTCAGGAGCAGCTGAATCTTGGTATTCATTCGACGAAATAGAGACTTACCTCGCCATTGAGAAGCGCGGGCGGCTCCAGCAGGGACTGGGACGTAGGCCTCACCAGCCCTTGTCATGCTCGGAAGTCTCCCTACAAGACTTTGACAGACACTAAAGCTTAGACGGATAATGACACCGGCAAAGAACTAAACTGTATCTAGCCTTTCAATATCGCTCACAAGCGGCGCCTCTCGATGAAGTACGCTGGTTGATAGGAGTATTGTATGCGGAGACTCGGCTTCGGCTGGAGACATACAGCATACTATCACCACAAGTCCCACAAGCTCTCTTCATAGAGGCGAAACAGCGGGATCAATATCTCAGGCAGCGCCTGGAAAATAAATCTCTCCAAAATTCCAGCTATACAGCATGCAGCCTCCCCTGGTTACCCATGACATGCTGGCCAGTTCTCAGGCCAGTTCATGGGCCATTGGTAGAAACATCCAATGGAACCCCAGCAAAACCATACCCAAACGCCAATTGGCTCGCACCCCCATCCGATTCCCCGTTCGGGTCTGGTGGGGCCGGCCCGAAGGGCGAACAGCGCCGCAGCAACAAGCCGCCCGCAACCAAAATTTTCCCACAGCGAGCGCAGGCGAAAGCCTCTACAGCCACATCACGCACCGCACTCACTCACTCGCTCACTCACTCACTCAATCATGTCGCTCTCACATACCTCTCACTGAGTCACTCACTTAAAACTCACCCACTTACCTGACCCCACCCCTACATTGTCGCGCGCTTCCGCCCGTGGCGCCGGCGCGGCGATGCCTTCTCCGGCGCTCGGCGTGCACAGCATGTCTCTCTGGTTTTACGGCGCAGCGACCTTTCTCCGCAACTTGGTACTGCTCACTTCCTTGTTTCTGCTCCTCGTCACACTCGTCGTCATCGGATACCGTCTGCTCCTCCACCCCCTCGCTCGCGTCCCCGGGCCCAGGCTGGCAGCCATTTCCAATGTCTGGTACGCCTGGCAAGTCCGCAACGGACGGATGTTGAAGTTGGGCAAGACGCTGCACAAGCGCTATGGTCCGGCTGTGCGAGTTGGGCCGAACGAGGTCTGGTTTGATTCTGCAGAGGCCTTCAAACACATCTATCGTAAATATTATGCCCATCATCAAATCTCATTTACGGGTGGAACGATCACTAACGCGCACTCAGGTGCGGGTAGCGGCTACGACAAGTCGGACTTTTACCGTACGTCCTCTGCCAAGACCCTCCCGAACATATTAATACGTGACATTAAACTTACCCTTGTCACACAGTATCCACTGCGCTGCAGAGGCCGGACATCACTTACACCCCTCTGCCGACATTTACATCACCCGATACCCTCGACTTGCTCTCCGAACGCAACACGCAGCGGTACCGCCTCCAGCGCCGACTGATAGGACCCCTCTACCAGACCGCGCATCTCAAACGCCACGAAGCGGCACTCGATGCCGTACTGGAGAGGGTCGTCGCTACCCTCCGCTCGCTGGACGGCGCCGAGGTCGACCTGAAGGAGTGGATGCACATCATCGCGGTCGAGTCCCTCTCAGCCGTCGTCCTGACCTGGTCGCCCAACTACCTCCGCGACAGGACGGATCACTCATCCAGCAGCCACGGCTACATGGGCTGGCGCCGCAAGTCCGTCTTCGGGCTCTTCCCCCTCGCCGTCCGGGCGGAGCTGCTCTCCAAGGCGCTCGGGCGCGCGTTCGCTAACCTCTGGTGCGTGACGTACAGGACTCCCCGGAACTTTCGGCCCTTCTTCACGGGCGTCTACAGGCAGGTCTCGCGGCGGGTGACGGCCGCCCTCGAGGGGAGGCGGGTCCCGAAGAACGACCGCAGAGACGACTTCCTCGCGGACCTGATCCAGCTGCACAAGGACAAGCCTGAGTTCTCCGAGGGGTACCTGCGCCGCATGGCCATCACTAACATCGGCGCCGGTCACGAGACCCTGTGCTCGGCGCTGACGTCCGTCATGGCCATGATCGGGTCCCATCCGGAGGTGCAGCGGAGGGCGGCCGGGGAAGTGCGCTCAGCAACCGTGGACCCCAAGGTCTATGACCACGCCGTGCGTCTGGCCTACACCCAGGCGGCCATCAAGGAGGCCCAACGGCTCCATCCCGTCCTCGGGATGGCGCTGCCCCGCACGGTGCCGCCCGAAGGCCTCGCCGTCCACGGGCAGGCGTTCCCGCCGGGGACGACCGTGGGGTGCAACCCCGTGTCCCTGCACAGGAACGCGGCCATCTTCGGGGACGACGCGGGCGAGTACAACCCGGACCGCTGGCTGGACGCGGCAAGAGACGTCAAGTCGATGGAGCGTTTCAACCTCACGTGGGGCGGCGGAGGGAGGATGTGTCCCGGGCGACACCTTGCCGAGCTGGTGGTGTACAAGGCCATACCTGCTCTGCTGGAGCACTTTGACGTGGAGGTCGTTATGCCCCCGGAAGAGGAGATACAGTACTATTTCATGGCTATGCTTACGGGCGTGAGAGCCCGATTCGTGGCTAGAAGCAACAAGTAGTGATAGCTACGGGTCAATAATAGAGTGCGCCATGAGATGATTGACCTGGATATTCTACCAATAGGCTTCCAGGCATGAGCTGACACGGTAATGAGAGATGGGTGAATGTACCGAGAAGAATTGCACTTTTCCGGCAATGGGAATGAGAAAAATGAACAAGGTATCATCAAGGCGTTGTCATAATAGAAATACTTACACACACGACTACCTACATAAATGAGTGGATGGGGAAGAATTCCATCTCCGGTGATGGCTGGTTGCCTCCATCGAGATGTTGAAGGAGGGGCACGTGACGAATTTGGCCACAGCGGAGTACTGTCGGATGTTTTCTTAGAGATGAGTATAACAATCGCTCGGATGATCCCCAGATGCTCAACTTCCTTTCCGAGACTCCAGAGATGTTCATTGAGTTGTTGAAAGAATGGATTATCACGAGAACCAGTTGCAAGGTCAGGTAGGAGGAATATAGAAGAACCGGGCGACGCTTCTTCGGGGTTGACATTCTCACAGTACTAAAGTACAGTGTAAAGACGGCGAGACAGTATACAAAGAAAGTACCTGGTGTTTAAACAGCCTGGAGAAACGGTGCATCCGACGTCCCGCGAACCCGCAACCAACCACACCCCACACTATTACAGGCCCGCCAGTTAGAGGCGTGGATTCCCATCCCACCTCCAAATTCCCATTTGCAACCAACACGTCGCCAGCCCCGAAAGAATCCATCGCATCACCACAAAGAACCTAAAGTCGGCTCAACAGCCGCAAACCGCCCGCCATGGTTCTTCAAGATCTCGGTCGCCGCATCAACACGGCCGTCTCGAACCTCACCAGAGAGCCCAATCTCGACGAAAAGGTGCGTACGCCGCCGCCGCCGCTCTGTGTCTCTCTCTCTGTCCCTCCCCTTTCCGCCTCCCCCACCCCGCAGAACCCTTGGTCGCATCGCCACCGTTGGCAGGGACAGGCTCGCACAGCTACTGACGGCTCTCTCTCGCCCCCTCCCGCGTTATAGGCTTTCGATGGCATGCTCAAGGAGATTTGCGCCGCCCTGCTCGAATCAGACGTCAACGTGCGGCTCGTCGGCCAATTGCGAAAGTCCATCAAGAGCACCGTCAACTTCAAGGAGCTCCCACCCGCCGTCAACAAGAAGCGCCTCATCCAAAAGGCCGTCTTCGATGAGCTTGTCAAGCTCGTCGACCCCCACGCTGAGCCCTTCAAGCCCAAGAAGGGCAAGTCCAACATCATCATGTTCGTCGGTCTGCAGGGTGCCGGCAAGACGACGACGTGTACAAAGCTCGCACGACACTACCAGGCCCGCGGCTTCAAGGCCTGTCTCGTCTGCGCCGATACCTTCCGTGCCGGTGCCTTTGACCAGCTGAAGCAGAACGCCACCAAAGCCAAGATCCCCTACTACGGCTCCTTGACCGAGACGGATCCCGCCGTCGTCGCCAAGGAGGGTGTGGAAAAGTTCAAAAAGGAAAAGTTCGAGATCATCATCGTCGACACATCTGGAAGGCACAGGCAAGAGGAGGCTTTGTTCCAGGAGATGGTAGATATCCAGACGGCGATCCGGCCCGACGAGACCATCATGGTGCTCGACGCATCCATCGGCCAGCAGGCCGAGTCGCAGGCCAAGGCATTCAAGGAGGCCGCCGACTTTGGTGCCATCATCATCACCAAGACGGACGGCCACGCCTCCGGCGGTGGCGCCATCTCCGCCGTTGCCGCAACACACACTCCCATCGTCTTCATCGGCACTGGCGAGCACATGCTCGACTTTGAGCGCTTCGCGCCCCAGCAATTCGTCTCCAAGCTGCTCGGCATGGGCGACATGGCCGGCCTCGTCGAGCATGTCCAGAGCTTGAAGCTGGACCAGAAAGACACGATAAAGCACATCACCGAAGGCATCTTCACCGTCCGCGACCTGCGTGACCAGCTCTCCAACATCATGAAGATGGGCCCGCTGTCCAAGATGGCGGGCATGATCCCCGGCATGAGCGGCATGATGCAAGGGATGGACGACGAGGAGGGCAGCGCCAAGCTCAAGCGCATGATTTACATCTGCGACTCGATGACAGAAAAAGAACTCGACTCGGACGGCAAGATATTCATCGAGCAGCCGACCCGGATGACGAGGGTGGCCCACGGCTCCGGCACGTCGGTTCGCGAGGTCGAGGACTTACTGACGCAGCAGCGCATGATGGCCGGCATGGCCAAGAAGATGGGCGGCAACATGAAGAACATGCAGCGCGCGCAGTCGGCCATGGCCGGCGGCAATAAGGCCCAGCAGCTGGCGGCCATGCAGAAGCGCCTGCAGAGCATGGGCGGCGCCGGGGCCGGCGGCGGTGGCATGCCCGACATGGGCAGCCTCATGAAGATGCTGGGCGGCGGCGGCGGCGGAGGAATGCCTGACATGTCAGCCATGATGCGGCAGATGGGCATGGGCGGCGGGATGCCAGGCATGCCCGGCATGCCCGGCGCACCGGGAGGTGGCCGAGGACGCCGCGGTTGAATTTCACAAACTTCTTTCTTCCCTTTTCCTGTTTCCTCCCACCCCCCCACCTTGTTCATTCATCCATATGGTTTCTGGTGAAGAGAGGGGTGGGGAGGGATGATATCTAAAGAAAAATATCCGTACAAATGATGTTGCATCGTCAAGGCGACCGAAATTGGAGAGACCAGAGAGAAAGAGAAAGAGGGAGAGGAGGAGGAGATACACTACTTGGATGAAGACACGATGGTGACTCGGAGTCGCTTGGGAGGGCGGGACCACATTCGGAGCCCTCTTTACTCATAGGCTTGGCGTTTAGGAGGTTGAAATGCAGCAAAAATTCTCTGAACCCTGAACACAATGCTACTCTAGGGATTTGGTGTGTTGGTTTTTGCGATGCCACTCGTGCATGCGAGACAGTCGTGAGCATCGCGAGCTTACTCTACCACGACTACTGGGATGAGTGATGAAAGACTGACGCCCGAAGTGAGGCCACGCGACGCGGTCGTCCCCCCCCCCCCTTCCTTCGTCCCCGTATCTTCTGCGTTGTGTGGAGAATGTCGGTCTGGGCGCCGATCGTCCGCGACGGCACGGCCAAGACCGCAACGGACAGAACCGAGCTGCCGCCTTGGCCAGGCGAGAGCCATGGCGCGATAGGCGATGACCAGGCGCTGCGACACGTTGAAAGGAGCACATCTCTGTCCCTACACTAGCAAGTCTCGGTTTTCTTCCGGAGCGGTGTTGCTGCTTGGAATGATGGTGATGGACAATGACCTACCTGATCTGTTGGGCCGCGTGGTGTGGCATGGGGGGAGGGGGGAAGGAAACTTACTCGGCGCGAGATGACGTCGGTCAGGCCTCGCTACTCCGTCCTGTATGCCTGGCCTTTTTGCAATTTGGAAAATCTTTTCTCCTATTCCAGAAGACGGCTCGGAAAACAGCCAAGCTGCTAGCTGTGCGCGTGATGCCTTCTCTCTCTCTCTCTCTTCTTCTCCGAGATGAAAAGTCATCAACATCTCGCTTAAGCGCCGCTGCACCTGGTCTCTCGACAGTCACACACACACACACACACACACACACACACACACACACACACACACACACATGGGTAGCGGGGCGATATACTACTATCTAGGCCGACCCCGAGACGGCCTCGAATGCGTTTGATCGCCCAGGTACTTTTGTAGCGTGAGAATCCTTGATACGCACGAAAAGAAATGCACTCGTGCAGCTGTCAGCTGCTGCTGAATCCTCGTCGTTGTTGCGGCACGCCTCAGAGACGATTGTTCGCCCAACAGAATAATGACTTTGGACTACATGATGCTCTTCACATCCCAAAGGAAAGGCCCGTCAACCCGACAGAATAGACTACGGACAGGTACATGGCGACAGGTTGCAGGACGGGTTCACGATCGGCGGCATGTCTCGAAACGGTGGCTCCCTCTAGGACCCGTTGTTAAACTACTGTGTAATTAGGGTCTAGGTTGCTAGGTATGGATAAGTCCAGGCCTTTCCAGATCCCTGGCGTCACGAGGCTCTGATTGGACGACTCGGCTCCAGAGTGCCGGTGACAGGGGTTCCGAGCAACGGGAACGGGCCCGATGCACGCGCGTCAGGGGCGGGATGACGTCGGTCTGTCGTTATACGGTTTATTTCTTCTCTGCGTAGTGGCTTGAGTCGCCGTAGTGTAGCAAAAGCACCGAATGAACCACCAGCCACATTCCGGGGTTTTGGTGCGGAACAGGTCCTGGACTGGGTCATTGGTTGGTCGGTGCACTCGAATATGTCATGTCATGAATGTAATACCCAATGTACAGTATGGAGTACTACGTACGATTAGACGGCGACTGCGAATCCATGTCTTGTCACTCCTCTTCCTCCCGAACCCTGGAATGAGCCACGATTGCAATGACATATGGCGTGTCCACTCTTGCTGCACGGCGGCATGTCTTGTTTGCGCGGTTGCGCGCTGCATTGCGTTACGCGACCCTTTTTCGTCCCAAATCGACGATGGTGCACCAAACTTGCGGGATTCAACAAACATGACGTCAATCATGGAGAAAAAGAAGGAAGAAGCTTCCTTTCCTGCCCTTACCGCATGTCGTCTTGTCCGCTGGTCCTAAGGCTCAAGCACCGCACACCACACGACCTTATTCCTTAAGCTTAAATTCGACGCTGCCCTCACCTTCGACTGGTACTAGACTCAGTCTCTTTTAACGTTCAAGCCATCCAATCTCCAACACCAAGCTAGCCAAGAAACGTCTTGCAGCTCCTGGCGAGGCACAAGCACAGCCATCCCGTCTTGGCGTTAGTCTCTCGCGAGCCTTGATCCGACTACATCCGTACCAGCCCTCCCTCGCACATTAGAAAACGGGCAAGCCACCAACACTTACTGCCAACGTCAACGGCAACAACAAGAAAACGACACCACCATGGGTATCTTTGGAAAGCGTCGTGAGGCGGCGGCGACCGCTCCTGCCAACGGCCACCACCGAGTCGGCAAGAACAAGGGCCACGCCGCCGAGCCCTACACCATGTCGCGCCGCCCTAGCTTTGGCCAGTGGCTCAAGGGAACGATTCTCGACATCATCACCATGATCTGCATGGGCGCCCTCGGTCTCGGTGTAAGTAGTGTAGTTCCTCGAAGAAAAGACGGGGGCACAAAACTTGACTAACACAAACCCCGCCCAGATTTACATGGCTCCTCCCGCCCCCAACCGTTCCTTCGCCGTCACCTTTTCCGATGGCGAGGTCGTCTACCCGCAGTTCGCCTACCCCATACGCAACGAGATTATCCCCATCTGGCTCGCCGCCTTCCTGGCCTCCGTCGTCCCCATCTTCATCATCCTCCTCATGCAGATCCGCATCCGCTCCTTCTGGGACGTCAACAACGCCGTCATCGGCCTGCTCTACTCCCTCATCTGCGCCGCCGTCTTCCAGGTCTTCATCAAGTTCCTCATCGGCGGCCTGCGCCCTCACTTCCTCGAGGCCTGCCAGCCCGACCTGTCCCGCGTCACCTCCAGCCAGGGCGGCATCGCCCGCACCGGCTACAGCGCCGCCGGCTTCCAGTCCCTCTACGTCACCAAGGAGGTCTGCACCGGCGACATGAAGGAGATCAACGACTCCCTCGAGAGCTTCCCCAGCGGCCACACCACCGCCGCCTTCGCCGGCTTCGGCTACCTTTACCTCTACCTCAACGCCAAGTTCAAGGTCTTCTCCGACTACCACCCGGCCATGTGGAAGCTCATCATCACCTACATCCCCATCCTCGGCGCCGTCCTCATCGGGGGCGCCCTCACCATCGACGAGTTCCACAACTGGTACGACATCTTCGCCGGCGCCGCCATCGGCATCGTCTTCGCCTTCTCCTCCTACCGCATGACCTACGCCGCCATCTGGGACTTCCGCTTCAACCACATCCCCCTGAACCGCGGCCAGGCCTTCTCCTACGGCGCCGACGCCGAGCTCTACGACGCCGTCTTCACCCGCAAGGCTGGTTGGGGCAACCGCGGCTCCGGCGGTCTGATGCACGGCGGCGAGAAGCACCACGGCCACGGTTTCGGTCACGGCCACGGCTCCGCCACCGGTATGAACGGTAACGGCGTCAACGACTACGGTGAGCCCGTCGGCTCCCGCAAGCCCGTCGCTTCCGGATCGCGTCATCCCGATGCGATGGTCTAAGCCTGGGAGCCCCCCATTATCCTCCTTTTTTTTTTATATGGATGTACACACTCCCGTTGAAGTTCCATCAACCAACAAGTTGAAAACGCAAAAAAAACTCTTTGCGATAATATCATTGGAGCGTTTGGAGTTTTGAGATTTATGGTTGACGGCCTTGCCGGAAAGACGTGCATAATACCCTACCGAACAAGATCGTGTAAACTAGTCTTTTTTCTCACCTGGTAGCATTAATAATGAAGTGGAAATACCAATACCTCATTCAGCCATAAGCGTGATGTGATGCTAGGTATTGTCAGGTGAATTGCTTGGATCATTCCACCACCATGCTCATCCAGCAAGTTCCCGCGGGGGGGGGGGGTCTTCTCCGTAGTCTTAATCTAGCTTCCCACTCTGCTTGAGTCGCGTGTTTTTGTCTGAGAGCTTCTCTGTCTCTTAACCTGATTCGTGGCCATCCATCTACCTAACCCCCCTTCACTCAGGTACACCGGAAACTCCGAGCGGCTTCTTGAAATTCCCCCAGACAGCCACCTTTCGCCCTCCTTCCGCCCCTTCCGCGCCTCCGTTTGTTGGCGCATATCGGCAAGTACTCCAAGACGCCGAAGAGGCCGTCGTTGTGCGTGCGCCGCGAGACGACAAGGATGCTTTGCGTAGCCAGAGTCGGCCTTGGCCCAGACGACGACACCGGACATGCCCCAGTCTGTGCCCGCAACAGATGTGTGGATGGGCTTCCCGGTGTCAGCCGCCGCGGCTGTATCCGGGGCATCCGTGTTATATGTATAAGTTTCGACGTCTAAGGAAGATAACTAGATCTTATATCATGAGTAGAAGTCAGGGGACTAAGTAATAATCCCATAATTAAGAGCTAATGACTACCCGGAGTGTTAACGGGCTGGCAAGTCAGAGAGGGAAGTCTTTAATTCTTCAAATCCATATGAAATCTACCGTTACTGAACCCCAAAGCCCACTGGCATGAGACTTAGCCGTTCCGCAGTCTGTCAAGTAACAGCCGCGGCAGCTCGGGACCTGTATATGCGTCAAAAAAAGACAGTCCCCTGCTTTAGATACTAGGCACCTAGATATCAACGGGAAGCCGGTCCTCAGAGCTGATAACCTCGTCATCCCAACGTTTGACATTGCGTACACCCTTCAGCGACGCGTTTTCTCGGCACAGAGCTCGAATGAAGATCAGTTCCTGCTCTACCGGAGCAGTCTACAGCTTTTGCATGGTGGCCTGGGTTGGCACGGTTAGCATCAACTTGATCCACGTGCTTCTCGGTCGGCTACTCACGATATCGGTAGACTGGACGTAGTCATCGAATTCGGCAATCTCGTCCTCGAGATCCTGGAGGGAGATCTTCTCGTCCTCGACGACCAGGTTGATCTGCAGCTTCTTGACGCCGTAACCGACGTCGACCAGCTTAGAGGTACCCCAAACCAGTCCGTCCTTCTCAATGCTACGGACGGACTCCTCCAGCGCCTCCATGTCTGTCTCGTCGTCTGCAGGGAGGGTGGGAGGGAGTCAGTATCAAAGACACACATACAGCAAGCGGGTACAGAGCAGGAGGAGATGGGTTGTGGTACGCACCCCAGGGCTTGACATCCAGGATGACGACGGACTTGGCAGCAACCTTGGGCTTGGCAGCCTTCTTCTCCTTGTAGGCAGCCAGGCGCTCCTCGCGGATACGGGCGGCCTCGGCATCCTCCTCCTCGTCGTCACTGCCGAACAGGTCGACGTCGTCACCCTCCTCGGCGTCGGGGCCGTAGGCGGTATAAGGCTTGGAGGCGTCGCCGGGCAGGTTGGCGAAGTCGGCCTCGTGCGAGGCGACGCGCTTCCACCAGCCAGCGGCGTTGGGGTACTTGGCGGCGTCGGGGCTCTCCTTCAGGGCCTTGAAGCAGGCGACATCGGCCTGGGAGGCGGCCTCACTGGAGCCCGCAAAGGTCAGAACCCCCTTACCAGCTGCAAAACGGAATGACAAGGAAGCAAGGCTGGTGATGTGGGAATTTCAAAGATGTACAGAATGCTTCGTCATGTCCTCATTCGCAGGTCTCGAGTCTGCTCAGAAACACGGACCGACTGTTTTCATCACAATAAGAAGAGACAGCACATACCCGACGATGTAGGATCGAGTGGTCAACCAGCTGTCAAGGGCTGGGTCATTGGTTAATTAGTTGTTGGTTTCAAGAGGGTGTAGAGTGGTCGTTGGCAATGCGGTTGCTTGCGAGGGGGGGGGGGGGGTTGAGAAAGTTGCACAATTATGAAATAGGAAACTCACCAGACAGCCCAGTATCCTGGAGGAGGTCGACGAAGCCCATTTTGACGAGGTAAAGCGTTCTGTTCTGGCTTGATTGTGTTTGAGGTTGAGAGTTGCTGGCGGGGGTATTACTGCTACGTGGATCTTCAGTTCAGATGAAGCGAGACACAAAACAAGGTTGCTGTTTGTGGGGTTCGTTATTTTTATGGATTTCCCATCCGTGCCACGCCCCGCTCGCTTATTTGGGCTCGAGTCACCCAAGCAGACAAAAATGCTGGCCACTTTGGTTGGCGGTCACTAGGTATGTAGGTAGTTCTCGGCGTCTCTGCCTTAATTACCGCCCGCCTGGCCCTCTTTTTGAGGGGCAACTGCGTGTAGCAATGTGGCAGCATTACTGCAGTGCTTACGGAGTACTGACAGGGAAACCAAGGTACGTATCCAAGGCCAATGACACCTGGGTCTTGGAAAGTGACTTGACAGCTCCAGGATGCGATAAGATAAGCCCCTCCCCCCTTCTCGCGACGGAGCTGCGAGCACCGCCGGGTCTTAAGCCGAACACGCTGGAAAGCTCTCACTGCTGACGCACTACGGTGGTCGAGCCCTGGTCTGATACGGCAGCTTGCGGCCAGGGCCAGGGCGATTCGCAGATGACCGTTAAGGGCCGGCGGCGCTGTTGCCGGCGAAAGGACGCCAAGGAGACGCCGGGAAAGACAGTTCACGGCTTTGCCTATCAGACGTGGTAGATACTACTAATGGCGTAGTGGTATTACATCCTTTTGGAGACAGTGCTAGTAGGCCAACCGTTTTATCCTACGCCTGGCTCTACACCTCCTATAGCCGCACTAGTAACTAGGCGACTTTATATATCAGCGTTCCTATTGTCCCGCTAAGCGCTATAGTAGCCTATAGACGGAGGTACGTAAGTATCAACCTCTACGCTATAGGATAATCTGTCTACCTATACATGATCGTTAGGGTGTAGACCGCTATTATTACTAAGCTATATGTTATTTACTGTGTTTAGGTCTATCTACTGATAGATCTCCATCTGCTACTATAGCTATCCCTGCTATAGGTAGAATAAGCTTGTCACGGCACTGGCTTTGACGGCCGACGTGCCTACTTAAGCGTGGCTGACTTCTAGACTTGCCAGTCTAAAACGTCCTATAACCTTTTACGTGCTGTTGATGGGCTTCACGGTGTCAGCTGTCGCGGCTCTATCCGCGGTATCCCTCTATAAGTGTTGACGTCCTAGCCAGGACCTCTGTGCAAACGCCGAGGTAACCAACGAGACCAGGCTCGGCGTGGTTGTCGCTCAAGTATCAGCCGATCGCTTATCAAGTCGCAGCTCATGTAGCAAAAGACCCAAGGCTCATCGGTCATCACATGAGGCACGATTCGTCATCAAACAGGGTAGAAATGATGGGGCATTATTAACTATAGCATTAAAACTAACAACCAAGGCAACGGATCCTCTTGATCCATTTTCATGTAAATCCGTATTCATCATGCAAAAAGGCCGGCCAAAAGAGGCCGCCAACTCAAATCAACTTCCACCCAACTCTCGGCCATGTTCTTCTTCTTTGCCTTTCCTCCCCAGTAGCTTGGTCGTCAGAAGTTCGTGGCGTAGAAGGAGCCTCTAGCTACAACGCGTTTCGCGCAAACGAAATTCCTCATCGTGATGGTGGTATCATTTACTCTTCTTTTGCGTTAAACAGTAAAAACAAAAAAAAAAAAAAAAACGACGAATGCGACAATGCTGGTTTTTTTTTTTGTTCTTTCTCGGACGACAGACGTCCATCGGCCAAGACGCTTTCTTCAGACCTTCTCGTTGCTGCTTTTGCGGTTGGGGGGAGAGCTCTCGCCGGTGCGGGTGTCGCCCGAGAGGTTGGTGTTGGTGCGGTGCTGGGAACGGCTGCGGCGGCCGGTCGACTCGCCGGTGTCCTTACGGCCGAATGAGTGCCAGCTCTTGAAGGAGCTGAAGGTGATGGTCTTCTTGAAGTCGCGACCGTCCTCCTCGCCGCCCTGGCTGAAGGCGCCCTTGACGACCTGGTGGTCGTCGAGGAGGTTGAAGGTGCGCTTGACGAACTTCCAGGCCTCGACGCCGACGACGTAGAGGAGGGTGAAGCCGACGACGATGCCCCACTCCCAAGTGATACCGATGTGCTTGAAGAGGGTGGTGTTGAGAGTGGGAATGTAGATGACGGGGAAGACGGAGAGGGCGCCGATGATGACGGCCCAGAACAGGAACCGGTTCGAGTAGACGTCCTTGAAGAAGGGGAACTTGCTCTTGCTGTCGGGGTTCAGGCGGAACATGGAGCGGCGCAGGCTCTTGAACTCCCAGGCCGAGATGAGGATGATCCAGGTGAGCTCGGCGAAGACGGCGGCGCGGGCGCGGAAGACGGGCCGGCAGTCCTCGGTGAAGCTCTTGTTGCACTCGGTGCCCAGGGAGCCGCTGTTGGCGCCGTAGACAACGATGATGAAGGTGGTCAGGGTCAGGGCGCCCATGATGATGCCGTAGACGATCATGTCGACGATGATCTGGTTGGTGAAGACGCCGCGCTTCTTGTTCTGGGGGGGCTTGCGCATAACGTCGGCGGCGGCCTGCTCGCGGCCGAGGCCGAAGGCGGGGAAGGACGAGGTGATCATGTTGATCCAGAGAATCTCGAGGGGCGAGATGGGGAAGACGGAAAGGTCGGAGCCGTCGCGGAACGCCAAACCACAGCAGAGGAGGATGACCTCGCCGACGTTGGAGCTGAGCAGGTGGAGAATAAACTTTTGGATGTTGTCGAACATGCGGCGGCCCTGGCGGATGGCGGAGACGATGGAGTTGAACTTGTCGTCGGTCAAGACGATCTTGGAGGCCGACTTGGCGACGTCGGACCCGGAACCCATGGCGATACCCACGTCGGCGCGGGCCAGGGAGGGGGCGTCGTTGACGCCGTCGCCGGTCATGGCCATGAAGGCGTCGCGGCGGCGCAGGGCGTCAATCATGCGGGTCTTTGTGTCGGGGGCGCAACGGGCGATGACTAAGGGCAGCTCGGGCATGGCGTCGATCTCCGCGTCCGTCATCTTGTCAAAGTCGGTGGCCTTCTGGACGATGGACTTTGCGAGGGCGTCGGGCAGGATGCCGAGGTTCTTGGGGATGATGCCGACTTCCTTGGCGATGGCCTTGGCCGTCTCGGGGTGGTCGCCAGTGAGCATGTGGACCTTGATACCGGCGGAGGAGCACTCGGCGATGGACGGCTTGGTCTCGCGGCGGGGAGGGTCGTAGATACCGGCCAGGCCGAGGAGGGTGAGCCCCTGCTCGACCTCGGCGCGCAACGCGTTCTCCTTCTCCTGCGAGACGTCGGCCTGCTTGGTGGTGAAGCGTCCGTCCCAGTTCCGGTAGCTGACGGCGAGCACACGCTGGCCCTGGGAGGCCAGGTTGTTCATCTGGTTGAGGACATCCTCCTTGAGCTCCTCGGTGAGCTCGATCCTGTCGTCGCCGAAGCCGATGTGGCTGCACAGGTCCAGGATACGCTCGACGGCGCCCTTTGTGAAGACAAGGCTGTTCTCGGGGCCCCAAATGTCGGAAGTCTCGTCGTTCTGGGGAAGGTCGTAGATGACGGACATGCGCTTGATGGAGCTGTCAAAGGGGAATTCGGCAAGCTGCTTCCAGCCGAGGCCCTCGAGGGACTTCTTGCCGAGCTTGAAACGGTGGGAGAAGATCTGGAGGGCAATCTCGGTGGGCTCGCCGGTGGTCTGCCACTTGGCCTCCTCGTCGTCGTACCGAACGGTGGCCAGGTTGCAGAGGGCGGAGGACAGGAGGAAGGCCTTGAGGCGGGGCGTCATCTCAGCCTCGTTCTCGGGTTCGGGCTCCTTGGCGGCCTGCTTGTTCTGCAGCTTCTCCTCGGGCACGTCGAACTTGAGGACGGCGGCGGAACGTTCCTGATCGTAGTCGCGCTTGGGCGCCTCCTCGGCCTTGGCTTCCGGCTCCTTGGACTCGGAATAGGTGACGCGGCCCTTGGTCGGGTCGTTGGGGCTCTGGGAGTCGCGGACGGTGTAGGTGTGGGAGAAGGGCAGCCAGGCCTTGCGGACAATCATGGCACCCTGGGTCAGGGTTCCGGTCTTGTCAGAGCAGATGTTGGTGACGCCGCCGAGGGCCTCGAGGGCAGAGAGATCTCGGACGACGACGTTGGATTTTCTCATGACAGTCACGGCGACAACCATGGTGATGGTGAGGACACTGCTGAGGTGTTAGAATAAAAGAAAAAAAAAGATCCAATGAGTTGGGAGACCAAGAGCTCGGGACTTACGCTACAAGAGATTCGGGAATGATGGCAATACCGAGCGAGACGGCGTAAATAATGACCTCGCCAGTGACGTCGAACTTGTGAGCGGCAAACACAATGATAGCCAGGATAATGGCACAGCCGAAGAGGATGTAAGCCAAGGCGGCGAGCTTCCTCTGGAGAGGAGTACCCTCGGTGAGGCCCAGAAACTTGCCGACGGCATCGTAGATGCGCTTGGTGA
Source organism: Colletotrichum eleusines (assembly GCA_016807845.1). NCBI lineage: Eukaryota > Fungi > Ascomycota > Sordariomycetes > Glomerellales > Glomerellaceae > Colletotrichum > Colletotrichum eleusines. The sequence goes on along the minus strand of JADEZO010000001.1, from coordinate 6,066,151 downwards.
GACCGACGACGGGCTGGCGCTTGCCGTACTTCTTGTAGTTCATGGAGCGGCCAGGCTTGCGAGTCTTCTTCTGGGTAGAGGCGGCGATCTTGCCAACCTCGGTCTGCATGCCGGTAGCGACGACGATGCCGCGGCCACGGCCCTTGCGGACGATGGTGGTGGCGTAGGCGATGTTGAGGCGGTCACCGATGCCGACCTCGCCTTCCTCGGTGGCGAGCTTGTCGCTGCCGGGGACCGTGATGTTGGCTTCGGTGATCTTGTCGACGGGCTGAGCCTCACCAGTCAGGGACTGTTCGTCGCAAGTCAGGTTCATGGCCTCAAAGACACGCATGTCGGCGGGCACGGTGTCGCCCATCTTAAGCAGGATGACGTCACCAGGGACGACTTCGGCACTGTTGCGCAGGTCAGCGTGTGTGTTTTCTTTTTTCTTTTGGGGTTTTTTTTTTTTTTGGTTTTTTGCCAAGCGGCGGAATCAAGCAAGATTGGCCAAGGGCCCGAGAGCCAAGAAGCTGGGAGTAGGCAGAGGGGGCTGCAGGCGCGTATAGCGGGATTGCGGGAAAACAAGACTTACTTGGGGATGACCTTTGTCTTTCCGTCGCGCAGAACAGTGGCGGAGGGGGCAGAAAGGGTGCGTAGGGCATCCATCTGCTTCTCGGCGCGGTATTCCTGCCAGAAACCAATGGTGACGTTGGCGACGATGACGAAGGCGAGGACACCGCCCTCGATGTAGTCGTCGATGGCGAAGCTGAGAATCATGGCGAAGACGAGGACGAGGACCATGGCATTGAACAGCTGTTTGCTGAGGATGGTGTACCACGGCACCGACTCGCCGACCTCGAACTCATTGGGAGGGTATTTTTGCTGCGCTTCCTGGGCCTGCTGCGACGACAATCCCTTATCGGGGTCGACTCCGAGCGCCTGGGCGGTCTCTTGGACCGACAGCAGGAAAGGGTGCTTTGGGTAGTCGGCAGACATTGTGTCGTGTCTGGTTTGGCGACGCGGATAAGGTATAAACTGCTTCCATCCACGAGGGAAGTGTGGTAGGGAGGAAGCTTAAACCAGCAGAAGCTTTGTTTGGCCCTTGAAAACGTAGAAGTAAGTGTCTCGTATCTTCAGGTGCGGTCGGAACAAAGATTGCTTGGGGTCGATGACCAAGAAGCAGCTTCTACACTACTTCTTCTTCCTTCTTCTGCGTCTGTGGTGGAGAAGAAGACGTCGTGCTTGTTTGGGTTTGGCAACCTAGAGTTCGAGATCGCAGAGGACCTGGGCGGGGGGACAAGTTTACCTTTATAGATGGACAGCCGAGGGACTGGTAGACTTGGAATCTGGGCAAGGTCTAGAAAACTTTGGAAGCTTGTGTTGCGCAGCTCGCAAGGCCACGGGGGTTAGGTACATGGCAGGAGAAAGAAACGAAGCCATCAGAGACGCCAAGGTCTGGGCATATGATAACAAGACACCCCTCCCCCCCTCTCCACCTCCTCCACCAACTGCTGCTTGGCGGGCCCGCGGGGTGATAAAATGAACCGCCACTCTAACCAGACCCACCACCATCCATTTCCTGCCTCGATATCGCCGTCACGCCGTTTCCAGGCCGTCGGAACGGGCACCAAGCTCGGTGATATACTATACTGATGGCCAAGCTCTCGCGGAACGTATGGATGGCATCATCCTTTTCGAGCCAAGGGAATATTATTTGTTGCCTTTGGGGAGAAGAATACTTATTGCTTCGTCTGGATTCATCTAGTACATCTTCTTGGTAAATAGGCCCTTCCCCATCTGACCCTGCTGCCCATGATAGCTGTACGAAGGAAGAGCCGCATAGATGACAGGGCCACCAATGTATGGAGAAGAATCTAAGGAGAACACTGCCTAGAAAAGAACTCTGTTGCATTCCACATGATGAAGGGCGAAGGTATCGTCATGGTCCCCAAAAACGTGATATGAGAACGCTGACAGCATATAAAGGAGAAAATGAACTCGGTCCTGAGTTGCGACCGGCTACAACTTGGAGTATAAATACTGTAAGCCGTTTGTGTGACCAATGATGAGGATACGATGTTGGATTTGTAGGTCAACGGTGCTACAGTTCTATATACATCGCTTTTCCTATAGTCGGCAAACCGAGATCCATTTTTCGAGCTTCATGGAGATATCCAACTAGCTGCAAGGGCACGCTGAGTTGTGAAGCCATGAATACGGTTTGCTTCTAAACGACTGGAGCAGTCGCTCGCCTGCCACACATACCCATACGAAGAAAAACGGACCGCCTTTTGACTTGATCACGGTATAAAAGCTGCTTCATCTGGCGGCTTCGGCGTGGTGTTGTGGTCTGCGGCGGAACAGTGAACGTACCTAGATAGGATAGCAAAAGCAGCGAGCTATTCTCCATTACCCGCTCTCGTGCGGACCAGACTCGTCCGGCACACACGAAGGGTTGAGTTCAAGTGCATGGGTACGGCGGTGGGAAGCAAAGGGATTCGGTCATTGTGCCGACTGCATCGTGCGTAATTGGGCATGGATGCTGCTACCAAGAGGCGGTAGGCATGTAATCGCAGCTTGGCAGGTGGGTTGAAGTGGAAAAGGTGAGCAAAGGCTGCTGTTTACGCCAGGGCACTAAGCTCCTTGGCTTCTTGGCCTTTTTTCGATGATGTGTATTTTGGGGGGGGGGGGGGGTTGAGGGGGGAACGGAATTGGAACCGTTTCTGAGCGATTCGAAAAGACAAGGAGACGGTCCGGTTGAGCGGTCGTTCTCGGGTGACGATGACCTTGGCGGAGCGCTTGGCGGAGGGCGGCGGCGTCGACGGAAGTGGGGAATTCTCAGAGGGAATGGGGAGAAGTGGCCAGGGAAGGGAGGCGGGTACTACCTTCCACAATATACCTAAGTACCTAGGTATCTACACAGTACCTAAGTACATGGGTAGGGAAGGAAGGAACAGGCAAAGTAGGAGGAGGAAGGGATGGCCCGGGGAACAGAGACAAACGAAACAGTCACAAACACAACCACGCAGACGGTGGAGAGAGACATGGACATGGAGATTCAGTTGAGCACTGGGCCGGCTGCGCACAGGAAGCAGCCAGCAGCTCGGGGACAAAAAATGCTGCTCCGACCTCCGACACTGGAATGATGCGATGCGATGCGATGCAGGTCGCGTCAAGGGCGCGTTTGCTCGATTGGTCCGGTGTCCGGGCGGCCAGGGTCACAAATTGCCAAAATAACCCATACCGAAACACATACAGTATGTACGTAGTAAGGACTAGATCAGCACTCCGTAGCGGCCCGGTAAGACAAAGAGACGAACTAATCACCAGGTGTACTGTACATGCCAACTACCGGTACCTAGGTAGGTAACTTAGTTATGTGCACGCAATAAACCATAATGACACGCCAGGATACCCCCTTATCTGAGGATGAAAAGCGCCTGCCAAGCATCCCTACCAAAAGTGAGAGCTGATGAATCAAACTGTAAAGTGAAAAATTGAGTGCCGGCCTGCAGACCGTATCAGTTTGTAAATTGTACATCGTATGACGGCAACCTAGCTGTACATAGGTAGGTAGTACAGGTACACACACGCACACGCAGCACGCATCCACACAACCCTTCCAGCAACTGCTCAGTGACGCCATTAGCCGCCACCGGGCGAATAAGGTTATTTGATGCGGTTTACCAATCAGGAATAACATGGCATGACTGAGAGTCACGTGTCGTAGCACCTGGTCCAGACCGCGCGAGCACAGAACTACCTACTTGCATTTTGTGTGGGGACCTGAAACGTATTCGTATAGTGTGATTGGCTGACCCTCCTTGGCTTTCCCACCCACTCTTTCCCTCTTCTCTTTTGCCTTCGGCGCCTATCGCCTTAGTGCCTGGTTGTAGCGGCTAGAGGTACCTTGCCAGCCAAGAGCATAGCCTCGATACTTACGCAGCTCAGCGGACACGCCGTAACTGGACTGCTGGTACGTAGCGCCTTGGCTAAGGCGTGACAAAACCCACCGCGACTACTGAGAGCCACTGAAACTGGGACGCTGTGTTTGGCTGTTTGGCTGTTTGCGTTGCATCGCACCATACCTCTACCTACCTACAGTACACACACACTACATACGCTAGGTACCCATCAGCCTATCCAAGGTTGGTAGGTACATCCCGTATTGTCATACTTGCGCTGCAAAAAAAAAAAATGGAACATTTTCTCGGCTTTTCGTCTCAACAAAACAGCCTCCGAAAACAACACATCACAAATCCCCCGACCGCTTCGTCGATGCTCAACTCCAGCTTTTCCGCCCCGGACGCCATGCCGAAGCCAATAATTTTTTACTGACTCACAGCGCTTCCATGAAGGGTTCCTTCCATGAAGGGCTGAGTGAGAGGCTCTATCTACCTAGGGTAGTTAGTTATACGGATAGTACGAAGTACGAAGTGCGATGTACGATGTACGATGTACGATGTGCGTGTGTGTACCAACAAGGTTTTGATATCACGTGTGTGCGTCAGCTGACCCATCTCCCTCGCATGGAATATGCCTGAGAAGGCTATCATGACACCACCCACCCACCCACCCATCCATCCATCCATACCTATTACTATTGACTCATCGCAACACCGAAAGTGAGGGCCATCTGTCTGTCTGCCTTTGCGTTCCGCCGGGCGGAGCGACGCCGGCTAGCCACTGCACGCCACACATCCAGTCACTTGTCACTCGACTTCGTCCGCTGCCAAGACTTTACCTTCTTGACCACCGCCGCCACCACTACCGCCAATCTCACCAACCGCGCTCGCACACAACGCCCCCAAAAACTCGTGTGCGTGCAGCCGCCGCAGCAGGCATACACGCTACCAGTATAGCGCCGCTAGCCACACAACCTGGGCAGGGCAGATCGCAATCGGCCGGCCGGCGCGATCTCTCCAGACTCCGGACACTCACCACCCACCCAGCCACCGTCTCCGTGCCGAGCGAGCCCTTCCCCCGGGGAAGGGATTGATGAAGGGATGGATGGCCATACGAAAGAAAACGGCCCCATAGTGCTCCGACCTTCAGAGGCCAAAGAAAATGCATTTGTCTCTTCCGAATGTCTGCCTGTAATCTTTCAATCTCCCGCGGCATTCCTGCCCTGCGGCTCCCAGACCCTCCAGATGCACCCACCACCCGAGCAGTGGAAACCTGCGCATGCGACAGACGCACACGACCCCTCGTTCTCGACGGTCTTGCTTCGGCGCGTTGTGAGTGCGGCGTCCTCGTATGGAAACGGTGGCCCACCCACCAATTGCGACTCCGTTTGCGCCGATTCCTACTTGGCGCACCTTGGCAGCTCTTGTCCTCCGACTCAACGACGTTGGCTTGACTCCAACGCGGGATGACGGTTGCTGGGGCTGGGGGAGACTGGGGCCCGGGGCCAAACATCCCAGACTCCAGAAGTTGCGCCCCAGGGTGCCCGTTCAACCCACTCCAATTGACCACTCACGGCCTTCTTCTACGTTCCCCTCTGTCTCTCCCTCTATCAGCGACACTCGCGAAACACGTCTGCCATCCAAGTATGGTTGTATTGAGAAATGCAACCGAGACACCCGTCGGTGCAGGCCACACGGTGAGCGGACGGAAAAGACAAACCGCATCGCCCGTGGAGGGGCACGGCGACGATCCAAGCGCGATGCTGATCCCGTCTGTCGGAATCCTCATCTGAGCCGTCGGCCGTCAGCCCTCCCATCAACCCCGCGTCCGGCGCCCGTCCTCATATCCATCCCCATCCCCATGCGAAACGAAGGCTGCTGCTGTGTTGGCTTTCGATAGCTGTTCTCACCCTGCTTGACTTCGAATGATCTGACACGGCCATAATCTTGCCGGTGGGGTCGCCAAGCGCTTGGCCTCTTGCGAACGCGCAAGACGGGTGCGGGCCTGGCCAAGGTGACGTAGGGTACGGGCTTCAACCCCAGGAAAACGCCCTCCCGTTTTCTCCCCCTCGGCCTCTAGGCTTTGGTCCCTCGCTTGGGTCAGAACACCACCAGTTCCTCGTCGTACGTCCTTGGCGAAGAATCCTCTTTTTTTTTTTTTCCCTTGCGCCAAGCCGTTGATCATTCGCCATGGTCCGTCCCCCTTAGCTCTGTTCGCCATTTAACACCTACCTACCTAGGTCCGGTCTTATCCAAGGAACGCCTCGTGAAGGGCAATGAGTACGAATCCTGCTCACTAGGTGTTTGATGCCGTCACCTCGTACTACCACCCTTCGCCCCAAACCAGCCCCTCGGAGCCACCTGTCGTGTTGACCATCGTCAGACCATCTCACGCGCGCCAGGATATGGTGGCTGTACCTGGTAGTGTAAACTAACCTCGCCCTCGGGAGACAACTACAGGACACACTTTTGCGGCAACTTTGGGGTGGTTGAGAGAAACCACTCGGTGGCTACACGTCGCCGGGCGGCCACGAGCAGCTCGGATGCACGCCACACCACAAAAACGTGTTTGTGACGATGATCAGCGCTGGCATGGTGGCCTAAGCCTTGGCCTAGCCGTCTTGCCCGTCTTGTCTCTGTCTTGTGCTGCGACTGCTCCACGCAAGGCTCGACTTTTGCTTGTCCTCCTTCCTCCCATGAGCTTGAATTACGGCACCATGCGTGCACCCGAGTCTTGGATGATAGCATCGGCTCCTCTCCTAGAGAACCCTTCTTTCTCTACCTTTCTACCGGCCTCACATTTTCGGGGGTCTGCGCCCGTGCAGAAAGCCCACCTTGGCTTCGAGTCTTGGCCTCGACGCCGTCATCTCGCAGGCGAGCCGGGGCAAAAACAAAGGCCGACCGTTGCGATCTTGATCCGGTCAAGGCCACAGGAAGAGAGGAGGAGGGCCTGGGCCCCGATTCCTCAACTCTCCTTCTGCGTTGACGCCCTCTTCTCCGCCCGCGAGTCCCATGGAGTCTTGGCCCTCTTAGGCCTTTTTTCTTTTCCCCTTGGCCTTGGCAATGCTGACCAACGGCCGTACTTGACGTTGCTGGGTAGGCTCTTTGCCAAGATCGGGGGCGAGCCGCCGAGACTGTGTTGAAAGAAGAACGCCTTGCTATCGCGCGGGATCGGCATCTCAGGGTGCCTCGATATGTCTTGCCACACCTTATCTGCTTGACAAGTCTGAGATGTTGAAGTATATCATAGATTGTCGAGTTTATGAGATTGCCGTTGGTTTTCTGGTTTAGGTGGGCCAAGCTTCAGCCCAGAGTATCGATTGAGTAACGATCTTAGAGTCAATTGACCGGTCAAAATTGCACTTATTGGGTAAGATGAGCCTTGGAGACCGGTTGCTCGGTGGATGTTCGAGGTTGCCCCCCCCCCCCCCCGTTGGGCGTCGAGCCACTCTATTCTATTGGCCATCACATTCGCGGCAATGGGGAAGTTGTAAATCATGAGGTTATATTGCCCAAGTCCGTGGTCTGTAACTGCTAAGTTGGGCATAGCTCGTCAGTCATCACCCCTGTGGTATAATATTGCCAAAGTCTCTCTTGGACCAGGCTCAGTTGCTCACTGTGTCTTTCAAGTCGCAGATCCGGTCTTGATATGCTCGGTAGTGTGCAAATGCTCTCCTGAAGCGCATAAACAAACCAACATAGTCAGACGGGAGCCGTGAAACCCTGCCCGAGTG